>CM075341.1:66578983-67323983 GCA_037788925.1 Mytilus galloprovincialis | reverse complement strand
TCTGTAAATAATATGTAAGCATTTACAATCATGATATCTAAACAATGAAAAAATAAGACCTTCCACCAATGATTTTGTGTTCGTATATACGAGGTGTACTTATTTAGATATTGGTTTGATTTGTCGACACCACCCATGTATGCATTGTAATCACTAGTTATTAATGGCTGCTTCGTAATCGATTTCTTCCAAGTTTTATGTGACTATATTGTTCTATAGCAGGTTGTTACATCTGATCCTTTATGAAGAGGTGAAATAAGAGTTACACATTTACAGTCCTTCCATTGCACATAAACAAAGCTTCCATTTCTGTGCCACCTAAAATCACCTCTACCTACAACTTTTTCCCAATCTTTGCTCTGCTTAAAAACAGATGGCATTGCTGAACTATTGCTACGAACTGCTCCTATTATATATATCTTATCCCGGAGTAGATCTTCTGCTAAATGTTGTGTTGTATAAAACGAGTCAACAAATAACTTGTAGCCTTGCCCTTGTATAGACCGACACAATGACATTACAACACTATAAGCTAAGCCTTTCTTTTTATCTAAGATCTCAGTTCTTTTCTTAGCCAAGTAACATAAAAATCAAAGGTATAACCAGTAATAGAACAAGCAAGAACCCAAAGTTTGATTCCAAATCTAATTGGTTTTTCCTTAATGAATTGTCTAATTCCTGAAAATTTGTGCTTTGACGCCACCATTCTTTCATCAACAGAAATTTCTCTATGTGGATGAAAAAACTCCTTAGACTTTTGCTTAACATGTTCCAGTAGATACCTTATTCTTGTGAGTTTGTCATCTAAAAGGAAAGATAATAAACACAATTTAATTTAAAAATATTTATTTTTAAACATAAAAGCTCTGGTATATTAACCAAAAATTAATTTATTTAAATTCAAACTTTCAATTAAATTAAGTTTGAACAATTTCCTTTATCGAGTCACATTATCATCACTTATTGTAAAGCAATCTGATGCAATCTATAGTTAATTCCTGTTGGTAAAATAGTCATCCATCAAACCAGTAATGGGTGACCTTTGATGCTGAAAAAAACCAAAAAAAACACAACAGAACCAACATGTCAACAACAACAACAAGCAATTTAAATTATTCAAATAAATTCAATATAATGTGTGTGTGTGTGCTATTTAAAATGCAGTGTCAATAACATATATACTAGATAAATTTAAACAATTTTTTATCAACAAATCCAAACAACTATATTTCCTTACTTCATATTGAAATCATTATATGGTCTTGTAATATGTTAAGATATATAACTAAGGTTTTAACTATATTTCTTTTTATTGTATGTGATATTTAATTAATCATTACTGATTCACAATAAATTTGTAATTGCTTGTTTCTATTCATTATTTACTTAATGTTAATTTTCCATGTTTTAAATATTGAAGTATTTCCAAAATTAGAAGCTTTTCAACAAATATCACATAAAGAAAGACAACTCTTGAAAAGGCAGACAACTCTTTCAATTATAACAATTTTATTTCACTTAAATTCTAAGCAATCCTGACCTTTATCAATATCTCCAGGTGAAGTGACTTGTATGAAGCATAAGATGGCCTGAAATCTTTTTTTAGTCATCACATCATTCACTGGGCAATGATCATATAACACATTGGTTGACCAATATTTCTCTAGTGCACTTAATTTGACAACCGACATATAAATTATAATTCCAAAGAACCTACAAAAAACATAATGTTTAATAAGTTTGTACATATTTTACAAGTATCTATCATTGAAAACACATTGCTAATAAGGTCGTTGAGTCACATATACTGTAATTTTTTTCCTTCTCTATGAATTCATTTTAACTGAATAGCATTGTATAGCAACTGCACACATTTATACATGCAGTACATAAAAACAACTGATTCCTTGTAGACATACAAATACCAACAAATTTCAGAATTTAATTATTACATATCTTTGATATTTTGAAGCTGATTATGCAGTATGGGGTTTTCTCATTGCTGAAGGCTGTACAATTGCCCATACATTCTTATTTCACTTCATTTGAACATTGGTGGGTAGTCAGTCAGGGGACTTACTGAAATAAGTGATTTTCTAAATCACTGATTCAAGTAACATTATTTCCATAAAGGTTGGAAGTTAGAGTTGTCTTTCTTTAATAATCACCTATTTAAGTAGTACAAATTAATCACTAGAAGAAGTGATTTAATTTTATTGTAGCTTTAGATATAGAATACTAATGATCCAGGGACTAATTATGTTTCTAAACTTATCAGAACCAACATCTGTGTTGTCTAGGATGACCAGGTCATTTCAGGTGATGACCTTGTACTGAATCTAGGATAATGACATAAAAATCACTTGTTTAAGTATCAGACCTCAATTTCCTTCCCAAAAATCACTTCTTTAAGTATCATTCTTTTAATAACCCCCACTAATTTCAACACCCCCGAACAGTGAAATTTTTATCACGAACAGTAGAATTTTATTACATAATCTGAAAGATGAAACCTTGAACTTCACAGGAAAAATACTCCCACTGCTGGGAAAAATCTTTTAAGAAAGTATCACTTCATTATGTAAAGCCATTATTATAGCATTTTTTCAACTAAAATAGAATTTTCAGCTAAATGATAGCATCAAAGGCATAAACCTTGCTACTTAAAAGAAACAAAAAGTTCATTTTTTTTAATTTTACTGATTAAAAGATATTATTTAAACTATGTGTTTAAAATTTTGAAAAAACTACATAATCCCAATTTGTGACAAAACCTCGAATTTGCTACTCAAATAAGTGATATAAAAATCACTTATTTCAGTAAGTCCCCTGACTGGTAGTAATTTAAAAGGCAATCATACCACATCTCCTTTTTTATTTAGCTTGTGATTAATGCAAATTAATAGAGTTGTACTTTTTTTTTTAAATATTAAACATAGAGTGGTACTTTATCCACTTCAATCATGTCAATGTAGCTTACACAATAAAATTAATCTTTACATTGAGGTCATTTTGAAAAACATGTTTAAATACCTCAAAAGCTCATCAGTTGTAACAGCTTCCCAAACTCCATTGTCTGTATAGGATGAATATTTTCCAGTGTTTATAAGATAGTTTGCTTGATGGTTTGTAGCAATACATAAAGTTGTTAAAAATTCTACTGTCATGAAAAGGTTCAAGAAGTGTAATGGTGTTTTTAAATGTTGAAGCTGCCTTCTGCAATAGAGAAAGGAGGAAATGAAATAATATAAATAAAACAGATGCTAAGACCAAGGACAACTGTTCATATATAAATTGTCTTTAATCTTTTATCAAATATTGAACTGACAAATAATTTGCCATACATTTGAGAACAATACAATCCAAAATGTGATTTTCATAAAACAATAAAAATATTAATGAAACTAATTTTACACTATCGTCCAAGCATTCTAAAATAAATGTCGAAGTAAGGTGTCAAAGTTAAAAAATATAATTGCATTTCAAGACGTCATAATTATTTGGACTAATCCATTTAAAGCAAAATGATACCAAGGAATAATAATATCTGTCGACAAAATAGTATTATTATTTTACATATTTTATTAGATCATATGTACATGTAACTATAAACACTTTCTTTCTAAAAATTATTCATTCATTAAACTGTAATTATACCTAGTGAAGTTTGTTGTCTGAAACCCAGGTTGACGCGTTGGTTTAAATGGAGTTGTTCGCAAGTCTACATTTCGATTATCCTCTGTATTATCATCCTTCCAATAAATGTGCCTTTCTAAGGGATCTGATATGGACTGAGATGACTGGGAACTACATGTATCTTGAGATGATCTATAAAAAGTAATTGTATTTTTCAATCTGAAAATTATTTCACTTGCAATTTGAAATTTCTTTTACATTTTTGCATCAAATTTCATTGTTATTAGTATCGCACTACCAGGTTGGATAAAAGTGTACTTATTCAAGTTATACACTACTACAGATCCATCATAACGTTAAACCATAATGGACTATTGGACAATATTTGTACATTATAAACATTTTATTTATCAAATAGATTAGCAAAAAAGAAATTCTAATACAAATCACATGTTTATTATCACATGTATCAATACTATATATATTACACAATAATATGGAGCATATATATATAATGCCCAGGACAGCAATCTAACAACACTATGGACATGATAGAGAGTAAAACATGACATCTACTGGTACACTTAAAATCCCATTCGGGTTTACTTGTCTGGAGAGATTTCTTGTTTGGCCACAAACTGAACTTCTGAATGATATGAATTATGAGTAGGCGGCCAAATCAAATAAACACTTTTGACAATAACCAGACAGCGTTACAGAAGTTACAGAACGACAATTGCAAGGAATGCGACAAAGATTATTTCTTTTCCGGATTTTAATAATATACTATCGATTTATCAACTTACAGGGTATCTACATTTGGCGGAGAGTATAGTTCGGCATCATCATCTTCTCCAAATTCCTCTCCTAACAGGAAATCTAACTGGTCCTCCTCATCTGAGGAAATACAATCGTTCTCGTCTTCCATCTTCAGATCTTGTCGGTCAAATTTAAGGTCACATTACTAAAATATATTATTTCCGGAAACAAGCATGAGGGCTATCCGGTTTAAAATATTTCAACAAAAAATCAAGAAAACTTTCGTTGTAAAATTAGAACAGGTGCGTGGAGAAATAAATGATAATTTAGACATGCGCAATATCTTTACTTTTTTCACATTTACGCAAACGTTTTTTGGGTGTTTTTTGGCCGATGTCAACCCTTTTTGAAATCGGCGTAACTTATTCATTTCTCATTCTTTCTTCAAAATTCTTTGTGTTATGAAAACTAGAAGAGAATCATATTTTTTCGCTGGTTTTTGTTTTACCTATTTCCCTTTATAAATTCTTCAATTATTTGCCTATTTAAAAAATACGGCTTTTGTTACATTTTCATTTTTTTTTTAAACGAGCAGTCAGAAAGAATCGATTTGAATGTTATATTTTTGTCAAAAAAATTAAAAACAAATTATATATTCAAAAAGCTTTACATTCAATCTTTAATTAAATTATATTTTTTTATAGTTAATATGAATTTATAAATCAAATAGAGCAAGTTAGTTGCATAAAAACGAAAACGTAATGTCGCAAGATAAAACTATGTTTTTCGTAACTGTCACATGCACTTTGAAGCCATTTTATTCCCCAAAATTGCTGAAGAAACGAAATAAAAACTACACCATGAAAAAAATAAAGATCTCAGCTTTAATTTGGTGTACCCCCGAAAATTGGGGGTACATTTTTACGCAGACTGTGAACATTTTAAATAAAAAGTATGCCAAAAAAGGAGCTATCGGTACGAGAGTACCGATGGGAACGTGAAGGGGTTAAGAGAGAGCAATATCTCTTGCACATAAAAGTCACCCTTTTAGATTTCGAAAAGAGCAGGCTAAGGCTACAAGGAAGCATTCGCACCCTCAAAGTGGAAACGGATTAATATAAGTTGTAATAACTTGTTTCCCAATCCACTATAAATAAATATGTTTAAACTAAAAGAAAAAGCAGCAGAAAAGACAGTGGTTTAAACTTTTTTTTTTAAATATCCTGTTTGAATCAAAAGAAAGAGAAAATATCTTTGCTCCAAGGGGATAGTAATGTAAATGAATATTATTTTTCCGTTTTAATTTAACTGTACTTAAAAAAAAAATATGTGCCGCTTTTGCATTTCGGTTCTATGCGTAGCAAGTCAAGCAAACCGCTCATATAAATTATGCTGTATAATTGAGCTGAACGAAATAAAAAAAAAGTACGACGTTATTTATACAATGCATGAAAAATAACGTTAAAATAACGTTACCAAAACTAACACCAACACCGTACGCGACGTCACCAGTAATTACTTGTACATTTTTTGTTGAGAAAGAGATAATAAATTGTACAACACAATATCATTGACTTGTTTGTTCTTCTACTTTTGCTTTAAACAAAATGTTTCATTGAAAAACACCTTTCTTTGAGTTAGTAAGTCTGGGATTGTTTTCTCAATTGTCGGGTATTATTTTTCTTTAACTGTTTTCTCGTATTTATTTATCTGTTTGTTTATTTTTGTCGAGCCTTCGTTTTTAGTAAAAACAACGAGACATAGCGATCCTACATAACGAAGGCGTCGTTGTCGTCATTGATGGCGGCGTCCACAAATATTCACTCTGTGGTTAAAAATTTTGAATTTTTTTAAAATAACTTTCTTAAACCATCCAAACTTGGACAGAAGCTTGTTTATGATCATAAGGTAATATCCTTAAGTAAATTTGTTAAAAAATTATTTTTTTTCATATTTTACTTATAAATGGACTTAACTTTTTTTTGCAAGGAAACAATACATTCACTCTGTGGTTAAACTTTTAAAAATTCTAATAACTTTCTTAAACTATCCTGGATTTTTACCAAACTTTGACAGTATCTTCTTGCATACATGTACCATTTTGGGGGCTTTTAAAGCTGGCTATGTGGTATGGGCTTTGCTCATTGTTGAAGGTCGTGTGGTGATCTATTATTAGTTTTTAATTTCTGTGTCATTTGGTTTCTAGCGGAGAGTTGTCTAATTGGCACTTATATCACATTTTCTTATTTACATTAGTATTATTTTTGAAATGGTAATTAAACGAGAAGACCTCATTTTGTGTGTCGCTTCTCTTCCTTCCACAATAAATCAATCATCATGCCTCTGTGTCATATGGGTAACATGCATAGTCGCATTTGTCATCCATTCTTATGATTATTCAGATAAAGTTATTTTGGGAGAAAAACGACAAAAAAGGAGTCCGGATATGATTCCGTCATCGGACTGACTTTTAGTTATAGATAAGACTTTCGGTTTGAAAGATGCACAAATACAACCAATCGTATGATAGATATAACAAAGATGAAAAATAAATAAGCCAATCAGAGCGTTCTCCATATCATGGTGTTTAGATCGCAGGAACCACAACTATTATAGCTCCTTATAGAGGACAATTATTTTTCGCGTTTATCTACATATAAACTACGATTATACTACTTTAATATATAGAGACTCTCTGTATCTGTCAGGGACTTTCTATGTTAGTAAAGAAAGTCCCTGATTCTGTCTACTGTTTTCTTTGAAATGTTTACTATTTAAGGGGTCATACCACTTGCATATATATTAAAATAAGTAAAAGATGCTCAACTTCATCTAAAACTACCTAAGTAGGCCATTCAGAGCGTTTTTCATATCATGGTGTTTAGATCGCAAGAATCACAACTATTATACATCCTTAGAGAGGACAATTATTTTTCGCGTTTATCTACATGTAAACTACGATTATACTACTTTAATATATAGGGACTCTCTGTATTCTGTCAGGGACTTCCATGATTCTGTCTACTGTTTTCTTCGAAATGTTTACTATTCAAGGGGTCATACTCCTTGCATACATATTAAAATAACGGTAAAACATGCTCAACTTCATCTAAAACTACCTCGACATAAATGATATAGCTGATGGTATGTCTGGATTCGGAAGGCTTTTTGCAGATGATACTTCAATAGTTCATACTGCACCTGATGATTCCACTTTGAAAAATCCAATCAGTAGAGATCTTGATTGTCTAAGTAAGTGGTCAGAAAAATGGCTAGTTATTTTTGAAATGGTAAAAGAATTTAGACACACGAAGAACACAGTGTAACAACATCACATACATGTAGCATGAGACATTAAGCAAATTAAGCTTAACAGCTTATTGTTGCTTCAATACTGACTACTAGTGCAAAGTGACAAAGTCGTTAAAAGCAAAAATAAAATAAACCCTTCTACAATTTATTTTCAAAAATAAATCATGATAAAAAGTTACATATATGTTATATCATATATTGGAATTAAAGGTTAAACCTATATAGACCAATGTAGAAGCACATACAACTCAAATATAATGTGTTGTACAAGTTATTATATTTTTCTCATCAGAAATTGTACAAGTAATTACTGGTACAATTACATTTGTACAGGTAATTACTTGTATGATGGCATCATACAAGTAATAACTCATACAAAGTTGCTGTACAAGTAATAACCTGTACAAAATAATAAAATGTACACGACATATATATAATTCATGAACTTTATATTTTTAGAAAAATGGCACAAAGATTGATCGTCGCACTTATCTTTCTCCAGATGATCGTAGCAATATCAGCAACGTGCCAATCGAATTGTGGTCGTTCATTTCAGAGAAATTTTAACAATTGTTTGTCACGAGGAATTATGGCTACGAAATGTAGGGAGGAAATAACGGATGCGGTCGTTCATTGTTTCAGATTATGTGACTTTAAACAAGGCTGATCATTTCCATTCCGAAGATATGCAGACGTCAAGAGGCATTTTATGGACACAAAATATCGTTTTATCTCGTTATGGGATGCATTAACTAATTTTGGAGATTATCTCAAAATCTTGTTGAATTTTTATCAGATTTCATAAACGATTTTATTTTGGTGCGACAATTCATAATGCTGTTATTATGATACCTAGATATGTTTTAAAATGTATTTTCTTCAATAAAATGTTTCGTTTACTTATTGTTTATATTTAAGTTTAGACCACGATAGTAAAGTATTGTCAATCCGTCAGAAAATATTCTAATAATGCAATCATTTTCATGAGAATTTAACAGAATCAGCATTATATTTAAAGATTAAGAAAAAGGACCAAAATTACCAGAAATATTGAAGAATACATGAATTAAAGGTCACCAAAAAAAGACCTTCGTTAGTGTCATAAGACGGAAGTTCGTGTGCACGTTAAACGATTAAACTCCACATCATGTTGTTTCTGTACCAAGGCATAATATATAAAAGATAACGTGTTGGTCATTGTTTATCTTTATCATGTTTATTGCACATGATTTTTTTCGGAGGTTTCTAGTGTTTGGGTTTATGTGGTCTGTTGTACTGTCGAGAATTTTCAGAAATCCTTGTATTTTTTTTAATAATTAGTATAGGATAGACAATGGAAACGGGGAATGTGTCAATTAAAGAGACAAAAAAACGACAAAAAATGCAGAAAATAATCCCAAGAAAACCAATGGGTTTTTAACTCAGCGAGAAAATCTCGAATCCGGACCAACTGACCCCTAAACAATATGGTATAGTTCAGCGAAATGGCCGCACTAAATGTGAAACATAAAAATGAAACGAAATGAAGAAAAAGCGAACAAGACTAGTAACAAAAACCAGAGGATCCTGACTTGGGACAAGCGCAAAAATGCAGCAGTGTTTAACATGATTTGTAAGATTTCTACTCTCTCCTTTTACCTTTAGCCAATTTGGAGTTTTAAAAAAAAAGCAATGCGCACAGTAAAATTCGGTTTTAAAAAGTAAAATACGTTCAACGCTTCGTGTAGGGAGAGAAATTCGCTCTTTTTTGTGAAAGAACCAGTATCCCTATACTGCAAGGCGTCCTAAGGTGACCTGGCCTGTTCCATTATATAACTCCATTGTATGCTCATTTTCCAGTGGCAGTCGAATTTACTATCCTTCATTTCGTTCAACCTATTTGCATAACTTACCTATCGATGTTTTTGTAATTAGTCCTCGTCCAGAATATGTATGAAATATTTGCCACTGGATATTTAGCAATCAACAATCAATCAATTAATACGTCTATATGTATCATTGTACAAATGTATTCTTGTTTTCTGTTCTATTGGTTTTGTAAAGGAGTGCAGTTTTATTGAGATAACACAAGACCTCCCTCCTAAAGTCAAGGCGAAAGATATTGGTATTGGAAGCCAATCATTGGATCTATACAGTACGACATCAGCCTAATCAAACAAGCCAGTCACATCACTATAAAATTATATACTAGTAGTTCACTTAACAATTCGGTGTAAATTTTGCTGTTGAACCACTCAAAATAAATGGATTATATCAAATTACCTATTTCGTTTAGCTTAGAAATTTCCTTTATATAAATGAGGACATCAAAAAGATTTTAATATTTTTGTTTACAGACACAAGAAGTATATGCAATAAACGCACCACACTGAAAACAATATTTAGAGAATAAATTTCATTTTAAAATTATACAAGAAGCTTGTAAAGGGTTTTATCTTACCTCCTATACATTTCCAGGAATATGATTGGTTAAAAGCGTCCGCGTGCAAACCGTGTATATTTGATATTAGGTTAGTAGGGAGGCGGGGCTTATCTCATACACGGTTAGTAGTGGAGTTACGTCCCTTTATATTCCTTATTAGGTAAGAAGGGGGCGGGGCTTATTTCATACACGGTTAGTAAAGGTGTTATGTCCCTTTATAAAAAACAAAACGGTACTGAGAACAAATCTTAAAAGTTCCAACAGACGAAGAAATTGATGATTAAGATTGAAAAAAATTCATAAAACACATTTAAACCTTACAAGTCGTTATTGTTGGCATCTGTTTTTGTAGGATCAATGGCAGTATTTTCTTAATGCTAACAGTATTGAAGACTTTCTCATTTTGAGAATCACTAGTCTTAATTTCACACGTTAAGATAGTCGGTAAGATAAATTCGTTACATAGTGTGCTAGTGACGTAATACGGTATATATGGGGTCAGTAAATTCCATATGGGGATTCGAGCTTCGCTCTCACCCCATATGGAATTTACTGACCCCATATATACCGTATTAGGTCACTAGCACACTATGTAACTAATAATATTCCCTAGTCGTCCGGAAAATGGTATCACTATGACTTTGCGATGAAGAACAGAATCATTAAAATTTTCATCGGCATTGTTTTATTGTTGATTTTCTCGACTCTCTCTTAAACAAAGTCAATTTTCTTCTGTTCTTGTTTACTAGATTTCACACTGATATTGTACGTTACAAAATTGAAATTGATTGCGAATATCACGGTCGTCATTGTAGAGTTGTCGTCCATTCTTTTCAATATAAGGCAATAAAAATCTAATTTCTAATTTTCTCGTTCTAGTGTTAATTGATTTTATGATTCATAAATAACGTCTGTGTTACTGCTTTTATGTGATTACATTTGGTTTCCCTTTTTAATGCTTAAAAGGGTAGTGGCGGGACACAATTTTATTAAAAAGAGTAAATGTTTAAATAAGAATGTGAATAGTAAATCGTCAATATAAGTTTGTGCAAAATTACATACTTTGTGATATTTCCGGTATGGATTGCTACTTGAAACATTTAAAGGGCTGTGAAAAATGTAATTAAGTTATAATTCTTTCTTTTAAGTTACATTTTTACTACGTGCTTTTTGTAAACAAATTTAAAAACAGAATATTTACCAAGTTAATTTCATGCTACCAGATAAGATTAATTGATAACGTATGAGCAAGAGTGGAATCAAAAATATAAAATGTTTTATGTAACAACAAAATTCATTATAACATTAATTACTAATCAACGCATTTCTTCTCTATTAAAAAAGTACTAATTTTGACATATTCTTCAAGGATCTCCTTATTGATCTTTTTTGGAGACACAAGTACTAGCGTACATGTATGTATGTAAGTTTATGTATTGATCATATCATGTTGATTAATTAGTTATTTACTTATTAAGTGATGTACGTAATATCATTACAAGCATGTTTATCTAACTAATCCAAAATAATATACTATATGTGTTGATTTATTTAATTGAGCACGCGCGCTCTTCCAAACACCTGTTATGATACATATCTAACAAACATAATTATGTTTTAATAAGTGATCAATTAAAAAAATATCATCCTGAGTATGAGTATGCATTACTCGTATTAAAGAAACAAAGTAACGAACTCGACGAGATCTCATTTGGTTTCAGTTACACAAACATAGATGTATATAAAAAGAAAAGAATAACCATCATACTTCATAAAAACCTGAATCAATACTAACTACAAAAATTCATAGAATAACTTAAGATTACTTATATTTGCAAAATGAAAGATAACATGTTGCTCCAAGAAAATTTGAACACAGTTGTCTCTGGTGTAGACGCATTGTCTATCTTGTCAAAGATTGTAAGTATTTAGCAACTTTTTTTTTACTTTGTTACATGTATATATCTATATAAGTCATTAATTTATTCAATGATAACTACATCTTTTTTTTATTTTAGATATACTGTATGACTTAGATTTGATTATTTTCAAATTAAAAGAATAGGCATAAAAGATTATCAAATTATGTTGAAAATTTATATTAAGTATGTATTGCTATCAAATTCTGCATTAAGTTCCAAACTAATTATTGATTCCTTGTTCTTTTAAATTCTCCTGGATAATCAGATTAATAATTGTTTTATTGAATTCATTCATTCTTTATAGACTGATAGAGCATTTTCATCTAGACATTAAATTTTCTCTATATTTTCAATATCTTAATATAAATCTTATTTCTTCAAAAGGTACAAGGAAAAGAACCATCGCTCAAAAAGGATGATGTTGCTATGGTAACAGTTCTCAGACATCTGTCAGCTGCTTTGTTGTCATCCCAGAAGAATAATTTGGACACATCAAGCCATGCCACAAAGAAACAAACTAAAACAGACGTCGTTCGGAACAACATTAACTCAACAGAATGCTTCAGTACCGATGCGAACGACAACGACACAGTATCACAAATGTCAACCGATTCAGAATCATGTGACAGTGACAACCAATCAGAACTAGAGATAGACTACGAGGAGGAACTACTGTCTAGAATGCTATACTATGGTCAGTTCGAAAACGTAGAAACACCAGCAACACCAGCGAAGAAAAATTCAATTCCAGCTTCTTCGTCTACACCTCTGGCTTCATCCACTATGATAGAAAATTGTTCAGCATCCACGCTAAGGAACAACAGAAGACACAAAAACCGGTCTACTCCGCTTGCCTCGTCTACCATGATGGAAGATCTTATAGCAGACATACAACAACAGAACCAGGAGACAACTAGTTCCGGAAGTATCGTCACATGGTCTATTGATAACAGCACCAACACAGCATCACTCAAAGAATACTATCACAGATATTTTGGTGTCGACAGCAACGATTCCGACTCAGAATCAGATACTACTGATATGCCAACAAGGTTATCAAGCACATTTAACTCCGACGAAAGCTTTTCCAGTGATAATGACTCAGAAGTGACGTCATCAGACTACTGGAACGGAAATCACCACTATCCTCGTACTAGTACCAGTGTTAACCTCAATGAGATGACCAATGACCCATCCCCGCTAAAGAATGGTCAGAAGAAAACCTCAAAAAGTAAACCACCAGTATCGAAGCTATTATTCTTCATCCGGGGCATCAAAAGGAATCTTACGAGAAAAACTTTTTCAAAAGACATCAGCAGACGATAAGAAAAGACCGGATCTGAACGAAATTTGGACATTATTTTCAAGTCTGTTAAATAGTGCTATATTGTTAAGTTTATAATATTATTAATTAATTGAAATGACTAAGATAATAATAAATATTTGTCTACAAAGTTGGTATTTTTTTTAATCAGGTGCTCAAGTGATTTTGTTTCAGCTGTTATGTGTCCTTTCAGGTCAAAATTTTTCATGTTTTGTCTTACAAAAAAAACTATAAGGGGTTAACTATTATACAAAGCTCACTATGTCAAAACAGAAGAAAACCATGCCGGCTGAAGCCAGTCTCCGTGTGTTGGATTTTTTCTCGCTGTGACCCTTAAGTAGACTTCGGCTGTTTTCTGCTCTTTAGTCGAGTTGTTGTCTTTTTGACACATTTCCCATTTCCATTCTCAATTTTATGCACAGAAATATAAAAAAAAATCTGACTTTACTTTGATTTCTATCAAAAACTACAAACTCTACTTTGAAGCCGATTGAAAATTCCCGAACTGTGTTCTTTGCTTTCATTTGTTTTGGTTTTGTTTGTTTTTTAAACTTTGTTTCAATGAACAAAATTAAAATTCGACTTCCGACTCATTTGCTCTTCATTGAATTTAAGTTTATCGAGGCATTGTCTGAGTCTTGGCTTGTAATGTCTTACAGAAAGTGCTAAAAAAATATTCTTTAAACTGGAAAAGAATGTCGAACTTGACTACATATTGTCTATAGCTAGAAAATAAAGATAAGCACACTATGTTTATCCCGCCACATTCTGTATACTAGTGTTCCATTTTTGAAATCAGGAGTGTGTAATTCAGAGGTTGTCGATGGTTGCTGTTCGCCATATCTGATTTTAACATTACATGTTACCAGGTCATTTTCTTTTCTCTTTTGAATTGTTTTTAAGGTTTTTGTCTTATACCGGGGCCTTTGACATACAACTATACTGTATTGGGTTTGTTCATTGTTGAAGACCGTGTGTTGCCCTATACTAGACGCTGCTGACGTCCCAGTTATTTCTAATTTTGGTAATCATCTAACACACGCATCCGAATCTCAATTTGTACATATATGAACCTCGTCAATGAGTGTGTGTCTTGTCATTAAAAGAAAATAATGTCGATGAATAGATATATAGTAATCTATGCTGATTATTTTCCTAATTTGTCTACACTCTAGTACGATGGGATTGGGTTTTTTTATTTTAGTTTTATTATCTCCCCTTTAATATCAACCGTTTTATACATTGTGTCTTTAGTAGCAATTAAATTAAATTAGAATAATTTTGATGTTGAATAATTGTGACAAAACCATTGTGTCTCTAATTACATTAACGGTACCAATTTTCCTGCACCAGAAGTTTCTGCTGGTTTTTTCTAACTGTATGATGTTATTTAAAACTTGACTTGACACAAAACAAATATAAAAAACAGATCTGGACTAAAATCGATACCCGACTTAACGGATACAGAAATAAAGATATATATTCTAATATATTTTCAATTAAGTTTTATACGTTTTTGCGGTAACTTTATATGGTTAAATGTTGACGATTTAATGTTTTAGTACAAATATAGTTTTTTTTATCCATATGTATTTAAATATCTGAACGGTAACTTTTTCCAGTTCAATGAAGGTTTTGGATGACAGTTTTGTCAAAACTAGTGTCATGTCAAGATGTTTTTGACATAAGATGAAAGACTTATTCCTTTTTGTGATTTTTATTCCCTTAATTTGTGGTCAGGTATGGGATGCTGACGTTTACTGGAATGGCAGATATGCTGCAAATGGGATAAATTACAATGCAGGTAATTATTACATTTGAAAAAAAAACATAAAAAGATTCATTCAACTACTTTTATGCCCAAAACATTTTTTAAAAATTAAACAAAGAATTTTTGATATTTACGAGTATAATCTAATATTTTTCATTTACAATATAAAAAAACATGTTTAAATAAATAATATTAAATAATGAAATGGCGTCTTTTCATTATGAATCCTCTGCATTTATTTCACACAAAGTCTATTTCATAAAATCTGGCAATCGTTACTTAAATAAAATAATATTCTAATTTGAAGTTATGATGAGACGTGTTCCAAATTAAATACTGCTTAAAGATTAATCAAATGTTGCGAGACATTGCAGTAAATGTTGACTCCGTCCAAGTTGGAACCCCCCCTTTTTTTTGGACGATCAATGCATTTGAATGGGGACATGTAGTTGGACCCCCCTTTTTTTTGTCCTGGGTTAGGATCCCCCCTTTTTAGAAATGGCTGGATCCGCCCCTGAGTGAGGTTTATAAATATTTCAAAACAATAGGGTTTATTGAAATGAATCACATTCATTTAAACCTGAGGTAAAACGAATGAAACAGAAGCACCATTATACCCATAAATATACCTTTGATTTAAGAAAAAGCGTTTGTATACCGATGAAATACAAATAAAGTTTGTAAGTGGAACATACAGTCCTTTCAATACCAAACAAATGCCTGTACCAATCAAGGAATATGACAGTTGTTTTCCAGTCGTTTAGTTGGTTGATATATTCGACCCTTTAGTTTTGTCAATTTGTATGAATTATTTGTTATTATAAGATTTTTTTGCAAAAACTACCTATTGTTTAAAACATTGAAGCTCATATGCCTTGAACATGCATGACATACTTGCCACTGGACGCTAGTAAACAACAATGAAGCAATCTCACTAAATAGATAACACGTCTCTCTGTACATGCATATGTAAAGTCATGATAACATTCAAATCCGTTTAAATTATATATGATTGGAAAAAGTAAAATCACAAAAATACTGAACTCAGAGGAAAATCAATTCGGATAGTCCATAATCACATGGCAAAATCAAATAACAAAACGCATCAAAAACGAATGGACAAAAACTGTCATATTCCTGACTTGGTACAGGCATTTTCAAATGTAGAAAATGGTGGATTAAACCTGGTTCTATAGCGCTAACCCTCTCACTTTAATGACAGTCTCATCAATTTCCGATATATTTACATTGATGCGTTAAATAAACAGACACAATAAATAGAATAGTCAAAATATGGGTACATCAGTCATCATCGTGTAACAATTTTAAAAGGAACAATTTAACAGAACACAAAAACATCTACCATCTATTTATTGATTGTTTGTGTTTTAACGCCACTTTTAGGCGCAACTTTAAGGCTATTTCGTGGCGACCAGTTTTTATTGATGGAGGAAGCCGGGATGCACGAAGAAAACCACCGACCTTCGATAGGAAATAAAATGATATCTTTAATAACTAAAATATGCAGGGGAAAAATCATTTAGAAACAAGAGGGATTTGAAGAATCTCACTTGAACTGTTTTAGTCAGTGTTTTCCATTGTTTACTAATATGGCAATTCTTACCTAATCATTTATTTGATTGATTTTTTTTCATTTTCAAAAAAATCTACCTTTTGCCAACAGCCCACATGAAAGTTACCATTCAAAATGTTCGTATGTAAATCTATCATGTTTAGTGTATTCCGAACTTTCAATTGTACATTTAAACGCGGTGTACCGTAAGTGTGTTCTTAGTTATGTCAAATAATTGGAAAACAATTAGCCAATCAAAAGTAGGACGAATTATCGCGTCTCTTCACAGAATCAGCAGTACTCTTTAATTAGTTTCGTAAAAAAATGTCAACAATTCTTTTTACGTCATAAAGATACCTTTTTTTTAAAACTTAATCAGGCATGCTTGGGAACAACCCAGTGGCTTATCGAATAATAAATAACAACTTAAAAATTCAGGGCCGTAACTACATTGAGGCAAATGAGGCAAATGCCTCATGTAAGAAATTAAAAAAAAAAAAAAAAAAAAAATGAAACAAAAGATTGCCTTAATATCAAATTGTTTTCACGGAAAGTGTTTAACAAGAAGCAAGTTCTCTTCACTCTCTGGTGTCGCCCCTGCATGTTTTTCGTGATCCATGTTTCTTTTTTACTTTTAGTTTTCAGAGTTGATGGTCTATTGTTTGAACTTCTGTGTCCCGGGTTTGTCTTTGCTCATTTATTGTCACACTTTATGACAATAGTCTGAGTGTTGATTTTCATTTGTAAACGTGTGGTTTTGCAATGTTGCATGCCCACTGATGTCCAGATATTGTGCGAGAAAATATTTTAAGAATATACAAAACCTAGAAAAAAAAATGGTCGTTTCTGCATGGAGAATTGAATTTGATATCAAAGAATTCACAACTGGCTTCTTTTGGTAGATAAAACTAGATAGCTGACATGGTTTAAATTAGAATAAGGTCACCAATTTTACGGTATCAAATAATTAAAAAAAAAAAGCAATAATGTATTGCCATATGACCATTGCCATTGATGGGTTAAACTTGCATTATGTCATGTTCAGACCCTTTTACAAAAAAAAAAAAGGAATATGGAGTAAATGTGCACGAAACCTAATCGCACACAAAGTCAATGCATAAAAAAATACTAATGATCAATCATTTGGTCAAAGTTGCTGGAGGGTCTTCAACAATAAAGAATCATTAACTATACCGTAAAACAGGGTCAAGATTGTCCCTAGTGTCGACTTATGCAGTACTAGTATTTAAAGCATAATACTGCACTGTCACTATATTCCAATCTAGTCATAAAAATATCACCAAAGTCTAAGCACAATACAAGACTAAAACAGACAGACAGATCCAGTATTAATGATTATGAGAATTACGAATTTTGCTTTGTCCAACATATCGGTCTTTTAATGTTGTCCATAAAACCTTAAAGACTTAAATTACAATGAATCTATGTCTTTGCTTTCAGACCAGAATATTGTCGAAAGAAAGCTAAAAATTAATTGCGTTTCAATGTCAGAAAGAGTCCGGGAAACGCTCAGAATGCACGATTTTGCGTTATTTTTCTCGGAGCTTCTAGGGGGCCTTGAGCGGCCCCCAATCCCCTCGCCAAAAAAATTTCGACTCGCTCCGCTCGGCGCTGTATTTTGCCTCACAATTTGAAGAGGCTAGTTACGGCCCTGAAATTTATAACCTTCTAATGATTTTTTCAACGTTTTTTTCTTATTTTGATTGTGAACCGTATAAAGGTTATTAAAAAAGAAAAAATATTTTAACAGCTCTTCAAAGTATGAATGAACATGAATTTGAATAAATTTTGCATTCAATGAACAATATTCCAGAAAAGTTTGTAAAACTACTGCACCGAGCAAATACATTTTACTTTAAATTAACATGAAATTATAGACATATTAACGCCTATAAAGTCCTGTACAAACTTATATGAGGGTCTGAACAGGATAACCAGAATAGAGAATAAGAGACAAAATTTCATAAATTGCAGAATAATGGGGGGGGGGGGGGGGGGCAAAAATTAAGAGAACTAGGCCAAAAAAAAGGGAAAATAGTGGGGTATTAAAATATATATATAAAAAAAATATGATAAGAAAATATATATTTGTTCGGAGTAAATATAAATTTAAGTATAAATGGCCTAAAAAATAAAAACATCAGGGACCCCTCATCCAAACCCTCTCATATTTGAATATCACGGATAAAGTTACTACTTACTTAAATGTATTACAAAGAAGGTTAATATTAAATTATGTATGTAAACGTTTATATATACTACATGTACATATCTCATTTCTCCACAGGAGTTCATCAAAAATTCAAATATAAAAAAGAAATATTTAAATTTGCAATTATTAAATCATAAAAAATAAAATTGTGCAACTGACATGCTGAGATTCATGTTTGGGCACTTCAAAAGAAAAAAAAAACATCCGTTAAGGATTGTTAATTTCATTTCAATTCTAAATTGACTTTTTATGCATTTAAAAACCCATTCAATATAAATATAGATTATATTTATTTTCTGAAATTTTATCCGTTTTCGTGGTAATTTACTGTATATCAAATTTAATGTGTGTGGTAGAACGAATATTTTTCAATAATTTTGCACAGTAAACATGGTTTTAATTTACGATGGAGAAATTAAAAGTAATACTTTGGAATGTACATCAATACAAATTAAGAATGCGTACAAAATGTACTTCCTTGTTTTGTCTACTATTCTCCACAAACAACTCATGGTCAATGTATTACAACAATAACTCATTCTTAAACAAATACTTTTACAAATTGTTACTTGGATGGAAAGTTGTCTCATTGGCACCTTTCATCTTGAACCATATTGAACTCGTGACAAAACAACAATGATTGTTGGTTGATGCGCTATGCGCACAGCTCATATCTTCATACGGTACATGTGTTGTTCGGTCATTCGTTTGATTTTCTTCATTTTATGATTGTTTTTATTAGTTATTCTACAATTATAAACTGTGTTATCAAGCATATGTTCGTCAATTGTTAAACTGAATAAGGAGAGGGCAGGGAAACCAGATATAGAACGGAAAACAAAGTATCGGATTTTCTGTGTATAGGCCTATATATCGTAAAATATCGACGTGTAGACAACCTGGTTATCTAAAATATTGCGCATGCATTCCCTGCATTCTTCTTTTTGTGTGTGTGTGTGTGTGTTTAAGTATTTAAGTTTTTTTGTTTTAAAATTTTCATTTTCATTTAAAATTTGTTTTCAAATGTTTAATTTATTTCGGAGTACGTAAATGTTCTTATTCATTTTCATACAATTTACAAGGGCTCTTTTTTAGCTGTATTTAGAAGCCCCACACTATTTACTTGGTTTTAAAACTGCACATCAATAAAAAGGTTATTTTTCTGTTGTTGGCTTTCTTTCAGGTTGTTAGGTGGATCGAGGATAACAGTGCATCATACAATAATTTCGTACGCTTTTCAATTTCTAAAATATCTCAACAGTATTGTATGTACGAATAAATGCAATTAATAAGGTAATAGTTAAATGCATGTATGTTCATAAATTTTAATGTATACACCAATCCTCAAAATTTGAAATTGAAACATACTAAAACAGTTTAAATGCAGTCTCAAGTATCCTAAGCCATTATTCTTCAAGTTAAATGTAAACTAATTAATACCTCAACAAGACATTACATTTAATTCATTTCATTTTTTAAAATTTATTTCAAAGGAGTTTTAAAAGTTTTCCGTCCTTATTATCAAAATGCTTTTTAAATTACGTAACATATCCTTTTTATTATTTGAATGGGATACTATATGGAAAAGTCAATATGATTATATTTAAAGTGGGCTAGACTTTTTAATTTGAACATGTTTATTAAATGTAACTTGACTACACACAACACACAATTTTATTAAAATTACATCATATGAGCTGCGCCGGATATAAATCGACATTTTACAAGTGCATGTGAACGTATACATTTCACAGATGATATCGGATATGTTCCTTATGTCGTAACTAAAATACCCTTCCGTTTTTAGCTCACCTGGCCCGAAGGGCCAAGTGAGCTTTTCCCATCACTTTGAGTCCGGCGTCCGGCTTCCGTCGTCGTTAACTTTTACAAAAATCTTCTCCTCTGAAACTACGGTGCCAAATTAAACCACACTTGGCCACAATCATTATTGGGGTATCTATTTTAAAAATTGTGTCCGGTGACCCGGCCAACCAACCAAGATGGCCGCCATGGCTAATAATAGAACATAGGAGTAAAATGCAGTTTTTGGCCTATAACTCAAAAACCAAAGCATTTAGAGCAAATCTGACATAGGGGTAAAATTGTTTATCAGGTCAAGATCTATCTGCCCTGAAATTTTCAGATGAATCGGACAACCTGTTGTTGGGTTGCTGCTCCTAAATCCGTAATTTTAAGGAAATTTTACTGTTTTTGGTTATTATCTTGAATATTATTATAGATAGAGAGAAACTGTAAACAGCAATAATGTTCAGCAAAGTAAGATTTACAAATAAGTCAACATGACCGAAATGGTCAATTGACCCCCTAAGGAGTTATTGTCCTTTATAGTCAATTTTTAACAATTTTCATGAAATTTGTAAATTTTTACTAACATTTTCCACTGAAACTACAAAGTTCATTATAGATAGAGATAATTGTAAGCAGCAAGAATGTTCAGTAAAGTAAGATGTACAAACACATCACCATCACCAAAACACAATTTTGTCATAAATCCATCTGTTTCCTTTGTTTAATATTCACATAGACCAAGGTGAGCGACACGGGCTCTTTAGAGCCTCTAATTTCGAATGTGACCTACCGAATTAGACTATTTACCGGATTTTTAATAACGAGATATGATTACCAAAGGGTCAGCTATCCACCAAAGACCAAATGACTTCTATGTTGCATGTGTTAGATTTTGGTCACCGTACGACCTTAAAAACTCCAAAACCTATATCTTAAAGTACGTCCCCGAATGAACATTAGGAACAACTCAATAAAGCTAACAACCATTCTGATTTATACAAAAACAATAATCGAAATCCAAAATGGCAGACAGGAACCAACGACAACCAATAGCGTACACGTAGAAGTTCCCGACTTGAGACAGACGTATAAAGAATGTTGCAGGATTTATAATTTTTAGGCTCAGCAATGTCAGGGACATATTCAAGGTGTTGTGTTTTGTACTACATTTTCCGTTGTTATTTTTACTGACGACCACTCCTTCCATTTGTTCTCCTTGCCTACGGATTGGGAAAACCTTAATCCATAACTAAGTGTATCTATATACTTCTGAAAAATATCAAAAATTTTCTTTTCTTTTTTTATGACTGTGCCAGATGATACAGCGAATGGAATGTGGTCAGACAACCAAGATGAATACATGAAAGATTATCCATTCTCCCAAAGCTGTACTGGTTGTGACTGTACAGCTCTTCTTACAGACGAGTTATTAAAATCATGCGACGGTAAAGTGTAAGTTCTATAGTCAATTTAGAATAAACTTGTTATCTTAGAATAAATTTATAAAGCAGGAGGTATGATAAGATTCATTATTTGGCCTGAAATGGCATTTTACGCGGCTTTTTCAAATAGATATACGCCATGATTATACATCCAGTAACACAGAATCTTATTCGATTGGTCTTTGCTCATATGTCTCAATATTTATTAATGTGAAGCTAGCTCTTAAAGTAAAACTATAGTTTCGTATTCAAAAGGACATTTTTATCTGTTTATGTTGTGTTAACAACAGTCTCTCACTCCATTTCTCACTCCTTTATTCTTTCTCTTTTGATCGATTTAAGAATTCAAACTATAAATATGTTGAATTTACCACTTCCCTTTTATCCTTTTACTTTACAAATATTAAAAATGAACTTGTTGTTTATTTATCCAACGGTGTTATTTTGCATCTAAATGAAGATGAAAGAAAGAAAACAATATTCGGTTAAAAGGAATGAGAAAGGCCACCAGCAGGAAGTTTATTTTATCAACAAACAAAAATATACTTAAAATGCACATTTAATTTAATGTTGTTTTTCTTTACTTCACAAACATATTATAAAAGTGACCTTGTATTTTTTCAATCAAATTTTTATTTTAAATTTTACTTCTACCAATGAAATAAAATATTCTTCATTATATGATGGAATTTTTAAAGGACATCAGGATAATTAGAGTCATGAACCTTTGACAATACAGTTCAAAACCCTACATCTGTATTAAAAATATGTGTAAAATTTACATGTAAAATCATTATATTTTTATTTCCGACCATTCGTCTTTTTTTCTTCGTTTTATTGGATCATTATCAAACATGTCCAGATATAAAATATGTAAAAATGAAATTAAAAGATAGATTTTATTACCATATACATTAGCGTATCGTTGAGAATCCAGCTTTTATTCTTTTGTGGTTATCGTCTACTTTTGTTAAATCGCTGTAATTGAAATTAAAAAAAGTTTTATTTTACAAATCTTTAGATTGTTAATATCGTTTGACGGACAAACTATTTTAATTTTGTAATGAAATAGATTGCTATAGACCATCTTATAAGACCACCATGTTAATTTGGTATAAATTTTAGGTACAGTAAAGTTAACTTTGAAAATAGGGATGACCTTTTTTAAAAACCATATAAAATCAAATTATTTTGTCAACGATTTTTAAGATATATCAGTGCTATTTTGTAAGTGATTGCTAGCCCTCTTAATCACAGAACACAAATTTGGGATTTTTTTATCTGCAAATATGCTATGTTATTTCATATATGTCCTTTATTTAAAAAGTTATAACTACAATTGCATATTGTATTGCCAATGTTATTTTCAATATACAAAAAAATTAATTCTAGTGTTTTATGGATAAACATAATATGAAATTAAGAATTTAACTACTTGTCAACAAGAAACTAAAACCCAATATATATCTTTTGTTAATTCGACACTAAATAAATATTCCTTTACACTAAATATCTGCACAAACTTGATGAAAATACTCCAATTTCCCCTTAATGCACAGGTAAATAGACAAATATGTATATTATATATTTGAAAACATAATATGCATAAAGAACGGTAAATTGAACGTGGGAAAAGTCAATTATCATGTCAATTAATTTTAAAAGTTCACTAGCTTCATCTCCTTCGGGTACTAAATATGTATTTATAAATATTACAGGTTTTATTTTTATTAAATAACTGCTATAATTTTAATTACTGTCCTTTGTTATGATATAAACCCTAAATGTTTTATTTTGTAGACAATTTTATCATATTAAATTCAAAATAAATCATACCAGATTTTATTACAAGTTAATGTGTGAAGTATGGAAAATTTCCTTCAATGTTACGTTTAATGGTTGTTTTTTTTTTTAATTAAGAAAATATATATGCACAGTACCAAGGCCTTTGAAGAACATTTACCTAGCAAACTATAGTTCAACGAGTGAATTGAATTTATAACTTTGTGTTCTGTTTTTTTTTTTTTTTTTCCATTGATATGATACATGTACATAATACTAGGAAGCTTAATACTAAAATTTATGATAAAAGAGATGATTTTTCATTTCCTATCGTTAATTATCCATTTTTAGATGGTGACGTTCCCTTGTCACAATCTTACGGTGTTTATATATCTCAACTTGTACGATTCGCACGTGTATGTAACAATTTTTTAGATTTTAACGAGAGAAATTTATGTATTACTGAAAAATTATAACACCAGGGTTTTCGATATCACAAACTAGTCAAAACATTTACTAAATTTTATCATCGGTATAAGGACATCATTCGTAAATATAGCTCAACATGCAGACATCTTATACGTTCAGGTATTTCTTATCCAATTTTTTATGGAAATAGAATGAAATTCAAAACTGTGTAGCTGTGGCCATTGATTGACACATTAAATTCATTCATTGACTGGGAAAATTTAGGTGAACGTTTGTATGTAACGACCACTGCTCACTATGTACTTTTTAAAGACACTTAAACTATGGGGTCACCAAAGGTTCTGAACACATAAATAAAGTAATTCGAAAAATTAATCAGAAATAACACGATGTTTTAATTTATATATATTATATAAATCAAAACATAAAGGTTATTCCTGATTAATTTTTCGAATTATTTTATAATTAGAGACGTTAAGAAACCTTTGGTGACCCCACAGTTTCAATGTCTATCGTAGGTACGTCGTGAACAGTGGTTGTTACAGACAAACGTTCACGTAAATTGTCCCAGTCAATGGATGAATTTAATGTGTCAATCAATGGCCACAGCTACACTGTTTTGAATTTCATTCTATTCTTTATGAAGCACAAAAATGTCAGTTTTCACCTCAGAAACTAACAAGGGATATAGTTACGATACTGTTGTCAGGTCATTAAAGATTGCATATTTTGGCGTTAATACTGATTCACTTATAGGGTCTTTGCATCGGAACTAAACACATTTATTCAAAAACCAGTTGTTGGCATGACACGGGCTATGTTCTTCTCATATACGTTATGATGGTATGATACTAAACCCCTAACGGGAAGGATTGTGCCTGATATTCATATGATGAAATCATAATCTTTCAATCAGTTTAATTGAAGTCTGGAGCTGGCATGTCAGCTAACTGCTAGTAGTCTGTTGTTATTTATGTATTATTGTCATTTTGTTTATTTTCTTTGGTTACTTCTGACATCAGACTCGGACTTCTCTTGAACTGAATTTTAATGTGCGTATTGTTATGCGTTTACTTTTTTACATTAGCTAGAGGTATAGGGGGAGGGTTGAAATCTCATAAACATGTTTAACCCCGTCGCATGTTTGCGCCTGTCCCAAGTCAGGAGACTCTGGCCTTTGTTAGTCTTGTATAATTTTTAATTTTAGTTTCTTGTGTATAATTTGGAGTTTAGTATATATGACGTTCATTATCACTGAACTAGTATATATTTGTTTAGGGGCCAGCTGAAGGACGCGTTGTTTAGGGGCCAGCTGAAGGACGCCTCCGGGTGCGGGAATTTCTCGCTACATTGAAGACCTGTTGGTGACCTTCTGCTGTTGTCTTTTCTATGGTCGTGTTGTTGTCTCTTTGACACATTCCCCATGTCCATTCACAATTTTAGTATGTACAATATCAAATGCTAGAACTGACCAGAACTGTATACACCAATAAAGAAACATCCCGTCAACACAAACAATAAATGAAGTGTTAAGGTCAACTCAAAGACTTCGACAGAAGACAAAACTAACAAGTGAAACACAACTGAATAATTCTAGATCACCTAGAGCATATATTTTCATAAGTGGATAGCTATATATAGGGATGCACAAAGCAACATATTCCCGAAAAAAGAAACTAAATTTACCCGTTTTTGTGATTCAAGTTGCTACTCTATATTGTCATGTCATTATCGTTTCTTTTTCACTACATAGACCTTCATGGACCAAATAAAAAGACGCTTTGGAAGCAACAATAATAAACGTCTAGAGGCCATAAACATAAAAATTCCTAAAACATTTAAGTGAAGGTTAATTGAAATGGTGAATGTTTTTTATTCAGATTTTTGAATATTACTCAATGTTTCTAAGGGAGAATTCTTGGCAAAAAATTACTGTATCAAAACGCACACTTTTCTTTTGGAAACCTCAAATGCATTTTTTTAATACAGGGAGATTGTATCCTATTCGTTTCCAAATATTTCAAGGTCAACATTTGCTGCATCAACAACATCCATGTAAGTAGAGTTAATAAAAATATTCAATGGCTATCATAGCTTGTCATCCTCATTGTCATACTATCATCTGTACGGAAATATTTATATTTTTCTGGCCGTCAATTTATCATCCAGTCAGTTAGTTAGTCATTTTGGTTCTGGAACTATTTCTGCGGTAAAAGAGGGACGAAAGATACCAAAGGGACAGTCAAACTCATAAATCTAAAACAAACTGACAACGCCATGGCTAAA
This sequence comes from Mytilus galloprovincialis, assembly GCA_037788925.1. NCBI lineage: Eukaryota > Metazoa > Mollusca > Bivalvia > Mytilida > Mytilidae > Mytilus > Mytilus galloprovincialis. The sequence goes on along the minus strand of CM075341.1, from coordinate 67,297,283 downwards.
AATGAAAAAACAAACAAACAACAGTAAACACGACACAACATAGAAAACTAAAGAATAAACAACACGAACCCCACCAAAAAACTAGGGGTGATCTCAGGTTCTCCGGAAGGGTTATCAGATCCTGCTCCACATGTGGCACCCGTCGTGTTGCTTATGTGATATCAAATCCGGTAAATAGTCTAATTCGGTAGGTCACATTCATGAAAGGGAAGGGGATTGTAGTTACGACGTAAGGAACATATCAGATATCATTTGTGAAACGGTTATTCCATAACGGTCAAAAGTATTCCGCATGCTAAATGATCATATTATCTATTTATCAGGTAATGAACTTATGAGGATACATTACATGATCACATACATGAATAGAATGAAATTCAAAACAGTGTGGCTGTGGCCATTGATTGACACATTAAATTCATCCATTGACTGGGACAATTTGGGTGAACGTTTGTATGTAACGACCACTGCTCACTATGTACTTTTTAAAGACACTTAAACTATGGGGTCACCAAAGGTTCTCGACACCTTAATAAAGTAATTCGAAAAATTAATCAGAAATAACACGATGTTTTGATTTATATCAATTATATAAATCAAAACATAAAGGTTATTCCTGATTAATTTTTCGAATTATTTTATAATTAAAGGCGTTAAGAAACCTTTGGTGACCCCACAGTTTAAATGTCTATCGTAGGTACGTCGTGAACAGTGGTCGTTACAGACAAACGTTCACGTAAATTGTCCCAGTCAATGGATGAATTTAATGTGTCAATCAATGGCCACAGCCACACTGTTTTGAATTTCATTCTATATATTTAGGTCACTAAACATCTATTATGCATGACCAAGGTCATATACATGTAGTTATTGAGAATTTCATTTTTGTTACACCAATCTACCGTCTGAAATCTTGACATTTAATTGATTGAATGTTGTTAAATGTCACTTTCAGCGCTTTTGTGCTATTTTGTGGCAGCTTTTTTTGTTGGAGGAAGCGAAAGTGTCCGGATAGAACATTCCAACTTGTGTATACGGATGAGCCTGCAGGCTTCTCCAATAGGTTTTAAATATAGACAAACATACTTCTTGTTTATACTCTATAGTTGTTAACTTTGTCATCTTCTATTTCAGAACAATTCAGGACTGTACATACTTTGATATAGCAGACGATACATTCACTAACCTCACCAGTCTAAACTCGCTGTAAGTTGTAAACTCGGCATTCTGGGTAATATTTCCAAAGCGAGTACAAAGATAACAGTCCCATATAGCAGACATTAAGCCGAGACGTTTGGTTTGGTTGTTTCTGTTTACAAACAACGATATATAGAAAATCTAATGCATTCTGAAATTACGAGTTTCTTTAAATAACTTTCAATAAATTCTGCCTGTGAATTATTGGATAAACAACGGAAAATTGAAAGAAACCATTACAAAAATTTTATAAAAAATGTTTGAAATGTTGGAATCTGAAGATTAATCTATAATTATTGTTTTGTTTATGTTAGGGAATGTTTAAACAATCGTCGATTCATGGGATATAAATGGCGTCGCTACGCACCGTTACTTCACAGGACACATTTTTCTGTAACACAAAGATTTTTTGTTTATAAATTCCAAAAATTCCAATCTTAGTTAGTTACAACAATTTGTTTTCAATGGTTTGTTTAAACGTTTTGTATTGATAATATAATACCATTGTTCATTTACAGAACTATACAGAACTGCGGCATTACCACAATGCCATATGTTGAACTTTCACCTTTAACAATTCTGTAAGTAGTCTGTTCCTTTTTCAACGATGTATTTTTTCAATATTAATAAATTAAAACAGTCAAAGTAAGAGTTGCAAGTTATGAGTATATAATTCATCATGGCGTCTTACAGCTGGCTAGACTAACAACGGAAGCATAGTGTTCGTTTTTACTAAATTCAGTTATATTTTTTTGTTATGATATTTAATGGGTGTTGATAAGTCATGAATTACTTATTTATATATCCTTATTTACTATAATATTATAAGAAGCAGCGGACAGAGAATAGATTTCTCCATCCTTTATATTTTCACTTTATTCTATTTTCTGTTTTCTTAAGATGCAAAGTCACTGTTGTCTTAATTTTGCAAATTCTATTATATTTCTATAGAGAGGTAACATTTTTGCGGAGTTTGGTGAAAATCTTGTTAGCAAGTTGATTTCGAGTTTTTCCCACCCCTGATTCATTCAAGTATATTGTTACACGATTTTCTAGATTGATGTTAAAACCACAACATGAATCACCCGCGAAAATCTCCTACTGTCTACTGTCTACATGGTCTCTAATATTCGTAACATTTACTGTATTGTTTTGTTGTGAATAAGAGACTTTAATTTTAACACCTATACATTGCTAGTGATATCATTGGATAAAAGCGCCGGAATACGTGGAGACCCGGTATATTTGATATTTGGCCAACGATCGTGTTTTATCTTATTATACATTGTATGTGTGAATCCATACTTTTTTGCTTTTGATATCAACATTTATATTATGTTCAGATACAAACTGAACTCAGTTTCATTTTCAGAACATAATTATTTTTTTCATATAACTTTCAGAAACCTTATAAACAATGACATCAGTATCAATTCAAGTTATACAGGGAAACTACCATCCTCTCTGCAATATTTGTAAGTATTTTCATCCTTCCTTTTCATAACAATAAAATGCGGTTAAAAGTACCATATATTACCAAAATAAGTAAAGTTCCTTGCTTCTAAACAACGACCGCATTTAAAAAAACCATTGTTACACATCTCTAAGTTCACAAAAACAAAACAACACCAGCGATAAAGGATGCACAATGTGATCGGTTGTTTGTTGGTTGATTAATGTTCAGTGGCAAACATTTCATACATGTGTCATGTTGTAAAAATACGTGACATTGTGAATTTTAGCATTTTCATCTTTTTTCGTCGTGTTTGGTATCAACAGTCATTATTTCTTATAAATAATTAAGTTTCAATATTTTTATTACGCTAGAAGTGCATTTCATAAGGAAAACAAGATTTTGAACTATTTTTTAAACAATATTATAAAAGACATGTATTAGTCGTTTCAGCGTTACTAGGAAATATTTATGGATTAAGATTAAGAATCTGTCGTGAAAATACTTTTTGACAACAATGGTCATCAATGTAATTTATTTGTCAACACCAAAACTGTATAATAGAGTGAATAATGTCAATTAACACTAGGTTTTAATTTAATCTGCTTTTGATAATTTCCTTGTTTGGAAACTGTTTGTTTATAAGTAAATTTTTCTATTTTCATTGGTCAAATCGTTTCTATGATCATGTTTTGTAAAGGTTACTTTTTGAAACGAAAGGGAGATAGAAAAAAAAAGAGAGAACCATGTGACGCACCGGTTCGCCCCGCTCTCGATCTACGAGCAGCGGCGGATTAATGTATGGTGCCATGATTACTGTTTTGTAAATATACTTATAAAAGAGGGACGAAAGATACCAAAGGGACAGTCAAACTCATCTATACTATTAAACGAGAAGACCTCATTTTGTGTGTCGCTTCTCTTCCTTCCACAATAACTCAATCATCATGCCTCTGTGTCCTAAAGGTAACATGCATAGTCGCATTTGTCATCCATTCTTATGATTATTCAGATTGAGTTATTTTAGGAGAAAAACGACAAAAAAGGAGTCCGGATATGATTCCGTCATCAGACTGAATTTTAGTCATAGATAAGACTTCCGGTTTGAAACATGCACAAATACAACCAATCGTAAGATAGATAACAAAAATGAAAAATAAATAAGCCATCCAGAGCGTTCTCCATATCATACATGTATATACGGTGTTTAGATCGCAAGAACCACAACTATTATACCTCCTTAGAGAGGACAATTATTTTTCGCGTTTCATATCATGGTGTTTAGATCGCAAGAACCACAATTATTATACCTCCTTAGAGAGGAGAATTATTTTCGGCGTTTATCTACATGTAAACTACGATTATACTACTTTAATATATAGAGACTCTGTATTCTGTCTACTGTTTTCTTTGAAATGTTTACTATTTAAGGGGTCATACCACTTGCATATATATTAATAAGTAAAACATGCTCAACTTCATCTAAAACTACCTCGACCAAAACCTTTAACCAGTGAAGCGGGACAGACGGACGGACGAACGACCGAACGAACAAACGAACGAACGGATGCACAGACTAGAAAACATAATGCCCATAAATGGGGCATAAAAATTTATGGTTGAAAGGGAAAATAGTGATTTGGTAAAACTGAAAGTAAGGTAGAGATAAGAGGGAGGCAGGACCTTTTTCGGGGCGTCGGGATCGGGTGTTTTTAGGCTCGGGATTTGGGGATTGATCCTTACGGAATCCGGGAATACATTTTTCGATTTCGGGATTTCGGGATATGAATTTCTTTAAATTCTGCATCTCGGGATTTCATGATTTTAAGCCCGGGATTTCGGGATCAGGACCCCTCCGACCATCCCTCAAATTAGCCTAAGTCGGTCTTAGTCATTTATACATGATTCATATCCTACCATTGGTATGTTAATAAGGTTCTCAAAAGAATATGCACTGATGGATTGTCCTAGAAGCATATTTTATTAGACTAATAATGGTCTATATATAAGCAGTTACATTTATTTCATGTTTGAAACGGTTCATATTTTAATTTGATTTGACTTTTACCAAAAGAAGCATTGTAGCAAAGGAGAAGAATAATTGTGGTCTGAGGTCAGAAACACGAAAATAATTGAATTTAACAGAAAGGAAATAAATATCGGACTTTGGAAAAAGGGAGAGGGCTTTTGATACCTTTTACTTTTATGAAATTCTCCATACATAATATCTTTTACAAAAAATCATCCTACAACAGTTCACAAGCTGTATATGACCCGCAATTGTTCTAGTAAATCTAAAACAAACTGACAACGCCATGGCTAAAAATGAAAATGACAAACAAACAACAGCACACACGAAACAACATAGAAAACTAAAGAATAAACAACACGAACCCCACCAAAAAACTAGTGGCGATCTCAGGTGCTCCGGAAGGATAAGCAGATCCAGCTCCACATGTGGCACCCGTCGTGTTGCTTATGTGATAACAAATCCGATAAATAGTCTAATTCGGTAGGTCACATTCATGAAAGGGAAGGGGATTGTAGTTACGACGTATATAAACTGTGCTTGTATATATGTTAGATGGAAAAATAAAGTATGTGAACGTTAATATATCCAGTCTCGTGTATTGATTTACCACAACTTTCCAGTATTGAACCTCTTCCATCTAAACCGGGCCTAAATTGTTTGGATTGTAAAATACTGTTATTCATCTCCGACGGACTATAGAGTTGACAAAAATGAAACACATCAACAAAACAACCAGATTGTAAAACCGACAATTCTGATTACGACAAACTAGGATTTTCTATTCACGTCAAATACTAGGGAAATTCTAAACATGTCACATGTTTAGGACGAGCATGATGCATAATAACGACAAACTAGGATTTTCTATTCACGTCAAATACTAGGGAAATTCTAAACATGTCACATGTTTAGGACGAGCATGATGCATAATAACGACAAACTAGGATTTTCTATTCACGTCAAATAATAGGGAATTTCTAAACATGTCACATGTTTAGGACGAGCATGATGCATAGTATGATTCAAAACAACTGTTTGGTATCAAATCATTTTAGCACATAGACATTTTGTTAGACAACGAGCGAAGCGTTCATTTGCCAATTCAGAACGGGTTTCTTTTTCCTCTGCCATTTCTCTGAGAAGGTTTTATGAATGTGTAGCAGCATCTGTTCAAAATGGTTTTGTTAACTCTGGTATTGACTGTTACCACCTCATTGAGATAGAGCTATGCTTCTAGAAAACATTTTTTAAAAACACTATGAATAAAAGTTTGATGGTTGCATGGTCCTGTCCACTTTTATCCTATGTTTAATGTATATATTTTTTCAGAGCTTTGACTCATAACCAGTTCCACTGGTTTCCGGATGGATTCATCACTGGTGCCAATCTGCGTCTTGTGTGAGTATAGCTATATAGTTGTCATGGATGCCAAGTGTAGTTGTACATTGGTCATGGCTGGTTCTCTGTTAAAGAAAGTGTTCTCTAAAACGAACTTTTTGTTAAGGTACATGAAGTCATTAAAGAAGACGGAAAATACCAAAGGCAAATTAAAACTCGAACGTCGAAGGCGAAATATACCGAGGGGAAATTCAGAACTCATATGTCGAAGGCGAAAGATACCGAAGGGAGATATTCATAACTCATAAGTCGAAGGCAGAAGATACCGAAAGGAGATTCAAAATTCATAAGTCGAAGGCAGAAGATACCGAAGGAGGTTCAGAACTCATAAGTCGAAGGAGAAAGATACCGAAGGGAGTTATTCAGAACTAATAAGTCGAAGGCAGAAAATACCGAAGGGAGATTCAAAATTCATAAGTCGAAGGCAGAAAATAACGAAAGGAGATTCAGAATTCATAAGTCGAAGGGGGATCGACAAAACCATGACAACAAACGAACATTGATGATTAAAGATATTAAAATAGTTACTGGCAATACCCTAAATATAAACAAAACAGACAACTACACTTTCTTGATAAGTCATATCGAGAAACGCATACGACTATGAAGTGATAGGTTACACAATATGTAAAAAGAAAACCTATGGAATAAACAAAAGTAAGAGTTAAAGAAACACACTGTTAAAGCAAGAACGATTAATAATTAAAAAGCATATAAATTAGACATGGATTTACAGTCCGATATGCGGTTTAAATAGAACAAAAGAATTCGACCTCTTGTGTTTAGAAGGTAGAAAAGTGTAATGAACTTTGTATACGGTTGTCAAGATGTCACAAAAGTTACTTTCCGTAAAGTCATTATAAATATTTGCATTCACGTTGTTTAATTTTCATATTGTACAATTGTTCACATTGCAACTTGCAAACAATCGTTTTTAAAACGACCATAAGTCAAGCTGTTACGTCATTTAGGGGGTATCCTTATAATCTGCTACTTTTTTTTGGTCGACATAGAAAAAATCTGGGAAAAATTACAAAAATTGAAAAATGAATTGTCAATCGTTTAAGACCATTCCCAAAGTGGCACACCTAAATTTGACATTTGGACGCAACTTCAAAGTTGGATGTTATATGACGGGGTTTTGTTAATTAATTTACGCATCGAACACACCCGTCCTATATATGTAACATCACATGACTTTTAAGTGATTAAAACTATTTTTTTAAAAATAATATTTGCATGCTTGACATGTTTTTTTCTTAAATAATACAATTACACCGACGGTCATAATTTCTGTATTATTTAAAACAGTTTTGTTACACATTTTGTTACACCTTAGTTATACAGTAACCCGGATTGGTTGACCATTGTGAAGTTGAGTTTTTGGGGTAGCATAGATTTATATCGTTGTATTCCTTTTGTTTGTGTTAACCAATTGTTGTTCGGAATTATTTTTTATACATCATTTATTGATCTTCAGTGGCGGATCCAGAACTTTTCCTAAGGGGGGCCCTCTGACTGACCTAAGGGGGGCCCGCTCCAGTCATGCTTCAATGATTCCCTATATAATCAACCAAATTTTTCCCACCCCCTGGATCCGCCTATGATCTTGCAATTCTTGTAATGTAGTTTGCGTCTGATTTATTGAGTGTCATATTTTGGCTATGTTTGTGTTCGATCATACAGTATAATAAGTCGGTAGTTGCCCGCGAATGGATTTTTTTTATTTCTTGTGACTCTTTGCGTCTTATTTGCTGATTGCAGTTGGTTTTTTGTTTTGAGTCATGTGGAGATATGGTGTTATTTTGTTTTTCTTTTGATGTGTTTGCATCTTAAATTGGGATTGCACTGAGTTATTTTATGATTTCTTTTGTGCTATATTTACGATACATTTTTAGTCTATCTTATAGCATCTTACAATTGTCCGACGACATAATGTGATACTTTTTTTGTTCGCCAATATCATTATTCATACGATTCATACGATTTGAATTTACTATGTATATCTTATTTTTTCTTTACCGTTTACCTACAGTCGAAAATTTGCAAGACATTAAGAGTCTTTACTTATTTAACAGTTTTACATTAGAATCAATTTTATTGTAGTAATTTTCTTGAATAACCGTCCCACTGTTAGTTGTATGTCAGTTCTTCACAACTCAGAAACAGATTCAAGGATATCAAAGTTCCCTTATATGAATTTTTACCGTATACGGTAGCTCACTGTATTTGTCTCATACATGCTCACTATTACAAGTCACAGAAGCGAATTTTTTTTTTGGGGGGGGGGAGCCCCCCCCCCCCTTTCAGAAAAATTTTGGTTGGTTATATAGGGAATCACTGAAGCGTGACGGAATCCCCCCTCTTAAGGCAGTCAGTGGGCCCCTCTTATGAAAATTTCTAGATCCGTCACGGAGTCAAGTACTATAGAAGAACACCGGTGTCTTCATGTTTCATTTATTAACACATGCGTATATATATTTCTCGAGTGTGAAACATGCAACAATACTCTACCAAAGCAAGCCAGGAAACAATCCATCAACAAGGAAGTAAGTTAATCCTTTAACTTCAAAGGGGGTATGGTTTTCTTGTTTGAGCGCGAACATTTATTGTCCGCCTCCTTCAATCAATTTTTTTTCTTTCAAAACTTAACACTATAAGGTTTTAGAAGATCAGAATTCATAATATTTAGACGATATTTTTTTAATGAATCTTGCCCCTCACTCTTTTTCACAATTTGAAGTTAAATTTTCGTTCCCGTATGTAAATAACCAGCACAAAGACTTTCATAATTTTTTATTTTTTTTATTCATTTGAAGACTTCCATCGCACTGTTAAAACCAATATTCAGTGGCGGATCCAGAATTTTACATTAGGAGGGGGTGGGCGCTGACTTAGCTTAGGAGAGCTCGCTCCAGTCATGCTTCAGTGAATCCCGTATGTTTAAGCTAACAATTTTTTCCAACTTACTCCCTTTTCGACACTGTAAACAAAAAATCGAACAGGCAATTAAAGAGGGGGTTGCAACCACATCTTCCCCGTACAAACGGATCGGAACTAAGAGCTCTTTCCCGGATCTGGCACTGGATTTATACATCAGATGCGTCACAAAATATAAACATGTTATTAAATATACTAGAATATGAAATAAAGAAAAATATAAATAGAAAATGTTGAAATTATCATTTATGTCTACGAAACCACAAGATCCTACTTAATTGGCCATGTTTTCAAATCATATCAAATGTTTTCATTGGCCTTCACTTGTTAGAAAAATTCGTAAGGGTTCCGCGGAACCCAGTGTCTCGCCTACTTTTGCTGTTAATCGCAGACTCAACAAAAATGAGGAAAAACATCAATAAATATTTCCCTCTCGATACTGTCTTTTGATTGAAAGAAGCTTCCAAGTTTGGTAAAAATCCAGGATAGTTTATGAATCTAATAAATGTTTTATAAACTTTAACTGCAGACTGTATGTAATGTTAACTGGAAGAAAAACTAAGTCCATTTATAAGTAAAATACGGAAAAAGTGGATTTTTTTTTTACAAAATTTACTTCTGAATAATATCTTATGATCAGAAACAAGCTTTTGTCCAAGTTTGGTAGAAATCCAGGATAGTTTAAGAACATTATAAAAATTTTAAAAACTTAAACCACAGAGTGAATGTTTTGTTTCTGGCAAAAAAACTAAGTCCATTTATAAGTAAAATACGGAAAAGTGGAAATTTATTTTTACAAAATTTTCTTCTTGATACTATCTTATGATCATAAACAAGATTCTGTCCAAGTTTGGTACAAATCATGGATAGTTTATGAAAGTTATTAAAATTTTAAAACCTTTAACCACAGAGTGAATGTAATGATTCCTCGCAGAAAAACTAAGTCCATTTATAAGTAATATACGGAAAAAATGGAATTTTATTTTTACAAAATTTACTTCTGGATACTTTCTTATGATCATAAACAAGCTTTTGTCCAAGTTTGGTAGAAATCCAGTATAGTTTAAGAAAGTTATTAAATTTTCAAAAACTTTAACCACAGAGTGAATATTTGTGGACGCCGCCGACGACACCGACGACGACGGAATGTAGGATCGCTTAGTCTCGCTTTTTCGACTAAAGTCGAAGGCTCGACAAAAATGTACTGAAGTTATTGTTAGCTAAATTATCAAGGTTAAGTTATTGCATATTCTTCAGAGCTGTATCTTGAACTAAATGATTAATTGAAAAAGAGGGGATGGGTATACGTACTAAACATTTGTCTGTATTTAATTTCAACATGTCTAACAAACATGTGAAAAACATTAGTTTTAGAATACGAACTATTTCTCATTCTGTAAACAGATATTATTTTTCTCTTTTGATTGTTTTACATTGTCTTATCGTGGCCTTTTATAGCTGACTATGCGGTATGGGCTTTTCTCATTGTTGAAGGCCGTACGATGACCTAGAGTTGTTAATGTCTGTGTCATTTTGGTATCTTGTTGACAGTTGTCTCATTGGCATACCACATCTTCTTTTTTATATTGTAGGAATGTTAAGGTATTTTTGTGTCAAAGTTTTACCCCACCCCCCTTTTTTTGTAATATACACCACAAAAAACATTTAGTTAGGATAAAGAATTAATAATCGATAGTCCAATAATGTAAGGCTTCAGAGTTTCATATCATTTACATTTTACATGTTTATCGGAAATATTTTTACTATCGAAGTTGAACCATTAATTTTTATCGGATTTTTTTTTAACTACCAATGTTGAACCGTTCAACATTGAAAGTATACAAAAATTCGATAAAAAATGTTGAATGTAAATGATATGAACCTCCGGTCTTATATTAAAGGACAATATATAAGACTTCTGAGGTTCGTATCATTTACATTCAACGGTTTTATCGGATTTTTTTTTTACTATGAACCGTTAAACATCAATAGTAAAAAAAAATCCGATATAAAAACGTTGAATATAAGTGATATGAACCTCCGAAGTCTTATGTAAAAGCACTACGGTAAATAGAATAATTGAAATTCAGTTAATTGAGCGTGGGAGGCTATTTTAATCCACTTTATGAGTGTGTATTATATAATGTTACAATGTAACAAACCTATCAAACACACCGTGAAAAATAACATTATCTCCCCTGGAAATGCTTAACAACAAGACACAAAAAACTGCTACCTTTTTTTGCTCTATATCACATAATTATGAAAACACATTACATAGATAGGGAATACTGTGCTTGTGTACACGTTTGGATGTGTATGTGGCACACTCAGAACGATCGTCTCTAGATTTTTTTTTTAAATTCGTCCCGGCCTTTCCGGGTTCACGTAGCAACACGTTTCTTTTCTTCCCAGCTATTCCTGATTATGAATTAATCCAAAACATGCATTTATCCCAATGCAACAACTATTAAACAACTCACCTATACCAATGGTGATCGTCTAATTCCTAGCTGATTCCTTTAATCGTACCTTTCTTGGCGACACCCATCGTTGTAGCGTCTACCATTGGAGGTAGCAAAATTACATGATTTGACAGGAGAGCGAAATAAACAAGGGGAGCAATTTTATCGAACCGCATTCCGGACTGTTTAACAACATCTTTCATGGGGTTAAAAGTTTAGCAGCATAACCTGCATCGATAAAAAGAATTTTAAAACATTATCGAGATAATAACCCAATTATATTTGTAAACTAATTGTAGACATAAACAACTGATTGTTGTTTACGTTACGTCCAGTGGCAAATATTACATGCATGTTCATGACGACGTGCACATAGAAACTAGTAAGCTGTGAATTAACTATATAGACCATAATGCATTCTTTCGTAATTTTCAACCCGAAATGCCCTCTGTAGCTAAATTGCCGAGTTAGTTCGAGTGCAGTGATTACATGTATGTCTGAGTCTGTCAACACCGCGATAGAAGGTTCTAACATCTCTTTAGCCAGACATGCTCGACTTCAATCTTACCGGACATGAATTGCCATTTTTCTGTCGTAGATCACTGTTCTTCCTCCGCAATAACATTAACAAGATCTTTAAAAAAAAAAGGGGGGGCGTAAAACACAGTGGCGGATCCAGCCATTTTAAAAAGGGGGGGGGGGTTCCAACTATATGCTCCCATTCAAATGCATTGATCGGCCGAAAAAGGGGGGTTCCGACCCCCGGAACCCCCCCCCCCCCCCCCTGGATCCGCCACTGAAACATCAACAAACAAACACCAACCTCAAATATTATGATATAACTTATATACGACCAAAAAAAATGTTTATACTTTTTTACAGGAGTCTTGGATATAATAACCTCACCATTTTCCCACTTTCAGGATTTGGAAGTTTACCTCGTCTGATGTACTTGTAAGTCTTTGAATAACGTTTCTCTATATTTTAACGTCATTTTATTTTTAAATGTACTTAATAGAAAAATCGTATATATATATTATAAACTTACTTATTTGCATTAAATTATTTTCTAAATAAATAAACCGGTATGTGTCAAATGGTTAACTGGTGTTGTAAAAATTTCAAACTCCCAAGCAAAAAATTAATTCCTTCAACATTCCTTGGTAACAGTGTACTTATCATAGTGATTTTATATAATATATTTCTTGTTAAACTTCCCATGTATAGATTTTTTGTACAGAACCCAATTAAGACTTTCCAAAAATATCATTTGAATAATTTTAATCTGTTATTTTATGAATTTTTGAAAATCCGTGATAACGAAAATTGTAGTAAAGAAATTAATTCTTTAATCTTTTTATAATTGTTAACGATTTAAATTCGTGGTTTCGACTTCAAATTACATTTTTTGGAATGTACTAAATGGACTTCCGTGGTACTGCTGGGAATAAAATAAGCTTAATTAATTATTATTACAAAATGAAGATAAGTGAAGAAAAGTGCGACAGATTGTTATTTTTACTTGCTAGCACTGGGTTGACACCACTGCTAGTGGACTGATAGTCCCCAGAGGTATCATTGATTCAGAAGTCAAATTACTTACTTCCGCTTTATTTGAACTTTGGTGGGTAGTTTTCTAATTGGCAATCTTGATTAACACCGCTGCATTTTGGCGTCTATACCAACACAGGAGACTCTGGCCTTTGTAAGTTCGTATGTTTTTTTTTTTTTTAATTTTAGTTGATTTATATGTTTTTGAGTTTATTATGACGTCTATTTTCACTGAACTGTAGTTCGCATTTTTATTTAGGGACCAGCTGATACCCACTTCTGATGCGGGATTTATTAGCTGCGTTGAAGACCTTTTGGTGGCCTTCTGCACTTTGGTCGGGTTGTTGTCCCCATTTCCATTCTCAATTTTACTCATCTCCTTATTTCTATATATTATATTTAACTAACTGCTTTCTTCTATTTACAGAGGTTTGGAAGGTAACTTGATGAAGAAGATTTCTGTGAAGCATCTTTCACCGTTTAAAACTGATACATTTGTTCACCTGTGAGTGTCAGATGTGTTTTAGAAATGTTTGTATGGCTGAAACAACCCTTATGATAAAAATAGTTAAAAATAGTTTAATGGTAACTTATGCGTAATTTCATAATTATAATAATATTTCATGAATGTCATCTTTTTTTTCCCGAAAGTCCACGAAAAAAGAGAAAGAGGGTTCAAAATATTGAATTGGTAGCTTTGTATCTTCCCTTCCGTTCATGATAGTTCGTGCATATCGGACAATAATTTAATTTTGGATGTTACGCGTCTTCTGATTGGCTGACGTTATTTTGTTATCAGACCATAGACATAATTTAGTCATGTGACCGTTACGTCATCAACGTTTTTTCAAGGTTTTCTACGGTTTAAAATGGAATTTAGAATTAAATTATAAGATGACTGTAATATTTTTCTGTCTATTCGTAGCGGGTTATTTAACAGTGTGCACCACATTTTTTATGTTATTTCTTCATAGACAGAAAAAATATTACAGCCATTCCTTAATTAAAACTTTAAGCAAGGCTAGTAACGCACAAATATACAAGTAAACTAAAGAAGTCATCAACTAAAACCTCGATATACTGAATGCACCGAAAATTACTTCACCTTTTGCATGATAAATAGACAATAATAGTGCATTGACTTGACATATCTTAGAAACGGGGAAATGCGAGGCTCTGTCGAGCTTTTTACCCGTTTCGGGCCGAATCCTTATTTCGTTGATATATCAAGTCAATGCACTATTATTGTCTTTATACTGCAATCTAAAACAGCATTTTCAATTGTTGTTTAATGTGTTAATGTAACCATTGATTTAAATATTGGGAAACTTCCGCCTTTTATAAAAAGGCCTCATATCATGCAGGCGGAGAAATATACAACACGATGAAATGTACATTATTCGCAATCGATGGTGAACGAATTTGTTTAAGAATGAACTAGATTATCAACAATAAGCATAAATATAATGATTTATAGTATGCAGACCAAACATATTAACAAGTGAAATATGTTTTTTTTCATAAAAATTGCAAAAGAAATTGTGTTGAGTCGTTGTATACATCGAAAACAAGAACAGGTTGAAGAGGTCGTATGATAAATTAATTATAATCTCGGCAATTTCTATTTAAATATTCATGAGGAAAAGTATATGACATAGAAATATACGGTCAACGCAATTTGACTGCTCAAATAGAACGAGTGCAGTATAAAAGGAATGAATATTGCTTTTATCTGCTTACTTCTAATGCATCGACTAAATATCATTTGTCTGGTGAAGCCAGAAAAGGTTTCTATTGTCTGTCGTTCTTTTTATTTGCAGAAATCTGAGTACAAACTTGATAGATTATGTACAGCCTGATGCCTTCAGACAACTTACCAACATAACAATTATGTAAATATTCATAAAGATATCATCAATTATACTTTTAAAGTACCATTTGTCTATAAAGCCGTCCTTTTATTTAGTATAGTTTGCCATTGTTGATCGTTTAAAAACTAACTATCAAACTTCAATAAAAAAAAAGATTTAATCAACATTGGTTGCAAATGGAATACCATTATTTCCAGTCAAATGAAAACTGAACTACATCAGTGCACACATTCAAGAAATTGGTAAACATATTTCGATTTTGAAAATCGTAGATTGGTGTTTCTATGAATATACATCTCAATTCTGGATTAAATAGTTTGTAACAAACAAAAAATCATGTTTTTTTTGCATTTATTAATTATCATTTCAGAGAATTACATACCAACCATCTCTCATTCTTACCACGTGGGACTTTTGATAATGTTTCTCTCCTAGCCCATTTGTAAGTATTATTAAATAGCGTCCGATATATAGTGTTGTAAGAATTATTTTCTAAGCATTATGCATGCAGCCAAAATAGCACAATTTAACAGAAAAAGTAATGGAAGTATTTGTTTAAAATGTGCAAATTTAGTTTCTTTTTCATATATACATGTACACCAAATTTTGAAATAAACAACATATATAAAACAGCAGAATAAATACTATTTTCTGTTTCTTTCTTGTAGAGATTTACATGGTAATAAATTTGAAGTTTTCAACACTGAAGCTTTAATCGATCTTGAGAACTTGGTTGAATTAAGAATTCACACACAAGATCCACCTATGACGACGATACTGTTTAACTCCATGATAAACATTGGTAAATCCTTGAAAAATTTGTAAGTTAATAAACTATTTTAAAATTTCTATTCTGGCGTTATATTCCAGTATGTAATAATGTTTTTATTATAGTTACAACAAACATGTATATGTTATTCATATTCTAGTAGTATAGGAAATAATTGAAAACTTAGCTATTAATATAAACATTCAAACTCACATTAGAAGAATGTCCAAAAGTACACCATTTATTGGTAAAATGCAGATGAAAACCTTTAATTTCTTCTAAACATTGTATTTGAAATTGAAATTAAAAATTGTGAGCATGACATAGTTAATGTCGTTTCATTTCGATAACTATAACTTTGCAGTCAAGATAAGGTTTATTATTAAACAAGTATAGCAATAACATTGTAATTTGATTACTCGATCTCAGAACAGCCACCTTTTTACCAAAATGGGGTTACAAAGAGATTTGTTTTGCAATTTCGATTTTTTTTATTCGTTTGATGTGTTTGAGCGTTTGATTTTGCCTCTTGATTGGGGACTTTACTTTTGAATATTCCTCGGAGTTTAGTATTTTTCTGATTTTACCCTTTTCTGTCGTGTTCAATTAAATGTAGAACATGTTTTTGAAGTTACATTTAACTACGGCATGCTTAGTTTATGATCTATGTTTGTGTGAACTTGAATAAAACAACGATTTCCCAGTAGTATATTTAACACCATTATCTTATAAATAATCAAGTCAAATCAAATTTAGTAATGAAAAACATTTTAAATGTCGAATCGGACATAACAGTTCATTAGTTGTGTACTATGCTTTTCTCAAATGAATTAAGATGGTTTGTTATTTAACCTTCAGATTCATCAGTGACAATGCTCTGACACATTTGCCGCACCAAGTGTTCACTGAAGGAGAGTTTCCATTACTTACCGATTTGTATGTATATTAATTAAATGTAAATCTAAAACTGAAACTACCTCGATGATTCTGTAGTAGAACACTAGCTTCAAATGCAAGAGTTATGAGTTAAATGAAACTTTGGGGAAATTGTTTTTTTTTTTTAATTCCTACCTCAACAAACAAATGATAATGTAGAATAAAGCAACGATATGTCTCTGTACGGCCTTCGACAATGCACAATCCAATATCGCATGCTAATCTATTAAAGGCCAACTTTAATGTATAATAATATTATTATGAAACTTTGAAAGTCCTAACCGCTTTAGTTAAATCATTGAAAAAGGATTTAGAGCGTCAGTTCTCGCGAAATGTATCCGATTTGCTGACTGATTTCGAATAGAGTAAATGGAAAGGGTTCTTGAAAACAAGCATATGTTTTTCCTGTGAAAGTTGTTATAAAGCGTTCACATCTTATAACATGAGCATTGAATAAAGTTACATATATTTATCTGATTATTGACATGCATAATACTTAAATGACTGGTTGAAAAAAAGGCAATATGATTAATTTTGATACATAAGAAGTATGTCAAGGTAGATATAAAAATGAAACGATATGCATGTAAGTTGTTTTACCATTTCATGCAAATTTCTACTCTGCATTATAGACATGCTGATCATAATAGCATACAAAACATAACAGATTTGGATGAGAAAGGGTATGGTGTAACACTTCGTTCAACCTTCCTACAGCGACAGAAATATCTTATTCCATTTGGAAATACAACTACTATTAGAACAATGTGAGTAAAAGCTGATTCTACTAAATGCAACTTTCCTTTTAATCATATATTCATATACTATTATTTGTATTCATAAACATGTAGGTTTTCAACTGCTTCCTCGTAAGACATAACTCAACTGATTAACGGTCATAATATTTAAACGGATATAAGTGTGCACAAGTAGGATATTTGAAACGTTGCACAAAATCTATCGCATACATTTCGATTATAGTCGATTTAGTAAAAGATCAATTTAAGTCAAGTCAAGTCAAAAGTAAAATCACAAAAATACTGAACTTAGAGGAAAATCAATTCGGAAAGTCCATAATCACATGGCAAAATCAAATAACAAAAGGCATCGAAAACGAATGGACAAGAACTGTCATATTCCTGACCTGGTACAGGCATTTTCAAATGTAGAAAATGGTGGATTAAACCTGGTTTTATAGCGCTAACCCTCTCACATTGATGACAGTCTCATCAAATTCAAGTAAATGAGATTAACTAATTTACACATAGTTTCAATCTGGTCTCAATCTTTAACATTATAAGTGAATAGTTCTATAATTCAAACGTTTTCTAATCAAGAATGGTACACATTGAATATTTGTAATCAATATTTTTACCCAAAATGCAAATAGTGAGATGTAAATTCTTTTTTTTTCTACATAATGAATAAAATGTTCATTATATTATATAGCCATTGGGGCAATGTACAGTTCGGTAACTTATGTTAAGTAATACTGATGTTCTCTTGTTTTTACTAGGTATCTGGAGTACAATAGGATTGAACAAATCTATAACTCTGACCTATGTGAACTTGTAAATTTGCAAACTTTATATCTACAAACCAATAGACTTCATGAAAACAATATTGAGGAGGATGCTTTCAAATGCTTGCCAAGTCTGACATACCTGTAAGTTTCTATTTATTGCAACCACACAATCAAAGTATACAATTCTGAAACACTTTAATATGGTTGTGAATTTATTTGATACAATAAAACAAATAGCCAAGTATACAATTATTTAACGCTAAAATATGGTTGTGTTGTGAATTTATTTGATACTATAAAACAAATAACGCAAGTGCGTCACTGAAAGAAATTGAATCTATAGTAAATATCTATGAACAACCAACCATCGTGATGTTCAAGTCAAAGGCTATTGACAGGTTATATACATTCCTGTCAATCCGTAATATTTTGAAAACTTGCACGATGCCAACGGAGACCACACTTCTTACTTGAGAAACATTTTAAACAATCTTAAATTAGTTAATTTTCGGATAATTTTAAATCCGGTCTGTTTTGGAAATTAATTCTAACATAACTTTTGATTTTTTTTAACCCTGTATAACACCATTCCCCATGTGAATTTAAATTCTTTTTGAATATGCATTTAACGAAATTTCTGTTTATGTGACGTTAACATTTGTGTATTTTTTAATTTGATAGGTGCGCTTTTTGTGCTTTTCTGTAAATGTTTGTTTGTTTTGAGATTGTAACACAGTGATGACCCCATATTTTGACTATTATACCTATTTTGACTGTTTTGTTCACTCATCGTTTTAAATAAAACGGAATTTGATGCGACTGTCGTACAAGTGAGAGGTTTAGCGCTATAACACCAGGTTCATCCACCATTTTCTACATTTAAAAATGACTGTCCCAAGTCAGGAAGATGACAGTTGTTATCCAGTCGGACGAAACGCTTCTCAATACGTCTTTTTATCCATAAGCGGTGAACTTCGATACTCCATTTCACCCTCTATGGAATTTTCTAACACCATATACCGCATTAGGTCACTGAAACATGGTGTAGCTAATAATATGCTTATGCTAAGGTACCTTAAACAATCACGTGAGCAGCCTCGCGTTTTGGTAAAAGAAATTTGCGAAATATATGTCTTTTCATTACAGAGATCTTGGTGGTAATTATTTAATGCAGTATGTCCCAGAAGCAGTCACAACACAAGAAAAACTTCCCGCCATTCAAACATTGGGACTGTATGGAACACAAATAACATTTATAGAAGCAGAAACATTTTCAAATATAACAACACTTCTATACTTGTAAGTTATATTAAAGATCAATCAACTATTGCATATTGAAAGACATATAAAACAACGGATTTCAAATATCAACTGTCAGTTGATTGTCCTTGCATGCATGTCGTGTTGTATTTATAAATAAAGATAATATAGCACAAGATTGAATTTTTGATGTAAGGTCATCACATTTTCTTTCAATGATTTTTTTTTAGCCATTTATATAACACTTACAAAACTTTGTATTTGTAAAGCACCATTATCACAACACTGATTTAATCCTCACATTTTGGTATACCTGTGTCATGAAAGGAGTTTTCTGAATGCTTATATTTGCACGCTTTTTTGACAATGAACTTCAGGGCGTCTTTTGAAACTTCATATTTTGATGGGGTTTTTTATTGGTTGTGTTCTCTGTTTGACGTTTATCCTATTTTACCATTCAAACTTCATTGTTAAGTGCGATACATGTAATTCTGCTAAAAATCTTATCCCAGGATTTCAATAGATGTCTTGAATAGATTTAGACGTTTTTCATAGACTTGCAGTACGTTTGCACCAGCATCGTAATTTATTCAGTCATCACATTGTATATATGGTACATATCCTTGATAGACATTTGTATACCCCTTATTATGGCAAGAGGGAGGCAATATGTTTTCCCCCTAGTACATCCAATCCATCTTTTGATCTCAAATTTCTCGATTCACTAAATTTAGAGCTGGACAACCGGGATATGGAGTCTTATGCATTTAACAAGAGAGTACTTTCATAATTAGCAAGGGATGATATTGTTACATATTATATTTCAGAAAGATGCAAAACAACAGGATTGTTGCTATTGAAAACAACGCATTTCCATTACGTCTAAGAACTCTGTAAGTTAGTCATTTCAACTTGAGCGATAATTATTAGGTACCAACCAACAACAAGTATAGACGTGAAAGTGAGGCAGAAGATATCAAAGTAACATTTAAACTCATAAGTCTTAGACAAACTGAGAACACAATAGTAAAACAAAACACATGACAAACAAGTAAACTCACCTCAACATAGAAAAACAAGGACTTAACAATATGAACCTCACCAAAAGTCAACAGTGAAATGAACAATTCAAGTAATTTATTATTTGTACTCGGCATTCTGATAAAACATGCATCCTTTTTTATATACTTGTACCAAAATACTTGGATTGAATTTCAATACCACACTACAAAATTAGTGTTGTAAAACCAACACATTCCATAACCAAAAGAATCACTCAAAAATGCCTGCAAATCGGCATGCATTCATCATGACCAAGTAGACATATTTACATGTTTTAAGGTCAAAGTTTATTTCTGAATAATTCTAATATGATTTGCATATTAGGAATTACGTTGATATGAGAGGACCTCTGGTAGTTGACCTTGACGTTGGTTATTTTTCGATAGACGACGTTCACCAAACTTCTTTTCGTAACCAATGTAAACAAGATTGCGGCGATAATATTACCGACGTTAACAAAATATATTTTCACTGCACGTTGTTCTTTTAATAATATAATACACAAACACATTCGTTTGAATGATAATAAGAGTTTTTGCATTTTTTTTTCAGATAGCACATTTCATTGAGTACATATTTTTGCGTTAACCAACAAATATATTCATGCGCCAGGCCTATCAAATGACATAAATATACAATTTACGTGTGATAGAGGTAACGAATGTGAAAAAAATATATTCTCTATCTCCATTTTTAAAGAATTATAAGGATTAAACGCCTATTTAAATGAATGTATTGGTGTATAAAATGGACCATTTCACTCACAAACATATCATAAAAGTCCTTCGGACTTTTAATTGTTTGTGAGTGAGTTGGTCGACTTTATACACCAATAAATTCCTTTAAAAAGGCGTCTGATCCTATAGATCAGATCTCTATAGCCATATTGCTATTTACTAAAAGCTTTTCGATTTCATTTTGTTTCATTTTCATTTACAGTACAGTGTTTGACAATTTTTCACAATTATGTTAATGATTACTTCTTCAGTGACCTGTCTGGAAACAGTTTCCGGTTTGTTCACGAGAATCAGTTCACGTTCTTGTCAGATTTATCAAACCTGAAACTCAGGAACAATGAGATCGATTATCTACCAGATGAAGTCTTTACCAACTGTGTCAACCTAACAACATTGTAAGTTGACTATAAAACATACCTCCAAAATACTTAAAATAAAATGTGATAGTTTTTATCACTTCTACCGTTAGTTGATAATGTTTGATATTGTCATTTTTATGGACTTCTTGTATTTGAATTCACCTCGTATTGAGGTACTTTTGATATAATTGTTCACAATAAGAGTTCCGTAAATAAAGGTTGAATTGAAATTGATTAAAAAAATAAAGTTTCATTGTTTATATCAAACTTACAAATTATTGATCACCAGGTATCATTGCTAAGGAGCCGTCTTTGTGGAGGCGTGTTTATTGCCAGTGCTGAAGCTATGGATGCAATATATGTTTATGCCCTTTACAAGATTTTGCAAGTTGTCTTCCTCAGAAGGGGACTTTAATGCATTTAGATTTGATTAACTCGAAGAAAAGAAAGTTTCATGATGTACTTGATAAAAGTGTAAAATTTAGAAACCTGAAAAACCCCGATTTGCAAAGTGGCATGTAATCCTATCTTTATGGGATTTTTATTACACGAAATAAAAGTACGGTAAACAATGATCTTATATCTACATGACGCTCCACGAAAAAGACCTAATATAACTGATAATAATGTTTTGTTGTGCTCAACATTGTAGAACATTGTAATATTTTAGGTACCTGAATGGCAATAAAATTCCACAACTAAAGAAAATACACTTTCAGAATTGTCCGTTAACGGGACAGGTACTTTTTAATGATAATCATATTGGTTGGATTGAGGATGGAACATTTTCTCACATTTCCAACATGATTGACTTGTAAGTAATTGTGTTATTGCACAATAGGCATAATATTTATTGCATTTATGCTAAGGATTTTCTATGTGTAGCTGGCAAAATCTTTTGGAGTTTAAGGTCGTCAATGCTCTTCGACAGTCGTGCTATATTTGACATTTTTAACTTTTTTTATTTGAGCGTCCTCGTTGACACGTACACCATTTAACAAGCAGAGTGACAAATAATATAATAAGAAAGCAATGTTATATACGATTACTGTGCGGACAGAAAGTGATTCTGAAATGTTCATGAATAGCCGTCAACGGGTATGCAAGTGGTAAAATCTTTAGAAAGCTAGATCAAAATCAATTAGTGCACATTTAATGGATTTAATGTAAAGAAGTCGTAAACTGTCGGAGGACAACATTACCTTGTACAAGCAATTCCAAAATATAAAAATATCGACAGAATACAGGACCTCTAACTATTCATAATTAATGTATAGAAATAAATATCCAGTAATATATTTTAATTATACAACAAAATGTTTGTAATGATAAAAAAAACATTCAAAGATACTATTTCAGTGTTTGAAAAAAAATATAAATGGACCAATAAGCTTACATGGGCCGTAAAGCTTTCAGGAGATCGATTATTTTATCATTTTCTGTTCGTTTATTTCTTTTATCATTTGAGCATAGTGTACGTGTATCGATTTTATGAGTCAAACACTTCCGGTTGATTTTTAATTTTATGTATTCAACCAAATACATTCCCCAGCGACCCAAGTTGGTTCGATCCTTTGTGATTTCAAGCAATTACCTCGGTTATTTTCTTTATGTTTTATCGAATTATTTTTTCGAAGTCTTCACATTATGAAGCTACGGTCATCTTTTATTCAAAGACCTCTGATTAAGTGGAGATTTTCTACGGCTACTCTTGTACACAATTTTAATTGTTTTTCAAGATAACCTCTTCCCCGTGTTTTTATTTTCTGTGTTATTTTCTTTACGTGTTAATGATTTCGATGTTATTTTCATTTGTAGATTGTTATCAGAAAATAGATTGTATTGGCTTCCAAATGCAGGAGACTTCAATTCCTTAACAATTTCAACTACGTACAAGCTTTCTTTTAGTGATAATAGAATAAGCTTCATTCCACCGGGTGTCTTCGTGAATTTATCTACTGGATACTTGTAAGATTTAATAATATTTAGATTTAGAAATAAATGTATGTAATTGATACAAATGTATTTGACGTCACAAGATCCCATTGGTAGACTACCATAGCTTCGTTTGGAAAAACCCTGTAGAAATTTGGGTCCTCAATACTGTGAAAATTGTACTTAATTTGGTCATTTAACTTTCATATTATTCAAACGTTATTGTTGAAACATTTGCTTCCGAAAACACACGTCTGACTTTTAAACCTTGTATGATTGAGGAGGTTTGTTGATAACGATTATTTATCACACGAAACGTGAAACAAATGATTTTTAAAGGTTTCTTCTAATGTTGTCCTTTAAAATCACTGTCAGTTGTTAAAAGCAGGATTGGATATTCTCTCACATGTTTAAACCCCGACGTCAATAAAATTAAATGAAATTATCTGTTTCCAGTATATTGAATTATTTATTTAATATGGTTTCAACTTTCCTGTATCAAGATGTATGATGAATTTATTTTTTAATGTCAAAATTTATCAAATTTTACAAACTGCTTAGAATTGGGTTTAAATTCATACAGAAACAGTGCATGTGGGTCTTAACATCAATAGCAACCAAACGTAAAAGAAAATCTAAATGTCGTTTGGGGGGGAACATAAACTTTTCAACAATTTAGAGGTGTTCATACATAGGTCAATGCATAGATCGCCCAAAGACTATGTTTCAATCTATTGTTTTGAGCTCATCTTTCTAATTATAAGAATAATTAGAAGAATATAACCAATGCCCGTACAGAAATTGCTAAAAAAAGCACATAAGTTTCATATGTGAAGCACATGAGATGCAAGTAAGAATTGTATGCAAATCAGATTGCTCACGTGTGCAGTTTGGTAGTTCATATGTGCCCACAAAAATCTAACATAATGCTCATATGTGCAATTCAAACCTCAGGTGAGGTTTTATCATTCATGTTAGTTTTATGTTAGTTTTGTACTTTGAAATTTTGTCCATTCTTCTAACCATTCAAAACTAACCTACATCATTGCTCATATAAGCTTTTTCAAAATGACATGCCCAGTAATGTACTTCCTGTAAATTCAAATTCAAAGCATCATGGCAATTTGGAGGTGGAGATGAAAAATTTTAAGCCATATTTTGTGCTTTTTGAAGTTAATGGCATTGTTGGAATCTGATAAAACCAGTGTGGCTGTGGTTAATTATTTGTAAGTTATCATTTCTATTTCATTATGTTAATTTTTGTGTCAGATTTTGAAAGATATTACAATTTTAAGTCCTTTATTTGGAATATATATGCAGGTTGCTTCAAAATAAGTACTTCATGTATATATAGATTATTCCTTCTTAAACTTTTTGAAATACAGCACTTATTTATCAAAGACATTCATTACGTACTAAATTTGCAAGTCCCTCAATTAGTTTTATACTGTAATATATATGTATATGTTATGTTTTAGTCATTTATATCATGATTATTGTTTAAATAAAAAAAAGACCAAATAATAGGAAATCATAATTAACTGACAATAATTAAAGAATAACACTTTTAACATGATGTGTCAGTTAGTTTATTTTCAATGAATTATTTCAGATTTTAATTTAAATTTGAAAAATTATATTCCTATTTTTAAGCAACCATTTTGTTTTGGTCAACTAATATTCACGTGTGCAACATGTGAGCAACTGTCCATATGAGCAACGAATCTAATAAAATGCGCATGTGAAACAAAAGCTCATATGAGCAGTTGCACGTGAGGTTTTTAACATGCAAATTAGGTTAGTTTCATATGTGCATTTTTTTTGCTCACAAAATGCTCACCTAATTTGCATGTTAAAAACCTCATGTGCATTCATGTTAGTGTCTAACGTGAGCATCTTATGTGCAACTTATATGCAACATGTTAGCACTTTTTGGTAAGGGTGATTGATTGATTAATTGGAAGAGTGTAACCAATGATTGACTGGGTGATATCAGGAAAAGTAATAAGAAGCGCACTGACGATGAACAGCTTATGTTTTCGTTTTGTAATTAAATTGGGGGTGGGGGATTAAAGTGTAAATATGTGAACCAAAATACATTTACTACGTTTTGTTTGATGTTTTACATTTATAGGAAAATACGAAGAGCCATAAATATAACAAGATATTAAGCGTCACCTGTATAACAAACTATGGAGTCATTTCAAACTAATGTCATTACCTTGCTACTTCATGTTTACTTTCTGTTTAATCTACAGGGATCTACAAAATAATCGAATTTCATCTATAGGCAGCAATGCTTTCGAATCTGTAACTGTGACGTATTCGTTGACACTGACGGGAAACCAAATACGTGAAATTCAAAGTAACGCTTTCACAGATGTAATGTGCGATACGTTTGCTATGAATGATATGAACATAGAGACACTGCAGTCGTTTGCTTTCAATTTGTTCTCTGCCAACGAAGTTGACCTACAGAATAATCAAATATCAGATATTAAACAGAATGCGTTCAATGATTTCAAAGTAACCGGTTCCAAGGGAAACTTGTGAGTATAGATATATAATATAAATGAATTCAATGACTTCAAAGTAACCAGCCAGTTAAAAACTTGTGAGTACTGTTTTTTAGGAAACTGTATAAATATTTTTTACAATATAAATATTGCGTTGATGGTAACCGAATAGGACATCTACAGTAATATAATTTGACACATATTTCGAATATTGTATGTTAAGTCTTATTTCATAAGTGAACGTGTGGTTACCAAAAGTTTATACATGATGACACCAGTTTAAACGTGTTAATGAATTTTTTTAATTTATACATAAGTTAAGCATAAATTATGAACTATAAATATGATTTAAAGGAGATGCTGGGCGTATACTGGTACATCAATGAAACGGAAAGCCGACCTCAAAAATACGTCTTATGACACCTGGAGGTCAACATTGAGTCCTTAACAATTCAAAGGTATCTCCGCAAATGTCAAACGTGACTCCAGTCTTTGAAAATAATAACTTTTTAAATTGAAACAAATCAAATATCTGTCAACTAAGACAAATCATTAGTTATTACAAAATCAATTCATATGTCATACTTTCACTCATAGTCTTTTCTGATTTTGATTCAGTTTATGACTGAGTTAGATACTGGGTTGACATATAAATATCTGTCTATGAAATATATTTTAGAAGTTTGATTTCTTTTTACTTTTTATTTGCATTCTCATCCATTAATATTAAGATATATTCGTATGATTTTGTTTAAACGAATTTTTATTTCTAAAAAAAATGACATTTTCTGCGGATTTTTTCTAGACAAATTAATGAAGTAAAAAACACTACAGTTATGCAACATATCACAAATATTTCCGACTTTGTATGGTTTCAGAGTAGACGCGTCTCAACGAAATCAGTCACTTTCTTTAGAAGTATAGATGTTACAAGTTGGGCAACATTTTTCTCATATTGTTTTATCCAATTAAATCACTCGCCTAATTTCATTTATTTTTACTTCAGTTTTCTAAATGATAACAACTTGACAGTTTTAGAGACATCCATATTTGGAGGTACTTCGGAAGTTACTAATTTATATCTGAATGATAATGGAATGACAACAGTAGCTGCTAATGCCTTCCGGAATCTTACTGTTTCTTCTGTCTACTTCTTCAACAACAAGCTGACATCATACCCTGTTGCACTTAGTGAGGTTAAACCAGTAGTAATGTTAGTAGTGATTTTGTTGCTTTTGAAAATTCGCTTGCACTTATTGATTGACTGATTTAAGTTTAGTTTTTGACCCTTTTTGGGCAGTAATGGTGGGGGTTACAATGTACCTGGTTGTTTATCTGTTAATTCCTTTTTTTTTAATAACTAATCTAACTATTTGAACGATAAAATTATACTTTGTAAATTGTTACTCTTATTTTCAGTTTAATTTCCATGTTGTTGGTTTTTATTGCTTATAATAAAAATGTCGCAAAAACAATTTGATACCATTGAGAGTACTCTCAAAATAAGGATAACAAGTTAAATAACAAAAACACCAAACTACGAGGAAAAGTCAAAACACAAAGCTATTTATCAAATGGCAAAATCAAAAGCCGAAACACATCAAACACAGGGATAAAAACTGTCATACTCTGACTTGGTACATATATTTTCTTATGTAGAAACTGATAGAATAAGATGGTTTTGTAGCTAGCTGAACCTCTCACTTTAATGACAGTCCCATAGAATAACACTTTTACATTTAATTAGGATGAAAAACAACGTCAGTACCTAGAATCTATACTTCAAGACCATTGTGTATTACCTCAAATTTGATAAGAATGTATATGAACAAAGACCTTGTATCTTCCGATTAACTTGTCTTTAGAAGGACGAGACGTTCTTTGATAGAACCCTGTTTAACATTTAAATGCTAATTAAATGAAACCTATTGTGTGATTGAAGTTAAACGTATATGAATAAAATGTTAACCAAATGTTTAATATTTTAGACACTTATATAGTAACCTCATCAGTCAGATACCAACAGGATCATTATCGGGGCAGACTCAGTTACGAGTGTTTTATATCTACAATAACTCACTAACAGCAATAACATCTGACTTGTTTAAAGCTGCAACTGGTTTACAACAAATGTAATTATGCTAAATGATAAGTAATTATATCACTAGCAATTGTCGCTAAGTTGTGTCTCTCAAAGAGGCCGATATAGATTAAGAGACATATCTCTTAAACATTACCGAAACGTTTCTGTTGAATTCTTTCATGAATATATTCTTCGCTTGTAGGATACATATGTGATTTTTTTTCTGTGTTTGTGTATTTTGACTATTGTAATGCATTATCTTAATATATTTGTTTGACAATAGTATTGAACTTTTGAAAAGGTAAAATAGATACAATGTAGTAAACAATCAACGTACAAGATCAGGTAAATCTAAATTAATACTATTTTATATTGATTTATCACACAATGTTTAGACTGAAGGATATGGGTTCTTCTAATATGGGTTCAACTAATATATTCTATTCTAATCACACACTCTAACATGATATAAAATAAATGATAAGGTTTGAGTCGAGGACCGATCATTAAGCGAAGAAGGCTCTCTTCTGCTATTTCTATGACCACATTTGCCCTTATGAAAAACAGTAGAAAACTACTGCTCCTCGGGCATATGACGATAGGACAAAAAAGACAACATAACGACACTTATAACTGTAGACTTTTGTCTATCAAATTTGTCTGCTTTGAAACATCCGCGTTTCAAAACTCATGAATAAATTAAGAAAACAATTTATCAAATTCAAAGACTCTCCTGACATGGTACTGTCGTATCCTGTGTTCTATTCTATATCCAATAAAGTATGTATTTTGTATGAATAACTGTTATTTTAAAGCCATATATTATGTCTGACATAGGTATGTTTAGTTTTATTTCTACTTATACTTTTTTATAGTTGTTAATGAAATTCAAAAGTCATAAATCGATTGAGAGTAAATAAATCCGGGTTACAAACCCAAACCAAGGAAAACACATCCACTGTGAGAGGAACGTTGCATAATTTCCGAATTTTACTTTAACATTTAAACAATCAGTGGAATATACCTCGGGGTCATTCGAAACTCATCATTCTATAAAACCAGGCAACGCTATAGCACCCCCCCCCCAAAAAAAAAAGAAGCGCAATGGCAAGTTGACTAAGTACAAACATGAAAAATCAAAACATACTGTGCTCTTCGAACCTTACCAGAACGATTCCTCATCTTGGCCGCTCCGGGAAAGGTTTTTATAAAATATGTATACATATAATGTTAGGCTTAAAACCATTTTTCGGATCAGATTGAAGCCTCTGGTGACATATAGTATTAAAACTTAAATCTTTATATATCTTGTTTTTGTCAAATTGATGTCTTTATTTTTGTCTGAAATCTATGGAATATTTCGTTGTAATTTTGTAGAGACATGCATGATAACAAGATACAAAAGATAGACGAAGGATCTTTCACAGGACTAAACAACTTACAACTATTAGACTTGAGTGACAATGAAATTCCGTATTTCCCGGCTATTAATGATCTATCGCAGCTTCGAACATTGAATCTTCGAAACAATCTGATTCAGACTTTAGGTGGAATATCTACACCAAATAAGATAATTACCTTGTAAGTGTAATTTCATTGTTAGTATTTACTTATTATCGTAAAGCGCCAACTTCAAATATTTAATAAAAGTAATATATGGTTAAATTACCCTGTTTACTTGTACAAAAACTTTGATTGGCAAGTTGCCTCCCCCATGTTTTTATGATATATGAAGGCAACAGTCGTATACCACTGTTCCAACTTTTTCTTACTATCATAGCGCACTTTTCTTTGAATTGACTAAATAGTTTAAAGGGGTACTAGATACGAGATATAGACAAAATTAAATATGATTTTTGTGTTTGTACAATCATCAATGCTAAGCTAGAGATGGGTTACATATGAACTAGGAGTGCTCAGCTAGGGAAAGGAAATAATGTTCACATTGAAAGTTAAACAATGGTAAACCATTTCGTTGACAGGTGCATTCTAAAAAAAACGCATTATTCTTCAGGTAAAAACTATTATTTAACATATTGTTGAAACCTATAATGCTAAATTGAACAGACCCAGAAAAACCTAATTGCACAAATTCGTTAATTATTTATATCCTATGTTTTGTTACATATTCTGACATCAGACTTCGGGTTTTACTGTGCGAATTGCTATGTGTTTCTTTATTCTATATTGTCTAGAGGTATACGGGAAGATTGAGATCTCACAAAACATGTTTACCCCGCCTCGTTCTTGCGCCTGTCCCAATTCATTCTTATTTACTTTTAGTTCATTTAAGTGTTTTATGTTGAGTGTGCCGTACGTTTTTCACTAGTACACAATTTTATTTAGGGGCCAGCTGAGGACCACCTCCGGTTCCGGTATTTTCTTGCTGCGTTTAAGACCAATTGGTAACCTCATATATTGTCTGCTCTTTGGTCGGGTTGTTGTCTCTTCGACATAGTCCCAATTTTCATTCTCAGTTATATTATATTTATATCGGGTTATATGATCATCGGCAGTCTTCGGGTTGTCACCTCGCTTGTTAGTTAGATGGCGTCTAGACTAAAATCCACACCACAAATTATGTAACAAAATTTCAAGTTTATACATCGGACATTGTTTCTTTTTTATTTGGATACACGTTTAAGTTTATTATGAGTCGAATATAAACATTTCAGTAAAATTGGTGAACACGAATTTGACAACTAGTGTCCCTTGTATAGGAATATGTATGATTAAAGTATAATTTATTTGCCCAATGAATGGCGGGAACATACTCGTATTGATCGTAATGACTTCATCTTTTGTTTTTAATGTTAATTTTCATTTTTTTTTATCATGTTTATACACTGTTCCGTCTTTTCTTTTGAATTAAAGTTGTAAACATCTGCAAATGGTCACTTTTCATCACGCTTCAAAGTTTGAACCCTTTTCGTGACATATGTTTACGACTTAAATGTCACTTTATTATCAACAGCACACTCCATCAATCTTTTCATTTAAATAGAAATCTTGACAACAATCCACTGGGGTGTGAATGCAGTACAACAGGGAGTATTTTCAATGCAATCAGCGCTGTATCGTCGGAAACACAATGTACAAGTCCAGTAGATGTAGCTGGCGTTTGGTTTTCTATTGCAAAAGCAGCAGATCCATTATATTATGTGAAGCAAAACAGAACACTGTTTCAATGCAGTAGGTGATTTTTAAAATGGCTTTATAATATATAACCAACAGTGTCTAACGTAGGTGTTATAGAGGATATATAATTATCAAATAATAATGATAATAGTAATAATAATAATAATAATAATAATGATGATAATAATAATGATAATGATAGTAATAATAAAAAAAAAACATAAAGATGACCAATTTACATTAATTTATCTAAAGAAAAATAATTTTGATGTGTACGTAGTAGATATTTAACAAATAGCCATGAATTACTAAAATATTGAAAGAAAACAAAATTGTGATTCGAAATGACGATATTACAACTGACCTTGTATCTTTGATTGATTTTTGTCTTATATATAAACATCTAAGATCTCAGCCTTTTTTTTTAAACGTTAGACATACGTCTTCATACGTCTCATCAGTAAACTCTTTATTAAAACAGGACTCACTCAATAACGAACTTGTAAAACTAAACAAAAGTTTTGACAAATCTCGCTTATTCCATATATTCCCCGGGGTAGAACATCTTATTATTTTTAACAGTCATTTTTTCTCTCTATGAACGTATATAACATCTTATTTCCCAACATGAATTGAAAAATACTGTGAAAGGAAATAACTAATAACACTGTAGTAGTAAACACTCTTTGCTGTAGCACTTTTTATTATGTCGATGATTAAAATGATATCCCATTATCTACTTCTGACTAAATATACACAAGATTTTTTTCATAAATTTACCTGATATGAATATCTGATGAAAAAAATATCAATTTGTCAAACAACGAAAACACCCACTTTAATCGCTATTCTTTATTAAGGTCCTATACTTAAAAGATTATCACATATTTCAATGAGCATGTAAATGCTGTGCAGGAGGACATGAAATGCTTTAAAATGGTCATTTGTAATATCAGGAATAAAATACCTGAATTGATATTAACAAAAACCGCGCGATCAGTCTGTCTACAATTTTTTTATTTAATTTCTGATAATTTGTGTAAGTATTTGTACCTTATGATCTTCTGTATGCTTAGGTGCTGGAAATATTAATGGGGCTGCTGCCTCAAGTACAAGTATGACAATTGAATGGACAAGACCTATATATTTGTTCGAAATTTTTGGAGACAATTCAACAAGCTCTTTGACAGAAGCAAGTGCATACACAGAAGAAGTATGGTATGTTTAAAAAACACAGAACTATTCTTTGGTGTTAATGCATTCTTAAGATCCATGTATAAACATTCAAAATGTTTTCAAGTAAACAAATTGTGAGTTGAAATGGCCATTTTAATCGGTAAACAACTCTACAAAGATTGAACAAATAATTTTTAAGTCATGTTCATAACTTACGAAGGTACCTAGGCGAGTTTTGGAATTGTGTGTCAGGTTTTCTTACTCATTTGGTTTTCCCTACAATACAGATTAAAATTTTCTGCCCCATAACACCCATTTTTCTTTTACTATTAGACTTCAATAGCTCATGAAAAGTCATTTACCACTTTTTTTTCGCAGATTCTATATTTCTTTTCTTTTGATTTAAGACTGAAATAATACCAATGCAAATAGAATGTAAAAGTCCGAGTCCGCCTTTTTCTCGCCATTTTCATTTAGTCAAATATCTCAAAAAAGAGAACTATAACCTTTGAATATTTTAAGGTATTTGGTTCTAATGCTCTTCTTACATATGGTGTCAATTGTAGATTCTAGATTATGTTTTTAATTTCACCTACGTACATCTGTTATCTCATCATACAACCAGGGTTAACCTTTTGTACTCATCAGTAACGCTCGAGTCAAATAATTAAAAGATGTGAAATATGGTATGAAGTTGAAGAGCATTGAGGACCAAATTTCCGATGCTTTACAGAAAACCTGCACCAGTAATGTCATTGACCAAGTGGATGTAAATAAACTCATCGTATTTATTAGGATTATAATTGTGCACAATTCGCGCGTTTCGTTCACAAAGCACTTATCAATTACAAGGAGAAGAAAAGGTATGAGTAACCAAATATTCTATATGTTTGCAAATACATTAATTTATCATAAACTCATCATAGATATCATTATTAAACAATGTGTACGCTTGACGCGCGCATTTCGTTTCGAAAACATTCATCTTAGACGTCTGAATCAAAATACTTTAAAAGCTCAATGTAAAAGTGCTCTGAAGACCAAACATTTCGAAAGGTTTTGATAAAAAAAAACCTGCTAAGCCTATCTAATCCTAGCGTAAAAAAAATAATTGTCTTCAGTTAAATTAAAATTTCTAAATAAATGTCCTCACAAATACTGTGGATTTATTATAAATCGTTTAACAAAGATTTTCGAGAATTTCGTGTTTACCCGGAAACCACGAATTATAATGGACAACGAAAAACAAATTTTCATATGCAAACTATTTCAAAACCACAAAATCAAATATCCACGAAAATGCAAGTTTTCACTAATCCACAAAAATTGGAACCCACGAAAAAAATTAATATATAGTACTTCTTTTTTTTTTCATTTAAGGGATTATATAGTAACCTGTACAAGCACAACAGCAAGTACGCTACAGAAAATTGTTCGTGTGACAGTTGGTCTACCACCGTATTGTTATGCAACTTTTTATCAAGGAACAGTTTGCCCTGATCCAGGGTGTTTATATTTTGATACTGCAACCGACTCGATCAAATGTAACAATCCGTGTGTACCGGTAATTGTTGATATGGGTCCTGTTCCAGCTGCTGATTGTACGGCAAGTTGTTTGTTACCGAATGGCGCCGTCAGTAATACTGGTTGTATAAGATCTTGTTTAAGAACATCAGGCGATTTGACTGATTGCTACACTGTGTCTTACCATTCAGCGGAAGTCACGTTTACAGATGTTGATGGACTGTTGCCATTGACAACATATGAATGTGATATAAAGATGCGTGTTGATGATTATACAAGTGCGAATAGTATTCCAGTATTTGTATACACACCAGCAACGTCTTCAACAGGAGGTATATAAGATAGACTATAAATATTCCTTTTATTCATATTATAGTCCACTGACCACTTCTGTCGCAAATTATTCTTTTGTTGAAGTTGGGTCTTTCAAAACTCATTCAATCGGCAATAAGACCAGAGTAACCTGTATTATGACCGTTTGTTTTAGTAGTAATCGTCTATCTAGTTCTTTGTTATCAGTTATTGTTGCATGTTGTTTCATATGTCTGTTTTAGTTGCTTTAAATTTATTTCGTTTTAGTTATGTTATACGTTGAGATTTGATCTATATTGTTCTGGTCCTACTTGTCAATTATTCATTTATTACCATAAATCTTATATTTAATAGATATGCAGAAGCAAACTTCCTAATTGCGTGGTCAGAAATATAGGGCTCCTCTAGCTGTTTGAGCGGGAAAAGCTTTTGTTTATTAAAACCTTTCGAACTTTTGGGTCCTTAATGCTCTTCAACTTCGTACTTTATGTTGCCTTTTATTTGTTTTATATGAGCGTTTGTAGACTAAATACGCGTCTTGCATTCAAATACAAAAATATACTCCTGGTATATTTGGTGAGTTTAGGTTTAGTTAAATCTTCATTATTTTCCATAAAAGTTTGTGTATTTTACAGGTACAACCGGTGCTACAGATATACTTCTGAATGTTACTTACTACGACTTCAGTGCTGGAAATGACGATTTTTCTAGTGCAAGTGGTTTACTATCACGAAGTCCATATCACATGACCAGTCCGTTGGGCTCCTGGTTGGCTATTTCTGATAACCCTACAAGTGACACGTTTTCGGACTGGTTCCGATCAACATCATCAAACTATGTGAAGTTTGATCAAATATTGTTGCAACATGATACCAGTATAACCTCTTCAACTATTTACAAGTAGGTTTTTGCTACATTTACCTAAATAAACGCAGCATTAGTATACCGTTGTTGAATAGTTATGAATTTATTTAGCAAAGACAAACAATTCGCGTCACAAACCAAAACTGAGATAACACATCACCTACATTTTTATTACACGGAAACAACGGAACAATAGAAACACATGAAAAACATGAAAAACATGCAACGAAAACAAACACCAACATACCAAGACTCATTATTACAACTGCCATATCCCTCACTTGGTACACGATGTTGTAATAAAAAATGGCAAGTTGAACGGCTAATGGTTTAATGGCCAGTCAAATCTCCCGACTATATGGCAATATTAAAAATACCGTCAAAGTGACAGTATAAAGTGACAGGTACACACAACAAGTAACGTATTAATAGAAATTGGGAAAATACAAATATTCAATTTGCGTTAAAATAAATCACATTTAAATTGCTGAGTTTTATTGAAAATTGTTGTTTGAATATTACCTTTTAAAATTTTGTAGATTTTGGTCAGACGCATTTTATCCAGTTGATGACTCTGGATATGGATCGGAAGGTCAGACTGACTGTTCGGGAGGTTTACATAACTTTGTGTAAGTTTTTATTTTCATTGATGACTATTTCTCCGTATCATTTCAAATACTACAGAAAAAGACATTTCATTTACTACAAAAGCATATTTTTGAAAATTAATAGAAACCTAGGAAGTAGTAGTAGTATGTATTTGCAAAGAAAAACCACTAAACTTAGACTTATCTTAAAAGATTGTCTTTTAGAACGTCGAATCAATCAAGAGCTTGAGGTATTTATACTGACGATTTGAAAGGAGTAATGCAGGCATCACAGCAAAAGATAAATATATAACTTGTGTACAGACACCAAATTTAAACTATAATAACAGCTATTCTTTCTAAATTGTGCTCACATCTTTTGTCGCTGTATAGGCTCAGTTCGTTTACAGCGACCTTATTTGCAATTTATTGTACATACTTAACATATGTCGTTTCACCTTTAGATTCACATCTGCTATTCGAACTGGGCTGAAATATTTAGGAACAGAGAAAATAACAATCGGAGGTGGAGAGGAGTTGTGGTTATTTATTAACAAACAATTAGTTATAGAATTGGTTGATGATAGATCGTCAGCCAGCATTGGTTGTCAAATGGTCGATCTTGCTAGTGCTAAAGGTATATGTTATTTACTGCATGAAATTGGATAACAAAAATAATCCAATTATTCAAAACATTTTTAAAAAATTGGCACTCTTTGCTACTTATTGGCATTTATGCTATTACTATGGTTTCACAATTTGATCATGAAAGTTAACGTTAAATTCTACAAATTTTCCCAAAACGACAAAGGTAATATATTAATGACAGAATAAAATTCCTCATAGAATTTTGATTCTTGAAGAAAACTTTTAAATTTAGTATCAACCGTAAAGGAGAAATAATAAAACCGCTTGTGAAAAAAGTTGCTTAAGATTAAAAAAAATACATTTCAATAATTACTATAGAAAATTATGGCCATTTAATGGAGTTGTCAATGACATCTCTGCCAAAAAGCATTATATCTTTCAAATAAATCAAAAGATAATCAAACAATTGCTCAACGTATTTATAAAGCTCCAGTGAAAATTTGTGACTTCTGTGGCTTAATCTTTTTTAAAGAGAAGAGGAAACTTTTGTCTTTTTTTCTACAGTCATACTGTATTCTCAGTTCGTTAACACTTTCTGAGTACCACGCAAGTCTTCTTTGGTTTTAATACCTGAAACAAATCTTGATAAAATTAACTTTAGAAGGAATTTTAGTATATCTATAAACAATTATAAATAATTATTATGTTACCAGATAGTGGACTAATCATACCCCAAGAGGGCGTAATTGTCAACGGTGAATGCACTGGTATGTCTCCAAAATCAGCATCCTCAGTCAGTTTGACACTTGAGGTATGATAAATTAGATATTTTATTCATTTATAGAAAATTTTTACAATCGAGGCCAATAAAAAGTTTTGTTATAACGGAACATACAAATGTCGAGATAGATCGATAAACTTTAATCTCTTCCTTTTAAATTAGCCATTCAACCAACTATTAAGAAACTCAGGTTCCCACTGTCTCACGCAAAGTTGATCGTAGGTGGATTTTTTAACGAACTTAATGGTCATAAAGGATCGGTAGTTTTACATCCTTTGATTTGACTTTTTCTCATGTAGCTGTTCAAGGTAGATTCAGAAAAGCTCTTCGGATGCAAACAATTCATAAAGTGCTATTTAGGGCTTTTTGTTGTTTTATTAACAACTCAATGAGTATAGTATCATTAAGTTAATAATTCAACAATTTTCTTTAATAGTGTTCAGCTTATATTCTGAAAATGGCATGTAACGTATCGATCTGAAGTTTATTGCATACAGAAAAGTGCAATATTTCATACATAGCTATACAAACGCAGGCACTTTTAAGAAGCCGAGGAATAATCTCTCTCCACCAGAAACATATTCAATAAAAAAAACTAAAAGGTGTTCCATCACCCTTTAAAAATTATTTAAGCGCATGTGTGATAGGTCTGATACTTTTGTGAGGCATTAGTTGTCCAGTCGTCGCTATAAAAGATTGTATTTTGTATTTTAAAGGGGCACTAGCTGCCGAATTCATGTTCACCGATTTGACTCAAATTCTCATATTTTATTTATAACAATGTAAAACATTCTTTCAAACTATCAGAAATATAAAATAAACAATTTACAGGACAAAGTCTCAAATAGATGTAGCTTCGTTTCGAGTGAATTTTAGCCAAGACGCCATCACCATCTAATTAACTATCGAGTTGACCTTCTATGAACATATAAGCGATGTTAACATAAACATAAATATAAATAGATTAAGCAAATCGTGCAATTAGATTTTTATAGGTCTTTTAATTTTTGTATTATAAACTAAAAATTTATTTTTATCGTTTTACCTTTTAAAAGAATAATTGTGTGTGGATCGAATCAGTTAATCAAATTACTTAGCTTTGTTTCACTTTCAATGTTGACATTCTTTTACTTTAAATACCTATACACGGACAATGCATGCATTATTCTATCTCTTTCTGCGGGGTTAAATGGAGTTCACATGAATTAGAATTTAATGAGGTCGAATTATTCACTTGCAAGTGAATAATTCATTATCAATATTTATTAGCTTAATTTGACAAAATTGAACCATTTTACCTGATAAAGGCAAATTATTATTTCACTATTTCTGTTAATGATTGAGCAAAAAAAATATATTAGATTTTTTATATATCTCGTAGCTAGTGCCCCTTTAAAGTTTAGACACCCAACGATATATTCTGATAATTGTAATCGCAACTCTCTTCTTAAATATATAAAATCCAATATCTTTGGACAGTTTAAGTTTGTTGTTTTATTTTATTGTTTCTGAGTTCATTGCTTGGATCTATTAGCTTTTGTAAAGACGTTATTATCATTTTAGGTGGGAGAAACATACTTATTTGAGATTTTTCATGTTGAAAGAATGGCTTGCTCTTCGGAGTTACTGATTCATTTAGAGAATGTTTATCTTTCTGTTCGTGAAAATGACATTCCTCCTTTTCATTACAAATTTTATACATCGGAAAATCTGAACTTTAATGGAATAGTTGGAACGTTTCCTTTGTGGGATATTTTCGAAGTAGGACCGACGTTCACATTAGATCTTTTTGCAGGTAAATTTTGAATTAACTTACATACTTTTATTCGTATAAATAAATGAATCATATCTGCATAAATTCACTCATTGCTTTACATTTACCAATGATTTTGACTATGGTCTTCTGACACAAAAAACAAGATGATTTAACCCATGTGTTCATTTTCACATCAGAACTTAAAAAAATATATTTAAACCATCATTTTTTACGTACTTGTAACATATACTATTTCCATTGATTCTTTAATAAGTCAACAATCAAAGATTGAAAAAGGACTGAATGACGTCTAACGTTATAATATTGATGGAAAACAAACTTTGAAAACAACTGATTGGAATATTTACATTGTAGTAAGCTGGTACTTCCAGAATATTTGAATTACTCACACTTATATGTTTGTTTTGGTTCTAGGAAATGAAGCAAGACATTTCACCCTAAAAGAAGACACTACAGCAAATAAAAATCTAGGAACTACAGCAGCTGCACCAACATATTCGTACATTCATCTGTTTGGTACCAACATATCATTCGTAGGTAAGAGCTAAACTGCTATACTAGTAATTCATTACGTTATTAGAAAAAGAAAATAAAAACAAAATTAGTTAACTGATGTTCAATTAAGAATTTTGAGGCAGCACAAATACGAGAGAGAATTGAAATCCCTGGTACATCAAACAAACTGAGTGTCACCAATAAAATGAGTCCTACGAATTTCAATCATCACTCATTAGGATCTACAGAAGCATCCACTTAAAGTTGCAAACATGTAGTTCGGTGTGTATTCTTATAAAGTGAACGTCGAGATTAATACTGTTTTGCTGCACCAGATTTCAGTCTTCAGTGAACGTAAGATGTAGTATAAATTATGCCGTTTCTTTTTTTTTTCTTTCTAATAGTTTCACGTTTGGATTTTCGTGAATTATAATAACAGACTTTACAGGATGGGTTTGTTCACGGTTAAAACCCATAATGTGACCTCTTATTGTTGCATATTTGTTTTTTTTTGTCTATATAAATGTCTCAATCGTATGTGTGCCATGTATACCCACCTACTGTATTTTGTGTTAGCAATATATTTTGCAGATTACTAATACTTCAAATCGAATTAAAAAATCAATAGTAGATTTTTTTTTAATAATGTATAATGTGATAAAAAAAAAAACGGGATTTCAATACTCGTTGTCATAGAATGATTTGATTATTTTTCGTTTTTTTTTTAGAGTTGAATGATATTAAGAATGGAAATCCAGATATAAACTTTCGTAGTCACATACATGGCATGAAAATACGGATGTTTGTGTCATTTAAATTTGCTGTTACAAAATGTTAGAAATTATTATAAATTAAGGAATGTATCTCCCTCATGCAAAGCTCTGATTCCTTTCATGGATTTGGCTATACTTTTTGGACCTTTTTGATTTCAAATATTTTGGCCACGAGCATCACTGAAGAGACATGTATTGTCGAAATGCAACTGGTGCAGGGAAATGGGTACCGTTAATGTTATCAAGAATGAAATATTTTTCATTGCAGAGTGTTCAGGCACTAATGTTCTATTACCAGAACCAAATACACCTGGAGCAGAATCTTTTACAATATCTACATCAACTGTGTTACTTGCCTTAAGTACTTTCTTAGACTTTGAAGTAGCCACAGAATACATTTTGGAAATGAATATAATAGACCAGGGTACAAATCTCGAGGGTTCCTTAGTTGTAAAGGTAAAACACTTTATAGCTTCTGAAGGACTCTGAAACCACAATATGATAAACAGTCCTAATGTATTCACCAATTAACCAATAATCAAGCAAAATAATATTTAGAGAGTAAAGATGTGGATTTAAGGATATTTGCGTATTTAAGGTGGTACCTAACACTAGAGGGAGATAACTCTGTAAAATCAGCTAAACGTTTTAATTACGTTGTGTTGGTAAGGGAATATTAAGCTTTTTTTAAGTGTTTGTCAAACTGCTATATAACCAGTGTAATTTTTCTGATAAAACGGTTGGTTCAAATTTTTTAAAATTTTTATATTTTTGTAAAAGGGTCAAAGTAAATAATTTGTCAAAATTTTAAGAAAATTAAACATCCAAATTAATTTTAGTTAAAGTGTTGGGTACCACCTTAAACCTACAATAAAACAGTCTCTCAATTGAAGTTAGAGAAGATAGAAACCAGACTTAAACCAGACAACAATGTATTGAAATATTCATCTAATTTAAGCATGTTCTGAAATTTATCATTGTTATGGGGCAAAAGCTATATTTTAGTTTGTATGTTATTATTATTTGAGACGAACCAACTTGGAACGGTAATCGTAGTCCTTCTGGATTTAATGTCATTGGGAATACTCGAAGTTTAGGAAAGACAAACGTTAAGACCTTTGAACATAGCAACCAATAGTGTAAAAAGAATTGATTGAATACATCCACACATAAAAGCAGACTTATTGTATCCGTTAATTATCTAATATATAGCGGGGTTCAAATAAGATAAGTGTCGCCCGTCGTTTCCATATGATATAATCTAAAGTCCTTGTTTTGGTACGAAGACCTCAACAATCGCAGAGACAACACAAACACAGATGCAACTTGTGTCATGTAATACATTTGTGTAAGTTTGGTTGAATTTTTTCAGGTTGTTATGAAGGAATTACGGATTAACACCATGATAATATCTAAAATAACCAAGTCCCCGTTTTGGTGTATACGAAAATAACGTAGCACCCACACAACTCCAAGTCATGTAC
The DNA here is from genome assembly GCA_037788925.1 of Mytilus galloprovincialis. Taxonomy (NCBI): domain Eukaryota; kingdom Metazoa; phylum Mollusca; class Bivalvia; order Mytilida; family Mytilidae; genus Mytilus; species Mytilus galloprovincialis. Next base: position 67,255,695 of record CM075341.1, on the reverse strand, counting down.
ACTAATGTGTGCTTGTTTGCTTTAATTTTTTCAAGCCATTTTTGTTTCAGGTTTGCGTATTAACAAATCACGACACGCACAACGATACCTGACAACAAGATTGATTTTTGTAGATCATCTAAGCTAGACGATGTGAAGTCAATTAATGGCAAATAAGATTAAACTTTTGTATGCAAATCAAAAATAACTGATCAGATCTATCTGAAATATATTGTTATCAATGTTAAGAAATAATAGAAACACACAAAAATAGGATTGTATGTCGTTATATTTTTATTTCTGACTTTTTTCAGATTGTTGTAACAGACTTCAATGATCATTGTCCATTACTTTCTCTAACAGAGGACGTATTTATTACACCACAACCTCTCCTACAGATTCCTCCTTTGTTGACTGTAAATAGTTCTGATCTAGACAGTGGTGTCAATGGACAATTTTTCTTCTATGTGTCATTAGTACATACTGAAAGGTGATTATTAATTCAACTATTAAGGATGTTCGATCCTCTTGTTTTTGTGTTTTCTTTGTCAGATATTCGGAATCCTCTGGTTTTATCGATGTAGAGCTAATAAAATCTTGCCAGCTAACTAACCCCTGCTTTTCTTTCCAATATAGTTTCAAAAGCCAAATTTGACACCTTACAAAATCCTTGTTACTTTTTCATACTTTTTAAATTAAAAAAAGTTGCCAATGTTAAATGTAAGAAAGTTCTAGAAAAACTCTAGAAACGTTTAGGACAAATGCATAAACCTGCCATCAACACCACCTGTTATATAAACATATTCGCGTTACGATTGATCCATGTATAGCTTTTTCGGCCTTGCCTTAAGTCTTGCTTCGTTTTTAGTTGTATACAATTATCTCTTTTTTTGTAATTTTGTGTATTAGAAACGGTCAAGTGAGTTACGAAAATAGATAAACTGCTGCTACATCTTACAATATACTATATCAGACTTACTAGTTACCACGCTTATAATTTGATACACAAAACGCACGTTTCGTCTACAAAAGATTCATCAGTGATGCTCAGCTCATAATAGTTAGAAAGCCGATCAAGTGCAAAGTTAGAGCATTGAGGACCTAAAATTCCAAAAAAACTGTGCCAAATATGGCAAATGTAATCTATACATGGATAGGAAAATTGTTAGTTTTTCGAATAATTCATACTTTTTCAAACATTTAATTTATAAAGATGACCATATAATTGATATTCATTTCAACACCGAAGCGCTCACTACTGGGCTGGTGATACCCCCGTGGACGAAACGTCTACTAGTAATGGCATCGACCCAGTGGTGTACATCTTTACTAAAGGTACCAGGCTAATAATTTGATATACCAGAAGTGTGTATCGTCTACATAAGGCGCACTAATGACACTCAGGCCAAAATAGCTACAAAGTTAAAAAAGTATAAAATTAAAGAGCATCGATGACCCAATATTCCAAAAAAAGTTGCCAAATACGGCTAAGGTAATCTATGCCTGGGATGAGAAAATCCTTAGTATTTCGAATAATTCGTATGTTTGCAAACAGTCAATTTATAAAGAACACCATATATTTGATATTCATGGTCATTCATCAATATACAGACATTATGGTCGTATATATATTAAAAAGCTTTGTTCTGTTTTTATCCATCTAAAATTGTACGTGTTTAAGAAAGATATTTCACCCTCATCAAATTTATTTAATAATACAAGCTATGATTTATGATCTATTATTTACGAAGAACACAAGGGACAAATAAAATTTAACTGCTTACTGAATAGGGTAAAGAGGGTTCATATCACTGAAACTCCTTCTATAAATTGATTGTTTACTGCTTAATATCAATTAGACTCAAATATGCTATGTTCATTTAAACCAGTCCAATCATAAACTATGATGAATCGCTGGATATCAGAAGGGAAATATATAACGCCACCACAGAGCTGACAGTTACATTGGCAGTTATTGATGAAGGTATCCCACCAAGAGGCAGTGCCATCAATATCACAGTAAATATCAGTAATACGTGTCTCCTCAATGAACAGTTTGAAAGGACCAACTTTACATTCAGCGTTAATAACACAACAGGAGAGTTTTTTCTCAGAGTGCCGGGATATTGGACTGTTGATTTCCGTAAGTATAAGTAAAATGCGGTGACTATCATATGTATAAAAACTCATTAAAGATATTAAGCTTATTTGCTAGTATGACAGACGCGCGAGCTGTCTCTTTTAGATCAATAAGTTGCGCTTTGATCATAACAGTTTTAATTACCTATATCTATATCGAAATCATTTTTCTAATTTTTATATTTCTTTAGTAAAAATCTTATATTTTCTAATTTTGAGAGAGAGCAAACGACATCGTTATTATTTCCTTTTTTCCCAGTACATTATAGAGTTTTACGAAAATCAAACATGTACGCACAAACATTAAGATGTAACAATAGAAAACAATTGACTTATTGACTTTGGTCAGGCATCAAAAAAATATATGGCATGACATGTAAAGGAGTGAGAGAGCATTATACTCTAAATCAACAGTAAAATTGATAACAAAAATATGAATATCAACAAAATAATAATACATAATTTTATACCGTGCACGTGTCTGAGAATTCAATTATAGCAGTAAGATTTTTGGTGCATCATAATTTGCGTGCTGCTCAGTCTTTGGTTTTTATACGCCCATCAAAATTTTGACGGGACGTATTATGTTATACAGATGTCCGATGTCCGTCCGTCTGTCCGTCTGTCCGGCGTTAACATGTCACACCGTAACTTGAAAACGACTTATCCAAATGATCTGTATACTTTTTGGTGAAAATAAGATAAAACTTTTTGAGTTACGGCACTTTGTAACTAAAACAATGGGGTGTTTTTAACACATGTCGCACCGTATATCAAAAACGATTTTTGATTATTGCTTAAAACTTTACACAATTCTTAGTTATATTAACCTTAAGATATGTATACTTTTTGGTGATGATTCAAAATTTCATTTTTGAGTTATTGAGTATTTTGTAAAAATGGAGGAGGGTTTTTTTACATGTCGCACCGTATCTCAAAAACGATTTATGATTATTGCTTAAAACTTTACACACGTCTTGGTTATATTAATCTAAACATCTGTATACTTTTTGGTGATGATTCAAAATTTCATTTTTGAGTTATTTAGTATTTTGTAAAAAAAGGGGGAGGTTTATTTACATGTCGCGCGGTATCTCAAAAACAATTTATGATTATTGCTTAAAACTTTACACACTTCTTTGTTATATTAATCTAAAGATCTGTATACTTTTTTTTTCAAAATTTTATTTTAGTGATATTCAGTTTTTTTTTTAAGAAAAAAAGAGGGGGTTTCATATGTCCCTCCGTATCTCAAAAACAATATATGGTTATTGCTTAAAACTTTCTCAGAAACTATTTATGATTATTGCATAAAACTTTCACACAAGACGACGGGCGTATCATGCGCTCATGGCGCAGCTGTTTTTTTCTATATTGTGTATTATAGACTGTTTTTCGTTTTGTGCATTTTGTTGTTGGGTTTTTTTTTTTTGCCATGGCGTCAAGTCAATATAAAGTCTTATATCGGTTACTGTATTTTAAATTATGTTTAAATATACCAACGTTAACAACCGTGCAGCGTTTCAGAACATTATCAGAGATTGTGGCAAGGTTAAGTGTTATTTCAAGATTGGATTCATTTAAAATGTGCTATAGATATATAAAAACAATTTGCAATGTTTAAGCTTTTCGCCTGAATTTACTTATCACCAATGTTTGAATGATATTAGAATTAGCTGTATATTTCTGACTAGTGGTTAGAGTGAGAGTTCCTATTTGAAACTTGTAATATACATTTTATTTTAACATAGAATGTTTGGATGACATTGGATTATCAAATGGAATTGTTCGGGATGAGCTTATTACTGCATCTTCATCTCGAAATTACCTTTCTCAGCCAGAAAGAGCTCGCCTTTGGCTAAATGCTTCAGCACGTAAGATATCTTTCATTTTCAGCTTCACTTTAAATAAATTTATTGAAATGTTTTGGTTTCTATCTTGTAAAAATCGTCAAAATTATATCAAATCAATTTATCTCTAACTGTTTTTTTTTCTTCCTTTCTATTAAAAGCATGTATTCTATAATGAGACCATTCTATTAAAAACTATAAAATCATCTTTATAATCTTTATTCGTTTAACAAATATCAAGTATTGACATGATCTGAGTAAAAAAAAAATAATATAAATCTTCCTTTATCTAAAAAGAAGGTAAAATGATTAACTGAAAACTTGTAATTGCGTAATATAGACCTTCAATTTAGGCGTGATTTATACTCTTAACGTTTTATAGGTTTGACATTCATAACATTTGACTATTCTTTATTAATATTGTTACATATATGGATAGCATGCAGTCACATTGAAACTAGTTATTAGATGATATTTCTAAAAGTACTTTGTATATTTATATACGATAAGCAATGAATGTGCTTTTAATTTGATAGTTGCTTTTGTGCTTTTTTGTAAAATTGTTCCTTTTAAAATTGTATCACAGTGATGACTGCATTACCCATATTTTGACTATTTTATTTATCATGACTGATTTGTTCACGCATCGTTGTAAATATAACGGAATTTGATGAGACTGTTGTACAAGGGAGAGGTTTAGCGCTATAAAACCAGGTTCAATTCACCATTTTCTACATTTGAAAATGCCTGTACCAAGCCAGGAATATGACAGTTGTTGTCCATTCGTTTATTTATGTGTTTTGTCATTTGTATTTGCCATGGACTTTTCGATTGAATGTTCTTCGGGGTTCAGTATTTTTGTGATTTTCCTTTTTAGTATGCAAAATACACTACTATACAATTGCATTTCGTTACTTTAAACATTTAGCTATATATGGACCACTGACAGGCGGTTGGGTAGCTGATGATACGGATATGGTCCCATATATTCAAGTCAATTTGGAAGATGCGTATAAGATTACGAAAGTCCATTTACAAGGTCAACAAGATGAACCGAACTGGGTAGAATCATTTCAGATAACCTTTTCTAATGATGGTTCTGTGTGGACTTTGTACCATGATGATTCGGGGGAATATGTACGTATGGTATTGTTTACATTGTTTTTGTCCCATTTATTGTTCGTTCGTGCGTTTGTTCGTCCGTCCATCCGTTCGTAAGTTCGTCCGTCCGTCTGTCCCGCTTCAGGTTAAAGTTTTTGGTCCATGCAGGTAGTTTTTGATGAAGTCCAATCAATTTGAAACTTCGTACACGAGTTCCTTTTGATATGATCTTTCTAATAATTTTAATGCAAAATTAGAGTTTTTATCTCATTTTTGACCGTCCATTGGAAATAGAAAATGACAGTGCGAATAGGGCATCCGTGTACTATGGACACATTCTTGTTATCTCTCATTTAATCAAATACTTTGTTTAGAATATGAAAAGAAAAAGGACATGTGTCAAAGAGACAACAGTCCCATAAAAAAAAACAAAAAAACCCAGAGTAATACCACCTATGGGTCTTCAACGCATGGCGAAAATCCTGAACACAGAGGCCGGCTTCAGTTTGCTCAAAAACAATAATGTAAATAGTTCAGTGAAATTGACATGAGGGACAACACATTTTAAAAACTCCGAAACATATAAATGACATGAAAATTTTAACAAATAAACACAAGACTGAAACAAAGGCTTGAGAGGTTCCTGTCTTCAGACATGCGCAAAAATGCAGAGTGATTAAACTTGTTCTATTTTATTTAGAAGAGCAGAAGGGATGATATTGTAAGAATCAAAATTATATGGTAAGCTATAAGGAATGAAACTTCGGAAATTAGTTGGTCGTTAATATTCATTTAAACTTGTATATTTGAATTCGGACATGAAATAATTTTTTTCCATTGTTTCCGTATATTGATTATTATACAGAGATAACGATACTGCATAACCACCAAAACATATTTGAAACTGTTTCCATTCGGAATATTTTCAGATCTTTCTTGGAAACAATGACCAAGATACTGTCAAAACATTAGTTTTGTCGCCGCCTATTCTCGGGCAGTATGTAAGAATCAACCCCCGAAACTGGACAGGGAGTGCAGCGCTTAGACTGGAACTATCAGGATGCACACAAGCCGAACAATACCATTGTATGTGTTTATGTTTTAATTAGTAACCAACAAATGATGTTTTTGTAAAATGACTGTTTAACTGCATCGTAATATGATCCATCGATCTGGACTAGAGATACTTGTATTACTTCGATTAAAAATGTGTAACGTCAATCAAAAATAACCAAAAATCTGTAAAAAGTGGAACCATCAAAGGGTCAACATGCCAAAAATTTCAAACATGTTTTCCTTATAATTATGAATAAACAAGAGTACATGTCTATGAATTTACAATAAGCTTTTTATAAGATGTTTTTTTCTAGACTAACAAGAGTTTACAACTGTAACACATATTTTTATTTCTTATGATTTTGGGATTCTCATATTGATACTCCTGTATAATATGTTATGAATTTGTGTGACAATTTTGGATGAATGACGACAAAACAAATCATTTATTTAAAGCTAACAACAGTGCAGGTACCAACAGGTACACTATAAACTTTTTAAAAAAAATAACGAAAACAAATTGGAAATCGTCGTCAAAATGTGGATCTTACAGCATAAAGTTGTATAACAGGGAGGGAGAAAATACTTAGGGATATTCAAAACTCATAAGTCTATGACAAACTGAAAACGACATTGTCAAAAACAACGGTACTTAATTAAGAGAATACAGTCAAGCGTAATTACCTCAGAAGTTTCATTACGTCTCATATAGCATTCGACTGAATCCGTTAATACTTGTTAAAGAACAGTATTGAAAATCATAAACCCATCTGAGGAAGGAACTCATTTTTCTGTCTTTTAGGAATTTTGGTTCTAAATGCTCTTCAACTTCGTACTTTATTTGGCCTTTTATATTTTGTGAATTCGAGCGTCACTGATGAGTCTTTTGTAGACGAAACGCGCGTCTGGCGTATATACAAAACTTAGTCCTGGTATCTATGATGAGTTTATTCACGAGTTTAATTTTATCGTTTGCTTGTGCTCTATCAGTGACATAAACGTAAAGGGTGGGTGAGTAAAACCTTCTTATATCAATTTCTCTCGCCAGAAACATTAAGTTTACAGATAAGATATAAATATTGACGCCGTACAGACTAATGTTATGTCAACACCTAGATTTTTTTGTAGACTAAACGCGCGTCTGGCTTAAATACATAATTTAATCCGGGTATCTATAATAAGTTTATTTACTTTGATTTTCAATATCGATGATCAAAAACAATGGCTTCTTTTAGAGCCAATAATGATTATGCAATTTTCTAGTTGACCATTGTTCGCAAAATTGTGATAACTGAAGTTGCTTACATACTTTCTCAAATATACCGAAACATTGTTATATTTGTAGTTGATACATCATGTGAAAGATGCTATACTTCATATTACTGTCTTGGAGACAGTGAGGCTCACATGTGTGGAAGATGTGAAAATGATACAATAACATGTGATCGGTCTCCAACTGAACATTCTTTTGGAGCGGCCTCTGAATGCGTAACATGTCCAAAGGGTTGGGTAAGTGTTGAAATATCAATCCGAAATGTAACAATTTGTGCAATATTGTATAGTCGTAAACTTTGTAATTTGAAAAGTCACTGTAAATCACTGTAAGTATAACATTGCTTATACATGTGACTCGGACTTCTCTTGAACTGAATTTTAATGTGCGTATTTTTATGCGTTTACTTTTCTACATTGGCTAGAGGTATAGGGGGAGGGTTGAGATCTCACAAACATGTTTAACCCCGCCGCATTTTTGCGCCTGTCCCAAGTCAGGAGCCTCTGGCCTTTGTTAATCTTGTATTATTTTAATTTTAGTTTCTTGTGTACAATTTGGAAATTAGTATGGCGTTCATTATCACTGAACTAGTATATATTTGTTTGGGGGGCAGCTGAGGGACGCCTCCGGGTGCGGGAATTTTTCGCTGCATTGAAGACCTGTTGGTGACCTTCTGCTGTTGTTTTTTTTTTCTATGGTCGGGTTGTTGTCTCTTTGGCACATTCCCCATTTCCATTCTCAATTTTAATCATAAGTTATTATTTAACCTTATAGTTAAAGTTGAACGCATCTCAAAGTTATTCAGTGGAAGGATGAAATTGATGAATTGAAACTTAAGATTGAGTATAAATTTTTATTTTGAAACTTAGACCAGTACTTGGGTACTGGCAACACCATTATATCTTAAGTTCTGATATTGTTTAGATATGCAAAGACGGCTATGCAACCATATGTCCTAAGAATCATTATGTAGAATGTACTGACGCAAATTGTCCAGACACTTGTTCCACATGTGAATCTGGTTATGCATGTAGAGACGGACGAAGATACATTTGTGAACCAGGAACTTATTCAGATGGAACTGCAGGTCAGTTGTATTCTACATATCTATGAGTAGACACATGAAACAACTACACATATATCATGCATGTTCGTTTTTTAATGTACTGTATATATGTTTGTTGTGTACAAACATGTAGACATTATGATTTGAACATAATTTTGTGAAAACGTTATCAGTTTTATATCAGTATTTTAAAACACCTTCTTCAACTAGGTGAGTCAAGTTAACCATATATATAAAAAAAAATAGCCTATACAAGGTTCAAAGTTTCCAACATTTCTTAATGCACTTCAAATACATTTTTCTTTTTTCATCCGTTTATTTTAACAGGTGAGCAAATTACTTGTGTTTTGTACAGACGGTCTCTACTATTAATAATTGTTTCAAAATTAAAACTTGTAAAAAGCATATACATTCGTATATAAATAGAAAAGTACATAGTTCAAGCAAATATTATATTTCAACAAGTTCAAATTCGAACTCGAAATTAATCAGTTCTTGTCCTGAAAAAAACGAAAACAAACCAGCAGTCTAACATTGGTTTTGTCTGTTTCAATCTTTCACAAATAAATAAAACCTTACTTTCTTTACAGACTTTTGTAATTTGTGTACTGAAGGGACGTATCAAGACATTTCAGGACAGGACAGCTGTAAATCCTGTCCTGCAGGTTATTATAGTTCAACATCCAAAGATCGTTGTAACCCTTGCGAATCAGGAACATACTCAATCGGAGATGGTTCAGGAGCTTGCCTTGGTTGTGCTAGCGATATAGACTGTCCCTGTAATGTAGAGGGGACTTGTTTCAGTCTTGATTTATGTGTTAATACTGGTTCTGGTGGTTTCCTGTGTCTTGGATGCCCAACAGGTTTCATTGGAGATGGTGTGACGTGTTCAGATATAGATGAGGTAAGATTTTACCCATGTTTATGTATATCATGAAATCATCATATTAAATAGAACAAAGCTCTGTTATTAACATTATCCCCCTATAAGTGGTTTCACACATCTTCAACTTCTATGATAAGTTCAAATGAAAAAAAAAATAATTCGAAATATTAAAGTGTTGTTGGCAAAGTATATCCATAGTCCAACTTATTGATAATCATGCTTTTCTACAGCAAAACATGGAGTGTGCTTCACTTAAAATATCAAGCATTTCTTGTGTAGAACTTTACTAATTTGTTTTGCACTTCTGGGTAAAAACAATTACTTAATGTTAACCTTTCCAATACATGCAACAAATAATGAAAAACTATCATAATTTCAATTTGAAAATTTCGCTTCATCATTTTTTTCTCGTTATATAAATAATCTCCCAAGCAATCGTAAGCATTCCTTCAATGACATTTCTCTAAGTTCAAGTATTTTCTATAAATAATTGGCTTTTACAAACAACTATGTTTCAATCACCAAAAATATTGGATTTTAACACCACAATTATTTTGAATTGTCAAAACTATTTCCATTGACATCGTTGAGGATGTAAGTAGGTGTCTATTATGACTTAATTTGCCATTATAATATTTCTATTACAGTGTTCTCTATATAAACCTTGTTGGAATAACTCTGCCTGCCTAAATACTGCACCAGGGTACCAATGTTTGGCGTGTCCACGAGGATATCACAGTGGCACATACGAGGATGGGTTGTCTATAAACAATACCGTCCGTGTGTTTGAGTTACACAATGAAGTCCTTTCTCCTACACAAGATCAGATGTGTTATGACCTTGACGAATGTCAAACAGATAATGGTGGATGTGATTCTAATGCACCATGTGTTAATACTATAGTAAGATATTGTGTTATAGAAAGAAATAAAGAATTTAATTGAAATTTTATCCAAGACATATATGCAAAGGTTGTTTTTTGTTCTTTCACTTGTATACTTATTTTTTTTCTTCTTTTTTTTTTCTTAACCGTAGCAAACATGTGATTGTATGTTTGTTTATTTCAAATTTTAAAAGATCCGCGTTTTGATAGAGATATGTATCTCCATATTCTTTTTTTCTTTACATTTTTCAATCGAAATTATCTTTAATGGAAAATCTTCTAGTCTTTTCATTTATCAATTGATCGTCACTTTCGGTATGGTATAAAACAATTACCAGTATCAGACATCTATTTAAAAAAGACTGTTTATTAATAAGTGACCGATGCGAACTTTTGTCATTTGATACATATTATATCCTTATATCATGTGTTATTAAAGGGGAGCTATTATTGTGGAAACTGTGGAGAGGGCTATACTGGTATACCAAACATTGTTTGTTATTCTACAAACTATTGTCAGACAGGACAACACCAGTGTGCCTTGGCTGCAACATGTACTTATCTTAGACCAAAAGAGTATAACTGCGAAGTATGTACACTAATGATAAAAACGAACAATTTATATTCTACCATGTCAATGCTATTTTAAGATTGTTTACAGTTTGTTAAGCAAATGAGTAACAATATATGAATTTGACAAATCTATAAATGTATGAGGATCCGATAAACTCCGATAAAATAACCATTTCATAACTACAATAATGTATTTTAAAGGAAACGGGAAACGAAAACTAAGGAAAGGGGTATTTGGACGGTTCGAACAAACCTTAATTTAAGCATACCTCAACGGTTAATTAACGGTAAACAATTCATATTGTTATTTTAATTGAAAGTGAAAATAAAAAGTCACTTATGTTCACATTGCAACCTCAAGGTACAACGGATATGCAAGTTGTTTATAAAATGAATACTCATTCAACATATTCAATTATTCTGTTGATTTATCAATATTCGTATGGTTCACTTCTCTTCCTCAATCTTTCTACAAAATTGGAACCACAAACAGTGTATGAATAAAGTTGGAGAAACAGAATAGAAATCTTTATGTATTATTCTATTTAGTGTCCAATTGGTTATAGTGGAAACGGAAGACATTGTGGAATAGATACAGATTTAGATGGACATCCGGATGTATCTTTATCGTGTTCTGACTGGAGATGTAAACGAGTTAGTATATCATAAACATACATATACAATGTATTTTTTTTCAAATCTCATAAGTTAGTATATATCTTACGATATTTCATCCGTACTACCATGATTCTTTTTGTTATTGACAATGAACATACATTTTAAATCTAATAATATGCGATATATGTAAACCATGGAAATGGATAAAGGCCATGTCACAATGGTATTAGAAAAATGCCCATTACCTGCATTCGCTTTGAGAGAAATGCATCACTAATATGTATTATATAATGATTATATGAACATAAATCGAAGCGTTTTCACAGAAATTGTTTGATTTTAAGGATTATTTTTATGACTTGTTTTGAAAAAAAAAACTAAGAAATAATTGTATAAATATTGTATTATTTTTAACGTGTATTTTTATAATATGCATGTCCTTTAACAGGATAATTGTCGTACAATACCAAACTCTGGACAGGAAGATGTTGATGGCGATAATACTGGAGACGATTGTGATGACGACAAAGACAATGATGGGAAAATAAACAGCATCGTAAGTTAACATTTTCCACTACAAATCAAAACCTATTTTTTCAAATTCAATTTCTTTATAGGTTATATAATCAATATGTGTAGTTTAACTAATATAACGATGGTTGATACTTGTAATTACTATTATATTATTCATTTATGTATGTCTTTGCCCTGAGTGTTCTTGCGTATATTTGTACTGGGTTTTTGTCACGTTGTGTTGTCATTTTAGCTGTGTTTTCAACAAAACAGAAGCAGAATGTTTGGTTAGCCACAAAACCAAATTCAACCCACCTTTTTTCTTTAATGTCTTGTACCAAATCGTTTCTGTGTATGTTGGCGTTTGTTTTTGTTGCAGTTCAGTGTTTCTGTAGTTCCGCTGTTTTCCTCTTACAGTTGATGAGTATCCCTCGGTTTGAGTGTATAAGGGCAATTTCCCTTGGTTTGAGTTTATAAACTCGATTTGTTTTCTCTGAATCTACTTATGACTCTTAAACAGCATTATTTTACTGATACCTTTATTATTGAACATTTGAAATCACAAATATGATTTATATGAGCGTCACTGAAGAGTCTTATGTAGACGAAACGCGCGTCTGGCGTACTAAATTATAATCCTGGTACCTTTGATAACAATTAACTTTTTGAAGTTGTAAGACAGTAATACCTGTATTTAAAAGATGCTCAAAACAAAACTTAAAAATGAAGTCTTTTTTTTTAAATTTTTCAAACCTAATGAAATGTGTACAGAAAGCAATGACAACATAACATTACATAATAGTATAAACGTCAACTGGTTCAATCTCTCCAAGAGTGACTTGGAAATAAAAATGTGGCCACTTGATCTTTTTCTGACTGCTCAGTCGGACTGGCATGAACTCCTTTGCAAAAGTTGGTCCTCTGTTTTTTTTTTTATGTGGGATAAATAAATTCCCACCAACATCTGGTTAGATTGGGAACATTCAATTCAATAACTCGTGTAGAAATAGTCCGACGCACTCCGTACGCCTTTGATAGGTCCGCAGGTTGCTTCTTTTAAATTTGGTTCCCATAATCAATACTTTATTTGCCTCAACTTTTAAGTGACAATCAAAATTCCCTGTTCTTTATCTCGGACCTACCTATAGTATTTATTGTTAATTTGTTTCACTTCTTGAATGTAATATTTGCCACACACAAATGAAACCAACAAACAATCCAAAATTGTAGGATAACTGCCCGTTCAAGTACAGTTTTAGCCAAGTTGATACAGACGGTGATGGTGTTGGGGATCCATGTGATAACTGTCCGTCAAATGTCAATCCAGACCAGCTAGATACAGACGGAGATGGAACTGGTGATGATTGTGATACAGACGATGATGATGATGGTAAAGTCATGACTGAAGTTAAATCAAAATAACACTATACGTATGTCGTTAGTGCAAAGAATTTTTTATGGATTCGCCTTCATCAAGTCATTTCGCTGACACCACAACATTTGAAATCCGAGAACGATAAGCTGAATGACAAAAAGTGTCAAAAATTCTTCTTTGCTTAATCAACATTGATATTGCAATCCTAATATAAGAGATATAAAGTGTTTGTATTTTTCTAATTGTATCAGAAATTACACATCATAGAAGTAAATAAAGGAAACTTTTCAATTATGTTTAATTTCAAACAAACTAACTGGCTATCATAATAAACAAAAAAGCAATTGATAAAAGTAAACCATTTTTGTAATCAGTATATGGTTATCTTTCATTAAATGCTCAAACATATTTTGAAATAAAACAGTTGTTGCTGACCATAGTTTATACAAAAATTATTACAAACCAAAATGTTTGTAGTCATGGTCATAGTGATTTTTCGGTGATTTCAGATTAGGCGAAGGATTTTGATATCTCAGACACAATGTGAAGTTCTCCATTTGTCTGTTCTAAAATGAAGCCTGTGATTCAGTGCATATCGTTCGTTCATGTCTGACCTATTTTTTTCTTATATGGTTCTGTCACATATCAGGCCATTAATATTTGTTGTTTTCTGTTTTTAAATTATCTTGGAGCCATTTGGAGCTGTCTTTACTGAATGATTTTTTAACTTAGTTTTTGTTGGGTTTTTTTATTATTATTTTGGAGCCTTTTCAAGCTATCTTTTCAGAATGATTTTTTTAATAAATTTTTAATGTTTTTGTTGGGATTTTTTTAATTATTTGGGTCCTTTTAAAGTTGTCTTTACAGAATGATTTTTAAACTCGGTTTTATTTGGGTTTTATATTTTTAATTGTTTTGGAGTCTTTTAAACCTGTCTTTGCGGAATGATTTATTTTTTTTAACTTTTGTACATCGTTGGCATTATTTGCACTCTGGTGGATTTTTCGGTTGTCTTTGCCAATCATACAGATTCTCCTTTATTTCATAAAGTGAACTAACGTTTAAACTAAAATCTTTTTTTTTATATTTTCAAGGAATTCCTGATGTTTCCGATAACTGCCCTCTGGTGGCAAATGCAGGACAAGAAGATACAGATGGAGATGGATTGGGTGATGCTTGTGACAATTGTCCTGGTATATCTAATAGTAATCAGACTGATACAGACCAGAACAATGTTGGGGATGCATGCAATCTAGTTGGTGGACTTCATCAAGATAGGTAAAACTATGCAGATCATTTTAACGAAAAGAAAGTTCCTTTTTAAGTTATTTATACATTTTTTTTTAAACCATTAAGGTGTTAACTATATTTTTGTTATTGGTTCGATAAAATTTGCCATTAAGTATTGCCTGTCATTCTAATTGAAACCCCGTCAGTGATTGTCTTTAGTAACGTCTTCGTTGTTGCTGTCGCTACGAAATGACTTAATGATGTCTAATCTTTAATGACCATCTTAAATCTTGTCCAGAATTGTATTGATTTGTACCTCCACGCGCGGAGAAGGATCTGCTTACACTTCCGAAGCACAAGAGATCACCCCCAGTTTTTGTCGAGGTTGTGTTGCTTAGTCGTTTGACCTCTATATTGTGTTATATGTACTGTCATACAAGTGAGAGGTTAAGCTAGCTATAAAACTAGGTTTAATCCACCATTTTCTATGTAAGGAAAAGCCTGAACCAACTTTGAAATATGAAAGCTTCATTCTTTTGATGTGTTTGAGCGTTTGAATAAAGGCCTTTAATAAAAGACTTTTCCTTTTGGGTTTGTCTTGGAGTTCGGAATTTTTGCCAGCTTACTGTTTGGTTTTTGAAAAAGACAATATGGCTATTGTGGATTTTATGTGCTGGGTTGCTGAATTGTTGATGGTTCTTCAACATATTTAAGTAAAAATAACCTTCGACAACAATTTTTTAAAGGATAATCGCTAAATATTTTCAAATCAATAACGGACGTAGATTTGTTCTGAGAATGCCAAACAACAAAACAATAGTTTTGAAACTGAAACCATCATTACGGTCTATTTACTAAATTAGTGGACACTTCCTACCTCTTGTTTATTTCTTGTAAAATAAATACCATTGAATGTGATCTGAAGTGCATTAGAAAAAGTTGATAGCTGATAAAATTCAAAGATCAGGACAGATTGAATTTATTGATCATGCTTGTTTTGTTTCGATTCACAGAGACGGAGATGGTGTACTAGATAGTCTTGATAATTGTCCTGAAGTTGAAAATGGGGATCAAAGTGACATGGATAGCGATGGAACAGGTAAGTAAACACAATACCAATTTCTACTTAAATAAAAATGGATGACACTGATTTCGGAACACTAAAAAAAAGTAAACTATCTGAATTGAGTGTGGATTCGCATGATAATCGATGCATTCATAACACAAAACGCTTACACTGTCGACAATCCTTTTACTTACATTATCAAGATGACTGGTGTCAAAAGTAATGCAGAAACTGCTATAACAGCTATGGGGGAATTTCTTTCTGCATTGATTTCTGGTAATTCTGGTTTTGTTCCGTAATTTGTTTTCTTTGTAGAGCTTATTTTAGGACGTTTTTGTCATGGTGTTGTCAGTTTTCTATCGACTGTTGAGTTTTGATTGTAACTTATATTTTAGAGTTCAAACGATTCCGTAAGATTTATTTTCACTTTGATTTTTATTTTCCTAATGGGTTTTGGAAATTTATATATCGGTCAAATACTAGTACTGTTGGCTCTATTTACTACGTATTATCATAACTTTAAATATAAATGCATGATTCCGGTTCAGAAAAACATACAACAACTATTTGCTAGCAAAACTTTTGCATCTTTCTGACAAAACTTTAGCCGAAAAATCACACTATACTCCGAAACATGAATGAACTAAAATTCAAAAAAAAGCAACACTAACAAAGGCTCATGACATGGGACAGGAGCAACAATGCTGTGTGTTTAAACATGTTTTGTGAGATCTTTTAACTTTATACGTTATTTATTGGATTAAATTGTTTTAGGAGATGCATGTGATACAGACAGAGATGCTGATGGAGTCATTAATGAAGAAGATAATTGTCCATATTTTGCAAATACATTACAAACAGACATCAATGGTAAGCTTTTGACTAAAGTAAAATATAGCTTAATATACATCTTTGTTTTTGTTCTCTGAAAATACTTTATTGTCGATTTTTTCATATGGAAGCCATGCCCTAATTGATAATATTTTGGTCATACGTATTCTCTATGTAAATATGTCTTACATGTAAATAGTCTAAAAAGAATAAATAATTTACTTTTTGCAATAAAGATGTGCAAATTAATTTCATTTTATAAATTAATAAACAAATATTTTTGATAATGATTCTTAATTACATGTAAAGATAGAAATTTTCATCCAATATCTAATTGAACACACTATTGGTCAAAATAACTACGCATTTGTCCGGGTGCTTTGTACTTATTGTCTGATTTTCTTTCTCGAAAAGTCTCATCAAAATGAAATGTGTAAAGTATGATTTAAACAAAATTTGATAAACAAAAAAACACTGTAGAACACTTTAAGTATGTGAACATATACCGATAACTCATTATCATCAAATGCATTGACAGATTAACAAACTGGTAAATAATCATACTAAATATGAATTACAGAATGAACAACACGCGTGCTTGTAAAACCTTTATCAAATATACTCAAAACCAAACGTCTAGGAAGCGAACTAAACCGTAAGCCAAAACTATGAACACTGAACTAAAATTACCTGAAATTATCTGTTAAGAAATAATTAATGCCGACAAAAAAACATTTTTATTTGAATATATATTTAAGGCGACCTTATTGGTGACAACTGTGTAGTTGATTCTGATGGTGACGGTGTTGATGATAGCAATGATACCTGTCCACATAACCCATCCATTTCCTCAACATCTTTCCTGAACTATTTTGTGGTGGATTTATATCCGGGATATAGTACAACAGCTGCACATTGGTGGGTAAAGGGAGCAGGGAGAGAAATTTATCAACTTGATGATACAAATGGCCCTTCTATGTTAATTGGTGAGTTCTAGATATTACTTCGTGTCTAAATGGTGTAATAATTTATTTGGTATTGACATTGCATCGTAATCACTCCCACCAACGTAGACACCTACCTTGCATAACATCTGATGCATACCTTAAGGGCGAAGACATCTTAAAATCTTGATATTCTGATTGCTTAGGGTTCTTAAATCAAAGTTAATGAAAATTATAAATAAATTACTACATGTAAATTATACATAATACATTGGTAAATTACCATGGCATTCTGAGTTTGTGTTCAACAATAAACGAGTTAGAATGTCCTTTTGAAATCCTATGCCTCTATTTTTATGATCTCCATTTTTTTTAAATTTTAGGATCGCAATCATACAGTTCAATCAGTTACAGTGGAACAATATATGTGCGTTCAGACATTGGAGATAACTACGTCGGTATTGTCTTTGGTTATAACAGCAATCGAAAGTTTTATTTGGTGTCATGGAAAACCAAGAACTACAACTTTGATTTAAAAACATACCAAGCAGGAATTAAAGGCATTAATATAAAGGTACATAATTCTATTTTGTATATAATATTTGAAAGATAATAAGATTGGATATGATTGCAAATACGACTTCTCTCAATCCAAGACCAAACGATATAGAGGTTATCAACAACTGGTCACCGTACGGCCTTCGACATGCGATTAAGTCACCTATGAATAGCCTCGAAATGTATAACACTTAAAACGAGAAAACTAACAGTGTAATCTATGTACACAAAATGAACAGAAACAAATTTGATATAGATATAGCAAGAGACGGTATCCTTTTTTGGACGATTTAACCCATTATGTCTGTTTGGTTTGTTCACACATCGTGGTCAATATAATGGAAATGTATGCGACTGTCACACAAGTGAGAAGTTTAGCTAGCTATGAACCAGGTTTAATCCGCCATTTTTTACATAAGAAAAAGCCTTACCAATTCAGGAATATGACAGTTTTTGTCCATTCGTTTGATGTGCTTGAGCTTTGTATTTTGTCATTTGACGGGAACTTTCCGATTTGAATTTGCCTTGGAGTTTATTGTATTTTTGTGATTTTACCCCCTGAATAACAGGCTCCTTACGTGGGACAGGCACTTAAACCTTGGCGGGGTTACGAAGTTTGCTTTCCGATTTGAATTTGCCTTGGAGTTTATTGTATTTTTGTGATTTTACCCCCTGTATAATTTGCTTCTCTATTGAATGTTTACTGAAAAACATGTTCTTGTAGTCAGTTGGAATCGTATTTTTAGAATATTTTTAAATACCAATGTAATGACCTTTGTTAGAGTTATTGTAAGAAGACTAGATCTGACATTTGACAGTCTTTTGAATTCCATTCCTATATCTTTCATAGACCTTGCACAATTAGAATCTGAACTCCATGTGTAAAATAAAAAGTTTATTGAAACCGTAATTTGAATTATTTAATTGTATTGTTGGATTGTTTTCATATTGACTATATGGCCAATACATGTCTTCTTTTGACCAGCGGTTAAATCCTTGGCAAATTGTTGTGTCAATTTGACTATGACGGATGTACGAGTACGCAACCACGTCCAGTCCAAATGGGGGTATGAAATCAAATGTTTCGTGAAGAGAGAATGTCACGCTCTTTCACGTTTAAACCTTTGCAACAATTCAATTTTGGGTACATAGGTGGCCTGTTGTAGTGCAAAATGTGTCCATACCCAATATACCCTCATTTCCCAGTGGCAGCGTAAATTTCCTTGACATTCATGTAAGATGGCTCCATTCACATGACCTTACTATTGAATCTATTGTAAAGTTCTCGTTCTAAACATGCATACAATATTTGCCTATGGATTTTTAGCAACCAAACATTAATCCTATAGATGTTTACCAAAAAGTAAAACAACAAAAATACCTAAATCCTAGGAAAATTTAAAACCGAATGTCAGTAATCAAATGACAAAATCAAACACTCAAACACATCAAACGAATGGATAATAACATATAAATTTTATTCAAATCACAACATGTGTGTGGGGGGATTTTTGTTTTTATGGATTCTGAACGTCATTACTAATATCTTGCCAAGTCTATGATTATTGAATTCATGGAGTGAAACTGAATTGAAATATTTCTTAGGTTATCGATTCTAACACTGGACCTGGGATTGATTTAGCATATGGTCTATGGCATTCCAGTTCTAAAGAAAATCAAACGACAGTGTTATGGCATGATGACAATATGTTACAATGGAGTAATTATACATCGTACAAATGGTTTCTAACCCATAATTCTGATCTCGGAAAAATAAGGTAAAACTCTTTTGCAACTATGTTTATGTAAAAAAAAATCTAAACATTCTGCTTAATTCTAGAAATGTGGTAAAATTATAGGTATCATTTAAACTTGTGGTATTTTAGATTACAAAATTCTGAAATATGGTCATTCGCATATCATTTACCAGTATTAGTTCAAAAAAGGAATGAATAATGCAGATCTTTTGTGTCGTCAAAGGGTTTGTTACATTCTACCGGTAATTGGGTTCTATATTACTTGAGAAACTAGTCGTTCAAAGCAGCCTTAAAATTGTTTATCAAATTAATGTATTAAATGTTATGATTTAGGTTTATACATATTTCATAGACCACTACCTATTATTGAATACTTTTTGATTTCCTGTACTAGTATGTGCTTTTGATACTTTTTGTCATCGAGATTGATTTGCTCTGTGAACCAGCATAACTCAGATTTTTTTTTATATCTATCTTCAATGTTTCATTTTCAGATTCCAGCTTTACGATTTAACATCCGTGTTAGCAGATAGTGGAGATATATACGATACTCGTATTACAGGAGGACGAGTCGGAGTATACCAATTCGGACAACAAATGTCACTTTTTTCCAATATAAATGTATATTGCATAGATAGACAAAATATGGCAATGAAATTTAATGGAATAGATAATTACGTGTCAATAACAAACGTCACACAACTGAAAATTGACAAAAGGTATGTAAATATGGGTCTCTGTAGTAAGAGTGTAAGCCAACATGATCAGAAAAGACAATTTATGCGCTGTTTTAGCGAAAGTACCAATAACGTGATTTTATAATAATCACAGCACATGAAACACTAGTAGATTGTTCGGTACAATGTAATTTTCGTGTGATTGTTATATATTATTTCAAGGCCCCGATGAATTTCAGAAAAGTGTATCAAAGATTAAAAAAAATTGAGAAAGGAAATGATGAATGTGTCAAAGCAACAACAACCCGACCATAGAGCAGACAACAGCCGAAATCCACCAATGGAAAAAGACTACCAAATAAGAGGCGACAATAGATCACCGATGTTCAACGAATACACTGACAATATTAAGGTGGTACCCAACACTTTGACTAAAATTTATTTGTCTCGTTTAATTTTCATAAAATTTTGACAAAGTATTTACTTTGACCCTTTAACAAAACTATAAAAATTTCAAAAATTTTGAACCAACCGTTTTGTCAGAAAAATTACACTGGTTATATAGCAATTTGACAAACACTAATTTTGATCATTAAGAAGCTTAATATTCCCTTTACAACACAACGTAATTAAAACGTTAAGCTGACTTTACAGAGTTATCTCCCTGTAGTGTTAGGTACCAACTTAAATGACATAGCAATGCAGCAAATTATCGCGAAGTTAGCAGCATGTGAAAAATAACAACCTGTAAAAATATCCAAGTTTATCATGTTATCGTATTAAAACTTCTTTCTTTTGAATGATCTTCATATAAAAAAAAACATCCCATACTAGGTAAACAAAATGTTTACACATTTCATATTTAATAAAACGAAGTATAATTTTGAAATAGGATCAAACATAGTCCAGTACAAGTGCTCGAGCTGTACAGTTTTACCATTTATAAGAATAGAAACTCAAATAAATAAAAATGTTGATGTCACTTAATTTAGGTTATTTTTTCAGTTTTACATTTGAAGTGTGGGTAAAGGTGGAAACTGGTAGTCCGTTGACAGCAATGTCAATATTTTGTACTGAATCTCGGAATATATGTTTATGGTTGGAAAATTTAAAATTAAATGGACAGTTTGGAAATTCCACTATAAGTACCACTGCAACAATTGGTACTGATGTATGGACTAACTTGGTACTACAATATGATGAGTCTGGTAATACAGTAAGAAATAAGAAGACCACATCTCTATATTGTCATATGATGTCACAAAATCTTTTTTATGCCCCATTTATGGGCATTATGTTTTGTGGTCTGTGCGTCCGTTCGTTCGTCCGTCTGTCCCGCTTCAGGTTAAAGTTTATGGTCGAGGTAGTTTTTTTATGAAGTTGAAGTCAAATCAACTTGAAACTTAGTACACATGTTCCCTATGATGTGATCTTTCTAATGTTAATGTCAAATTAGAGATTCCACCCCCCATCTGTTCACGTTCCACTGAACATAGAAAATGATAGTGCGGATGTGGCATCCGTGTACTGGGGACACATTCTTGTTTAAAAATGCCAGTCCGGCGAGCATTACAAAATTATTTTTTTTTATTTTGATTTGCAGATTATCAAAAGTTTAATAAAGTGTTTTATGTCTAAACCGTCAGTCACACTTTTTAAACGTAATTAATGTATTAAATTGTGTTTTAAATACATCATGAATTTTAATATTCTTTTGGCGAAATGAGAAATGCAGGTCTAATACAATATACACTACATGACTCTTCTTGTTTTTGTATACTGTGAATTTATTTATTTTCGTGGATTAAAGAAAACTTATTATCACTGAACTAGTATATATTTGTTTAGGGGCCAGCTGAAGGACGCCTCCGGGTGCGGGAATTTCTCGCTACATTGAAGACCTGTTGGTGACCTTCTGCTGTTGTTTTTTTTTCTATGGTCGGGTTGTTGTCTCTTTGACACATTCCCCATTTCCATTCTCAATTTGATTGAATATTCGTGGATATTTAAATCCGTGGTTTTGGAAAGTTCTGCATACTTTCCTTTAGAAAATGTGAAATTCGTTGAACATTTGAATTCGTGGTAACCAAATCAATGAAAATTAGTATCCAACGAATATTTATGAATCCGCAGTAGATTAGACCGTTTGCTTTTCTGTTTGAATGGTTTCACACTATTCAATTTGGGGCCCTTGATAGCATGCTGTTCGGTGTGAGCCAAGGCTCCGTGTTGAAAGTCGTCCTATACTATAACCAATAATTGTTTACCTTTTTTAACTTTCCAACTTGGATAGAGAGTTGACACTCTGCCACAGCTTATTTACATTATATAATAGTTCCAGTCTAAAACTAGGGGCTTTAATGTAATTGTGTTGTTTGTTTGTTAGTCCATCCTTTCGTCCAACAAATATTTTTGTGGAAATATTTCCAGGTACCATAATCAGGAGAATGACGTCATTTTGTTCATCAGCTTGGTTGTAGAGAGTGAATGCTTTTATTAAGTTCCTGTTTGCAGATGCATTGATTTTTGTATATATGTGTAGAATTCGGAGGTACGATTGGGGACGCTGAAGTGCGATGGTCCACGCTGAAGTACGATGGTGCTTTCGCTGAAGTGCGATGGTTTTGTGTATGACGTTTGAATATTTTTTTTTTCAATTCAAAGTTTTATTGCCATATAAACTTTACAGTTTGTTACATATAACAACAACAAAAACAAATAAAGACAATAACTAAGTAACTCAATATATATACACAAATTCAGGTAAATATTAAAGAATCCCCTGTCCTCAGTTCCATTGACTTTTTTATAAAGGATCCTAGTTTGTTCACTTGTGTTGGTGTTGATGGGTTAAGTATATAATATTATATAACTTTGTCATTGTCAGTGAGATTAGCAAATGAATTACTTTCTCTGTTAATGCAATTATTATATGTTTATCTAATATTTTAATTATGAGAACAATTTATTAAGAAATGTTTCTCATCATCTAGTACTTTGCATTTTTTGCAAAGTCTCTCTTCGCGAGGAATTTTAAAATGCCTTCCTTTTTCAAGTAATACTGAATGGTAACTGATTCTAAGTTTTGTAATTAATTTTCTAAATTCAAAGTTTGGGTTAGAGAGGTAAGGTTTGATCAATAGATTTGGCTCAAGTCCTTTATAAAAATTTAATTTACTTTTATCATCAATAAATTTCAACTTATTTATCAACAGGTTGTTGTAGTATGAGTTTATTTGGGGTTTAATATAGCTTTTAATATTTTTTTAATTGTTTTAAATTATCACAGGTTTTTAGTCTATCTATATCAATGTTAGATTCAGAAAGAATATCTTTTGCAAAAGTGAACCATGAAAAGGAGCCACTAGAATCCAAAGTTTTAGTTAATTGAAAAGATTCATGTAATAAGGGATTCAAATTTGAGGTGAAAAGCCTTGCTAAATACATAATAGTTTGGGTTTTATATGACATTCAATAGGCAGTCTTCCCAATTCGTTCCTTGTACCAAAATTTGAGGCACTCTTGTTAGTGCCAAGGGTAAACTTGCAATAACCAAGATGCAAGTTTTCTATTGAAGTCTTGGCAATAAAATTAAATGGGTCCACAACTTTTCCAGAAACCAAAGCTCTTTTTTTAGCTTTGAAATATGTTATATATGAGTCCAAATATGTTATTTCAGAATTATAAGTCAATATAGATCTCACTAAGGTGTCAATAATGTGACGTTTTCAAAATACAACATGGATTCGCAGGCAGGAGAATATGGTTTTGTAAATGAAGGTTTCCTGCTAACAAGGGAAAGTAAGGAAAAAAGAAAGAAACGAACGATTCAAGTCCCGAACAGTTTAAAGCATTACATGTTGAGGTTACAAAAACATTTTTAAATATTTTAGGCAGCAAAGCGGCTGAAAGATGAACTTGGTCACCAAATGGGCTAACCAGTATTCTGAATTATTCCGCAGACCTTTTTGTACGATAAATACAGTATACTAATTTCAATATTAATCTTAATTTATCTTCACGTAAACGTCACATAATTTTAAGTGGGCAATTTAATAAAAACAAAAATGATATTATTAGCAATGTTTCAATGTTTTTGCTATATCAAGTTAATATAATGTTCTATTCCCGAGATGTTTTTTTTTTTTTTTTGAAAGAACACCATCGCTCTAGTCTTATTTTTTTATGGTTTCAGTGTTCATTGTCTACAACATGTCGGACAGAAATTAACCTGACTAAACCCTACGTGTACTTCCCAATGTATCATCCTCATCTTTATTTTTCGTGAAATAATTGACAAGCCTCGCTATTAGTCCAGCATATATTTACTTGTCGGTATTTTACTTCGTGGATATACTGTTCTGACATCAGATATATATAAATTGATGAAGAATTGTTGTGAGCAATTTCTAAGTTTTATCATAATATTTAAGTAAATGAGATGGACACTTCTTACTTCTATTATTAAAACCTGCACGCTGAATCTTTTTATATTTCTCTTTTGGACACATTATTACATACTCTTGCGTGCAAAAAGGGGAGTTGGAGACTTGAAAAATTAGATTAAAACAAAAATTAAGGTCTTTGTTTTGTTCTAAACAGAATTTAAAACATCTTCCAAATAAAATAAGAGTACCAGCTACTTTTGTCAAATCTTAATGGTGTTATTTTATTAAAACAGCTCATGTACATTTTGCTTTTGCAAAGTCTTAGATTGGCCATCGCACTACAGCGTAACCACCAGCGCACTTCAGCGTAAATATCAATAAGTTAACGTCACAATGTCACCATCGCACTTCAGCGTGGTAACCATCGCACTATAGCGTAAACCATCGCCGTGGCCATCGTGGTTCGGAGTACCATCGCGGTTCTGAGTCCTACACATGTTCAATGAATTTACCGTTTTCGTTATATATTTATATTTAAGCGAATAACCTCAAACCTGATGCAAAGCTTAACCGTGATGGGTTGTAAAGTGTGGCATTTTTTATTGATCTGTCAGGCACATACTCCCTTCTTAATGATACCTTTAAATTAGTGTTGTTTGCTAAGCAAAACAACATGTGTAACCTCTTGTTCGTTATATACTATCGACTTACTGTATATATCATATAGTTTGAAATTGATACAAATAAAGTTTTACCTTTTATATTATTATTTTTTCAGAGTACATTCTGAAGATATACCTGAATGGTGTTTTATCGGCGTCTGGAAGTAGTATACATCCGATTGATTGGGTAGATGCTTTATAGATATTGTGATTGATTTTGATACATAGTTATTTGTTAATTTGAAAATGTTTGAATATATATATAGAGAGTAGTATGTCTCATCGTTATGAAATTATAAGTTTGTAACAGCTTTTTCGCATATGAATGTAGCGCATTCCACAGTGACTATAACTGTGGTTTTCAATTTCCGTTTGTTTTTGGTGTTTGTTTTTCAATTGGAACTTTAAAATAGTAACCACTGCTGAGGTGAAATTTAAATTGTAATTCTAATATGACGTGCTTCTTTAGCTTTGTAAACAGCACTGTGATAAAATTCTCGATAAAATATACTTAGCGCAGACTCAGCGATATACATAATAATGGCTGTTACAATATACGTCCCACGTAAATCTACATATATTGGAACCTATTTGCAGACATTTTGCCGATTTTATTGTTTTAAAAAGTGCAATTAAAAAAAACCAAAATAACTTTTATTCTTATTCGTATGCATAATAAAAAGAAGTAATGCACAAGAGCTCGGAGAAGTCAACAAAATAAAAATTAAATAAAATTCCGCGAAAGTCTATTCATCTTTTTGGCGCATTTAAGTCATTTCAAAACATGACGTCATACAAATGAAACCGCTAAAGTTGAAAGTTTTCTGTTACGTGAACCATCGAAATTGGTATGATATTGTATTAAAACTGATTTTTAAGGTAGGTCTTGTTTTATTTTCTATTCTATTGCATTATTCGCATATTTACTCATTTCAGCAAGTCAACATGGCGGCTCCTTAGTTACAAAATGTCAACTTTGGATTTGACGGAAGCTTATGAGAAAAACATATAAATTAAAATTCTAATGCAACAACGTTTGTAACGTTCATTTTGATTGGATAACGTCACTTTCTTACATGGCATCAATTGACAATTGATGCTAATGGACGTACGCGCAAGCGCAGACGGCATATGACCGATTTTAAATACATGTTTTAACGTTGTTTTCTGTCAGTTTCATTAGAATGGAGATAACAATATTGTATTTTAAGCTAACGCGTCGCCAGTAAACCTAATTTGCGACCATCAAATCCCCAATTGATGCCGTCGGAGCTTAAAATACAATACAGTTATCTCCTAAATGGCAAATTTTGGGTTTGAGAATTTAAAGAATTAAAAAAAGTTTTTTTGCTAGCGGTTATTCACGAAATAACGCTCAGGATAAAATTCGAATATCACGGCCCAGGTCATGTGTAAATTTCCAACAATCTATGGCTTCCATGAATTATTTCTTAAATAAACAGTGACTATAACTGTATTGTTCCATTTCCGTTTGTGTTTGGGGTTTTTTGCTAATTAGAAATAAACAAATAACCATTGCTGAGGTGAAATTCAAATTGTAAATAAACACTGCAAATGCATTTTGCTTCTTTTTTTTTTTTTTAAAGAAATGAAAAAGGATAACAATAACATTCAAATCAAATTCAAAAATCGTAAATAACTTGTAAAAGATGTTTAGAAAAAAAGTTTGTTTTACAGGATACCTACAGTAACCACTCTGATATCTTTCTATACCTTGGAAGGGACAGCAGCAATTATTTTCAAGGCTTTATTGATGAGGTATTCGTCATGATATCATTTTTAATACTTAAAAAATAAGATGAATAACAATCCTTCAAAAGAAAAGGCTGACAACACAATGGAAAAAAAGAAAAAAACTGCAGACAAAACACTTTTCACAGAAAACTAAACTTCAAGCAATTCTGATACTGTAAAAAATCATGGGTGAATTTAGACAGAATGAAAGGGTAAGCAGTTACTGTAACTTCAGAAATTATTGCGTGCATTTAATGATTTATTATTGCGATTTTGTCATTTTCGACTTAAGTGCTGTTTTATTTTTTACGATTTTGAGAAAAATCCTGTTCAATTGATATAAAAATTCAAAATGCTAGGTTAAGTTATTGCGTTTACAACTCTGTAGCATTTTTCGCAATTATAAAAACCTCGCAATAATTTCTGAATTTACAGTACTCTTTTCATTCGTAGCATTGGTGATGTTGCTCATGTCTTACGTTTCAAAGACTTTTGGTAATAACAATAGGTCTATTCAATGAGATTTGACAAAGTTTAAGACTTGAATGGTACGAAGGACTAATGTTAATCTTTTACTTTAATATTGGTCAACAGTTCTTTTTAAAAACATTTTTTTATAATTATGTACAATAAAATAATGTACGTTAACAGCAGTTTTGTGGTGCCGAGTTTATACTGATATATGTTCAATTGACATCGAATCAATTCACAATCAATAGCTGTAAAGCTCTTATATGTTTTAGGAAAAATTTATCTTTCTTTTAAAAGGTTAAATTCTATAGTGTAGCCATAATTGATGAAGAGATAGATGACCATATATTCTTAGCATCTATGGACAAATATCCAAAATACCATAAGTATGGACAGTTGCACTATAAGATGGATCAAACAACAGGTTATCAATATCTCCAGAATGATGGTTTACTAAGTTTAGTAACAAATATCAATGGCAATTCCACTTTTGTAGAGGTATGATATAGATGAAGAGTTTGAAACATTTACCTACCGAATTAGACTATTTACCGGATTTTTTATCACATAAGCAACACGACGGGTGCCACATGTGGAGCAGGATCTGCTTACCCTTCCGAAGCACCTGAGATCACCCCTAGTTTTTTGGTTGGGTTCGTGTTGTTTATTCTTTGGTTTTCTATGTTGTGTCATGTGTGCTGTTGTTGTTTGTCTTTTTCATTTTTAGCCATGGCGTTGTCAGTTTATTTTAGATTTATGAGTTTGACTGTCCCTTTGGTATCTTTCGTCCCTCTTTTAATTGAAAAGTTTGAACAGTGTTATAAAGTCTTTTCAAACTGGGGTGTCTTGGTGTCATCTTTTAGGTTACATGTTTGGCGTGTTTGAATAAAATAAAAATTGTATTGTGTTTTGTCTTTTCGTAGTTTTTCGCTTTTTGTTTTTGCTTTGTCAAATTGTTATCAACCTACGAATTTGATATTCCTATGATCATTTTAGTCTCTTTTGAACTTAATATTTGGGTTTTGTGGAATAGGTGTTGCCTTCTTGTGGCAAATACCACATTTTTGCATTTTAACCTTGTCATCTGTTTACAAATCATCATGCAGCAGTATTCCTTTGTATAATAGTAGTTCAGATCCCAGTCTGAAGATTCGACAGGCCATTTGATGGAGCAAAAATCTAAACCATTAAAGGAAGAGACCGATTTCATTGAGCTTCAACTACTCTAAAACCATACAAAGTCGGAAATATTTGTTACGTGTCGTATAAATGTAGTGTTTTGTACTTCCTAAATTTGCCTTTGAAACAATCTTTTTTTCGACAGAAAACGCCAATGTTTAAGAAAATATCAAAATTGGGAGATCGTTATCGATCCGTGGCTTATACGCTTTCGTGTATGCTTAGTCGACGAACTGCCCGCGAAATTTGAAACTCTTTGTTTCGACACCTAATTATACCGTGATTTCGCGGCGTCTCCTATTTTTTCAATATTTAATCAAAGAACACTAGGAAAGGCTACCGTCACAAAAACATTGCAAAATGAATATAGTTAGTTATGTGTTGTATTATAATTAAAAGGCGAAGTGGTCTATATACAACAATAACATAGCCATCTGTCCAAGTGGCGTTTATTACCAAACAACATCTTGATTCATTCTTACAGTCTTTAAAAAATTAAAAGGCAGCTGACTATACAATATGCCAAGTTTCTAAAAGAGACAATTTTAACACCTTAACTTTCTTTTACAGAGTTTCCAAGACTACTCCAGATTCCGGCTAACATATTCAAACAACTGAAACAGATGTGATATGTGTACACCGAGTCTAAAATCACCATTGAAAATTCATTATCTTTATAGATATTGGCATGTTGTATATGTCGAAAACTGTTCTATATGTTGACCTAAAACATTGTCAGTAGGTCTTTCGTATATTTCAAGACAGTTGGATTTTACGTGGAACATGTTATGTGTTTAGTTATACTTGATATGCCTTACGCTGAAAACAAGAAGCCAAGTGCATATATATTTATACTGTTCTTTAATCAATTGTTAACTTTAAGAGTATGTTTAAAGGTATTTTGCTATTCGGATCTTGAATTATCAAACCTCAAAGGTATGAGTTTAAACTTTAAGACAGTATAGATGCAAATCGAAATATCTTGCAACTGTCGATGTCTTGTACTGACTGCTTCAAAGAAGTTTACTTGACTTTAAATTGTGTTGTAAATTTTATCTCATCTTTGCGTATTATTACTTAACTGTTCATGTAATGATAATACAAGTCTGTTGCAAAGAAACTGTTGGATTTTCTCACTTCTTTTCTTTATGTGTCGTACGAAAGTTATCAGTGCTTTCTGTCATTTTGTTCTACAAACAATCATTACTAATAAATATAGATAAATATTTGGACAAAGTCAAAACAAAAAAAACTGAACATAGTCCTTTCAAGGCTGTTATTGTTCTTTGAAAATGTGATATATAAATGCATGATAGAATAATATTGAATTTCAGAATTTTGTAATGATGTGCTTAATTATTTGTTTATCTGTGATATCTGTTATTGTTTGCTTTGTTAATATACAATTTTTTCACGATAAAAAAAATTGGTTTTACAATGATATAAGTCCTACTCATTCCTATCTTACTTAAATAGGATTGATGCTTTTTCTGTCAAGGTTCGTGGTTCAGTTTAGCCGCAAATTGCCCCCGTCCACATGTATTTTTAGTAATTGTATTTTTATCCATCTGATGATGTAAGCCTTTTTCAACTGATTTTGATAGTTCGTTCTTATAATGTACTGTTGTACAACTGTCCAAGGTTAGAGTGAGGGCTGGTATCTCTCTACACATGTTTAATCTCGCCATACACTGTATGTATGTGCCTACCCAAAGTGAGGAACCTGTAATTCAGTGGTATTGGGTTGTTTATGTGTTACATATTTCTTTTTCGTTCATTTTTTGTGCAAAGATTAGGCCGTTAGTTTTCTCGTTTGAATTATTTAACATTGTCATTTTATGGCCTTCTTTAGCTGTCTATGCTGTATGAGGTTTGCTCATTGTTGAAGACCGTAAGGTGACCTATAGTTGATAACATCACCAATCAATCAATCATTTGTTGACTTAATGCTACTGAACCATATGATTTTTAGAATGCAATCACATTCTTCAACATATGATATGAGAAGCAGATGCTGTGTCTTCAAGATAACCAGTCGACACTGCTTTTACAAATCAGAATACCCTGTTTTTCACTACCATGATATTTCAGTTTGGTATGTTTAC
The DNA here is from genome assembly GCA_037788925.1 of Mytilus galloprovincialis. NCBI lineage: Eukaryota > Metazoa > Mollusca > Bivalvia > Mytilida > Mytilidae > Mytilus > Mytilus galloprovincialis. The sequence continues at coordinate 67,224,760 of CM075341.1, read as the reverse complement.
ATGAAACAGTGGTAGTTGTGAGATTTGGACAAATTACCTGCTTAATAAAATGGTTTAAAGTGAATAAACAATTATCTAGGACTTAAACATTAGTTGCGGGTATTAGCGGATATGTATTATATGTCTTTGATATTATTATATTTTTTATTATACAAATACTGAGATGTGGTATGATTGCTAATGTGACACCTATCCACCAAAGTTCAAATAAAGTGGATGTTAGCAATAACAGGCAACCGTACGGACTTCAAATATGAGAAAAACTCATACGATATAGTCAGTTATATAAGGTCCCGATATGTAATGTTTAACACAATCCATTAGAGAATACTAACGACCAGGATTATTATTAACATAACATAATCACATGTTCCTAACTTTGGACAGGTACTTAAAGAGTGTGGCGGAGTTGAACTTGTTCTTACGCCTGTCTGTTTTATTGTGTTTTATCCAGCCATGTTTTCAACCTTTTTTTTTGTAAATTTATATAAAACGCTTATTTTAGTAATGAAGCCATAACATTGCATAAGACTAAATTATATGATGTAATTATTCGTGTAAGTAAAATTAATGTAAGCTCTATATCGATACAATTGAAGATCCCACATTGTACTTGTTTTGGCTTTCAAACTTTTTTTTATCTGAGCGTCACTGATGAGTCTTATGCAGACAAAACGCGCGTCTAGCGTATAAAAGAGTTTACTATAAGCCTGGTACCTTTGATAAATATTTGCAAGCATATTATAATGCTTTCTTGCTTTGTGTTTTAACTTTTATGTTTTGATTATTTTTTCTAATATTCTATTCTATGTAAATAACATTGTGATAATGTGGCCATGTTAAGAAGCAGATATAATTATGATACGAAAACAAAATGAAATACACATAATATATATATATATATTCATTTCTTTTAACTTAAAATAATTACATTACATATATGTTTCATTAATATTTTGATTGACTTAAAACAATCTTTCGTCATTCTTCATTTTAAAATAAACTGCACGAATTGTAACATACATAATTACACACGTTACACACGTTTCCACAATAGAGTGTACAGATAAATAAAAGAAAAACTTGATAGTAACCGTGTTTTCATGATCATAGCGAAAAAATGTAATTATAAGTATTGAATGCTAATTTCATATGGTTGTAAAAGCGTTGACCGTGCGCATATTTTCCGAAATGTACTTTGGTCAAGGCTTTTAGACCCCAATGCATATAATTATATTGTACAATAAATGTACCGGACTTACATCTTAGCAATATTTGATCGCGTTACGTTCTGTTTGCGTATTATAATTTGATCATATAAACATGCACAATGATGCAGTCAAATTTTTAGACATTTGAAACTTTTATTAGTTTAAACTAAAAAATTACATAAATCAAATTACTAGTTACTAGATAGCCAATGAAGTATGAGATTGCGTTTGATAGACATCTAATGGGAGGTACTGTATGATATATTTTGGATAATGATGACATATAAATAAGAATTTAACTTTCTCTTGCATTCACTCAAATCCACATCATTAGATGAAGCAGTGGAATTCATAACAGTCGATATACAAAAGAGATTAGTGATTTTTGCAATGATATACAAAACAAGCACACTCTTCATCTCAAATTCTTCTTTTTCATTAATTTACTACATTCTGAAGCATTGCATTCCAAAAGTGTATTTATATCTGATATTAAGGTTTGATGTAGTAATAGTACATATGACGTCATTTTTTAAGCCAGTGTTTTTTCATGGGCGCAGAGAGTTAAGCCATATATATTTAGATCATTTTATTACTGTGCATATCCAATAACCTTTGCGGTAGTGAATTACATATTGCCTGACCAGTTTAAAAAATTGTCAATACAATTTGTCCATTTAAATTGTGCAATAGGTATTGTGAGAGCTTTTATCAACAGGTAGTCATTTAACTACCTGTATATTTACCTGGTTTGTTTTTGACAGAGCTGATTTAAATGAATGATAGCTAGCTTGCTTTCTTCATGTCCAATGTCCTGAATGGACTTCTATTTAGGTATGGGACATTTTACATTTAATACACAATTTGTTCTTTCTCAATCTAATTAAAAACCGATCTCTCATCGCTCCTGTTTCTGATATGTCGCGTGGGAGATCTAACGAAACCGGCTTTGAGGTCACATGTGAGTGAACTAAAAGTTATGAATTTATAAAGATATGCAAATGAGTTGACGACCTATTAATAAGCCAATCAAAAAAGTTTATGAGTTATTTTGACTGACGATTTCGTCCTAAATAAAATGAGTTACATCCCTTTGCCTTACGTTAAACTTCCAAGATCGTGGAAGACTCAATTTCATTGGTAGAAAAAGACACACCTACGAGGTCACTCACATGTGACTTCAAAGCGGGTTTCGTTAGATCTCCCACGCGACATATCAGAAACAGGAGCGATGAGATATCGGTTTTTAATTAGATTGGTTCTTTCTAATAAAGATATTTATTGAAAATTTATTTATTTTGCTTACAATCACAAATAAATCATTGCTGGTAAATCCCACTTTCATAATGAAGATTAAAGCACTGAAATTTCTATTCACTAAGCCATTTGTACTTTTTTTGATATATTGAAAATAAATTTTTAACAGTAATTCCAATTGAAGTAGATCCTGAATATTAAATGAAATTAGCATCACCACTATTCCATTTTTAGGAATCGTAATATAACATGAAAATATATCCCATTAGAAAACTCCAAGCCACTCATAATTCATCTTGTAGAATTATTCACAATTAGATGGGTTATCCAAAAAAATCCATTTCACAAACACTTTAATTCCAAATCAGGAATCAGAAACTTGAAATACATCCCACATTAAAAACACAATGAAGCAAACATATATCTACTTTTTGTATAAACTAAATTCACTGATTGACATTTCCATCTTGACTATTTAGAGACACGAAAAGAAATGACTTAAAATGTCCCATATCTAAATAGAATAGACTATTCAGGACATTGGTCATGACACATGAGGAAAGCAAGCTAGCCATCAGTCATTTAAATTTTACCTTTAAGGAATAGTGAACATTTTTTTTACTGGGTAGTTAAATGACCACTTGTTGAGGAGTTCTCACAATACCTATTGTACAATTTAAATGGACAAATTGTGTTGACAATTTTTTATACTGGTCAGGCAATAGGTATTTAAATACAACAAAGGTGATTGAATAACGGCAGTAAATAAAACATTCAATGCGTCAGGAGCTGACAGATCATGAAGCCACATACATTTGGTGAAAAGCTACACATTTTTTTTTATAAAAACTCGTAACTAACATTGTTAACTACCAACTGTAGTTATTAAATACAAAAATCCATGATGGAAAACTCTCATATTAATGAAAAAACACAATTGACAAAATAGGGGGGAAATGTACTGAACTGACTTGACTAAAGTTGTACAAAACTTGCTGTCTTCATAAAAATTACATATGACTTAGAGTTATACCAGATAATACTGTTTTCGCATTCAAATGAAACATAACAAAGTTCACACATGATTATTTACACAAATGCAATCGTTCGTAGAATGTATAAGCTGTTTGGATATACGCTTTCTCGTGACTTCTATCGCAAAAAAACATAATAATATCTTTAACTAGAATACATAGGACATAATGGTATTATTACGTACATCGTAATTCACCAAGGGACAAGGAGAATGATGATGTTCTTCGTAATTTGTTCAAAAATTATATCAAGTCATGCTGCAGGAAATGTAAAAACAATGTGTAAAACAAAATCAAAGCCGGATTAACCACAATTATCAAAAAAATGCAGGTTGCTTATAAACAGGTATAACTCTAACGATATGCTTGGCATTACAGCCATTGGAAAACCAAAATTGATCATACCAATGACAATGACAATGTTTATCATACGAGAAAAAGATGTAAAAACTCTTGAGAAATTAACTTTGCTTGATATCAATTCTTGTTGTTAATTTAAATAGTACATGCAATAGTTAACTGACAAAAGGCTCGTTTTTTTATTATATTGTGATTTTATAACTCGAGTTGATATCCAACGGTGTCATTTTCGTAATGAAACTCATAATTACCTATCATCTCTTTTAGATTATATCCAAGTTTGTTTGCACAAGCATTTTTCTTATGATGGCGTAGGTATTACAATTTAAATTACATCACCCACTGGTAAGATAATATTTACTTTAAGATTCAGCTTAAACGCGTCAGGTCTGTCTCCTTCCTGCAGAAAGACCATTTGATTTTTTTCTGGTAATTGTTTCTTGTTACTCTCTGTGAAGCCCATTCGATTAAGTTTTGACATTTTGTTACTTTTTTCGCGGTTAAATAATCGACACATAAATATTCATTTTGTTCAAATGAGAATGACTAATGGCCTGATTTATGAACAAAACATTAAACGAAGTAACAAAGGACAACCCCTGAATTACAGGCTCCTGATTTGAGACAGGCATATACAGAAGTGACGAGCTAAAATGTTGGTGGTATCAAACACTCTCACATGGGATAGTGATGTACAGGACAACATCAGAACAAACTAACATTCCGTTGAAAAGGGCTCAATTCAATACAAAGCAAAAAAACGACAAATTGAAGGACTGGGGATGTACAAAAACTCACAAAAGATATCAGGACTTGAATGTGTATTACAATAATTTTTAGTTGGCTTTTAATTGACTTATAACAAAATCCATATTTATAAAATTGAGAATGGAAATGGGGAATGTGTCAAAGAGACAACAACCCGACCAAATAAAAAACAACAGCAGAGGGTCACCAACAGGTCTTCAATGTAGCGAGGAATTCCCGCACCCGGAGGCGTCCTTCAGCTGGCCCCTAAACAAATATATACTAGTCCAGTGATAATGAACGCCATACTAATTTCCAAATTGTACACAAGAAACTAAAATTAAAATAATACAAGACTAACAAAGGCCAGAGACTCCTGACTTGGGACAGGCGCAAAAATGCGGCGGGGTTAAACATGTTTGTGAGATCTCAACCCTCCCCCTATACCTCTAACCAATGTAGAAAAGTAAATGCATAACAATACGCAAATTAAAATTCAGTTCAAGAGAAGTCCGAGTCTGATGTCAGAAGATGTAACCAAAGAAAATAAACAAAATGACAATAATACATAAATAACAACAGACTACTAGCAGTTAACTGACATGCCAGCTCCAGACTTCAATTAAACTGACTGAAAGATTATGATTTCATCATATGAACATCAGGCACAATCCTTCCCGTTAGGGGTTTAGTATCATACCATCATAACATATATGAGAAAAACATAACCCGTGTCATGCCAACAACTGTTTTTAGAATAAATGTGTTTAGTTCCGATGCAAAGACCTTATCAGTGACTTAATATTAACGCCAAAATATGCAATCTTTAATGACTTGACAACAGTATCGTAATTATATCCCTTCTTGATAAATCTATTCAAAGGTTTTGTAAGTTTCTGAGGTAAATACTGACACCTTTGTGCTTTATAAAGAATATTTCCATAAAAAATTGGATGTGAAATACCTGAACGTATTAGAAGTCTGCATGTTGAGCTATATTTACGAATGATGTCTTTATACCGATGATAAAATTTAGTAAATGTTTTGACTAGTTTGTGATATCGAAAACCCTAGTGTAATAATTTTTCAGTAATACATGAATTTCTCTCGTTAAAATCTAAAACATTGTTACATACACGAGCGAATCGTACAAGTTGAGATATATAAACACCGTAAGATGGTGACAAGGGAACGTCACCATCTAAAAACGGATAATTAACGATAGGAAATGAAAAATCATCCCTTTTATTATAAATTTTAGTATTCAGCTTTCCATTAGTGATATAGATATCAAGATCGAGAAAAGGGCAGTGGTCATTTTTAGTATTAGCTTTATTTAAAGTAAGTTCAACAGGATAAATTTCATTAATATACATACTGAAGTCGTCATTATTGAGAGCCAAAATATCATCCAAATATATTAAAAGTATTATTAAATTTGTTTATCAGATGTTGTTTCGATGGGTCTTTGCTTATTTTTGTCATAAATTGTAACTCATAACAATACAAAAACAGGTCCGCAATAAGTGGTGCACAGTTAGTCCCCATTGGAATTCCGATAATTTGACGATATACGGAATCCCCAAAGCGAACAAAAATGTTATCTAGTAAAAATTCAAGGGCATATATAGTATCAAAGCATGTCCAATTAACATAGTTTACTTAAAAATGACCTAAAAGAGTTTGAACATATATATTCACATTCTGATTTTTTGAATGCCCATTTAATTAGGTGTGTGAATTTTTTCTTAATGAGAATGTGAGGCAATGTGGTATACAGGGTAGAAAAATCAAAACTTTGAACAGATTCAAAATCACCAATATAAGCATGCAATTTATCAAGTACTTCCAACGAGTTCTTGACACTCCAAAAGTAATTTATTCCACTATTTTTGAAGGACTTATTTGAACAATGTATTATCAGGTTTGTAATTTTACCAAGTGTGCTGGTAAGAAGAATAGACAATTTAGTAGTTGAATAATGGCTTGAAGACGAAATAAATCTATATTTGTAAGGGGTTTTGTGTAGCTTCGGAAGCCAATACATAGTTATACCTTTTTATACCGATTTCACATATGTTTACTTATGTACAAATATACATAATAAAATACGCTGCAAATAGAGTTTAGCTGAGGAACTCTGATTACTGTTCAAATCCAGGCTTAACTACAGCGTTATTAATCATATCACATATAACACTGCAAAACTGAAATATGGTTTCCCTTGGCTCACTCCGAATAAAAGAAAAATTATAAACCGTTGAGATAGATTATACAAAAAATGACAAAATCAGCTGATCCAAAATCACATAAATATTTAAAGAGACCAATCAATTGGTCCAGAGAGAACTCCGTCGATCATACTGTAACTACATGTATATTGAGAACTTAGTATACCTAAAGAGAAAAACAACCAATATGGTAATATGAAACAGTTCTGGAAATACATAAAACATAAACGAACGGAGAGCAGTGGTGACACGTAGTGATGGAAAGCAAAATGAAACAGTAGTACTAAAAATACTACAATAATAAGTCCAAAAAAGCAGCCGGATCCGATTACATAAGACCTAGATTACGTAAAGAACTGGCAATGGGAATAGCCCCTAAACATACAATTTTCTTTCAAACATAAATTGAAACGGGGCACGTATCATCATGACTAGGGGCCTACCAATGTTAGTCTAGTTTACAAGAAAGGAGAAATATATAGAGTAGAAAACTACCAACCAGTACATGAATCTCTGACTTGTTATTCTGCAACTCTTAAAGCACCTAATCACAAGCTATATCATGATCCCTGCATACCACAACCAGGTTCTCTACCAATTACAAGACGGATTTCGCTCTAAACAATCTTGCAAGACTCAACTTATTGAACTTTTAGTTCACTTACACGACAAAGTTAGTCCCAGTCTCCTCGTCCACACACTCGAACAATATGGAACAGAGGAAAGGTTAATTACTAGTTTCCTATTACATCGAACACAAGCAGTATTAGTGGATGAAGAGAGCTCGTCACACATTGATGTAGAATCAGGGGTACCCCATGGCCAATGCTCAGTCCTTGGGCCTTCGTTATTCCTGTTCTTCATCAACTACGTGTCTTATGGAATTAAATCCACTATCCGTATATTTATATATCACAATTTCAAACGACAAAGATTCGAACGATCTACGAAAAGATCTAAATAAGCTGGTAACATGGGAAACCAAATGGGAAATTACATTCCATCCAGACAAATGAAATGTACTTATCATCAGCCGAAACAAAATATCATTGCAACATTGTACAAACTACATGGTCACACTTTAGAACCTGTCAAAAGCGCCAAATACCTTGGCTTCACATTCAAATCCGAACTGAAATAAAATGATCATCTTAACAACATCTGTAGGAAATAAATTGCCTTCCTAAAACGGCACCTGAATATAGACTGTACTTCTGTAAAGGAAATGCATATAATGCATATTAGACACTTGTAAGACCTATAAAAGAATACGCCTTTCAGGAATGAACCCGTACACAAAAACAGATAAAGACCAACTAGAGACCACTTACATGCTTAACCTCACCACAAGTAAGGACCCAGTAATTCAGTGGTTGTCGATTGTTTATGTGTTACATATTTGTTTTTCGTACATTTAACTATACGTTTTTTCGTTTGAATTGTTTTTCATTGTCATTTCGAGGCCTTTTAGAGCTGACTGTGCGGTATGGGCTTGTTTATTGTTGAATGCCAAACGGTAGCCTATAGTTGTTAATTTCTGAGTCAATTTGGTCTCTTGTGGACAATTGTCTCATTACCAATCATACCACATCTTTCTTATATGACAGAGGCTTCCAAATTCCAGCTGCATCATGTGAGTACCGGAAATATTTCTTCCTTCTACGGACCATCAAAGATTGGAACACTCTCCCTTCTGGGGTTGTATCAGCACCAGTCGGTCGACGCTTTTAAAGCCACGGTAACAAAGCTGAACTAAATTATAAATGTATGGGCGGGGGAGTTGGAGTCCGAATGCGCACCGAAGTCATGACAAAATATGCGATTATCCAGTAGAAGTAGAAGTACTATTATACATATACTTTTCATTTAATAACAAGACCATAGCAACAGTATTCATGTTAGCATATTTCTAACATACCGACTGTAATTTCAATTGCACAAATACCATAAATAAACAATTTAGAGCTTGCCTAATGAAACAAATGTATACATAAGGATACATTTGGTTAAAAGTTAACAGGGCAGCAACCTTATATCAAATAAACTAAATTGTTTGCTTATTTGTGTCATTCAAAAAAACGAAGCTCTTGTAATGATAGCTACATTCCCATACCTCTGATAATTTCAAAATTGTGCACTTTCCTGGCTACAAACATTTGAATGGAAGATCAAATAAAGCTTAGAACTTTATAGAAGTTTTAAAAAAATCTTTCAACTTTGACAAGCCTGACTGCCGTATATCATGTATATTGAAAGATTACAAAGACGTCTGATGCTGAGACTTGATAGTTCTTGGTGCTGCGATAGCTGTTTCGTTACCGAAAAAACAATATGTCGACCTACATTCTCTCTAATCATTTATACGAATATATACCCTTTAAACGTTGAATGTGAAAGCAAAATAAGAATCAATATTCAAAGAACAGACAGCACTGACAAAGACCAAAAATTCAGAACACAATTGTTTTTAATGAGCCCACCAAAGCAATAAAAGACGGGAAAATAATTAACTCGTTATTGCCAGTAGGGTAAATTGATGCTACCACTTACGCACTTGGATCGCCAGTGTAAAAGAGAAGAAAGTCAAATCATGTTAGTACTCATAGAATATGTTTGTGTCTATGCTAAGTTTATTTACTTATTTAAATACTAGTAGCAATAAAATATCTAACAGAAGGCCATTCATTTGTAAACTGGTATCAAAGTATTTTCCGCCAGAAAGCAGCTGCCGTTTTTCTCAAACATTGGGCGTCCTCCGTGTCCATTCTGCCATATTTAACAGTTGAACATTATATATATCAAAAACAAAAGAAACACTTACACTTTTTAAAACATTTAACTAAACTTCTTTCTACTCAAGAAATGCTGTATATCGTGTTTTTTCGCGTGTGTTTAATGTTCGCTTTGTTCTCGTCACCTACAGAAAATTTGACTCGCGTGGAATTCATGTCCATTCCTAGATTTACAGCTGTTTTTGCTGTCGGCATAAGTTCCTATTTTTTTTGTCCCTGAGTTCATATCAAGTTCCACATGTTCAAAATAAAACAAATGACAAGAAAACTGCTGATATTCAGTTTGGGACACAGCTACTTTTGTACAGGTACTATTTTTGTACAAAAAAAAACTGTAGTACTTGGAATCCACGAAATTGAGATTCTGTACTATTGTATTACTTTAAAATTATTGTAATATTTAGGTACCTGTATTTTACAGTACTTGATTTGTACTTGAAATTTTAGCACTACATATTTTTGGTTACACCGTTACATTTTCAGCATTTTGAGGGTTAGTCTATTTCAAATCTCTTACTGTTATGATTTTCAAACATGGAATATTGTGTACACTGTTGGCATTATTTCAGTACCAAATTGTTTAGTACAAAACAAGTACTGTAAAATATAGGTACCTAAATGTTACAATAATTTTAAAGTAAAGAAATAGTACAAAATATTGAAAGTAAATTTCTGGTACTACAGATTTTTAGTACAGAAATAGTACCTATGCAAAAGTAGCAGTGTATATAGAGTTCTTGGTGTATGTGAATTAGCTTAAGGAATGTTCTCAGTGTTTCATCACGCATACATTGTGATCAGTTTAACTTTATGAGCCAATATATATAATAAATCAATAGAATGAATCATTAATATTTCAAACTGAATAACAAAACCAATAATATGTATTTGTTAATGTATTGAGCAAGAACATAAAATACTTTGTTCAAGGTGAATTGAGTATTTTTATTAACCTTCTATTGTAAATCTTTTAAATTTATTATCAACTTATACGAAAGTAACATGAGTAATGCTTAATCATGTTGATATACATGTCCTACCTAAAAAAAATATGACCTAGATATTAACAAGTACTAAAATGGTATTTTAAAAAAGGAGAATATTCGTTGAAATGATATTTGTAAAAGATATAAAAGAAGGATTTTTTTTTAAATACAGATTCTCACTGAAACATTTATCAATCAAAAATTCAAGAAGATGAGAAGTCCACATATTCTTTCTATGCAATTGAACGGTTAATTTGTTATTTAAAGGGAATGTTGCATGCACAATAACAGACGATTATTATAAGGAAAAAACATTTTTACAAACTAAATTGACAATTTCTTCTACTGTGTATTTGAAAAGATTACAATCTTATAATACGTCAAGCACAAATAAATATTAATTGAACTAAACGTACATTGTTTATATTGTTAATTGAATTGCAACAAATGCAACAATTCAACTTGAAATGTTAACCAATCAAGTCAGTAATTGTGTATTATTAAAACATACAATATTACATAAGGCGGATTTTGGTTCAAGCTTATTGTTGTTTTTCTAGAATTGTTAAACATTTCAAACTGGTATAATACTTTAATTACCCATCCCTTATATTATTGATTTTGTATCTATATTGTATCAAAGATCAATTTTGTTCTTATAGTGTATGTTCAATTGTGTTCATTTGTCTGTTGATTGAGTTAAACCATTTCAATTAATATCTTATAGTGGTACTTTCTATGTTGTGATATTACACTTTTGTTTCAGGTAAGGGTGAAGGTTTGGTACCCTTATTTTGAAAGATCTGTTGTGGAGCAGGTAGCATTTCGGCTAGGCGCAACTTTATTTTTACATCATATTTGTAATTTACTGTTCAAATTTTGTATAACGTATTGTCGGCGTGTTTAGATGCTGATGTGTCGACTACTGCAGTTTCAATTTTTTAGTCTGACAGTACTGACATATTAGCTAACAAATGTGTCTGACAGGTTTATTTCACGAATGAAGGTTCGTTCTTCATTTTTAGAGGGCCGCGATGGTCGATTGAACTAAAAAGTCGTATCTCTAGACGTCAATACTACGGTCATGAGTTCAGCACGTGGTAGTAGCGCTCGACTCCAATCTTAATTGAGAAGAATTGTCAGTTTTCCTACTGCACGTCAATATTTCATTCTGGGCACTGCTGCCTCCTCCACAAATAAACACTGAAAGCCACAAAATAGTATAACACTGATGAAATCATTCGTTTTGTTAGTCGATTGTGTTGTTTGTCAATGATATATATTTGATTTTAATATAACGAACCTTTCTTAAGTTGCACATTTATAAATTTTGAAATTATAAAGAATCTTAAGTTCCAATTCTCTAAATGGTAAACATGGGAAATAAATAAACCTGCTATGATTTAAATGATTATGAACGTTTGCAAAAAGAAATCATATCGGACTTTGAAAGAGCATACGTTTGCCATACTTTACTATTACGTTCAAGGCCTTCCTAAGAAGATAAAATCATAACACAAAGTTGGCTTTAGATGAATGTGGCTATTTATTTTAGTTTTTTTTTTTTTTTACATATAGCTCTTCAACGGTTTCGGTACTTATACATCTTCGGATTTCAAATGTTTAAATTCAGAAAAGCGCTTCGGACGCAAGAAATTATTAAACGTGTTGTTTTCAATTTCGTACATCACTGGGTCGATACCTCTGCTGATGGACTATCAGCCCCCGAGGGTATCATCAGCTCAGTAGTTAGTACTTCGGCACTGACATGATTTAACAAACTTTACAAAAATTTTCCGTTTATAAATTTGAAATTATTAAGAAACTAAGGTTTCAACTCCCTCAGGCAAAGATGGCTTTAGATGAATTTGGCTATTTATTTTAGTTATTTTTGACATATAGCTCTTCAACGGTTTCGGTACTTATACATCTTTGGATTTCAAATGTTTGACTTTAAGCGTTCCTGATGAAGGAAACTCCAGAAAAGCGCTTCGGACGCAAGAAATTATTAAACGTGTTGTTTCATTTTTTTCCATCACTGGGTCGATACCTCTGCTGCTGGACTATCAGTCACCGAAGGTATCATCAGCTCAGTAGCCAGTACTCGACACTGACATGATTTAACCATTACTTAAAAAAAATGGATCATTTTATGTCCCCCACCCTACATGCTGGTTTACCTCATGCTCTACTTCTTTCAGATAAGGCTTAATAAACAACCTGTATCCAGTCATATCTTATCGTATTTTAAAAGAATAATAAACAGTTCCGTTAAAAAGGATAAAAATGACAATTCCATTCAATTTGTATCCATTTAATCCAAAATTTACAACAAAAGCACAAATTCAAGATTTTCAATACTAATTAAGAAATAATTCCTTCATGTCATGCTCTATGCTCATTTTAACATGGGTAGGCATTATATTTGTCGATATTTTACACTGAGCGTTAGCGAGGTGTAAAATGTGGTCAAATATAATGCCTACCCATGTTAAAATGAGCATAGAGCATGACATGAAGGAATTATTTCGTTTCTAATAGGACAAATACAGTACTTTTATAGGTCGAAGCGTACGAAATTACCGTAAAAATGTTTGGCTGTTCCCGTTTCTTCCTGGAGGAGTCTGTGCATTGCATTTCATATTTGATAAGTTTAAAAGCTACGAGCAGGGTAAATATATGTTGTTTCATAAAAAAAAAAATAAAGGTTTATGTTAGCTGCTTAAATGTATATATTTTAAAGGATAACGATGGAAATAACGTTAATATAAACAGTAAGTTCGTGCGCATGTGTCAAACATATTTTGTGCTCATTAGAACACAGCTTTGTTAACAAAGCGTAATAAGGACGTCATATTAGAATCTCCATTCCATGCTAGAATATGCCATATTGTGGTGCAAAATTACAGAGGTTGTTATAAAATTCATTATTCTGTCTTGAGATGATCAAAACAAAGATATTAGACACTTTAAACATTTATTTAAATATGCAAAATACTAAGCTGTAACGTTGCCTTTTTTGCCTGAATTAATCTATGAAAAAGCTGAATTATGTGTCTTGGGAGTATTAAATTCCAACATAAGTCCTTTCAACAGTGGAAAATGAAAAATTATATATGCCTGAATTAACAAAAGATAGAAACTTCAAATAAAGCACTGTTGAAATATTTGCTTCATTAATTGCCAAAAATATGAACAATTCTTTACACAGGAGTGTATAAATTCTATCTGAATTTAGCCTCTAGTGGGCCTCTTATTTTCTTTAATAGACAGTTCTAACACTGAAAATACTTCTGGTATGACCAAATATTGTCATACTCCATAAACAGTACAAACTTGACCAGACAATTTCCTATTTTAAAAGATTATGTCTAGAGAAATACCCAAGGGATACATATGGGGAATTACACAGCAAAAAAGGCAAATATATGGTTAAAAATATTTGTCGAGACTTGTATTCTGGGTTTTCCAATTAAATTAATCATTGCGAAAGGTAAAAACAAATACAAAAGAACAACAGTTTGGTGCAGTTGATACAATAAGTTAATATTGAAATCCGAGAATAAAGATTATATCAATAGCCATCAATTTGACTTATCATAATGACTCAGCACTTTTCTTAACACAGCACTGTTCTCAGTTAAAAATTTCTATTTTTTGTGATAAAAATCAAACGTACTTATCAAATGCTTCAAAATAGTATAATATGACTGAGGTCTGATTGATTTTGATTTCCCTTGCTATCTTGAGTATACTGTGACATAAAGCTATAAAGAATTCTTATGATACTATTAATGCAATACTGGGTTATTTTATGTCCCCACCCCTACATGCTGGTTTACCTATTTCTCTACTTCTTTCAGATAATTATATATATATAAGGCTTAATAAACAACCTGTATACAGTCATATTTTATCTTATTTTAAAAGAATAATAAACAGTTCCGTTAAAAAGGATAAAAATGACAATTCCATTCAATTTGTATTCATTTTATCCAAAATTTACAACAAAAGCACAAATTAAAGATTTCCCATACTAATCTTTATTCCATGCTTAAGAATATGCCATATTGTGGTGCAAAATTACAGACTGAGGTTGATATAAAATCCATTATTCTGTCTTGAGATTATGAAAACAAAGATATTAGACACTTAAAACATTGAATATGCAAAATACTAAGCAGTAAAGTTGCCTTTGTTGCCTGTATTTAACATTGAAAATGCTTCTAGTATGACCAAATAGTGCCACATAAACAGTACAAACTTTACCAGACAATTTCTTATTTTAAAAGATTATGTCTAGAGAAATACCCAAGTGATACATATGGGGAATAACACAGCAAAATAATTATTGCGAAAGGTAATAACAAATACAAAAGAACAATAGTTTGGTGTAGTTTATACAATATATTTAATATTGAAATCCTAGAATAAAATTTTTATCAGTAGCCATCAATTTGACTTATCATGATGACTGAGCACTTTTCTCAACACATTACTGTTCTCAGTTAAAAAGTTCTATTCTTTGTGATAAAAATCAAATGTACTTCAAAATAGTATAATATGACTGAGGTTTGCGCTATAAAACCAGGTTTAATCCACCATTTTCTACATTTGAAAATGCCTGTACCAAGTCAGGAATATGACAGTTCTTGTCCATTCGTTTTTGATGCGTTTTGTTATTTGATTTTATCTTGATTATAGGGAAAACGGTACTTGTTATTCTGCCATAGGCGATAATACTAACATTTTCTTAATTTTAAATTAATACTTTTTATAATAAAAACCTGGATAAAACAGTTATGTATGGTGTTAATTAGAAGTTTATTTTTCTATTTTAAATATTGAAGCCAAATAGTATCATGACCAATTTCCAACGGAGCTTGTCATACCCAACTATATCAGTCCTATTCAGGACCGATAACTCTGTCGATAGATATTATCAAGAATACAATATTGTTGAAGCCAGACCAATCGTATTATACGTCCCTGTTGAAATGTATACAATAACTTTTTTTTCACAAGTTAAACTTTATATCGATTCATTGCATTGAATGCCTGGATTTAGCTTTGAATATTGAATAAAAAAATAATAATAATAAAATCATATGCAACGAAATCCATTTGAATTAAAATTTGAATCAGAATATGTATTTGAAATAATTATAGAAACATAAATATTTGAATGTCTTTTAAGCGAAAATATTTTTTTTAAAGACATTTTCATAATATTCATATTTTCTTAAAATTTATCATGAAACATACTTCTTCTGATTTGACACGGGAAAGAGAAGATATTTATTTGTACAGTTATGAAATATTTTGTATATCACAACATTTAAATTCTGGTAATACATGTATACACAGGATGTTTAATGTCACCTGATTGCTTTTGATTTGCACGTGTCGTCTACCTGACAATATTTTGTGACGTAACATTATAACCCAAGTCAGATTTCACCTGTTCGGTCAAGGGATGAAATTTTAGAGGTATAGAATATTTATCTATAATAATTGTTGGGCATTGGGGTTTTTTTTTTCTCTTGGGATGAACGCATTTTTTTGTTGTTCTAAAAGGAATGTATAAATGTATTTCTAAAGAAAAATAAATATACAGAAAACAGGAAAAACACAAAAAAAGAAGAGAAAATTTTTATTATAAATTTTATTGTAAACTATTTTCTGTTCCCGTGTCACACTTAAAATAATATTTTTTTAATAAGAAATTTTTAAATCTATAATATCGAAATATCACCAAAGAATATAACAGAAACATCAGAGATTCTGCATAAAAAATTAAATATAATCTAGAAAAGTCTTATTATAGAAATCCTTGATTTGATGCAACATTTCCATATACATCAGCCGCCATTTTGAAAAATCCGGGAAAATTCCCTTTTTAAATCGATGTTTGACAGAATTTGCCCTGAAATTAAACTGTTTTAAGTAGTATTCTTCGCCAGATATATGTTTTAATATACTTAATCGATTTGCAAAGTTTGTTTTTTTATTTACGGTATTTCTTTATTTGTTGTACAAGTAGACATGGGTATCGGTAATTTAGCATTGAGTCAACGGAGAAATGACGAGAAAGTGCATGTTTTTACGATTCAGATTTGACAGAATTTAATCAAAAATTAGACCAATATTGTTTGATAGAAATATGTTTGAATATCAAGGATTGAGTTGCAAAAGTAACAAAACGGATCCGATTTATGAGAAAATTAAACTTTATTGAAGCATCTATGCATTTTATATGGGGAAATATAATACAAAATGGCGGCTATTATACGTCACAAAAGTCACGTGATGTCTTAATAAGTTGGATATGTTTTATATGTTATCCATGCCCACCGTCATTTTACACCAAATTTATGAAATTTTGGAAGCCTTTTCGAATAATTCTCTAAAAAATATTTCAATAGGTTTTAACATTTATATTGTAAATATACACACTGCAGTTATTCATAGATAAATAAAAAAAATATATATATTGTACCCTTACATCCAATCACAGCGCTCCTAAGTTGACTTGGTATCGGGACCGTTCGCCCTAACTATGAAAATAATAATATTCAGGGCCTTGAAGTTGAATAAACTTATTCAGATATTTCTATGGTATATATATCATGTATATTCTTGAAATTTATGGAAACATTGAAATATTTAAAAGTTTAAACTGTATGGCTTGTTTAGGATCATTAATTGTTCAATTACAAAATAATTCGGATCACTGATAATTGTGATACTTGTCTTTTGATGGGTTAATAATAAAAACAAACGTTTTGTTTTGATAAAATATTCAGCTTGAAATTGTACGAACTGTAAATTATGAAACGGATTTACAAGTTTATTTATTTATATTCTAGGACTAGTCATCCTGCATACATTCGTGATTGACTGAATACAATTATTTTGTTAACACATATCAATAAAGATAAATACATTGTATTCCAGTATTCTACTCTGCAAATCAAAGGGAAAATGATAAATTGATTGCAGCAATATAAATATTTATTCTGTCAATTTTTCAACAAACTTTAACATATAAATTAATCAAATACTTAAAATAATGCGACAAGACAACAATCTAGAAAAAATAAAAATCAGGGCGAATAGACCCTGGGCGAACAGTTAACAGGTACTAGGGCGAATATGAATCAGGGCGAACGGACCCGGATTCCTCTTCTCTGTCTTGGGTACACCATGTACACAAAAGGCCAACCTAATGCTGGGAAAGTGTAATAGTACAGTTTTCACTCAAATAACTTCCTGGTTTGAAACAAAGTTGTCACACCGGTTTATATGACTTTTAAAAATAAAACAAAGAGGTGATGTAGCATTTTCACAGGTATGTCTAAATCAAACTGTATCATGCAGTAGTGTAAAGAAGATCAATAGTAAATGCTTATTTCTTTTTTAATCTTCTTTTTGAAACGGTAAATTGCTCTAGATAGACACGTTATAATTCGTCACATGTGGCGGTGAACGGTAAAATTTATATTAATTAATTATTTCTTTATGTGTAATTGGTAAAATTTATATCTTTAATTAACTTATTCATTCATTTATTTTTAGATCATTTATTTCTCGAAACAAAGAAATTATTTCAACAATTTGACAGTTTTTTTTCTAGAATACAATTGTATTGTGTATAGTCGCCGTCACGTAAAATTGGCACAATGTTTTTGGTTGAAAATTTTTAAACTAACAACAGCATTCATTCAAGATTCTTTTAGCGGAATCAAATTCCAAAATTCAACTACTGTCCTACCTTTTATTGTGTTTGCACTGTATAATCCTGACCTTCACATAATCAAATATTATTTTGTATGGTGGAATCCGACATTGTTATTACCGGAAGTGTTACCGTGGAACTCCACGTGCTGTCCAATTTTTCGTGTCTCTCGGAGCTTTTCATCATCTTTAAGAAAAAAGCGCGGGAAATTATATCATCAATGACAATGATATTACCGAAGAGTAACGAATATTATAAATCAGGGATCTTCAAAGAAACCAAGATGGCGGTTTTACAATGTTAATTATCTTGAAAAATGTGAAGATCAGGATTATACAGTGCAAACATAATAAAAGGTAAGACAATAGTGGATATTTGGACTGGATTTGTCTTCCGCTAATTGAAAAACATTATCTCGAGTGAACGCTGCTGATATTTTACAAAATTTTGACAAAATACATTGTACCAATTTTACGTGACGGCGACTTTTTTATAGTCTTACATTTTGCCTGTAATTTGTATCTGTACATAAATTCTGCTTTTAATACAGCATACACATTAATAGCTTATGTTTTCTGTTCAGACATGTAGTTAGCTTTATATATGCAAACATTATTAATGTAATCAAATAATCTATTTCATAATATTGTTCATCATTAATTTTATAACCAAATACTAGATTCTTCAATGTTAGAATATTATTATCAATATTTAGTTTTCCAAAAAGATTTTCAACTTTACTAAAGAAAGCATCACATGTGGCACCCGTCGTGTTGCTTATGTGATAACAAATCCGGTAGATAGTCAAATTCGGAAGGTCACATTCATGAAAGGGAAGGGGATTGTAGTTTCGACGTAAGGTTAATTGATTTCACCAAATTACTTGTTGTCGAATGGTTCTAAAGTTTTCTGGTTGCTCTATATTTTCATTTTTTACCCATGCTTTTATTACATTCAAATAAAATTCTGGCAGCTTATTTAAACCAGGAATTGAGTTAACAACATCAATGTTCATATGAAAGATAAGGAAGTTCTTGCCAAATTTATGAAAATAAAATAATGGTATTACAGTTGGCTAAATCTCCATATATTAATCTTTTAATACACCCAATTTTTAAGGATTCTATGTATTTATCTTTGTCAATCATTTTAAACCACCATCTACATGATCTAGCAATTCGTAGCTTAATACATTACGTTTAACTTTTTCTGTTTTGCTTTTCTATAAGAATTGAAACATAATTTTTTTTAATTTATCAATATATTCTTTTTCTATGTGGGAAACAGATGCTAAAAAAGTAACATCAGTGCTTTGATTACTGTTATTTTTTTCCTACAATGTTAGATTTATTTTCACCCAGTCTCGACACATTCTTAACAGTCTACAGTCTAAAAATTGTCTGAATTTGTCTGAATTTGTCTAAACACATTATTGACAGTATTTAAATCTGCATTCGTTTATTCGTTTATTCGTTTATTCGGGTGCCACATATGGAGCCTGATCTGCTTACCCTTCTGGAGCAGCTGATACTATCCTCAATTTTTGGCGGGGTTTGTGTTGTCTAGTCTTTCGTTTTCTATGTCATGTCTTGTGTACTATTATTTGTCGGTTTGTCCATTTCTCTTTTAGCCATTGCCAGTTAATTTTTTTATTTATGAGTTCGACTGTCCTTCTGTTATCTTTTGCGGCCGCTTTTTTTTATTCAAAAAGGGTAGAAATTTTTCTGTTATACAAATTGTATAGTTTTCCTTGCCGGTAAAAAAACCAATAACATCTAATAAAAATCATGCATCTTAAACTAAACGTAAAGGAAAATACAAATTAAGAAATGCCAAACAAATGATGATATTGTCTGGATTATACAAAATTAAATTTTACAAAATGCTACGATAACGTTCATTATTATACCGTGGATTTTTTTCTATCATCAGGAATTTTGAGAGTGTTCTTGACGACGTCGTCAGGAATGTACAATTGCATTTTAAAATATTGAAGATTAGTAAAATAGTCCAGAGTTCATCTTTTAACATGCAAATTTTATTTAAAATTGTTCTTAAATAAAAGAAATAAAATATCACATGTACATTCACCTCTAATTCAATCTACATCTGTTCATGGATAAAAAAAAAATGAGGTCAATAAAATATTATGTTTTTCAATCAATAGTAACGCTCCTTTAAGCTAAAATGTAAGTGCTATGAAACAATCAGAATCTCGAGGCAACAGAGAATACTAAATTGGACTGAAGTAAATAGACGTTCAAACTTTATTCGTATACCAAATTGAACATTCGGTTCATCAATATTATTATGAGTTTCGGATTTCGTAAGATATTGTTAAATAAATTGTTCTAAAGGATTTCAACGATTAGGAAAACTGCTTTTCATGTCGGGAAAGCTGTGGCTTAAAAACGACGTTGTGATTTCTTACTTATGCATGTAATTTGGCCAGACCTTGACCTATAATGGTTTACTTTTATAAATTGTTATTTGGATCGAGAGTTGTCTCATTGTCACTCATACCACATCTTCCTATGTACATACGGTATAATAAAGGTTTTTTTTTGTAGTAATGTCTAATTTAAAACCTACTGATCTTAACCGAGGTTTGATTATCGATTATCGAAGGCGGAAAAAGAATCAAAATTAGAAATGTTTATATAGGAGATATATATAAAGGCATACAGATGCAAACTTAATGTCTTCAACAATATTGTGATTATTTACAGATTTGAAATATATATTCATCTCACAAAATGGGCGATGAACTTATAATCTTAGCAGAAAGCACCAGAAAACACTTATACCAATGGAACGAATGTAATATTGAAACTGAAAAAATGTTAAATAATTTGGCAACTTTACTAGACGAGAAGTTCAAAAAGATATCCATAGCAAAGACTGCTGGAGCAACAACTTCTATTGTTGGTGGAATATTATCCGCAGTAGGATTTGGATTGTCATTTGTAACATTTGGGGCGTCATTAGGGCTTTCTATAGCAGGTCGGTACTTAACTGTTGCAGTCGTCCGTTTATTTGCACAGAAATTGTTTCATATTTTTAATATCAACTAAAATATTTCTTTGCTCATTTGATCAGAAGAAGTGGGCACATTAGGAAAAAATTAGCAGATAGATGTTAATTTTCTATACTAAATTAAACCGTTTAATACATGTGTTAGTAATATGCAGTGAGCAGGCTTATAAAATACTATGTCGGGAAAATTGGAAAGATGTATGCATATGGATATAAAATCATTATATTATGCTTATAAAAAGATGGTATTGTGTTTGTTTCTATCTAAGTCTTTACTATTTGATAATAAGGTAGTGCATCTAAATGCATAATGTGTTCAAAATGATTTTTGTTATTACCATAGGTGGTGTTATTGCAGGATGTGGAGGAACAACTGTAGGTGGATCAATGATTGCAGATGCCGTCTTATCAAAACAAAACAGAGATTCAGCACAAGCAGTATTAGATAGATACAACAAATCTTTAAAAACAATTAAAGAAGATTGCATAATGTTAAGTGAAAAACTTAAACTAAATGATCAGAACATGGAAAAGTGTCGACGCTGGCGTAGATTTTGGACGAATCTATTTTTCGGAAGTGTTTCGGCATCAGCGAGTGTGTCGTGGAGTATGACATCAAGCACAGTATTAACTTCTTTACGGTTAAGCGCGTCGTTTACCGATGATGCTTTATCCGCTAGTGTAAAGGCAGGCGCCACCGCTTTTAACACACTTAAAACTGCTGGAAAAGGTGCTCATATTTTTGGTGGAGTTTTCGGTATGGTATTAATGCCCTTTGACATTTATACTCTTGTTGATTCGGCTATCGCCATCCATAAAGATAAACCACATGCAGTATCAACAAAAATTAGAGATATTGCTGCCAAAATAAGCAGTTCACGTCCGAAACCACAGGAAATAGATTGCATGATTGCTGACACACTTCAGTAGAAGCTATCTTTTATCGTTTTGTTTTGTTTATGTGTAACAATCGTTTATTCATAAGTCTAGCAGGCAATATATATACGTATATATATAGGCGTAAAAAATAATTTTCATATATATATACTGTCAGAAAACATGTACATATATTAAGCTTATATTTGTTAAATTTTTTTTTAAATAAATGTTAGTATAGTTTTCACTTTGTAAATATACATATATATAAATAAATATATAAAAAGTTTCACAAACCATGCCTCGTTTGGGGAGATATATAATATTTATAGATGTTTGTTGACTGGCTGATTCTTAGATATGATATCTATGATTTATCTTGTAGAGACATAACTTGGAAATTTTACCAGTATAAATATTAGTTCGGCAAAATTGAAACCATTTGAAGAGCCAACAGAATTCTAGTATAACTTTAAATTTTAAAAATTCGGGACATAAAAAATGCCGCATAGCCTTATATTGTGTCCTTACAGACAGTACTTGTGCGTATGAGCTTATGATATTATTATTTTTTTAAATTTTAAGTCAAATTAGTACCGTTTTAGCCTTAAAAGAAGTTCCAATGCGAAATTACATTGTCTATATTTTGAACTAGTTTGGCTTTATAAATATTTTGATATGAGCGTCACTGATGAGTCTTATGTAGACGAAACGCGCGTCTGGCGCACTAAATTATAATCCTGGTACTATTGATAACTATTAATTGAACTGCAACCTATACAGTTTGATATATAGATTCCTTAGTCTGTTTAAATAGTTATAAGTAGTGTTCCCAGAGTTTAATCCCGCATATAAAAGTAACAATTTAATATTATGAGGAAGATATACAATAAATCAAAAAACAATCATTTATGTTTCAAGTTCAACAACGTAACAAAACCAATAATATGTATTCATTAATTTATTGGACTAGAACGTAAAAAAAAAATTTGGCAGGTGAATTGAGTATTTGTATTAACCTTCTATTGTAAATCTTTTAAATTTATGCATTTACTTATTTTCCACTTATACGAAAGTAATGCTTAATCATGCTGATATGCGTTTTGTTATACATCTGTGTGTTGTTTGGATGTACATGAACCCGGGCATATCCATTTTGTTTTTTTTGGGGTTTTTTTTTTGCTCAAATGTATTTCTATTTGTATCCATCTGATGGTTAAAGCCTTTCACCTGATTTTTTTAGTTCGTTCTTATGTTGTACAGGAAAAATAAATCATGCATCTTTTAAATTAAATAATTGTCCTATTGACAAAGCTAGACAATATACATACTTAGGGATAAACTTCAGTGCCTCTGGAAGCTTTACAGATGCTAAACATGATCTATATAAAAGAGGACTAAAAGCTCTTTTTAAAATTTATAAAATATTTAAAGGTCATAAACCCAAAATTAAAACTTTACTTCATATATTTGACCACACAGTAAAACCAATTTTAACTTATGGAAGTGAAATTTGAGGTGCTTTAGATTCAAAAAATGTGGCTGAAAAAGGAGATTGTTATTTTGAAAAATTATGTAAAGAACTGCAAACTGAATCAGTTCATTTAAAAATCTGTAAATTTTCACTGGGAGTAGGAAAGAGAAGCACAAATATGGCAGTGATAGGTGAGCTAGGGAGATATCCTTTATTTATTGAAGTTATAGTTAATATGTTTTCATACTTATCACGTTTAACAAGTACAGAGGACCAATTATTGTCTGAAGCTCTCCTTGTATCAAAATCCTTATCAAACCATAGTAAGAAAAGTTGGCTTAATTCTATAAGTTCACTAGCAAAATACTTAGACATAGATTTATCACAAGTTTTTAATATGAAATCAAACTTGAAAAGATTTATTTTAAACAAACTAAAATTAAAGTACAATGAGTTGTGGTATTCATCTTTAAACAATGACAGAAAAAATATGTCATTTGGAAATAAACTTAGAACATACAGACTTTTTAAGAGAAATATATATTTTGAACCTTATTTGGCTTTAGGTAATAGGAATCTGAGAATTCAGATGACAAAATTCAGAATTAGTAATCATGATTTAGAAATAGAGAGAGGTAGATACAGGGGACTTCAGGCAATGGATAGAACTTGTAATCTTTGTAAAAAAGAAGTGGAAGATGAACTCCATTTTTTACTTAAATGTTCATCTTTGGAAACTTTCACAATTTAGATTATCAATCACAATTTATTTGACTAATGTCCAATGAAGATAGTCTCATTTTTAATCAAGTGAGCAATTTAATTTATAATTTAAATGTTGTTCGAAAACAACTATTAGAAACTTAGTGAGTTTATATATTTTACTGTAAAAAGACAGAGGCATAATTTAGATATTTGTACAGTTTCTTATTGTAGGATCATAAAAGCACCAGGGGAAAAACCAGAATATCTAAATTCAGTTTCCTATATTTTTTAGGATCACTGTATTTGTCAAAGTTAAAACATGATACATTTTATAAATATACATTAGTGTGTCTTTCTTTTCCCTTCGTTGTAATCATTGATTTAATTGTACTCAAATAATTGTAATCATTTTGTAATCATTGTATCAAATTTAACTTGTGATTATTCTGCCTGTAATTGGCGTCTTTAATTGACAATAAAATATATTTGATTTGATTTGATTTATGTTGTACTGTTACACCAGGGTCCTGTAATTCAATGAGGGTCTTATGTTGTTGTGTTACATCTGAGTAGTCAACCGTAATGGACAATTCTTATAAAATTACTTTTTACAAAAGTATGAAATATTCGAAATACTAAGGTTTTTCTTATCACAGAAATAGATTACCTAAGCTGTATTTGGTACATTTTTAGCTCACCTGGCCCAATGGGCCACGTGAGCTTTTTTCATCACTTGCCGTCCGTCGTCCGTCGTCGTTAACTTTTTCAAAAATCTTCTCCTCTGAAACTACTGGGCCAAATTAAACCAAACTTGGCCACAATCATCATTGGGGTATCTAGTTTTAAAATTTGTCCGGTGACCCGACCAACCAACCAAGATGGCCGCCATGGCTTAAAATAGAACATAGGTGTAAAATGCAGTTTTTGGCTTATATCTCAAACCAAAGCATTAAGAGCAAATCTGATATGGGTAAAATTGTTCATCAGGTCAAGATCTATCTGCCGATTAATTTTCAGATGAATCAGACGACCCGTTGTTAGGTTGCTGCCCCTGAATTGGTAATTTTACGGAATTTTTAAAACTGACGAGAAAAAGGTAACACACGGCCACTGAAAGTTTTATTTTTGTGAAGCCCAGGTGGTCGTGTGGTCTAGCGGAACGGCTGCAGTGCAGGCGATTTTGTATCTCAGTAGCATGGGTTCGAATCCCGGCGAGGGAAGAACAAAAAATTTGCAAAAGCAAATTTACAGATCTAGCATTGTTGGATTGATGTTTAGACGAGTTGTATATATATATATATATATATATATATAAGTACGTCTGAGTCAGTGACAACCCTACAACAGATGTATCCATCGGATCGCCATCAATGATGGTGATACATGGCTGTGTACATAATGTATATACAACTCGTCTAAACATCAACCCAACAATGTTAGATCTGTAAATTTGCTTTCGCAAATTTTTGGTTCTTCCCTCGCCGGGATTCGAACCCATGCTACTGTGATATCGTGACACCAAATCGCCTGCACTGCAGCCGTCCCGCTAGACCACACGACCACCTGGGCTCTCATAAAAAGAGCTTTCGCTGGCCATGTGTTACCTTTCCACGTCAGTTTTAATCTAGCGGCGTACTACAGTACATGATATATAAGGCATGAAGATGTTATTGTTACAGATCAGCTAAATTATCTATAGTAAAGGATCCTACAAATTAATGTAAGATACAGTCACAGAAAATAATTATATTCATAAGTACGTCTGAGTCAGTGACAACCCTACAACAGATGTATCCATCGGATCGCCATCAATGATTGTGATACATGGCTGTGTACATAATGTATATACAACTCGTCTAAACATCAACCCAACAATGTTAGATCTGTAAATTTGCTTTCGCAAATTTTTGGTTCTTCCCTCGCCGGGATTCGAACCCATGCTACTGTGATATCGTGACACCAAATCGCCTGCACTGCAGCCGTCCCGCTAGACCACACGACCACCTGGGCTCTCATAAAAAGAGCTTTCGCTGGCCATGTGTTACCTTTCCACGTCAGTTTTAATCTAGCGGCGTACTACAGTACATGATATATAAGGCATGAAGATGTTATTGTTACAGATCAGCTAAATTATCTATAGTAAAGGATCCTACAAATTAATGTAAGATACAGTCACAGAAAATAATTATATTCATAAGTACGTCTGAGTCAGTGACAACCCTACAACAGATGTATCCATCGGATCGCCATCAATGATGGTGATACATGGCTGTGTACATAATGTATATACAACTCGTCTAAACATCAACCCAACAATGTTAGATCTGTAAATTTGCTTTCGCAAATTTTTGGTTCTTCCCTCGCCCGGATTCGAACCCATGCTACTGTGATATCGTGACACCAAATCGCCTGCACTGCAGCCGTCCCGCTAGACCACACGACCACCTGGGCTCTCATAAAAAGAGCTTTCGCTGGCCATGTGTTACCTTTCCACGTCAGTTTTAATCTAGCGGCGTACTACAGTACATGATATATAAGGCATGAAGATGTTATTGTTACAGATCAGCTAAATTATCTATAGTAAAGGATCCTACAAATTAATGTAAGATACAGTCACAGAAAATAATTATATTCATAAGTACGTCTGAGTCAGTGACAACCCTACAACAGATGTATCCATCGGATCGCCATCAATGATGGTGATACATGGCTGTGTACATAATGTATATACAACTCGTCTAAACATCAACCCAACAATGTTAGATCTGTAAATTTGCTTTCGCAAATTTTTGGTTCTTCCCTCGCCGGGATTCGAACCCATGCTACTGTGATATCGTGACACCAAATCGCCTGCACTGCAGCCGTCCCGCTAGACCACACGACCACCTGGGCTCTCATAAAAAGAGCTTTCGCTGGCCATGTGTTACCTTTCCACGTCAGTTTTAATCTAGCGGCGTACTACAGTACATGATATATAAGGCATGAAGATGTTATTGTTACAGATCAGCTAAATTATCTATAGTAAAGGATCCTACAAATTAATGTAAGATACAGTCACAGAAAATAATATATAATTATATATATAAGTATTAATTATATTTATAAGTACGTCTGAGTCAGTGACAATATATATATATATATATAGATTAAAACTGACGTAGAAAGGTAACACATGCCCACCAAAAGCTCTTTTTTTGAGAGCCCAGGTGGTCGTGTGGTCTAGCGGGACGGCTGCAGTGCAGGCGATTTGGTGTCACGATATCACAGTAGCATGGGTTCGAATCCCGGCGAGGGAAGAACCAAAAAATTTGCGAAAGCAAATTTACAGATCTAACATTGTTGGGTTGATGTTTAGACGAGTTGTATATACATTATGTACACAGCCATGTATCACCATCATTGATGGCGATCCGATGGATACATCTGTTGTAGAGTTGTCACTGACTCAGACGTACTTATGAATATAATTATTTTCTGTGACTGTATATTACATTAATTTGTAGGATCCTTTACTATAGATAATTTAGCTGATCTGTAACAATAACATCTTCATGCCTTATACATCATGTACTGTAGTACGCCGCTAGATTAAAACTGACGTGGAAAGGTAACACATGCCCACCGAAAGCTCTTTTTTGGAGAGCCCAGGTGGTCGTGTGGTCTAGCGGGACGGCTGCAGTGCAGGCGATTTGGTGTCACGATATCACAGTAGCATGGGTTCGAATCCCGGCAAGGGAAGAACCAAAAAATTTGCGAAAGCAAATTTACAGATCTAACATTGTTGGGTTGATGTTTAGACGAGCTGTATATACATTATGTACACAGCCATGTATCACCATCATTGATGGCGATCCGATGGATACATCTGTTGTAGAGTTGTCACTGACTCAGACGTACTTATGAATATAAATATTTTCTGTGACTGTATATTACATTAATTTGTAGGATCCTTTACTATAGATAATTTAGCTGATCTGTAACAATAACATCTTCATGCCTTATATATCATGTACTGTAGTACGCCGCTAGATTAAAACTGACGTGGAAAGGTAACACATGCCCACCGAAAGCTCTTTTTTTTGAGAGCCCAGGTGGTCGTGTGGTCTAGCGGGACGGCTGCAGTGCAGGCGATTTGGTGTCACGATATCACAGTAGCATGGGTTCGAATCCCGGCGAGGGAAGAACCAAAAAATTTGCGAAAGCAAATTTACAGATCTAACATTGTTGGGTTGATGTTTAGACGAGTTGTATATACATTATGTACACAGCCATGTATCACCATCATTGATGGCGATCCGATGGATACATCTGTTGTAGAGTTGTCACTGACTCAGACGTACTTATGAATATAATTATTTTTTGTGACTGTATATTACATTAATTTGTAGGATCCTTTACTATAGATAATTTAGCTGATCTGTAACAATAACATCTTCATGCCTTATACATCATGTACTGTAGTACGCCGCTAGATTAAAACTGACGTGGAAAGGTAACACATGCCCACCGAAAGCTCTTTTTTTGAGAGCCCAGGTGGTCGTGTGGTCTAGCGGGACGGCTGCAGTGCAGGCGATTTGGTGTCACGATATCACAGTAGCATGGGTTCGAATCCCGGCGAGGGAAGAACCAAAAAATTTGCGAAAGCAAATTTACAGATCTAACATTGTTGGGTTGATGTTTAGACGAGTTGTATATACATTATGTACACAGCCATGTATCACCATCATTGATGGCGATCCGATGGATACATCTGTTGTAGAGTTGTCACTGACTCAGACGTACTTATGAATATAATTATTTTCTGTGACTGTATATTACATTAATTTGTAGGATCCTTTACTATAGATAATTTAGCTGATCTGTAACAATAACATCTTCATGCCTTATATATCATGTACTTTAGTACGCCGCTAGATTAAAACTGACGTGGAAAGGTAACACATGCCCACCGAAAGCTCTTTTTTTGAGAGCCCAGGTGGTCGTGTGGTCTAGCGGGACGGCTGCAGTGCAGGCGATTTGGTGTCACGATATCACAGTAGCATGGGTTCGAATCCCGGCGAGGGAAGAACCAAAAAATTTGCGAAAGCAAATTTACAGATCTAACATTGTTGGGTTGA
Source organism: Mytilus galloprovincialis (assembly GCA_037788925.1). NCBI lineage: Eukaryota > Metazoa > Mollusca > Bivalvia > Mytilida > Mytilidae > Mytilus > Mytilus galloprovincialis. The sequence continues at coordinate 67,195,196 of CM075341.1, read as the reverse complement.
TGTTTAGACGAGTTGTATATACATTATGTACACAGCCATGTATCACCATCATTGATGGCGATCCGATGGATACATCTGTTGTAGAGTTGTCACTGACTCAGACGTACTTATGAATATAATTATTTTCTGTGACTGTATATTACATTAATTTGTAGGATCCTTTACTATAGATAATTCAGCTGATCTGTAACAATAACATCTTCATGCTTATATATCAGGTACTGTAGTACGCCGCTAGATTAAAACTGACGTGGAAAGATAACACATGCCCACCGAAAGCTCTTTTTTTGAGAGCCCAGGTGGTCGTGTGGTCTAGCGGGACGGCTGCAGTGCAGGTGATTTGGTGTCACGATATCACAGTAGCATGGGTTCGAATCCCGGCGAGGGAAGAACCAAAAAATTTGCGAAAGCAAATTTACAGATCTAACATTGTTGGGTTGATGTTTAGACGAGTTGTATATACATTATGTACACAGCCATGTATCACCATCATTGATGGCGATCCGATGGATACATCTGTTGTAGAGTTGTCACTGACTCAGACGTACTTATGAATATAATTATTTTCTGTGACTGTATATTACATTAATTTGTAGGATCCTTTACTATAGATAATTTAGCTGATCTGTAACCATAACATCTTCATGCCTTATATATCATGTACTTTAGTACGCCGCTAGATTAAAACTGACGTGGAAAGGTAACACATGCCCACCGAAAGCTCTTTTTTTTGAGAGCCCAGGTGGTCGTGTGGTCTAGCGGGACGGCTGCAGTGCAGGCGATTTGGTGTCACGATATCACAGTAGCATGGGTTCGAATCCCGGCGAGGGAAGAACCAAAAAATTTGCGAAAGCAAATTTACAGATCTAACATTGTTGGGTTAATGTTTAGACGAGTTGTATATACATTATGTACACAGCCATGTATCACCATCATTGATGGCGATCCGATGGATACATCTGTTGTAGAGTTGTCACTGACTCAGACGTACTTATGAATATAAATATTTTCTGTGACTGTATATTACATTAATTTGTAGGATCCTTTACTATAGATAATTTAGCTGATCTGTAACAATAACATCTTCATGCCTTATATATCATGTACTTTAGTACGCCGCTAGATTAAAACTGACGTGGAAAGGTAACACATGCCCACCGAAAGCTCTTTTTTTGAGAGTCCAGGTGGTCGTGTGGTCTAGCGGGACGGCTGCAGTGCAGGCGACTTGGTGTCACGATATCACAGTAGCATGGGTTCGAATCCCGGCGAGGGAAGAACCAAAAAATTTGCGAAAGCAAATTTACAGATCTAACATTGTTGGGTTGATGTTTAGACGAGTTGTATATACATTGTGTACACAGCCATGTATCACCATCATTGATGGCGATCGGATGGATACATCTGTTGTAGAGTTGTCACTGACTCAGACGTACTTATGAATATAATTATTTTCTGTGACTGTATATTACATTAATTTGTAGGATCCTTTACTATAGATAATTTAGCTGATCTGTAACAATAACATCTTCATGCCTTATACATCATGTACTGTAGTACGCCGCTAGATTAAAACTGACGTGGAAAGGTAACACATGCCCACCGAAAGCTCTTTTTTGGAGAGCCCAGGTGGTCGTGTGGTCTAGCGGGACGGCTGCAGTGCAGGCGATTTGGTGTCACGATATCACAGTAGCATGGGTTCGAATCCCGGCGAGGGAAGAACCAAAAAATTTGCGAAAGCAAATTTACAGATCTAACATTGTTGGGTTAATGTTTAGACGAGTTGTATATACATTATGTACACAGCCATGTATCACCATCATTGATGGCGATCCGATGGATACATCTGTTGTAGAGTTGTCACTGACTCAGACGTACTTATGAATATAAATATTTTCTGTGACTGTATATTACATTAATTTGTAGGATCCTTTACTATAGATAATTTAGCTGATCTGTAACAATAACATCTTCATGCCTTATATATCATGTACTTTAGTACGCCGCTAGATTAAAACTGACGTGGAAAGGTAACACATGCCCACCGAAAGCTCTTTTTTTTGAGAGTCCAGGTGGTCGTGTGGTCTAGCGGGACGGCTGCAGTGCAGGCGACTTGGTGTCACGATATCACAGTAGCATGGGTTCGAATCCCGGCGAGGGAAGAACCAAAAAATTTGCGAAAGCAAATTTACAGATCTAACATTGTTGGGTTGATGTTTAGACGAGTTGTATATACATTGTGTACACAGCCATGTATCACCATCATTGATGGCGATCGGATGGATACATCTGTTGTAGAGTTGTCACTGACTCAGACGTACTTATGAATATAATTATTTTCTGTGACTGTATATTACATTAATTTGTAGGATCCTTTACTATAGATAATTTAGCTGATCTGTAACAATAACATCTTCATGCCTTATACATCATGTACTGTAGTACGCCGCTAGATTAAAACTGACGTGGAAAGGTAACACATGCCCACCGAAAGCTCTTTTTTGGAGAGCCCAGGTGGTCGTGTGGTCTAGCGGGACGGCTGCAGTGCAGGCGATTTGGTGTCACGATATCACAGTAGCATGGGTTCGAATCCCGGCGAGGGAGGAACCAAAAAATTTGCGAAAGCAAATTTACAGATCTAACATTGTTGGGTTGATGTTTAGACGAGCTGTATATACATTATGTACACAGCCATGTATCACCATCATTGATGGCGATCCGATGGATACATCTGTTGTAGAGTTGTCACTGACTCAGACGTACTTATGAATATAATTATTTTCTGTGACTGTATATTACATTAATTTGTAGGATCCTTTACTATAGATAATTTAGCTGATCTGTAACAATAACATCTTCATGCCTTATATATCATGTACTGTAGTACGCCGCTAGATTAAAACTGACGTGGAAAGGTAACACATGCCCACCGAAAGCTCTTTTTTTGAGAGCCCAGGTGGTCGTGTGGTCTAGCGGGACGGCTGCAGTGCAGGCGATTTGGTGTCACGATATCACAGTAGCATGGGTTCGAATCCCGGCGAGGGAAGAACCAAAAAATTTGCGAAAGCAAATTTACAGATCTAACATTGTTGGGTTGATGTTTAGACGAGTTGTATATACATTATGTACACAGCCATGTATCACCATCATTGATGGCGATCCGATGGATACATCTGTTGTAGAGTTGTCACTGACTCAGACGTACTTATGAATATAATTATTTTTTGTGACTGTATATTACATTAATTTGTAGGATCCTTTACTATAGATAATTTAGCTGATCTGTAACAATAACATCTTCATGCCTTATACATCATGTACTGTAGTACGCCGCTAGATTAAAACTGACGTGGAAAGGTAACACATGCCCACCGAAAGCTCTTTTTTGGAGAGCCCAGGTGGTCGTGTGGTCTAGCGGGACGGCTGCAGTGCAGGCGATTTGGTGTCACGATATCACAGTAGCATGGGTTCGAATCCCGGCGAGGGAAGAACCAAAAAATTTGCGAAAGCAAATTTACAGATCTAACATTGTTGGGTTGATGTTTAGACGAGTTGTATATACATTATGTACACAGCCATGTATCACCATCATTGATGGCGATCCGATGGATACATCTGTTGTAGAGTTGTCACTGACTCAGACGTACTTATGAATATAATTATTTTCTGTGACTGTATATTACATTAATTTGTAGGATCCTTTACTATAGATAATTTAGCTGATCTGTAACAATAACATCTTCATGCCTTATATATCATGTACTGTAGTACGCCGCTAGATTAAAACTGACGTGGAAAGGTAACACATGCCCACCGAAAGCTCTTTTTTGGAGAGCCCAGGTAGTCGTGTGGTCTAGCGGGACGGCTGCAGTGCAGGCGATTTGGTGTCACGATATCACAGTAGCATGGGTTCGAATCCCGGCGAGGGAAGAACCAAAAAATTTGCGAAAGCAAATTTACAGATCTAACATTGTTGGGTTGATGTTTAGACGAGCTGTATATACATTATGTACACAGCCATGTATCACCATCATTGATGGCGATCCGATGGATACATCTGTTGTAGAGTTGTCACTGACTCAGACGTACTTATGAATATAATTATTTTCTGTGACTGTATATTACATTAATTTGTAGGATCCTTTACTATAGATAATTTAGCTGATCTGTAACAATAACATCTTCATGCCTTATATATCATGTACTGTAGTACGCCGCTAGATTAAAACTGACGTGGAAAGGTAACACATGCCCACCGAAAGCTCTTTTTTTGAGAGCCCAGGTGGTCGTGTGGTCTAGCGGGACGGCTGCAGTGCAGGCGATTTGGTGTCACGATATCACAGTAGCATGGGTTCGAATCCCGGCGAGGGAAGAACCAAAAAATTTGCGAAAGCAAATTTACAGATCTAACATTGTTGGGTTGATGTTTAGACGAGTTGTATATACATTATGTACACAGCCATGTATCACCATCATTGATGGCGATCCGATGGATACATCTGTTGTAGAGTTGTCACTAACTCAGACGTACTTATGAATATAATTATTTTTTGTGACTGTATATTACATTAATTTGTAGGATCCTTTACTATAGATAATTTAGCTGATCTGTAACAATAACATCTTCATGCCTTATACATCATGTACTGTAGTACGCTGCTAGATTAAAACTGACGTGGAAAGGTAACACATGCCCACCGAAAGCTCTTTTTTTGAGAGCCCAGGTGGTCGTGTGGTCTAGCGGGACGGCTGCAGTGCAGGCGATTTGGTGTCACGATATCACAGTAGCATGGGTTCGAATCCCGGCGAGGGAAGAACCAAAAAATTTGCGAAAGCAAATTTACAGATCTAACATTGTTGGGTTGATGTTTAGACGAGTTGTATATACATTATGTACACAGCCATGTATCACCATCATTGATGGCGATCCGATGGATACATCTGTTGTAGAGTTGTCACTGACTCAGACGTACTTATGAATATAATTATTTTCTGTGACTGTATATTACATTAATTTGTAGGATCCTTTACTATAGATAATTTAGCTGATCTGTAACAATAACATCTTCATGCCTTATATATCATGTACTGTAGTACGCCGCTAGATTAAAACTGACGTGGAAAGGTAACACATGCCCACCGAAAGCTCTTTTTTGGAGAGCCCAGGTGGTCGTGTGGTCTAGCGGGACGGCTGCAGTGCAGGCGATTTGGTGTCACGATATCACAGTAGCATGGGTTCGAATCCCGGCGAGGGAAGAACCAAAAAATTTGCGAAAGCAAATTTACAGATCTAACATTGTTGGGTTGATGTTTAGACGAGCTGTATATACATTATGTACACAGCCATGTATCACCATCATTGATGGCGATCCGATGGATACATCTGTTGTAGAGTTGTCACTGACTCAGACGTACTTATGAATATAATTATTTTCTGTGACTGTATATTACATTACTTTGTAGGATCCTTTACTATAGATAATTTAGCTGATCTGTAACAATAACATCTTCATGCCTTATATATCATGTACTGTAGTACGCCGCTAGATTAAAACTGACGTGGAAAGGTAACACATGCCCACCGAAAGCTCTTTTTTGGAGAGCCCAGGTGGTCGTGTGGTCTAGCGGGACGGCTGCAGTGCAGGCGATTTGGTGTCACGATATCACAGTAGCATGGGTTCGAATCCCGGCGAGGGAAGAACCAAAAAATTTGCGAAAGCAAATTTACAGATCTAACATTGTTGGGTTGATGTTTAGACGAGCTGTATATACATTATGTACACAGCCATGTATCACCATCATTGATGGCGATCCGATGGATACATCTGTTGTAGAGTTGTCACTGACTCAGACGTACTTATGAATATAATTATTTTCTGTGACTGTATATTACATTACTTTGTAGGATCCTTTACTATAGATAATTTAGCTGATCTGTAACAATAACATATTCATGCCTTATATATCATGTACTGTAGTACGCCGCTAGATTAAAACTGACGTGGAAAGGTAACACATGCCCACCGAAAGCTCTTTTTTTGAGAGCCCAGGTGGTCGTGTGGTCTAGCGGGACGGCTGCAGTGCAGGCGATTTGGTGTCACGATATCACAGTAGCATGGGTTCGAATCCCGGCGAGGGAAGAACCAAAAAATTTGCGAAAGCAAATTTACAGATCTAACATTGTTGGGTTGGTGTTTAGACGAGTTGTATATACATTATGTACACAGCCATGTATCACCATCATTGATGGCGATCCGATGGATACATCTGTTGTAGAGTTGTCACTAACTCAGACGTACTTATGAATATAATTATTTTTTGTGACTGTATATTACATTAATTTGTAGGATCCTTTACTATAGATAATTTAGCTGATCTGTAACAATAACATCTTCATGCCTTATACATCATGTACTGTAGTACGCCGCTAGATTAAAACTGACGTGGAAAGGTAACACATGCCCACCGAAAGCTCTTTTTTTGAGAGCCCAGGTGGTCGTGTGGTCTAGCGGGACGGCTGCAGTGCAGGCGATTTGGTGTCACGATATCACAGTAGCATGGGTTCGAATCCCGGCGAGGGAAGAACCAAAAAATTTGCGAAAGCAAATTTACAGATCTAACATTGTTGGGTTGATGTTTAGACGAGTTGTATATACATTATGTACACAGCCATGTATCACCATCATTGATGGCGATCCGATGGATACATCTGTTGTAGAGTTGTCACTGACTCAGACGTACTTATGAATATAATTATTTTTTGTGACTGTATATTACATTAATTTGTAGGATCCTTTACTATAGATAATTTAGCTGATCTGTAACAATAACATCTTCATGCCTTATACATCATGTACTGTAGTACGCCGCTAGATTAAAACTGACGTGGAAAGGTAAAATAGCAGGGTTAAAGAACATCAGTTGTTCGACCTGTTAGTCAAATATGTTTAGTTTAAAAATACTTTTTCACTTGTTTAGTCTTTTGGAAAATGTTGTTTGTGCTGTATTTAGACCCTAGCTTCTACAACGAAATTTGTTTATATTTTTACGTTTGGGATTGTATCATATTGTCCCTCCGGTTTATATGATCCGTTCATCCTATATTGACTCTTAAAATTCAAGAGTCTATCTTAAATTGAGGGTAAATTATATGGCCTTCCAAATACCGTTTCGATCCCTAACATTACTGAAGAGACATATATTTTCGAAATCTAGATCTGGTGTACAAAAAAAATATTGACACCTTGTGTTTGTGGCATAACATCTTGGCCACAAATTGATTGTTTTCTGTTTAGTATTAAATTTATATTAAGATCCATTTTGTTACATCTCGTGATCAATTTTATTTGGCAATCGCCAATGGCAGTCAGCAGGGTTAAAGAACATCAGTTGTTCGACCCTGTTAGTCAAATGCGTTTTGTTTAAATATACTTTTTCACTTTTTTGGTCTTTTGGAAAATGTTGTTTGTGCTGTTTTTAGACCCTTCTACAACGAAATTTGTTTTACATGCACACGTAAAAAAATTGTTGTTTTTATCCAACGCAATCATAGATTTCAACGTAGTTTTCAATTTAGACTCGTTTATATTTTTTCATTTGGGCTTGTATCATATTTTTCCTCTGGTTTATATGATCCGTTCATCCTATATTGACTCTTAAAATTCAAGAGTCTATCTAAAAATGAGGGTATTTTTTTCTAAAATGAGGATACTTTTTATATGGCCTTCCAAATGCCGTTTCGATCCCTAACATCACTGAAGAGACATTTATTGTCGAAATCCGGATCTGGTGTACTAAAAAAATATTGACAACGTATTTTTGTGGCATAACATCGTGGCCACAAGTTAAAAAAAAATCTGTTTAGTATTAAATTTATATTAAGATCCATGTTGTTACATCTTGTGATCAATTTTATTTGGCAATCGCCAATGGCAGTCAGCAGGGTTAAGGAACATCAGTTGTTCGACCTGTAAGTCAAATGCGTTTTGTTTAAATATACTTTTTCACTTTTTTGGTCTTTTGGAAAAATGTTGTTTGTGCTGTTTTAGACCCTTCTACAACGAAATTTGTTTTACATGCACACGTATAAAAATTGCGGTTTTTATCCAACGCAATCATAGGTTTGAACGTAGTTTTCAATTTAGACTCGTTTATATTTTTTTCGTTTGGGTTTGTATCATATTTTCCCGCCAGTTTATATGATCCGTTCATCCTATATTGACTCTTAAAATTCAAGAGTCTATCTAAAAATGAGGGTACTTTTTATATGGCCTTCCAAATGCCGTTTCGATCCCTAACATCACTGAAGAGACATTTATTGTCGAAATCCGGATCTGGTGTACTAAAAAAATATTGACACCGTATGTTTGTGGCATAACATCGTGGCCACGAGTTAAAAAAAAATCTGTTTAGTATTAAATTTATATTAAGATCCATTTTGTTACATCTTGTGATCAATGTTATTTGGCAATCGCCAATGGCAGTCAGCAGGGTTAAAGAACATCAGTTGTTCGACCTGTTAGTCAAATGCGTTTTGTTTAAATATACTTTTTCACTTTTTCGGTCTTTTGGAAAAATGTTGTTTGTGCTGTTTTTAGACCCTTCTACAACGAAATATACTATTTGCACAGTGCCCTCACGAAGTTTTTCGTAGTCATGTCCCAAGTTTTTCAAAAACAAATTGTGCACGCTACTTTTTAAATATCTTGCTTAATTCTTCTCTGAAAATTTAATATCTCTAAAGTAGCCGTGAATTTTGTTTCATAATATTATATTAAGTGAAAATAGTGTCACTAATTCAGTCTTCTGTTTTACTATATTTATAGAAGAAAACATCTAGAAAGATAGGCGGAAAATACCAAAGGGTTATTCAAACTCAGAAGTCGAAAACAAACCGTCAACGCCATTACTAAAAAAGAAAAAAGGCTAAAAAGACCAAAAGACAAACAGACAAACAATTGTACACAAAACACAACATATAAACTAAAGTCTGAACAAGACGAACCCTACCAAAAACTTGGGGTGATCTCAGCTGCTCCGGAAGGGTAAATTGATTCAGCTGCACATGTTACACCCGTTAACATAGACATATTCATTCACACAAGAGGAATATTGAAATTTGAAAGTTACTTTTAATTTTGGTAGTTTTTAATGATTTTGGTGCTATGTCCAGACAACTGAAAATGAAAAATCATTCTGCTCTGTTCTTTTTTATGACGGCAATGATACTTTATTTCACACAACGCATCTGATCATTTGATTTACCACGACTCTTTGCTTGCGGAAGCATAGGAATGAGTAAATCCAACATTGCATGTGTTTTACCTGGTTTCCTGTAGCTGTTTAATTTTGATTTAATAGTTTATATGGGGCGTTTTCAAAATATGTAATAAATATATCTGTAAGGTGTTCTTAACGATTTTTTTTTTTGGCGCAATACATGTAATTGCAACTGCGACATTAACGTAAATATATAAAAAGAAGATATGGTATGATTGCCAATGAGACAACTCTCCACAAGAGACCAAAATGACACAGAAATTAACAACAATAGGTCATCGTACGGCCTTCAACAATGAGCAAAGCTCATACCGCATAGTCAGCTATACATGGCCTCGAAATGAAAATGTAAAACAATTCAAACGAGAAAAAAAACGGCCTTATTTATGTACAAAGAAATGAACGAAAAAAACACATAAACAAACAACAACAACTGAATTACAGGCTCCTGACTTTGGACAGGCACATACATACAGAATGTGATGGGGTTAAACATGTTAGTAGGATTCCAACCCTCCCCCTAATCTGGGACAGTGATATTACATTACAACATAAGAACGAACTATAAAAATCAGATGGACACAAATACACTTGAAGTGGACGTGACCGGGTACTTGTACACCACAACAGCAAAAAGACACTAGGTAGTACTCGCAGTTAACTGACAGCTAGTTCAAAGCCACTAACAACCAACAAAAAATCATGCATCTAAGACGTAACCATTGATGGTACTATAATAATCTAGACGATAACGCATTATGTTGGAGCATACTATATGTTGCAGCATCCTTCAGTGAATGCGTTTTTGAGATACTTCATACTTGAATAGCGGAAATGCACAAATGTCTCCTGTTGTCCATTTATCTCGTATCATGCTGGAGTTGATGATTGTTGAAGAAATGGTGAATAATAATATGATAGCTGCTAATTCATTTTATATTTTTTTAACATTCTATAACCTATTTCGTCTGGCCCTCATACTTTTGATGTATTGAATCAATATTATAATTTTGTTTTCGTCCATACTTAAGGTATTATGTCTTTCCAATTTGGATGTAACGGTTTATTTAGTGGTACATATTTAGTTGATGTCTTCTTAGTTGATACAATTATAGTGATATATTCATTCAATGTTTTTGCTCTGTCATGGTCGTTTTCGGCTAGTACTAAGACCTGCTTTAGTCTTTAGTGGTATACTTTGAGAGTTCTTTTTTTAACTGACCTGGGTCCTGCTAAGTGAGCTTTTCTCATCACTTGGCGTTCGTTCGTCGTCCGATTTTCGTCTTTGTTAACTTTTACAAAATGTCCGGGCTCAGTCTCTAAAACTCCTGGGCCAAATGTTATTGAACATATGGCTTTTAAGGAGTCGCCCGATAGTTTTGGTTAAACTTTGCAACAATTATCATCGGTGTATTTAGTTTAAAAACTGTGTGAAAAACATGTCTAATCTGTCATCGGACTCTGACTTCTTTTACAATTAGGTTAACTGTGTATTGCTTCATATGTGTTTCTTAATTCTACATTGGCTAGAGGTATAGGGGGAGGGTTGGGATCTCACAAAATATGTTTACCCCCCCCCCCCCCTTCCGCATTTTTTCGCGTGTCCCAATTTCAGGAATCTCTGACCTTTGTTAGTCTAGTTAATATGTTTTGGAGTTTAGTGTGACGCCCATTTTCACTGAACTAGTACACAATTTTATTTAGGGGCCAGCTGATACCACCTCCGGGTTCGAGATTTTCTCGCTGCGTTGAAGACCAATTGGTGGCCTTCTGATGTTGTCTGGTCTTTCATCGGGTTGTTGCTACTTTGACATTTTCAATTTTATTAGAATCTTGAGCTCTACCTTATGTCCATTCACGTCAAAACGGTCAAATGACTAGGAGTTATCGACCTTATTTGACAAATTTTCGCACTTACATGTTCGCCTGTTATATTGAAATATATGATAAATAGCAAAAATTACCAGCAAGATCTATTGATGTTCATAGTTCTTTTTTCCCTCCCCTTAAATTCCGTCTATATAAAAATGTCTTTCCGTTTCCGTTCCGTTTTCCGTTTCCGCCGTTTAGCAACACCCCTCAGACAAGGGGTCATTTTACTGATGTAGAAAAGAAAATAGAAATACCAAGGATTTGTATAGTTCTTCTATACAAAACCTTTGAAAACTTAAAATTTTGTACTCAAAAAGAGGAGAGTTACATCATATTTTAAACAACTTTTTCTAAAAGAGGGGTCCACTTATTTTGAATAATATTAAACTGTTTAAGTAAATGTGTTAATTTAACATGGTTAAAGTCCAGGAATATTACAAAATTCTTGGACATGTTTTGACCATTTAATACCAGATAGATATATAGTTCTTTGAGAAAATATGAGCCCTTTTGTACAAACAAATATATTATAACTTATATTGATCCCTCATAAAACATGTAAAAGGGATATTTATAACATTAAGGGGTTGCCCACAAACTGATTATGACTTGGATGGAGAATTGTCTCATTGTCAGTCACACATACATAGACCAGATTTAATTATTTCTTGGAGAACAGGGAAAAAATACTTCAGAAATTAAAGAAATGTCAAAGTACAAGTGATAAATCAAGTTTTAATATTGTCAAAACCTACTATTTTATGTTTACAAAAAACAAAATATAATCGCTCGCCTTTACTTTTCAAGCTTCGCCTCAAAAATTTGTAAATTAAATATTTTTTTATTAAAATTTTCAAATCGCTCGCTCTTCCAAATTTGGGAGTCCAAAAATCCGTAGAACAAGAAATTAAATTGATGTGGCCTAATACATCACTTTAGTCAGTAGCAATAAAGATGTCACAATACATTTCATTTCATTTAAGGAATGACTGTAATATTTTTTCTGTCTATGAACAGATAGCATAAGAAATGTGATGCACACTAAAGGTTGCACTTTGTAAATACAGCTGTTTCTCAAACCACGCCTCTTTTGGGGAGATTTAGAATATTCAAAGAAAATTAATTCTGTCTACATACTGGTTCCCAGTTATGTTCTTTGTGTTCCATCTCATAGAGACATGACTTGGGAATGTTACCAGTAAATATACATGTGCATATTGTTTACATTGAAATCTGTGGTAACCCTCATTCGGGGTAGGGGTAGTTAAGAAAATTAGTGTTTGTTTAAACTCTGAAAAGTTCAGGGCATATAAACGTTGAAAATATGCCGCGCAGCCCTATATTTGGACCTTTGAAAAAAATTGTAGCGCATCTGAACTTTCAATTCTAGGATAAGATTTTTTTCAAAACTTCATAGTGAAAGTGGTACAGTTTTAGCAGTAAAAGGAGTTCCTATGGGAAATTGCATTGTCAATATTTACAGAAATGTAACCTATATAACCCCCGTAGCGTGTTATTCTAAAGTGTGCACCACATTTTTTATGTTATTTCGAAAAAAAAACAGAAAATAATAATTCAGTGATTCCTTTAGTTTAATTCTAAATTCCATTTTAAACCGAAGTAAATAATGAAAAAAAGTTGATGACGTCATGGTCACATGACCAAATTATATATTTGAACTGATAGACAAACACTGTCAGCCAGTCAGAATACGCGTTACATCCAAAATTAAATTATAAGTTAATAAACAAATATTTTTGATAATGATTCTTTGTTACATGTATGAATAGAAATTGTCATCCAATATCTAATTATTGAACACACTGTTTGGTCAAAATAACTACGCATTCATAGTATTGTCTGTGTTCCTTGTATATATCAGTTGTAAGCACTTATTGTCTGATTTCCATTCCAAAAAAGTCCCAAAAAATGGAAATGTGTAAAATATGATTGAAAAAAATTTGATAATCAAAAAAACATGTAGAACTCTCTAATTATGTGAACATATATCGACAACTCATTATCATCAATAGCATTCACAGGTTAACAAACTGGTTAATAATCATACATAAATACGAATTACAGAATGCACAACATACGTTTTTGTAAAACCTTTATTAAGTATACTCAAAATCAAACGTCTAGGACGCAAACTATACAATAAGCCAAAACTATGAACAGTGATGATAATAAATATATATTTTAGGCGACCTTATTGGTGACGATTGTGTAGTCTGTGTAGTTGATTCTGATTGTGACGGTGTTGATGATAGCAATGATACCTGTCCACATAACCCATCCATTTCCTCAACATCTTACCTGAACTATTTTGTGGTGGATTTATATCCGGGATATAGTACAACAGCTGCACATTGGTGAGTAAAGGGAGCAGGGAGAGAAATTTATCAACTTGATGATACAAATGGCCCTTCTATGTTAATTGGTGAGTTCTAGATATTACTTAGTGTCTAAATGGTGTAATAATTTATTTGGTATTGACATTGCATCGTAATAACTCCCACCAACATAGACACCTACCTTGCATAACATCTGATGCATACCTTAAGGTCGATGACATCTTAAAATCTTGATATTCTGAATTGCTTAGAGTTCTTAAATCAAAGTTAATGAAAATTATAAATAAATTACTACATGTAAATTATACATAATACATTAGTAAATTACCTAAGTTTGTGTTCAACAATAAACGAGTTAGAATGTCCTTTTGTAATCGTATGCCTGTCTTTTTATGATATCCATTTTTTTTTTAAATTTAGGATCGCAATCATACAGTTCAATCAGTTACAGTGGAACAATATATGTGCGTTCAGACATTGGAGATAACTACGTCGGTATTGTCTTTGGTTATAACAGCAATCGAAAGTTTGATTTGGTGTCATGGAAAACCAAGAACTACAACTTTGATTTAAAAACATACCAAGCAGGAATTAAAGGAATTAATATAAAGGTACATAATTCTATTTTGTATATAATATTTGAAAGATAATAAGATTGGATATGATTGCAAATACGACTTCTCTCGATCCAAGACCAAACGATATAGAGGTTATCAACAACTTGTCACCGTACGGCCTTCGACAAAACCCATGCGATTAAGTCAGCTATGAAAAGCCTCGAAATGTATAACACTTAAAACGAGAAAACTAACAGTGTAATCTATGTACACAAAATGAACAAAAACAAATTTGATATAGATATAGCAAGAGACGGTATCCTTTTTTTTTGACGATTTAAACTATTATGTCTGTTTGTTTTGTTCACACATCGTGGTCAATATAATGGAAATGTATGCGACTGTCACACAAGTGAGAAGTTTAGCTAGCTATGAACCAGGTTTAATCCGCCATTTTCTACATAAGAAAAAGCCTTACCAATTCAGGAATATGACAGTTGATGTCCATTCGTTTGATGTGCTTGAGCTTTGTATTTTGTCATTTGACGGGAACTTTCCGATTTGAATTTTCCTTGGAGTTTATTGTATTTTTGTGATTTTACCCACTGAATAACAGGCTCCTTACGTGGGACAGGCACTTAAACTTTGACGGGGTTACGAAGTTTGCTGGTGCACATTTACTCGTTATAATTTGCTCTCTATTGAATGTTTACTGAAAAAATGTTCTTGTAGTCGGTTGGAATCGTATTTTTAGAATATTTTTAAATACCAATGTAATGACCTTTGTTAGAGTTATTATAAGAAGACTAGTGCTGACATTTGACAGTCTTTTGAATTCCATTCCTATATCTTTCATAGACCTTGAACAATTAGAATCTGAACTCCATGTGTAAAATAACAGTGTATCGAAACTGTAATTTAAATTATTTAATTGTATTGTTGGATTGTTTTCATATTGACTATATGGCCAATACATGTCTTCTTTTGACTGGCGGTAAAACCCTTGGCAAATTGGGGTGTCAGTTTGACTATGACGGATGTACGAGTACGCAAACAAGTATGGTCCAAATGGGGATATGCAATCCTATGCTTCGTGAAGAGAGAATGTCACGCTCTTTCATGTTTAAAACCTTTGCAACAATTCAATTTTGGGTACATAGGTGGCCTATTGTAGTGCAAAATGTGTCCTTATCCAATATACCCTCATTTCCCAGTGGCAGCGTAAATTTCCTTGACATTCATGTAAGATGGTCCCATTCACATGACCTTACTATTGTATCTATTGTAAAGTTCTCGTTCTGAACATGCATACAATATTTGCCTAGGGATTTTTGGAAACCAAACATTAATCCTCTAGATGTTTACCAAAAAGTTAAACAACAAAAATACCTAAATCCTAGGAAAATTTAAAACGGAATGTCAGTAATCAAATGACAAAATCAAACACTCAAACACATCAAACGAATGGATAATAACATATAATTTTTATTCAAATCACAACATATGTGTGTGTGGGGGGGGGGGGGGGGATTTTTGTTTTTATTGATTCTGAACGGCATAAATAATATCTTGCCAAGCCTATGACCAATCCTACCGCAAATTTTTCCTTTGATGACTATAAATTCGTGGATTTTCGGAACCCACGAAAATCTTACAAAATTAATATTAAAAAGCAAACGATTATTGACTTCATTGAGTAAAACTGAATTGAAATATTTCTTAGGTTATCGATTCTAACACTGGACCTGGGATTGATTTAGCATATGGTCTATGGCATTCCAGTTCTAAAGAAAATCAAACGACAGTGTTATGGCATGATGACAATATGTTACAATGGAGTAATTATACATCGTACAAATGGTTTCTTACCCATAATTCTGATCTCGGAAATATAAGGTAAAACTCTTTTGCAACTATGTCTATGTAAAAAAATTTCTCAACATTCTGCTTTAAAATTTTAAAAATGTGGTAAAATATAGGTATCTTTTAAACTTTTGGTATTTTAGATTACAAAATTCTGAAATATGGTCATCCGCATATCATTTGCAATAATTAGTTCAAAATAGGAATGAATAATGTAGATCTTTTGTGTCATTAATTTCGAACATTCAAACTTGGATCTCGTGAAAGGGTTTGTTACATCTACCGGTAATTGGGTTCTATGTTACTTGAGAAATTAGTCGTTAAAAGCAGCCTTAAAATTGTTTATCAAATTAATGTATTAAATGTTATGATTTAGGTTTATACATATTTCATAGACCACTACCTATTACTGAATACTATTTGATTTCCTGTACTAGTATGTGCATTTGATATCGTATTACAGGAGGACGAGTCGGAGTATACCAATTCGGACAACAAATGTCACTTTTTTCCAATATAAATGTATATTGCATAGATAGACAAAATATGGCAATGAAATTTAATGGAATAGATAATTATGTGTCAATAACAAACGTCACACAACTGAAAATTGACAAAAGGTATGTAAATATGGGTCTCCGTAATAAGAGTGTAAGCCAACATGATCAGAAAGGACAACTTATGCGCTGTTTTAGCGAAAGTACCAATAACGTGATTTTATAATAATCACAGCACATGAAACACTAGTAGATTGTTCGGTACAATGTAACTTTCGTGTGATTGTTATATAATATTTCAAGGCCCCGGTGAATTTCAGAAAAGTATATCAAAGATTAAAAAAAATAAGAAAGGAAATGGTGAATGTTTCAAAGCGACAACAACCCAACCATAGAGCAGACAACAGCCGCAGGCCACCAATGGATAAAGACTACCAAATAAGAGGCGACAATAGATCACCGATGTTCAACGAATACACTGACAATATTAAGGTGGTACCCAACACTTTGACTAAAATTTATTTGTCTCGTTTAATTTTCATAAAATTTTGACAAAGTATTTACTTTGACCCTTAAACAAAACTATAAAAATTTCAAAAATTTTGAACCAACCGTTTTGTCAGAAAAATTACACAGGTTATATAGCAATTTGACAAACACCAATTTTGATCATTGAGAAGCTTAATATTCCCTTTACAACACAACGTAATTGAAACGTTAAGTTGACTTTACAGAGTTATCTCCCTGTAGTGTTAGGTACCACCTTAAATGACATAGCAATGCAGCAAATTATCGCGAAGTTAACAGCATATGAAAAATAACAACCTGTAAAAATATCCAAGTTTATTATGTTTATAGTATTAAAACTTCTTTCTTCTTTCGTTTGTATGAGCTTCATATATTAGGAACATCCCATATTAGGTAAACAATATGTTTACACATATCATATTTAAAAAAAGGAAGTCTAATTTTAAAATAGGATCAAACGTAATCCGGTACAAGTGCTCGAGCTGTACAGTTTTTGCAATTATGAAAATGGAACATTTACTCGAATAAATGATAATGTTGATGTCACTTAATTTAGGTTATTTTTTCAGTTTTACATTTGAAGTATGGGTAAAGGTGGAAACTGGTAGTCCGTTGACAGGAATGCCAATATTTTGTACTGAATCTCGGAACATATGTTTATGGTTTGAAAATTTAAACGTAAATGGACAGTTTGGAAATTCCACTATAAGTACCACTGCAACAATTGGTACTGATGTATGGACTAACTTGGTACTACAATATGATGAGTCTGGTAATACAGTAAGAAATAAGAAGACCACATCTCTATATTGTCATATGATGTCACAAAATCTTTTTTATGCCCCATTTATGGGCATTATGTTTTGTGGTCTGTGCGTCCGTTCGTTCGTCCGTCCTTCCGTCTGTTCGTCCGTCTGTCCCGCTTCAGGTTAAAGTTTATGGTCGATGTAGTTTTTTATGAAGCTGAAGTCAAATCAACTTGAAACTTAGTACACATGTTCCCTATGATGTGATCTTTCTAATGTTAATGTCAAATTAGAGATTCCACCCCCCATCTTTTCACGTTCCACTGAACATAGAAAATGATAGTGCGGATGTGGCATCCGTGTACTGGGGACACATTCTTGTTTAAAAATGCCAGTCCGGCAAACATTACAAAAATTATTTTGTTTATTTTGATTTGTAGATTATCAAAAGTTTAATAAAGTGTTTTATGTTTAACATTTTAAACGTAATTAATGTATTAAACTGTGTTTTAAATACATCATGCATTTTAATATTCTTTTGGCGAAATGAGAAATGCAGGTCTAATACAATATACACTACATGCCTTTTCTTATTTTTGTATACTGTGAATTTATTTTTTCGTGGATTAAAGAAAACTTATTATCACTGAACTAGTATATATTTGTTTAGGGGCCAGATGAAGGACGCCTCCGGGTGCGGGAATTTCTCGCTACATTGAAGACCTGTTGGTTACCTTCTGCTGTTGTTTTTTCTATAGTCTCTTTGACAAATTCCCCATTTCCATTCTCAATTTGATTGCATATTCGTGGATATTTAAATCCGTGGTTTTGGCAATTTCTGCATACTTTCCTTTAGAAAATGTGAAATTCGTTGAACATTTAAATTCGTGGTAACCCTGTACACATGAAATCAATGAAAATTAGAATATTAATGAATCCGCAGTAGATTAGACCGTTTATTTTTCTGTTTGAATGGTTTTACACTATTCAATTTGGGGCCCTTTATAGCATGCTGTTCGGTGCGAACCAAGGCTCCGTGTTGAAAGTCGTCCTATACTATAACCAATAATTGTTAACCTTTTTTAACTTTCCAACTTGTATAGAGAGTTGACACTCTGCCACAGCTTATTTACATTATATAATAGTTCCAGTCTAAAACTAGGGGCTTTAATGCAATTGTGTTGTTTGTTTGTTAGTCCAACCTTTCGTCCAACAAATATGTTTGTGGAAATATTTCCAGGTACCATAATCAGCAGAATGACGTCATTTTGTTCATCAGCTTGGTTGTAGAGAGTGAATGCTTTTATTGAGTTCCTGTTTGCAGATGCATTGATTTTTGTATATATGTGTAGAATTCGGAGGTGCGATAGGGACGCTGAAGTGCGATGGTCCACGCTGAAGTACGATGGTGCTTTCGCTGAAGTGCGATGGTTTTGTGAATGACGTTTGAATAATTTTTTTTTTCAATTCAAAGTTTTATTGCCATATAAACTTACCAGTTTGAGACATATAACAACAACAAAAACAAATAAAGACAATAACTAAGTAACTCAATATATATACACAAATTCAGGTAAATATTAAAAGGTCCCTTGTCCTCAGTTCCATTGACTTTTTTATAAAGGATCCTAGTTTATTCACTTGTGTTGGTGTTGATGGGTTAAGTATATATATATCTTTGTCATTGTCAGTGAGATTAGCAAATGAATTACTTTCTCTGTTAATGCAATTAAAATATGTTAATCTAATATTTGAATTATGAGAACAATTTATTAAGAAATTTTTCTCATCATCTAGTACTTTGCATTTTTTGCAAAGTCTCTCTTCGCGAGGAATTTTAATATGCCTTCCTTTTTCAAGTAATAATGAATGGTCACTGATTCTAAGTTTTGTAATTAATTTTCTAAATTCAAAGTTTGGGTTAGAGAGGTAAGGTTTGATCAATAGATTTGGCTCAAGTCCTTTATAAAAATTTAATTTACTTTTATCATCAATAGATTTCAACTTATCCATCAACAGGTTGTTGTAGTATGAGTTTATTTGGGGTTTAATATAGCTTTTAATATTTTTTAATTGTTTTAAATTATCACAAGTTTTTAGTCTATCTATATCAATGTTAGATTCAGAAAGAATATCTTTTGCAAAAGTGAACCATGAATAGGAGCCACTAGAATCCAAAGTTTTAGTTAATTGAAAAGATTCATGTAATAAGGGATTCAAATTTGAGGTGAAAAGCCTTGCTAAATACATAATAGTTTGGGTTTTTATATGACATTCAATAGGCAGTCTTCCCAATTCGTTCCTTGTACCAAAATTTGAGGCACTCTTGTTAGTGCCAAGGGTAAACCAAGATGCAAGTTTTCTATTGAAGTCTTGTCAATAGAAATTAAATGGGTCCACAATTTTTCCAGAAACCAAAGCTCTTTTTTTAGCTTTGAAATATGTTATATATGAGTCCAAATATGTTATTTCAGAATTATAAGTCAATATAGGTCTCACTAAGGTGTCAATAATGTGACGTTTTCAAAATACAACATGGATTCGCAGGCAGGAGAATAGGGTTTTGTAAATGAAGGTTTCCTGCTAACAAGGGAAAGTAAGGAAAAAAGAAAGAAACGAACGATTCAAGTCCCGAACAGTTTAAAGCATTACATGTTGAGGTTACAAAACATGTTTAAATATTTTAGGCAGCAAAGCGGCTG
The DNA here is from genome assembly GCA_037788925.1 of Mytilus galloprovincialis. Classification (NCBI taxonomy): domain Eukaryota; kingdom Metazoa; phylum Mollusca; class Bivalvia; order Mytilida; family Mytilidae; genus Mytilus; species Mytilus galloprovincialis. Next base: position 67,174,798 of record CM075341.1, on the reverse strand, counting down.
AAAGATGAACTTGGTCACCAAATGGGCTAACCAGTATTCTGAATTATTCCGCAGACCTTTTTGTACGATAAATACAGTATACTAATTTCAATATTAATCTTAATTTATCTTTACGTAAGCGTCACATAATTTTAAGTGGGCAATTTAATAAAAACAAAAAGGCTATTATTAGCAATGTTTCAATGTTTTTGCTATATCAAGTTAATATAATGTTCTATTCCCGAGATGTTTTTTTTTTTGTTTTGAAAGAACACCATCGCTCTAGTCTTATTTTTTTATGGTTTCAGTTTTCATTGTCTACAACATGTCGGACAGAAATTAACCTGACTAAACCCTACGTGTACTTCCCAATGTGTATCATCCTCATCTTTATTTTTCGTGAAATAATTGACAAGCCTCGCTATTAGTCAAGCATAGATTTACTTGTCGGTATTTTACTTCGTGGATACTGTTCTGACATCAGGTATATATAAATTGATGAAGAATTGTTGTGAGCAATTTCTAAGTTTGATCATAATATTTAAGTAAATGAGATAGACACTTCTTACTTCTATTATTAAAACCTGCACGCTGAATCTTTTTATATTTCTCTTTTGGACACATTATTACATACTCTTGCGTGCTAAAAGGAGAGTTGAAGACTTGAAAAATTAGATTAAAACAAAAATTAAAGTCTTTGTTTTGTTCTAAACAGAATTTAAAACATCTTCCAAATAAAATAAGACTACCAGCTACTTTTGTCAAATCTTAATGGTGTTATTTTATTAAAACAGCTCATGTACATTTTGCTTTTGCAAAGTCTTAGATTGGCCATCGCACTACAGCGTAACCACCAGCGCACTTCAGCGTAAATATCAATAAGTTAACGTCACAATGTCACCATCGCACTTCAGCGTGGTAACCATTGCACTATAGCGTAAACCATCGCCGTGACCATCGTGGTTCGGAGTACCATCGCGGTTCTGAGTCCTACACATGTTCAATAAATTTACCGTTTTCGTTATATATTTATATTTAAGCGAATAACCTCAAACCTGATGCAAAGCTTAACCGTGATGGGTTGTAAAGTGTGGCATTTTTTATTGATCTGTCAGGCACATACTCCCTACTTAATGATACCTTTAAATTGGTGTTGTTTGCTAAGCAAAACAACATGTGTAACCTCTTGTTCTTTATATACTATCGACTTACTGTATATATCATATAGTTTGAAATTGATACAAATAAAGTTTTACCTTTTATATTATTATTTTTTCAGAGTACATTCTGAAGATATACCTGAATGGTGTTTTATCGGCGTCTGGAAGTAGTATACATCCGATTGATTGGGTAGATACTTTGTAGATATTGTGATTGATTTTGATACATAGTTATTTGTTAATTTGAAAATGTTTGAATACATATATAGAGAGTAGTATGTCTCATCGTTATGAAATTATAAGTTTGTAACAGCTTTTTCGCATATGAATGTAGCGCATTCCACAGTGACTATAACTGTGGTTTTCAATTTTCGTTTGTTTTTGGTGTTTGTTTTTCAATTGGAACTTTAAAATAGTAACCACTGCTGAGGTGAAATTTAAATTGTAAATAAACAGTGACTATAACTGTATTGTTCCATTTCCGTTTGTGTTTGGGTTTTTTTGCTAATTAGAAATAAACAAATAACCATTGCTGAGGTGAAATTTAAATAGTAAATAAACACTGCAAATGCATTTTGCTTCTTTTTTTTTTTTTTTTTTTTGGAAAGAAATGAAAGAGGATAACAATAACATTCAAATCAAATTCAATTTGTAAAAGATGTTTAGAAAAAAAGTTTGTTTTACAGGATACCTACAGTAACCACTCTGATATCTTTCTATATCTTGGAAGGGACAGCAGCAATTATTTTCAAGGCTTTATTGATGAGGTATTCGTCATGATATCATTTTTAATACTTAAAAAATAAGATGAATAACAATCCTTCAAAAAACAAGGCTGACAACACAATGGAAAAAAAGAAAAAAACTGCAGACAAAATACTTTTCACAGAAAAATAAACATGAAGCAATTCTGATACTGTCAAAAATCATGGGTGAATTTAGACAGAATGAAAGGGTAAACAGTTACTCTTTTTATTCGTAGCATTGGTGGTGTTGCTCATGTATTACGTTTCAAAGACTTTTGGTAATAACAAATCAAATCAAATATTTTATTGTCATATAAACTTTACAGTTTGTGACCAACATATATTAACACAATAAACACAATAAACATACATATTAAACATACACAATAACAACAGCATCAATTTTTTTTTTTTATAACAAACAAGTTGTTAAGAGTCCCCTGCCCTCAGTTCTAATGACTTTTTCAAGAAGGATCCTAACTTATTTGTTTATAAAGGCGATGATGGATTTAGTAAATATTGAATTTTTTCTTCTTCATTCAAATTATTAAAGTTATTATTTTCAGTACATATGTGATGAAAAAAATCATTTCTTAGAGTTTTATTATACTCAAAATAGAGTAAAACATGTTTCTCATCCTCTAGTATTTTACATTTATGGCAAAGTCGTTCCTCTCTTGGGATTTTAAAATATCTCCCCTTTTCAAATAACAATAGGTCTATTCAATGAGATTTGAAAAAGTTTAAGACTTGAATGGTACGAAGGACTAATGTTAATCTTTTACTTTAATATTGGTCAACAGTTCTTTTTAAAAACATTTTTTTATAATTATGTACAATAAAATAATGTACGTTAACAGCAGTTTTGTGGTGCCGAGTTTATACTGAAATATGTTCAATTGACATCGAATTAATTCACAATCAATAGCTGTAAAGCTCTTATATGTTTTAGGAAAAATTTATCTTTCTTTTAAAAGGTTAAATTCTATAGTGTAGCCATAATTGATGAAGAGATAGATGACCATATATTCTTAGCATCTATGGACAAATATCCAAAATACCATAAGTATGGACAGTTGCACTATAAGATGGATCAAACAACAGGTTATCAATATCTCCAGAATGATGGTTTACTAAGTTTAGTAACAAATATCAATGGCAATTCCACTTTTGTAGAGGTATGATATAGATGAAGAGTTTGAAACATTTACCTACCGAATTAGACTATTTACCGGATTTGTTATCACATAAGCAACACGACGGGTGCCACATGTGGAGCAGGATCTGCTTACCCTTCCGGAGCACCTGAGATCACCCCTAGTTTTTTGGTTGGGTTCGTGTTGTTTATTCTTTGGTTTTCTATGTTGTTTCATGTGTGCTGTTGTTTGTTTGTCTTTTTCATTTTTAGCCATGGCGTTGTCAGTTTATTTTAGATTTATGAGTTTGACTGTCCCTTTGGTATCTTTCGTCCCTCTTTTAATTGAAAAGTTTGAACAGTGTTATAAAAGTCTTTTCAAACTGGGGTGTCTTGGTGTCATCTTTTAGGTTACATGTTTGGCGTGTTTGAATAAAAGAAAAATTGTATTGTGTTTTGTCTTTTCGTAGTTTTTCGCTTTTTGTTTTTGCTTTGTCAAATTGTTATCAACCTACGAATTTGATATTCCTATGATCATTTTAGTCTCTTTTGAACTTAATATTTGGGTTTTGTGGAATAGGTGTTGCCTTCTTGTGGCAAATACCACATTTTTGCATTTTAACCTTTTCATCTGTTTACAAATCATCATGCAGCAGTATTCCTTTGTATAATAGTAGTTCAGATCCCAGTCTGAAGATTCGACAGGCCATGTGATGGAGCAAAAATCTAAACCATTAAAGGAAGAGACCGATTTCATTGAGCTTCAACTACTCTAAAACCATACAAAGTCGGAAATATTTGTTACGTGTCGTATAAATGTAGTGTTTTGTACTTCCTAAATTTGCCTTTGAAACAATCTTTTTTTCGACAGAAAACGCCAATGTTTAAGAAAATATCAAAATTGGGAGATCGTTATCGATCCGTGGCTCATACGCTTTCGTGTATGCTTAGTCGACGAACTGCCCGCGAAATTTGAAACTCTTTGTTTCGACACCTAATTATACCGTGATTTCGCGGCGTCTCCTATTTTTTCAATATTTAATCAAAGAACACTAGGAAAGGCTACCGTCACAAAAACATTGCAAAATGAATATAGTTAGTTATGTGTTGTATTATAATTAAAAGGCGAAGTGGTCTATATACAACAATAACATAGCCATCTGTCCAAGTGGCGTTTATTACCAAACAACATCTTGATTCATTCTTACAGTCTTTAAAAAATTAAAAGGCAGCTGACTATACAATATGCCAAGTTTCTAAAAGAGACAATTTTAACACCTTAACTTTCTTTTACAGAGTTTCCAAGACTACTCCAGATTCCGGCTAACATATTTAAACAACTGAAACAGATGTGATATGTGTACACCGAGTCTAAAATCACCATTGAAAATTCATTATCTTTATAGATATTGGCATGTTGTATATGTCGAAAACTGTTCTATATGTTGACCTAAAACATTGTCAGTAGGTCTTTCGTATATTTCAAGACAGTTGGATTTTACGTGGAACATGTTATGTGTTTAGTTATACTTGATATGCCTTACGCTGAAAACAAGAAGCCAAGTGCATATATATTTATATTGTTCTTTAATCAATTGTTAACTTTAAGAGTATGTTTAAAGGTATTTTGCTATTCGGATCTTGAATTATCAAACCTCAAAGGTATGAGTTTAAACTTTAAGACAGTATAGATGCAAATCGAAATATCTTGCAACTGTCGATGTCTTGTACTGCTTCAAAGAAGTTTACTTGACTTTAAATTGTGTTGTAAATTTTATCTCATCTTTGCGTATTATTACTTAACTGTTCATGTAATGATAATACAAGTCTGTTGCAAAGAAACTGTTGGATTTTCTCACTTCTTTTCTTTATGTTTCGTACGAAAGTTATCAGTGCTTTCTGTCATTTTGTTCTACAACAATCATTACTAATAAATATAGATAAATATTTGGACAAAGTCAAAACAAAAAAACTGAACATAGTCCTTTCAAGGCTGTTATTGTTCTTTGAAAATGTGATATATAAATGCATGATAGAATAATATTGAATTTCAGAATTTTGTAATGATGTGCTTAATTATTTGTTTATCTGTGATATCTGTTATTGTTTGCATTGTTAATATACAATTTTTTCACGATAAAAAAAAAATGGTGTTACAATGATATAAGTCCTACTCATTCCTATCTTACTTAAATAGGATTGATGCTTTTTCTGTCAAGGTTCGTGGTTCAGTTTAGCCGAAAATTGCCCCCGTCCACATGTATTTTTAGTAATTGTATTTTTATCCATCTGATTATGTAAGCCTTTTTCAACTGATTTTGATAGTTCGTTCTTATAATGTACTGTTATACAACTGTCCAAGGTTAGAGGGAGGGCTGGTATCTCTCTACACATGTTTAATCTCGCCATACTCTGTATGTATGTGCCTACCCAAAGTGAGGAACCTGTAATTCAGTGGTATTGGGTTGTTTATGTGTTACATATTTCTTTTTCGTTCATTTTTTGTGCAAAGATTAGGCCGTTAGTTTTCTCGTTTGAATTATTTAACATTGTCATTTTATGGCCTTCTTTAGCTGTCTATGCTGTATGAGGTTTGCTCATTGTTGAAGACCGTAAGGTGACCTATAGTTGATAACATCACCAATCAACCAATCATTTGTTGACTTAATGCTACTGAACCATATGATTTTTAGCAGATGCTGTGTCTTCAAGATAACCAGTCGACACTGCTTTTACAAATCAGAATACCCTGTTTTTCACTACCATGATATTTCAGTTTGGTATGTTTACATGAAACAGTGGTAGTTGTGAGATTTGGACAAATTACCTGCTTAATAACATGGTTTAAAGTGAATAAGCAATTATCTAGGACTTAAACATTAGTTGCGGGTATTAGCGGATATGTATTATATGTCTTTGATATTATTATATTTTTTATTATACAAATACTGAGATGTGGTATGATTGCTAATGTGACACCTATCCACCAAAGTTCAAATAAAGTGGATGTTAGCAATAACAGGCAACCGTACGGACTTCAAATATGAGAAAAACTCATACGATATAGTCAGTTATATAAGGTCCCGATATGTAATGTTTAACACAATCCATTAGAGAATACTAACGACCAGGATTATTATTAACATAACATAATCACATGTTCCTAACTTTGGACAGGTACTTAAAGAGTGTGGCGGAGTTGAACTTGTTCTTACGCCTGTCTGTTTTATTGTGTTTTATCCAGCCATGTTTTCAACCTTTTTTTTTTGTAAATTTATATAAAACGCTTATTTTAGTAATGAAGCCATAACATTGCATAAGACTAAATTATATGATGTAATTATTCGTGTAAGTAAAATTAATGTAAGCTCTATATCGATACAATTGAAGATCCCACATTGTACTTGTTTTGGCTTTCAAACTTTTTTTTATCTGAGCGTCACTGATGAGTCTTATGTAGACAAAACGCGCGTCTAGCGTATAAAAGAGTTTACTACAAGCCTGGTACCTTTGATAAATATTTGCAAGCATATTATAATGCTTTCTTGCTTTGTGTTTTAACTTTTATGTTTTGATTATTTTTTCTAATATTCTATTCTATGTAAATAACATTGTGATAATGTGGCCATGTTAAGAAGCAGATATAATTATGATAAGAAAACAAAATGAAATACACATAAAATATATATATATATTCATTTCTTTTAACTTAAAATAATTACATTACATATATGTTTCATTAATATTTTGATTGACTTAAAACAATCTTTCGTCATTCTTCATTTTAAAATAAACTGCACGAATTGTAACATACATAATTACACACGTTACACACGTTTCCACAATAGAGTGTACAGATAAATAAAAGAAAAACTTGATAGTAACCGTGTTTTCATGATCATAGCGAAAAAATGTAATTATAAGTATTGAATGCTAATTTCATATGGTTGTAAAAGCGTTGACCGTGCGCATATTTTCCGAAATGTACTTTGGTCAAGGCTTTTAGACCCCAATGCATATAATTTTATTGTACAATAAATGTACCGGACTTACATCTTAGCAATATTTGATTGTGTTACGTTCTGTTGCGTACTATAATTTGATCATATAAACATGCACAATGATGCAGTCAAATGTTTAGACATTTGAACTGTTTATTAGTTTAAACTAAAAAATAACATAAATCAAATTACTAGTTACTAGATAGCCAATGAAGTATGAGATTGCGTTTGATAGACATCTAATGGGAGGTACTTTATGATATATTTTGGATAATGATGACATATAAATGGGAATTTAACTTTCTCTTGCATTCACTCAAATCCACATCATTAGATAAAGCAGTGGAATTCATAACAGTCGATATACAATAGAGATTAGTGATTTTTGCAATGATTTACAAAACAAGCACACTCTTCATCTCAAATTCTTCTTTTTCATTAATTTACTACATTCTGAAGCATTGCATTCCAAAAGTGTATTAATATCTGATATTAAGGTTTGATGTAGTAATAGTACATATGACGTCATTTTTTAAGCCAATGTTTTTTCATGGGCTCAGAGAGTTAAACCATATATATTTAGATCATATTTATTAAATAAAACATTCAATGCGTCAGGAGCTGACAGATCATGAAGCCACATACATTTGGTGAAAAGCTACACATTTTGTTTTTTTTTATAAAAACTCATAACTAACATTGTTAACTACCAACTGTAGTATAAAATACACAAATCCATGATGGAAAACACTCATATTAATGAAAAAACACAATTGATAAAAAAAGGGGGGAAATGTACTGAACTGACTTGACTCAAGTTGTACAAAAATTGCTGTCTTCATAAAAATTACATGTGACTTAGAGATATACCAAATTATACTGTTTTCGCATACAAATAAATCATTACAAAGTTCACACATGATTGTTTACACAAATGAAGAATGTCAGCTGTTTGAATATATGCTTTCTCATGAAACATACCGCAAATAAAAAATTAGAATCTTTAACTAGAATACATAGGACAGAATGGCATTATTACTTACATCGTAATTCACCAAGGGACAAGGAGAATGCTAATGTTCTTCGTAATTTGTTCAAAAAGTATATCAAGCCATGCTGCAGGAAATGTAAAAACAATGTGTAAAACAAAAACAAAGCCGTGTGATATGAATATATCACTAGTAAAAAAATTAACAATACTTCAAAAATCAAAAAGGTTTGACCAAGTACACAATCAAAAATGTTCTCATTCTTACACAAGTTATTTACAAATAATAAATACTACCTCATTAGCAGGTCTATTGAATATCTTCCTGTTCTTCCCGAGACGCACTTGAACTTCACGAACGCGACCATCAGAACTTGCATATGTTTGTTCAATAACACCAATGGCCAAGTTATTACGGTGCAAGCTGACATCACGCATAAGAACAATGCCACCTTCAGTCAAGTTTCTGCACACTTGTTTCCATTTGTGTCGAATTTGTAAAGTAGGCAAATATTGAGTTCTCCAACGTTTCCAGATGAGTTTGCAAGTTGTAGGATGCATCTCCATTGAGAATTTAACAAGTCCTCTATTGAAAAAGATCACACGGTATTTTCACTTTTTAACAAGTATACTGACTTCTCACTGTTTGAATGAGAAGACAGTGCATCATCCACATAAAAGTTAGTATTAACATAGGTTACTACATCAGATCCAAATTTTGATTCTGCCATGTCAGCGGTTTTACGTAAGCCTAAGGTTGTGACAGCCGGAGAAGGACTGTTTCCAAACACATGTACGGCCATTCTATAGTCCACTAAATCTTTCTCCCTATCATTATCTTCATGTCATATGAATCTAAGAAAATCTCTATGCTCTGGTGTTACATTGAAACTATAGAACATCTTTCGAATGTCTGCAGTAATTGCAATTTTATCCTTCGGAAACCTCAATAAAACTCCAAGCTAGCTGTTAACAAGGTTTGGTCCTGTCATCAATACGTCGTTTAGAGAAGTTCCTTGAAATTTAGCGGATGAGTCAAAAACAACTGTAATGCGATCATTCTTTATCGGATGATACACCCCAAACATATGAAGATACCACTTTTCTTTCGGAGTCTCTGTATTGTGTGCTCGTTCAGCATGATTATTGTCAAATAGAGTTTTCATGAAGTCTACGACATGCTGTTTTTCAACAAGATCTTTACACAAACTTATATCAAAGGCTCTTGCTCGATTTAGAGCTTGTAGACGATTATTTGGTAGTTACGGGCGTGATTCCTTAAAGGGAAGTGGAGCCGTCCAGTTTTGATTTTCATCTTGTTGTATTTCATCTGACATTACGCGCATAAACATTTTGTCTTCAATTGACATACATTTGCGGTTGTCGTCAGGCTCAAGCTTGAATAATGACGTAGATAACTTTTCGGAAATATGAATACTATTGTCACATGGTTCAAATATTGTTGGCCTCCCATTTTTTTGTACAAAAGTGTTCATAGCATTGACAGTGCTAGGTGAGCTTCCACAGCATCTCTCGCTATAAGGAGTAAAATTTCAGCATCCTTATCAAGGTGCGGTAATGTGTGCAATAGATATCAAACGAGCATGAGCTTAAGCAATTTCATTTGTCGGAATTTCTTGTCTATTATTTGGTATTGCGTCACACTCAACTAAAGTTGGGAGATATATGCCGTAATTGTCATCAAGTGATTCAATTATAAAACCCTTTGTTCTCCTACCGGTCAAAGTAAACTGACCACTACAACTTGCAAGTGAATAATTTTCTGGTTCAGTGTTCACCTCAAAATAGTCTACTAACTCTTTCCTTGCTAATGAACAGTTACTTAGTTCGTCAATTATCGCATTAGTACGGATTGTCGGTTTATCCATCGTTGTATGTCTTACATTAACTAACACAATTTTGGCACATGATTTTCCTGTAAATGTATTTTCACAAATTTGAGTACATTTCGAGTGAACAGAACTCTCACCGCCTTGACTGTTGTTGGGTTTCTGAATTCTATACTGACTTGCGTAAATATGCATAGCCGCTGTGTGATCGGTACTTTTGTATTCAGAACATAAAGCATTCTTGTCACAATTGCGAAAAATGTGTCTCCCAACGCAACATTTAAAGCACAAACCATTTTTCTTCAGTAGAGCTCTCCTATCTACAGTACTCATGTGTCTAAAAGCACGGCACTCATCCAATAAGTGATCGCTATTATGTATGGCGCAACGCATATTAGAGTTTACGTTGGCGTGTGGTTCATGTTTGTCTTGTGAAACATTTGTCTTTTTTACAGCAAATTGTTGTGTCTTAAATGGTTTGTCTTCGTTCAACATATGTATTGCTTCCAAATATAAATTCAGCATCGTTTATAGTTGAAGCCATGTCATTGATGAAGTCACAAAAGTATGTGAATGGTGGGTATAGAACTGAATGTATTCGTTTGTATTTAACTGCTCTATCTCGCCATTTAGTTTGCAGGTTAATAGGAAGTTTAGAAATTATAGGAATCACACCGACGGATGTTTCGAAATATGCTAGAAGTGCTGTATATTCTTGTTTTTCTGATAATACATCTGAAAGTGCAATCAATGTTTTCTTATCTTTATATGTTATCTTTGTAAAGGTCGATAGTTTTTTCTCCAGGGCACTTCCGATCATTTCTGGGCAACCATAACGTAGAATGTAGAACTATTATGTTCCAAGAACGTGATAATGCAATAGTTGGATTTCCTAAATTTGAAATTTTAATGCTTTTAATTTGTCGTGAGGAGTCTAGTTATCTGTATAGGCATTTCTTCATTCATGTGTTCGTCATTGCGTACGAAAGTTTGTGTGTCAATGTTGTTAACAGCTGGCACACTGTTTTGAACCGGCGGTTCTTCATTCATGTTTTTCTCATTGTGTAAAGAAGCTTGTGTATCTCTTTTGTTAACAGCTGGCACACGGTTGTGAACCTCGTTTTGCCATTTAACATGTTTACTTTGCTCAAAAATGTACTTAGCCGTGCGTTGTTCAGTTAACGATGGGGAGGAAGCCTCTGTTTATCTGTCTGATTCGTCAAATACTTCTTCCATAGCATGCAGATCAGCCTTTGCAACTGCTACGTCACGTTTTTCTTCCAATTCTTTTGTCATTTTCTAATGTTTTGCTTTTTCTAAAGTAGTGTTCGCTTCTAGTTGTGCTTTCTGTTGCACAAGGGTTGATTCTTGATCGACATACTCTAACCACTTTCTGGCTGCCTCTAAATTAGCTTTCTGTCGCATCATTGTAGAGCTAGTAATGCTACGATCTGATCGTCTAGATGTCCTTGATATTTGGCTCCTAACTGAGTTGCTGCCATTAGGTTCTGTTTTCAAATCTTTTTTTAATTTAAACATCTGTTACTTGAAAAGTAGTGTCTTTTTTCACCTGTTAACCTGTTTGTGTGAAAGCTTGAGTAGGTGAAGTTTTAACTTTGGTAAAGAATAGTTCATTGCAGTTTCAGTTTTATGCATATTGATACTGCGTATCAACTGATGCGCTATGAGTTCACGTTGACTGTCGAGTGTATTTTTTAGATTCAAATAATAATTCTATATAACAATCAGATAAGTTCATGTATTTATTTGTTGTTAAAGCTTTTTCCTCGTGCCTTGCTTCACTGTATAGCAAAATAGAGATACGTCTGTCATTTTCCCTGCTTAGTTTAGCTAATGCTTGTGAATATTTATCAACCTCACCTAGGTATTGTTCATATGCTTACAGTGTTAAATATTTTGTCTTTCCTTCCTCCTCTCCATCACCACTTGTCACCATGCTGATGGATCTTTTCACTGTTCTGCCTTGGGTGCAGAGAGTTAAACTATATATATGTAGATCATTTTATTCAATAAAACATTTAATGCATTTGGTGAAAAGCTACACATTTGTTCTTTTTTTAATAAAAACTCATAACTAACATTGTTAACTACCAACTGTAGTTATTAAATACAAATATCTATGATTGAAAACAGTCATATCAATGAAAAAACACAATTGACAAAAAAGGGGAGAAATGTACTGAATCGACTTGACTAGAGTTGTAAAAAAATTGCTGTCTTCATAAAAATTACATATGACTTAGAGTTATAACAGATAATACTGTTTTCGCATTCAAATAAAACATAACAAAGTTCACATATGATTATTTACCCAAATGCAATCGTTCGTAGAATGTAAAAGCTGTTTGGATATATGCTTTCTCGTAACTTATACCGCAAAAAAACATAATAATATCTTTAACTAGAATACATAGGACATAATGGTATTATTACGTACATCGTTATTCACCAAGGGACAAGGAGAATGATGATGTACTTCATAATTTGTTCAAAAATGATATCAAGTCATGCTGCAGGAAATGTAAAAACAATGTGTAAAACAAAAACAAAGCCGGATTAACCACAATTATCATTATCAAAAAAGGCAGGTTGCTTATAAAAAGGGATAACTCTAATGATATGCTTGGCATTACAGCCATCGGGAAACCAAAATTGATCATACCAATGACAATGACAATGTTTATCATACGAGAAAAAGATGTCAAAACTCGTGAGAAATGAACTTTGCTTGATATCAATTCTTGTTGTTAATTTAAATAGTACATGCAATAGTAAACTCACAAAAGGCTCGTTTTTTATTGTATTGAGATTTTATAACTCGAGTTGATATCCAACGGTGTCATCTTCGTAATGAAACTCATAACTACCTATCATCTCTTTTAGATTATATCCAAGTTTGTTTGCACAAACATTTTTCTTATGATGGCGTAGGTATTACAATTTAAATTACATCACCCACTGGTAAGATAATATTTACTTTAAGATTCACCTTAAACGCGTCAGGTCTGTCTCCTTCCTGCGGAAAGACCATTTGCTTTTGTTCTGGTAAATGTTTCTTGTTACTCTCTGTGAAGCCCATTCGATTAAGTTCTGACACTTTGTTTCTTTTTTCACGGTTAAATAATCCACACATAAATATTCATTTTGTTCAAATGAGAATGACTAATGGTCTGCTTTATGAACAAAACATTAAACGAAGTAACAAAGGACAACCACTGAATTACAGGCTCCTGACTTGAGACAGGCACATACAGAAAGGCCGGGCTAAAATGTTGGTGGTATCAAACACCCTCACATGGGAGAGTGATGTACAGGACAACATCAGAACAAACTAACATTCCGTTGAAAAGGGCTCCATTCAATACAAAGCAAAAAACAAAAGATTGAAGGACATGGGATGTAAATAAACTCACCAAAGATATCAGGACTTGAATGTGTATAACAATAATGTTTAGTTGGGTTTTAATTTACTTATAACAAAATCCATATTTATACCGATTTATACCGATTTCACATATGTTTACTTATGTGCAAATATACATAATAAAATAAGCTGTAAATAGAGTTTAGCGGAAGAACTCTGATTACTGTTCAAATCCAAGCTTAACCAGGGTGATATTAATCATATCACATATAAAACTACAAAACTGAAATATGGATTCCCTTGGCTCACTCCGAATAAACGCAAAATTATATACCGTTGAGATAGATTATACAAAAAATGACAAAATCAGCTGATCCAAAATCACATCAAACCAATCAATTGGTCCAGAGAGAACTCCGTCGATCATACTGTAACTACATATATTGAGAACTAAATACACCTAAAGAGGAAAACAACCAATATGGTAATATGAAACAGTTCTGGACATACATAAAACATAAACGAACGGAGAGCAGTGGTGACAAGTATTGATGGAAAACAAAATGGAACAGTAGTACTAAAATTACTTAAAATAGTTAATCCAAAAAAAGCAGCCGGGTCCGACAACATAAGACCTAGATTACTTAAAGAAATGGCAATGGAAATAGCCCCTCAACATACAATCATCTTTCAAACATCAATTGAAACGGGTTACGTATCATCTGACTAGGGGCATGCCAATGTTAGCCTAGTCTACAAGAAAGGAGAAATTTATAGAGTAGAATACTACCAACCAATGCATGTATCTCTGACTTGTTTATTCTGCAACTCATAAAGCACCTAATCACAAGCTATATCATGAACCCTGCATACCACAACCAAATTATCTACCAATTACAATAAGGATTTCGCTCTAAACAATCTTGCAAAACTCAACTTATTGAACTTTTGGATCACTTAAATGACAAGGTTTGTCCCAGTCTCCTCGTCCACACACTCGAACAATATGGAAAAGAGGAAATGTTAATTACTAGTTTCCTATTACATCGAACACAAGCAGTATAAGTGGATGAAGAGAGCTCGCCACATATTGATGTAGAATCAGGGGTACCCCATGGCCAATGCTCAGTCCTTGAGCCTTCGTTATTCCTGTTCTAAATCAACTACGTGTCTGATGGAATTAAATCTACTATCCGTATATTCGTATGATATCATAACATCTCACAATTTTAAACAACCTACAAAAAGATCTAGATTATAAGCTGGTAACATGGGAAACCAAATGGGAAATGACATTCCATCCAGACAATTAATGCAAGTGCAATGTACTTACCATCAGCCGAAACAAAATACCATTGCAACATCGTACAAGTTACTGGTCACACTTTAGAACCTGTCAAAAGCGCCAAATACCTTGGCTGCACATTCACATCCGAACCGAAATGAAATGATCATCTTAGCAACATCTGCAACAAAACAATTGCCTTCCTAAAACGACACCTGAATATAGACTGTACTTCTGTAAAGGAAATGCATATAACATGTATAAGACACGTGTAAGACCTATAAAAGAATACGCCTGTCAGGAATGAACCCGTACACAAAAACAGATATTGACCGACTATAGACCACTGTCCCAGGTGAGGGGATGGTTGGGATCCCGCTTACATGTTTAACCCCGCAACATTATGTATGTATAAACCTGTCCCAAGTAAGGAGCCAGTAATTCAGTGGTTGTCGATTGTTTATGTGTTACATATTTGTTTTTCGTACATTTAGCCGTAAGTTTGAATTGTTTTTCATTGTCATTTCGAAGTCTTTTATAGTTGACTGTGCGGTATTGGCTTTGCTCATTGTTGAAGGCCATACGGTGGCCTATAGTTGTTAATTTCTGTGTCGATTTGGTCTCTTGTGGACAATTGTCTAATTGGCAATCATACTACATCTTTTTTATATGACAGAGGCTTCCAAATTCCAGCTGCATCATATGAGTACCGGAAATATTTCTTCCTTCTACGGACCATCAAAGATTGGAACACACTCCCTTCTGGGGTTGTATTAGCACCAGTCGGTCGACGCTTTTAAAGCCGCGATAACAAAGCTGAACTAAATTATAACAGTATGGGCGGGGGAGTTGGAATCCGAATGCGCACCGAAGTCATCGCAAAATACGCAATTATCCAGTAGAAGTAGAAGTACTATTATACATATACTTTTCATTTGATATCAAGACCTTATCTACAGTTTTCATGTTAGCATATTTCTAACATACCGACTGTAATTTCAATTGCACAAATACCATAAATAAACAATTTAGAGCTTGCCTAATAAAACAAATGTATACATAAGGATAAATTTGGTTAAAAGTTAACAGGGCAGCAACCTTATATCAAATAAACTAAATTGTTTGCTTATTTGGGTAATTCAAAAAATCCGAAGCTCTTGTAATGATAGCTACATTCCCATACCTCTGAAATTTCAAAATTGTGCTCTTTCCTGGCTACAAACATTTGAATGGAAGATCAAATAAAGCTTAGACCTTTATAGAAACTTTAAAAAATCTTTCAACTTTGACAAGCTTGACTGCCGTATATTGACAGATTACAAAGACGTCTGATGCTGAGACTTGATTTTGCCACGTGCTGTGAGAGCTGTTTCATTACCGAAAAAAAGAATATGTCGACCTACATTTCTCTAGTCATTTATACAAATATATACCCTTTAAACGTTGAATGTGTAAGCAAAATAAGAATCAATACACAAAGAACAGACAGCACTGTCAAAGACCAAAAATTCAAAACACAATTGTTTTAATGAGCTCACCAAAGCAATTTAGAACGGGAAAATAATTAACTCGTGATTGCCAGTAGGGTAAATTGATGCTACCACTTACGTACTTGGATCGCCAGTGTAAAAGAGAAGAAAGTCAAATCATGTTAATACTCATAGAATATGTTTGTGTTTATTTACCTATTTAAATACTAGTAGCAATAAAATATCTAACAGAAGGCCATGTATTGGTATACTAGTATCAAAGTATTTCCCGCCACAAAACAGCTGCCGTTTTTCTCAATCATTGGGCGTCCTCCGTTTCCATTCTGCCATATTCAACAGTTGAACATCGAATCTTCGCCTAATTTTCAAAGAGACTCTGATGAATATAAGTTAAGTTCTAACTTTGAACTAACAAAACTATCCAGAATAAATTAAGTCGTAATTCTGTATCAAAATCTTAATATACGCATAGCATCGAGTCTTTTGAATAAATGTTACGATTGTAAAATTGTCACTTAATGACGACAACCAAGAAATATTTTTGTTACAATTCGTTGACAAATTTTAGACGTTCGTCAATGTATTAACCTATTTGAAGTTATGGAAACTTGTAATTAAGAATGAAAGCTGTGATGTAGCAAAGTACACGTTTTAGGCTGTCCATTTTAGCATAATTCATTAAGAATTATGTACCCTTGTGTTGATTCAATGCTTAACAAATGGAAATTTTATAGAAAATCCACAGCCTTTATCCTTGTTCTCTTATATTTTGCAATTTGATTACTGATAGATATAGGATTATTGCATGTAGTGCTAGCATTGATTTCCTTTAAACAACTTCATCAATGTAGTTATTGGTTAAAAAAAAACAATATGGACCAAAGCAAGTACACCTTTTAGGGTGCGCTCGACTTTAGTGACTTAGCACGAGGTATTTTGGAATTTACAGGTCGCTTAGAACTTTTTGTAAATAATAAACACTAGCACATCATAGAAAAGCAAGTGAGTAATCTATGTTTCAAATTTTATAATAGAAATCTCTGTATTAAATGCTGTGGATTTTCTATAAAAATCTTGGTTTATTTGCCACAAAGTACCCTTTTTCTATAAAATTCAATGAAGCAATACATAACAATGCTTTGCATCAAGTTTCCCTTTGGCATATGTACACAATGGTCTATCTCTGTTATTCATTACATCTGTAGTTTTGATACAATTGAAGTTTGAAAAATTCGTGCAAAAATGGCTACAGAAGGGGTCATAAACCTTAAAATGTCGCAACACTCTAAACTTTGTGGTAAATTTAAAAGTAAAAACTACATTTCGTGTGTACAACAATCTTATGAAATATATATATATCAAAAACAAAAGAAACATTTACACTTTTTGAAACATTTAATTAAGCTTCTTTCTACTCAAGAAATGCCGTATATCGTGTTTTTCGCGTGTATTTAATGTTCGCTTTGTTCTCGTCACCTACAGAAAATTTGACTCGCGTGGAAATCCTGCCTATTCCTAGATTGACAGCTGTTTTTGCTGTCGTCATAAGTTCCCATTTTTTTTTTGTCTCTATGTATATATTAAATCCAAAATAAAAAAGACAAGAAAACTGCTGATATGCAGTTTGGTACACAGCTACATTTGTAAAGGTACTATTTCTGTTCAAAAAAACTGTAGTACCTACGAAATTAAGATTCTGTACTATTGTATTACTTTAATATTATTGTAATATTTAGGTACCTGTATTTTACAGTACTTGATTTGTATTTGAAATTTTAGCACTACAGGTTTTTGGTTACACCGTTACATTTTCAGCATTTTGAGGGTTAGTCTATTTCAAATCTCTTACTGTTATGATTTTTAAACATGGAATATTGTGTACACTGTTGGTATTATTTCAGTACCAAATTATTTAGTACAAATCAAGTACTGTAAAATATAGGTACCTAAATGTTACAATAATTTTAAAGTAAAGAAATAGTACAAAATATTGAAAGTAAATTTCTGGTACTACAGATTTTTAGTACAGAAATAGTACCTATACAAAAGTAGCAGTGTATATAGAGTTCTTGGTGTATGTGAATTAGCTTAAGGAATGTTCTCAGTGTTTCATCAAGCATACATTGCGATCAGTTTAACTTTATGAGCCAATATATATAATAAATCAATAGAATGAATCATTAAAATTTCAAACTGAATAACAAAACCAATAATATGTATTTGTTAATGTATTGAGCAAGAACATAAAATACTTTGTTCAAGGTGAATTGAGTATTTTTATTAACCTTCTATTGTAAATCTTTTAAATTTATGCATTTACTTATTTTCAACTTATACGAAAGTAACGTGAGTAATGCTTAATCATGTTGATGTACATGTCCTACCTAAATAATATGACCTAGATATTTACAAGTACTAAAATGGTATTTTAAAAAAGGAGAATATTCGTTGAAATGATATTTGTAAAAGATATAAAAGAAGGATTTTTTTTAAATACAGATTCTCACTGAAACATTTATCAATCAAAAATTCAAGAAGATGAGAAGTCCACATATATGTATGCTCTTCTTTCTATGCAATTGAACGGTTAATTTGTTTTTTGAAGGGAATGTTGCATGCGCAATAACAGACAATTATTATAAGGAAAAAACATTTTTACAAACTAAATTGACAATATCTTCTACTGTGTATTTGAAAAGATTACAATCTTATAATACGTCAAGCACAAATACATATTAATTGAACTAAACCTACATTGTTTATATTGTTAATTGAATTGCAACAATTCAACTTGAAATGTTAACCAATCAAGTCAGTAATTGTGTATTATTGAAACATACAATATTACATGTGGCGGATTTTTGTTCAAGCTTATTGTTGTTTTTCTAAAATTGTTAATTATTTCAAAGCGGTATAATACTTTAATTACCCGTTCCTTATATTATTGATTTTGTATCCATATTGTATCATAGATCAATTTTGTTCTTATAGTGTATGTTGAATTGTGTTCATTTGTCTGTTGATTGAGTTAAGCCATTTCAATATATATCTTATAGTGGTACTGTAGTATTACACTATTGTTTCAGGTAAGGGTGAAGGTTTGGTACCCTTATTTTGAATGATCTGTTGTGGAGCAGGTAGCATTTCGGCTAGGCGCAACTTTATTTTTACATCATATTTGTAATGTCCGTTCAAATTTTGTATAACGTATTTTCGGTCTGTTTAGATGCTGATGTGTCGACTACTGCAGTTTCAATTATTTAGTCTGACAGTACTGACAGTATTGGCTAACAAATGTGTCTGACAGGTCTATTTAATGAATGAAGGTTAGTTCTTCATTTTTAGAGGGCCGCGATGGTCGATTGAACTAAAAAGTCGAACTGCTGTATCTCTAGACGTCAACACTACGGTCATGAGTTCAGTACGTGGCAGGAGCGCTCGACTCCAATCTTAATTGTCAGTTTTCCTACTGCACGTCAATATTTCATTCTGGGCACTGCTGCCTCCTCAACAAATAAACACTGAAAGCCACAAAATAGTATAACACTGATGAAATCATTCGTTTTGTTAGTCGATTGTGTTGTTTGTCAATGATATATATTTGATTTTAATATAACGAACCTTTCTTAAGTTGGACATTTATAAATTTTGAAATTATAAAGAATCTTAAGTTCCAATTCTCTAAATGGTAAACATGGTAAATAGATAAATCTGCTATGATTTTAATGATTATGAATGTTTGCAAAAAAAAATCATATCGGACTTTGAAAGATAAAATTGAGAATGGAAATGGAGAATTGAAAGAGCATACGTTTGCCATATTTTACTATTACGTTCAAGGCCGTCCTAAGAAGATATAAGCATAACACAAAGTTGGCTTAAGATGAATGTGGCTATTTATTTTATGTATTTTTGACATATAGCTCTTCGACGGTATCGGTACTTATACATCTTTGGATTTCAAATGTTTGGCTTTGAGCGTTCCTGATGCGGGTAAATCCAGAAAAGCGCTTCGGACGCAAGAAATTATTAAACGTGTTGTTTTCAATTTCGTACATCACTGGGTCGATACCTCTGCTGGTGGACTATCAGTCCCCGAGGGTATCATCAGCTCAGTAGTTAGTACTTCGGCACTAGCATGATTTAACAAACTTTACAAAAATTGTCCGTTTATAAATTTTGAAATTACTAAGAAACTAAGGTTTCAACTCCCTCAGACAAAGTTGGCTTTAGATTAATTTGGCTATTTATTTTAGGTATTTTTGACATATAGCTCTTCAACGGTTTCGGTACTAATACATCTTCGGATTTCAAATGTTTGGCTTTAGCGTTCATGATAAAGGTAACTCCAGAAAAGCGCTTCGGACGCAAGAAATTATTTAACGTGTTGTTTTCAATTTCGTACATCACTGGGTCGATACCTCTGCTGCTGGACTAACAGTCCCCGAGGGTATCATCAGCTCAGTATTCAGTACTTCGGCACTGACATGATTTAACAAACTTTACAAAAATTGTCCGTTTATAAATTTTGAAATTATTAAGAAACTAAGGTTTCAACTCCCTCAGACAAAGTTGGCTTTAGATTAATTTGGCTATTTATTTTAGGTACTTTGACATATAGCTCTTCAACGGTTTCGGTACTAATACATCTTCGGATTTCAAATGTTTGGCTTTAGCGTTCCTGATAAAGGTAACTCCAGAAAAGCGAGAAATTATTAACGTGTTGTTTAATTTTTTCACATCACTGGGTCGATACCTCTGCTGCTGGACTATCAGTCATCGAAGGTATCAGCTCAGTAGCCAGTACTTCGACACTGACATGATTTAACCATTACTTAAAAAAACATGGATCATTTTATGTCCCCGACCCTATATGCTGGTTTACCTCTTGCTCTACTTCTTTCAGATAAGGCTTAATATACAACCCGTATCGGGTCATATCTTATCGTATTTTAAAAGAATAATAAACAGTTCAATTAAAACAGATAAAAATGACAATTCAATTCAATTTGTATTCATTTTATCCAAAATTTACAACAAAAGCACAAATTCAAGATTTTCCATACTAATCTCCATTCCATGCATTAGTATATGCCATATTGTGGTGCAAAATTACAGAGGTTGTTATAAAATCCATTATTCTGTCTTGAGAAGATAAAAAACAAAGATATTAGACACTTAAAACATTAAATATGCAAAATACTAAGCTGTAAAGCTGCCTTTGTTGCCTGTATTAATCTATGAAAAAGCTGAATTATGTCCCTTGGGAGTATTAATTTCCAACATAAGTCCTTTCAACAGTGGAAAATGAAAAATTATATATGCCTGATATAACAAAAGACAGAAACTACAAAAAAAGCACTATTGAAATATTTGTTGTATTAATTGCCAAGAATATGAAGAATTCTTAAACAGTAGTGTTTAAATTCTATCTGAATTTAGCCTCAAGTGGGCCTCTTTTTTAAATAGACAATTTTAACACTGCAAATGCTTCTAGTATGACCAAATATTGCTATACTCCATAAACAGTACAAACCTAACCAGACAACTTCCTATTTTAAAAAAATTATGTCTAGAGAAATACCTAAGTGATACATTCGGGAATTACACAGCAAAAAAGGCAAACATATGGTTAGAACAATTTGTTGCGAATTCATTCCTGGGTTTTCCAATTGAATTAATCATTGCGATATGCGAAAACAATTACAAAAGAACAATAGTTTGGTGCAGTTTATACAATATAGTTAATATTGAAATCCTAGAATAAAGTTTTATATCAGTACCCATCAATTTGACTTATCATGATGACTCAGAACTTTTCTAAACACTCTACTGTTCTCAGTTAAAAAAAATCTATTCTTGGTGATAAAAATCAAATGTACTTATAAAATGCTTCAAAATAGTATAGTATGACTGAGATCTGATAGATTTTGATTTATCTTGCTATGTTGAGTATCCTGTGACATTAAGCTATAAAGAATTCTTATGATACTATTAATGCAATACTGGGTTATTGTGAAAACCTCGGCTATAATAAATACTTGTATGTCCCCATTACTTAAAGAAACATGGATCAATTTATGTCCCCACCCCTACATGCTGGTTTACCTATATCTCTACTTCTTTCAGATAAGGCTTAATAAGCAACTTGTATCCAGTCATATCTTATCTTATTTTAAAAGAATAATATTCAGTTCAATTAAAACAGATAAAAATGACAATTCAATTCAATTTGTATTCATTTTATCCAAAATTTACAACAAAAGCACAAATCCAAGATTTTCCATACTAATCTCCATTCAATGCTTTAGTATATGCCATATTGTGGTGCATAAATTACAGAGGTTGTTATAAAATCCATTATTCTGTCTTGAGATGATAAAAACAAAGATATTAGACACTTAAAACATTAAATATGCAAAATACTAAGCTGTAAACAATGGTAAAGTTGCCTGTATTAATCTATAAAAAAAAATCTGATTTATGTCCCTTGGGAGTATTAATTTCCAACATAAGTCCTTTCAACAGTGGAAAATGAAAAATTATATATGCCTTATATAACAAAAGATAGAAACTACAAAATAAAGCACTATTGAAATATTTACTGTATAAATTGCCAAGAATATGAACAATTCTTTACACAGGAGTGTATAAATTCTATCTGAATTAAGCCTCCAGTGGGCCTCTTTTTTCTTTAATAGACAATTTTAACACTGAAAATGCTTCTAGCATGACCAAATATTGCCATACTCCATAAACAGTACAAACTTGACCAGACAATTTCCTATTTTGAAAGATTATGTCTAGAGAAATACCCAAGTGATACATATGGGGAATTACACAGCAAAAAAGTCAAATATATGGTTAAAAATATTTGTCGAGTCTTGAATTTAGGGTTTTCCAATTGAATTAATCATTGCAAAAGCTAAAAACAAATACAAAAGAACAATAGTTTGGTGCAGTTTATACAATATAGTTAATATTGAAATCGTAGAATAAAGTTTTATATCAGTAGCCATCAATTTGACTTATCATGTTACTTAGCACTTTTCTCAACACAGCACTGTTCTCAGTTAAAAATTTCTATTCTTTGTGATAAAAATCAAAAATTCTTATCAAATGCTTCAAAATAGTATAATATGACTTTTTGATTTCCCTTGCTATCTTGAGTAGATTGTGACATAAAGCTATAAAGAATTCTTATGATACTATTAATGCAATACTGGGTTTTTGTGAAAACCTTGGCTATAATAAATACTTGTATGTCCCCATTACTTACAGAAACATGGCTTATTTTATGTCCCCACCACTACATGCTGGTTTACCTATTTCTCTACTTCTTTCAGATAAGGCTTAATAAACAACCTGTATCCCGTCATATCTTATCTTATTTTTAAAAGAATAATATTCAGTTCCATTTAAACAGATAAAACAATTCCATTCAATTTGTATTCATTTTATCCAAAATTTACAACAAAAGCACAAATCCAAGATTTTCCATACTAATCTCCATTCAATGCTTTAGTATATGCCATATTGTGGTGCAAAATTACAGAGGTTGTTATAAAATCTATTATTCTGTCTTGAGATCATCAAAACAAAGATAATAGACACTTAAAACATCAAATATGCAAAATACTAAGCTGTAAACAATGGTAATGTTGCCTGTATTAATCTATGAAAGAGCAGAATTATGTCCCTTTGGAGAATTAATTTCCAACATAAGTCCTTTCAACAGTGGAAAATGAAAAATTATATATGCATGATATAACAAAAGATAGAAACTACAAAATAAAGCACTATTGAAATATTTGTTACATGAATTGCCAAGAATATGAACAATTCTTTTCATAGGAGTGTATAATCCTTTCTGAATTTAGCCTCAAGTGGGCCTCTTTTTTTCTTTAATTAGACAATTTTAACACTGAAAATGCTTCTAGCATGACCAAATATTGCCATATTCCATAAACAGTACAAACTTGACCAGACAATTTCCTATTTTAAAAGATTATGTCTAGAGAAATACCCAAGTGATACATTTGGGGAATTACACAGCAAAAAAGGCAAATATATGGTTAAAAATATTTGCCGCGACTTTAATTCTGGGTTTTCCCAATTGAATTAATCATGGCAAAAGGTGAAAACAAATACAAAAGAAAAATAGTTTGGTGCAGTTAATACAATATAGTTAATATTGAAATCCTAGAATAAAGTTGTAGATCAGAACCCATCAATTTGACTTATCATAATGACTCAACACTTTTCTCAACACAACACTATTCTCAGTTAAAAATTTCTATTCTTTGTGATAAAAATCAAATGAAAATGAAATCATGCTTTAGTATATGCCATATTGTGGTGCAAAATTACAGAGGTTGTTATAAAATCCATTATTCTGTCTTGAGATAATAAAAACAAAGATATTAGACACTTAAAACATTGAATATGCAATATACTAAGCAGTAAAGTTGCCTTTGTTGCCTGTATTATTCTATGAAAAAGCTGAATGATGTCACTTGGGAGTATTAATATAAAATTTTATCAGTAGCCATCAATTTGACTTATCATGATGACTCAGCACTTTTCTCAACACAGTACTGTTCTCAGTTAAAAAGTTATATTCTTTGTGATAAAAATCAAATGTTCTTATCAAATGCTTCAAAATAGTAAAATATGACTGAGGTCTGCGCTATAAAACCAGGTTCAATCCACCATTTTCTACATTTGAAAATGCCTGTACCCAGTCAGGAATATGACAGTTCTTGTCCATTCGTTTTTGATGGATTTTGTTATTTGATTTTGCCATGTGATTATGGACTTTCCGAATTGATTTTCCTCTAAGTTCAGTATTTTTGTGATTTTACTTTTTGATTGATTTTTTTTTCCCTTGCTATCTTGAGTATAGGGAAAACAGTACTATTTATTCTGCCATAGGCGATAATACTAATATTTTCTTAATTTAATACTTTGATAATAAAAACCTGGATAAAACAGTTATGTATGGCGTTAATTAGAACTTTACTTTTCTAATTTAAATATTGAAGCCAAATAGTATCATGACCAATTTGCAACGGAGCTTGTTTTATATGATATCCATGCCCACCGTCATTTTCCACCAAATTTACGAAATTTTGGAAGCCTTTTCGAATAATTCTCTAAAAAATATTTCAATGGGTTTTAAAACTTATATTGTAAATATACACACTGCAGTTATTCACAGATAAATAAAAAAAAATATATTGTACCCTTACATCCAATCACAGCGCTCCTAAGTTGACTTGGTATCGGGACCGTTCGCCCTAACTATGAAAATAATAATATTCAGGGCATTGAAGTTGAATAAACTTATTCAGATATTTCTATGATATATATATATATATCATGTATATTCTTGAAATTTATGGAAACAGTGAAATATTTAAAAGTTTAAACTTTATGGCTTGCTTAGGATCATTAATTGTTCAATGACAACATAATTCGGATCACTGATAATTGTGATACTTGTCTTTTGATGGATTAACAATAAAAACAAACGTTTTGTTTTGATAAAATATTCAGCTTGAAATTGTACGAACTGTAAATTATGAAACGGATTTAGTTCAAATATTTATACTCTAAGACTAGTCATACTGCATCCATTCGTGATTGACTGAATACAATTATTTTGTTAACAAATATCAATAAAGATAAATACATTGTATTCCAGTATTCTACTCTGCAAATCAAAGGGAAAATGATAAATTGATTGCGGCAATATAAATATTCTGTCAATTTTTCAACAAACTTTAACATATAAATTAATCAAATACTTAAAATAATGCGACTAGACAACAATCAAGAAAAAAAATCAGGGCGAATGGACCCTGGGCGAACAGGTATCAGGGCGAACAGGTACTAGGACGAATATGAATCAGGGCGAATAGACCCGGATTCCCATTCACCTGTTTTAGGTACACCATGTACACAAAAGGCCAACATAATGCTGAGATAGTACATTTTCCCTCAAATAACTTCCTGGTTTGAAACAAAGTTGTCACAACGGTTTATATGACATTAAAAATAAAACAAACAGAAGTCATTTAGCATTTTCACAGGTATGTCTAAATCAAAATGTATCATGCAGTAGTGTAAAGAAGATCAAGAGTAAATGCTTGTTTCTTTTTTAATCTTCTATTTAAAACGGTAAATTGCTCCAGATAGACACGTTCTAATTCGTCACATGTGGCGGTGAACGGTAAAATGTATATTAATTAATCATTTCCTTATGTGTAATTGGTAAAATTTAAATCTTTAATTACAAGAGGGACAAAAGATACCAAAGGGACAGTCAAACTCATAAATCTAAAATAAACTGACAACGCCATGGCTAAAAATGAAAAAGACAAACAGACAAACAATAGAACACATGACACAACATAGAAAACTAAAGAATAAACAACACGAACCCCACCAAAAACTAGGGGGGGGGATCTCAGGTGCTTCGGAAGGGTAAGAAGATCCTGCTCCACATGTGGCACCCGTCGTGTTGCTTATGTGATAACAAATCCAGTAAATAGTCTAATTCGGTAGGTCACATTCATGAAAGGGAAGGGAATTGTAGTTACGACGTAAGGAACATGTCCGATATCATTTGTGAAACGGTTATTCTATAACGGTCAACCAACTCGTGATGGCGTCCGTAAAATTTACGAAGGGATGATTTCAACTTTTGGAACTGTTGCTTTAATAGCTTCCTTGTGAGCAGCAACCCTCTATCAAGAAAATCATGATAGGAAATGCAAGCACGGGAATATCGTATCAATTGGGAGATATATACCCCGTATGCAGGTGCTGCTGGAATGTTGCGACTTAGAAATGGAAAGTTCACAATTGGCAAGCTGAAATCATCTCTTTTGTCGTAAAGTTTTGTTTTCAGCCGACGCTCATTGTCAATTTCTAGATGTAAGTCAAGATATGAGGCCGACTTAACTGTATCTGTAGTATCCTTTATCTCTAGTTCGATGGGATAGATGCGTTCCACATAGTCACCAAATTTTGAATTATTTAGTGAAAGAACATCATCTATATAGCGGAAAGTAGAGTTAAAGGATATTGCTAACTTCTTGTCTTTCTTCCTAAGAAGTTTCTGCATGAAGTCAGCCTCATAATAATAAAGAAACAAGTCGGCAAGTAGAGGGGCACAATTTGTTCCCATTGGAATGCCGACAGTTTGTTGAAAAACACGTCCTCCGAACGTAACAAATATGTTGTCAATCAAGAAATCAAGCATCTTGATAATATCAGTTTCAGAGAATTTTTTGTTTGAATCAGAGTGATCCTTTACAAAGTAGGATTTATCCCTCCCTAAGACAAGATACTTGTATCTACGTTGGCCATTCTTTTTTATGAAGCAAAGCAATACCAACTCTTTCAATTTGTCTTTTTGTTTGGAATGTGGAATACTTGTGTAAAGAGTAGAAAAGTCAAATGTTTTAATACTGTTACAATTAACTTATTCATTCATTTATTTTTAGATCATATATTTCTCAAACAAAGAAATTATTTCAACAATTTGACAGTTTTTTTCTAGAATACAATTGTATTTTTTATAATCGCCGTCACGTAAAATTGGCATAATGTTTTTGATTGAAAAATTTTAAACTAACAACCGCATTCATTCAAGATGACGTTTTTCATTTAGCGGAATCAAATTCCAAAATTCAACTACAATCCTACCTTTTATTGTGTTTTCCTGACATTCATATAATCCAATATTATTTTGTATTGTGGAATCCGACATTGTTATTACCGGAAGTGTTACCGTGGAACTCCACGTGCTGTCCAATTTCTGGTGTCTCTCGGAGCTTTTCATCATCTTTATGAAAAAAGCGCGGGAAATTATATTATCAATGACAAACAAAGTTTATAATCTTGAAAAATGTGAAGGTCAGGATTATACAGTGCAAATACAATAAAAGGTAGGACATTAGTGGATATTTGGACTGGATTTTTCTTCCGCTAATTGAAAAACATCATCTGGAGTGAACGCTGCTGATATTTAACAAAATTTTGACAAAATACATTGTGCCATTTTACGTGACGGCGACTTTTTTTTACATTTTGCCTATAATTTGTAAATGTACATAGATTCTGCTTTAAATACAGCATACACATTAATAGCTTCTGTTTTCTGTTCGGACATGTAGTTTTATATATGCAAACATTATTAATGTAATCAAATAATCTATTTCATAGTATTGTTTATCATTAATTTTATAACCAAATACTTGATTCTTCAATGTTAGAATATTATTATCAATATTCAGTTTTCCAAAAAGATTTTTAACTTTACTAAAGAAGTCATCAAGAAAATGACATATCAGAAACATCTGATCATAATCTTCAGTGGTATTGCAATAATTACAATTTGAAGTATTGCAGTTATTCCACTGTTTTAATAAAGTTTTACAAGGTAGAATAAAGTGTAACAATTTCCAACGAAACGCTTTATATTTATTTTCTTTCAAATAATGATAAACAAATTTTAATATATTACATGCTGAACTCTTAATATACTCAATATTTAACACTGTTTTCCCTCGGTTAAAACCAACAGGCATTTCAGTCTCATTCTAAATGAATACATTATATTTTTATTTTAGTTTCTAAATTTTCTTGTCTTAAAATATTTAGCCATTCTTTTGGGAAAGCTTTCTTCAATTGAGAAAATTCTGACAACCAATTACATTTAATATTGAGTTTAGTCAAATATATTTCTCCAATATGTTACCATTTTCATCTATAATGTCGTTTACATAAATGATATTGCTATTTGTCCAGCTTTGAAAAAAGGCTTTTTTAAATCTTGATAAAAGAGGGACGAAAGATATCAAAGGGAAGGGGATTGTAGTTTCGACGTAAGGTAAATTGATTTCACCAAATTACTTGTTGTCGAATAGTTTTAAAGTTTTCTGGTTGCTCTATATTTTAATTTTTACCCATGCTTTTACTTCATTCAAATAAAATTCTGGCAGCTTATTTAAACCAGGAATTGAGTTAATACCATCAATATTCATATGAAAGATAAGGAAGTTCTTGCCAAATTTATTAAAATAAATAATGGTATTACTCTCCAGTTGGCTAAATCTCCATATATTAATCTTTTAATACACCCAATTTTTAAAGATTCTATGTATTTATCTTTGTCAATCATTTTTAAACCACCATCTTACAATTCGTAGCTTTACGTTTAACTTTTTCTGTTTTGCTTTTCCATAAGAATTGAAATATAAGTTTTTTTAGATTTATCAATATATTCTTTTTCTATGTGGGAAACAGATGATAAAAAAGTAACATCAGTGCTTTGATTACTGTTATTTTTCCCTACAATGTTAGATTTCTTTTCTCCCAGTCTCAACACATTCTAAACAGTCTACAGTCTAAAAATTGTCTGAATTTGTCTGAATTTGTCTAAAACACATTCTTGACAGTATTTAAATCTGCATTCGTTTATTCGTTTATTCGGGTGCCACATGTGGAGCCTCATCTGCTTACCCTTCTGGAGCACTTGATACTATCCTCATTTTTTGGCGGGGTTCGTGTTGCCTAGTCTTACGTTTTCTATGTTATGTCTTGTGTACTATTATTTGTCGGTTTGTCCATTTCTCTTTTAGCCATTGTCAGTTTATTTTTTTATTTATGAGTTCGACTGTCCTTCTGGTATCTTTTGCGGCCCCTTTTTTTATTCAAAACGGGTAGAAAATTTGTCTGTTGTACAAATTGTATAGTTTTTCCTTGCCGGTAAAAAAAAACAATAACAACTAATAAAAATCATGCATCTTAAACTAAACGTAAAAGGAAAATACAAATTAAGAAATGCCAAACAAATGATGATATTGTCTGGATTATACAATTAAATTTAACAAAATGCTACGATAACGTTCATTATCATACCGTGGATTTTTTTTCTATCATCAGGAATATTAAGAGTGTCCTTGACGACGTCGTCAGGCATGTATAATTTCATTTTAAAATATTGAAGATTAGTTAAATAGTCCAGAGTTCATCTTTTAACATGCAAATTTTATTCAAAATTGTTATTAAATAAAAGAAATAAAATATTACATTTACATTTACCTCTAATTCAATCTACATATGTTCATGGATAAAAAAAAATGAGGTCAACAAAATATTATATTTTTCAATCAATAGTAACGCTCCTTTAAGCTAAAATGTTAGTGCTATGAAACAATCAGAATCTCGAGGCAAAAGAGAATACTAAATTGGACTGAAGTAAATAGACGTTCAAACTTTATTCATATACCAAATTGAACATTCGGTTCATCAATATTATTTTGAGTTTCGGATTTCGTAAGATATTGTTAAAGAAATTATTCTATAGGATTTCAATGATTAGGAAAACTGCTTTTCATTTCGGGAAAGCTTTGGCTTAAAAAACGACGTTGTGATTTCTAACTTATGCATGTACATTGGCCGTACCTTGACCTATAATGGTTTACTTTTATAAATTGTTATTTGGATGGAGAGTTGTCTCATTGTCACTCATACCTCATCTTCCTATGTGCATACGGTATAATAAAGATTTTTCTGTAGTAATGTCTCATTTAAAACCTACTAATTTTAACCGCGGTTTGATTATCGATTATCGAAAGCGGAAAAAGAATCAAAATTAGAAATGTTTATATAGGAGATATATATAAAGGCATACAGATGCAAACTTAATGTCTTCAACAATACTGTGATTATTTACAGATTGAAATATATATTCATCTCACAAAATGGGCGATGAACTTATAATCTTAGCAGAAAGCACCAGGAAACACTTATATCAATGGAGGGAATGTAATATTGAAACTGAAAAAATGTTAAACAATTTGGCAACTTTACTAGACGAGAAGTTCAAAAAGATATCCATAGCAAAGACTGCTGGAGCAACAACTTCTATTGTTGGTGGAATATTATCCGCAGTAGGATTCGGATTGTCATTTGCAACATTTGGGGCGTCATTAGCTCTTACTATAGCAGGTCAGTACATAACTGTTGCAGTCGTCCGTTTATTTGTACAGAAATTGTTTCATATTTTTTAATATCAACTAAAATATTTCTGTGCTCATTTGATCAGATGAACTGGGCAAATTCGGAAATAAATTAGCAGATAGATGTGAATGTTCTATACTAAATTAAACGGTTTAATACATGTGTAAGTAACATGCAATCAGCAGGCTTATAAAATACTATGTCGGGGAAATTGGAAAGATGTATGCATATGGATATAAAATCATTATGTTATGCTTAAAAAAAGATGGTAATGTGTTTGTTTCTATCTAAGTCTTTACTATTTGATAATAAGGTAGTATATCTAAATGCATAATGTGTTCAAAATGATTTTTGTTATTTTCGTAGGTGGTGTTATTGCAGGATGTGGAGGAACAACTGTAGGTGGATCAATGATTGCAGATGCCGTCCTATCAAAACAAAACAGAGATTCATCACAAGCTGTATTAGAAAAATACAACAAATCTTTAAAAACAATTAAAGAAGATTGCATAATGATAAGTGAAAAACTTACACAAAAAGATCAGAACATGGAAAAGTGTCGACACTGGTGTAGATTTTGGAAGAATCTATTTTTCGGAATTGGTTCGGCAACAGTGAGTGTGTCGTGGAGTATGACAGCAAGCACAGTATTAAATTCTTTACGGTTAAGCGCGTCGTTTGCCGATGATGCTTTATCCGCTAGTGTAAAGGCAGGCGCCACCGTTTTTAAAACACTTGGAAATGCTGGAAAAGGTGCTCATATTTTTGGTGGAGTTTTCGGTATGGTATTTATGCCTTTTGACATTTATACTCTTGTTGATTCGGCTATCGCCATCCATAAAGATAAACCACATGCAGTATCAACAAAAATTAGAGATATTGCTGCAAAAATTAGCAGTTCACGTCCGAGAAAAGAGGAAATAGATTGCATGATTGCTGACACATTTCAGTAGAAGCTATCTTTTATCGTTTTGTTTAGTTTATACGTAACAATCGTTTATTCATAAATCTAGCAGGCAATATGTATACATGTATATATATAGGCGTAAAAATAATTTTCATATATATACTGTCAGAAAACATGTACATATATTAAGCTTATATTTGTTAAAGTCTTTTTTAAATAAATGTTAGTATAGTTTTCACTTTGTAAATATACAAGTTTCACAAGCCATGCCTCGTTTGGGGAGATATATAATATTTATAGATGTTTGTTTACTGACTGATTCTTAGATATGATATCTATGATTCATCTTGTAGAGACATAACTTGGGAATTTTACCAGTATAAATATTAGTTCGGAAAAATTGAAACCATTTGAAGACCCAACATGAGTGAGTGGTAGTACAGAATTCTAGTATAACTTTAAATCTTAAAAATTCGAGACATAAAAAATGTTTACTGTGCCGCATAGCCTTATATTGTGTCCTTTGGAGAAAAAAACAGTACTTGTGCATATGAGCTTATGATATTATTTTTTAAGAATTTTAAGTCAAATTGGTACCGTTTTAGCCATAAAAGAAGTTCCAATGGGAAATTACATAGTCTATATTTTGAACTAGTTTGGCTTTATAAATATTTTGATATGAGCGTCTTTGATGAGTCTTATGTAGACGAAACGCGCGTCTGGCATACTAAATTACGAAGGGCCATGTGAGCTTTTTTCATCACTTGGCGGCCGTCGTCTTTAACTTTTACAAAAATCTTCTCCTCTGAAACTACTGGGCCAAATTAAACCAAACTTGGCCACAATCATCATTAGGGTATCTAGTTTTAAAATGTGTCCGGTGACCCGGCCAAACAACCAAGATTGCCGCCATGGCTAAAAATAGAACATAGGTGTAAAATGCAGTTTTTGGCTTATATCTCAAAAACCAAAGCATTAAGAGCAAATCTGATTAAGTAAAATTGTTTATCAGGTCAAGATCTATCTGCCCTTAAATTTTCAGATGAATCAGACAATCCGTTGTTAGGTTGCTGCCCCTGAATTGGTAATTTTACAGAAATTTTGCTGTTTCTGGTTATTATCATGAATATTATTATAGATAGAGATAAACTGTAAACAGCAATAATGTTCAGCAAAGTATGATTTAAAAAAAAGTCAACATGACCAAAAATGTCAGTTGACCCCTTAAGGAGTTATTGCCCTTTATAGTCAATATTTAACCATTTTTCGTAAATCTTAGTAATCTTTTACAAAAACCTTCTCCTCTGAAACTGCTGGGCCAAATTAAACTAAATTTGGCGACAATCATCATTCCGGTGTCTAGTTTAAAAAATATGTCCGGTGACTCGACCAACCAACCAAGATGGCCGCCATGGCTAAAAATAGAACATAGGGGTAAAATCCAGTTTTTGGCTTATATCTCAAAAACCAAAGCATTAAGCACAAATCTGACATTAGTAAAATTGTTTATCTGGTCAAGATCTATCTGCCCTGAAATTTTCAGATGAATCCGACAACGCATTGTTAGGTTGCTGCCCCTGAATTGGTAATTTTAAGGAAAGTTTGCCTTTTTTTGTTCTTATCTTGAATATTATTATAGATAGAGATAAACTGTCAACAGCAATAATGTACAGCAAAGTATGACCTTAAAATAAGTCACATGACTAAAATGGTCAATTGACCCCCTAAGGAGTTATTGCCCTTTATTGTCAATTTTTATAACAATTTTCATAAAATTTGTAAAAGTTTACTAACATTTTCCAATGTAACTACTGGGCCAAGTTCATTATAGATAGAGATAATTGTAAGCAGCAAGAATGTTCAGTAAAGTAGGATCTACAAACACATCACCATCACCAAAATACAATTTTGTAATGAATCAATCTGTGTCCTTTGCATGACAAAAAAAAATTTTGTAGCTTAATCTATACAAGATTTGAGGAAAAATGTAGCTACAAACATATTTTATGCAACATCAATAAATGTGTTACACTTTTCCTCAAATCTTGTATAGATTAAGCTACAAACATATGTTTTTGTCATGCATCCGATTTCACCTTGACAGATGCACACGCCTGATGAAGCTGATTTGTTCAGCCTTAAAATCTAATAGAACTTTTTAATGTATTAATTAGCGTGTTTAAGTTATATTTTTAGACATTTATATATACTAGGCAAAAAAAGAAACGTTACATGCTTATAAGATCATTTAAATGTTTTATAACAAAAATTTAATGGAATAGTTAGCTAACATGATTTTGAAGAGAACAATAACAAGTTTTCTTTATTGAAAACAATATTGCACATTTTCGGACAATTTTTACAGGACGAGTACAGAATTCGGGTTAACATGTCAATACCTTGTATGACCACCTCTTGCATTTATGACCGCCTGACACCTCCGTCGCATGGAATCAATAAAACGTCGAATAAAATCTTGAGGGATGTTGTTCCATTCCCTGAAAAGTGCTGTTAGGAGCTGGGCTAGCGTTTCCGGTGGATTTTGACTATTTCTGATACGTCATCCAAGTTCGTCCCAAAGATGTTCAATTGGTGATAAATCTGAACACATTGCTGGCCAAGGCAACACACGAATATGGTTATTCTTCAAAAAGGTCATCGAAATGTGTGCCACGTGACAACGGGCGTTGTCCTGCTGAAAAACGTGGTTAAACGATGTCTTCGGAGAAACGGGATTACAACAGGAGCCAGAATTTCGTCCCTATACCTTGTTGCATTTAGGTTACCAACGATGATTTTGAGCTCGGTGCGTTCCTGGTAGGTAATTCCGCCCCATACCATGATTCCGCCACCAAACCGATCTGTTTCCTGCACTCACGCATCAGAAAATCGTTCATTGGGTCTCCGGTAGGCCCTGGCTCTGCCGTCGCTAAATTTCTAGTTGAATTTAAATTCATCGGTAAAAAGAACCTGTCTCCATGTTTGCTTATTCCATCGAATCTGTGCCCGTGTCCATTGAAGTCGCGCCATCCTGTTACGCTGCGTAAGGATAGGTCCCTTCAATGGACGTCGAGCTCTTAGACCAACTTGACGCAATCGGTTACGCACTGGTTGAGCAGATATTCTGTTGTTATGTCTTCCGTGGGTTTGTCGTGCAGTTTGTGACGCGTTTACAAATCGATTCCGGATATGATTGATGCGGATGTGTCTGTCTTGACGTAACGTCGTTTCACGTGGCCTGCCACTACGGAGGCGATCATTTGTTGTGCCCGTATCTCTAAGACGAGTCTTAAGCCTTTCAATAGTCATTCTAGAGATATTAAAATGATTTGCAACCTGCACTTGAGCCATTCCTGCCGCCAACATCCCAATAGCTCGTTCTCTCTCATTTTGGCGTAGACGGGTTTGGTTTTACGTGTAACTTTTTCAATTTCAAATGTTTATATCAACATGCGTGATAGGGTACATTTACAAAAGTAAACAGATGAAAACTTAATGATTTTATTGTTTTTCAACAATCCTATTGATGAATTCGATTGAAATAAATATTAATCTCACCACAAAATGAGTGATGAACCTACAACCCTGGCAAAAAGCACGACGAAACACGAATATCAATAGAAGAAATGTTATATTGAAACTGTAAAAACGTTAATCAATTTGGCAACTACAGTAGAAAGTTCAAAATGATATCCATAGCAAAGACTGCTAGTGATTCTTCTTCTATTGTTGACTGAATATTATCTGTGGTAGGATTTGGATTGTCATTTGTAACATTTTGGGCTTCATTATGTCTATCTATAGCAGGTCAGTACAGAACAGTCATCAGTTTATTTGTGCAGAAATTGTTTCATATTTTTTAAGATCAACTAAAATATGCCTTTGCTCATTCGAACAGAAAAACTGGGTACATTAGTTTTTGTTGCAGTTCAGTGTTTCTGTTGTTCCATTGTTTTCCTCTATAGTTGATGTGTCTCCTTCGGTTTTAGTTTGTGACCCTGATTTGTTTTCTCTGAATCGATTTTTGACTATTTAACAGCAGTATACTACTGTTTCCCTAATGTATGCTGTCAATGCATCTGCTTTCGCTAATTTAATTACATAAGCTAGATGAATGGTGTCACATGTGATGCAGACACTGCAAATAGATACGGAGGACCTTCCTTGTCGATTTCTGGTGACGCTGGTGTTGTTTAATGTTTTCTTTTTTATGGAGAGTTTTATGGATTTCATTTGCAATTTTGTTGTCATTTTTTCATCGACCGTAGATTTTTGGGAATATTTTTTAAATGTTCATAGCTTCTATTTTTCTACTTTGATATCTATCTTCTTAATTGATTTGTGAAATTTAACGATTGGCCAAATACTAGTACTGCTGGCTTTATTTACTACTTATAATCATTACTTTACATATAAATGCATAATACCGATTCAAAAACAAACTACCACAACTATTTGCTAGCATAACCTTCACATCTTTCTGACAAAATATTAGCCGAAAAATCACACTTTACTCCGAAACATAAATGAACTAAAATTGAAATAACATGCAACACTAACAAATGCTCATGACGTGGGGCAAGCGCAAAAATGAGGCTGGGTTTAACATGTTTTGTTAGATCATTTACATTACACGTGATTTATTGGATTAAAACATTTTTCCAGGATATGCATGTGATACAGACAGAGATGCTGATAGAGTCATAAAAGAAGAAGACAATTGTCCATATTTTGCAAATACATTACAGACATCAATGGTAAGCTTTTGACTGAAGTAAAATATAGCTAATACATCACTTTAGTCAGTAGCAATAAAGATGTCACAATACATTTCATTTCATTTAAGGAATGACTGTAATATTTTTTCTGTCTATGAACAGATAGCATAAAAAATGTCATGCACACTAAAGGTTGCACTTTGTAAATACAGCTGTTTCTCAAACCACGCCTTTTTCGGGGAGATTTAGAATATTCAAAGAAAATTAATTTTGTTTACATACTGGTTCCCAGTTAAGCTCTTTGTGTTCCATCTCATAGAGACATAACTTGGGAATGTTACCAGTAAATATACATGTGCATATTGTTTACATTGAAATCTGTGGTAACCCTCATTCGAGGTAGGGGTAGTTAAGAAAATTAGTGTTAGTTTAAACTCTGAAAAGTTTAGGGCATATAAACGTTGCAAATATGCCGCACAGCCCTATATTTTGACCTTTGAAAAAAAGTGTAGTGCAATTCTAGGATAATATGTTTTTCAAACCTTCATAGTAAAAGTGGTAGTTTTAGCCGTAAAAGGAGTTCCTATGGGAAATTGCATTGTCAATATTTACAGAAATGCAACCTATACGAATACAAAAAATCATATTTTTTTTGTCAATGATCAGTAATAGACTGTATGATTTAGTGATGGAAATATGACAAAAATGTGCGAAAAAACTCTGTGCTTGTATCATCCATTTGTGCTAAGCGGTTCATAAAACTGAAACATTGAACACTAATTCTGTACAAATTATATTGTGTAGAACATTACATTTTGTACACAACGTAATATGCTTAAAATTCAATATTTCACTTCAGTTCAAATAATTGCAAACTAAAATATGAATGCACTTTTATTATTCAAACATACTATGAAAGGGCCTATGTACAATTTAGCTGTATAACTATATTTGTGTAATCATCATAGAGTGACCATCAATTATCATTTCCTTGGAAATTAATCAGACATTTTGTCTATGCATATATATATTTACAAACACAGACATCTGAATATTTTGGTGTGGAAAGCTTGATTGTAACTTGCACCTATTATGGGTATTGCTTAGACGGTTAAACACTAAAAATGTCTTTCATTCTTAGGCGAACTAAAAACAAAGGACTGACATATGTACTTTTTTTATTGATATTTCGACATCATGCTTAAGTTTAAATATTACTGTGACATATATAGTACAGCAATTCGATTATCTGGTATTTGTTTTTATCAAATGATGTCTTACATACTTGTTTAAACAGTTTAATAAAGATTATAGATAAATAACAAAATGTATGACAGTCACTATTGACAAGATTTATCAGGGTCATTTTTGTCACTCAGGTCAACCTGATCGTCCACATTTGTTTATTCTATAAGCTTATTATCAGATAATAACAACTCAATATATCATGTCTGCCTTTTGTTCAGATAATACAGTACAAAGTAGAAACAGTGCACGTACGACAAAATAACCTGAACCTAATATGCCTATTGCATACTCTATAAGCCTTTTAGTACATTAATATTACATTAATATGTTTTCAGTTATAGTCATTAAGTTCATAATAGAAAAGATTGAGTACTGAAACTCTTTGTCATGTCGCATTGAATTGATATCAATCGCAACAAATTTCTACGATTTGTCAGAGCAATCAGTTTACTTTGTTATAATGTATTATAATGACTTGTAAAAAGTCAGGAATATGGCAACTATTATCAAATATACTATGTATGTTGGTGTTTGTTTTGTATGTTGTTGCAATTCAGTCTGTCGGTTGTAATGTTGTTTTCCTCTGATAGTAAATGAGTTTCCTTGATTTTGATTTTGCTCAATCGATTTATTACTAATGAACAGCGGTATACTACTGTTGTCTTTATTTGAATTACAAAATCATTTTTACTATCAATTTCGTTTAGTCCGCCTCACTTTTGCAGTAACTATAGTATTACCATTTCTAAACTGCTTGTCATTTCGAAAAACAATACATTTGGAAAATCATTAAGATGGGTATGCAACTGTCAAAAGACAATGTGTTAAGATACGTTTTAAAATGAAAAGTATCAGCTATATGGAGATGTGGTATCATTGCCGAATGATACAACTATCAACCAGAGTTCAAATTAAGTGGATGTAAGCATACGAGAATTCGACAAAACATAACAAAATTGATCTTCTTTTTGGTATTTAAGTTTTCAAAAATCAATCAAAGTCTTTTACATGTACCGGTATACAATGGTATATGTACATGATGTATGCGTGTACTTGCATAAGGTGGATTTCTATCCGAAGCAGCTCAATTGAGTTATCAATGCACTCCACGTGATACACTGGATAATTCTTAAACGTTTGTGATTATAAGGTAAGTTTTGTATGTTGGTTCAAGCTAAAATCTCATATATTTACATCGTCAAGAATGGATAATACGTAAAGTATGTTCAATACAAGTAAGTAATTGCAGTAAACAATTTAAATATTTTTTAACAAAATAAAGGTTCATTATGAAAGTTGCATTCATAGAAACATTACTGTAAGTGAGTTACATTAATAAGAGTATTTTACACGCATGTTTAACAGGAGTATTAAAGTGAAACTAAGTTTCTCTAGAATACATAAAGCTAGTTTTACGCTTTTATTGCTTCATCAAATTATCAATCATTATAATTTCCCACTATGATATAAAATGGTCTTCTGTGGCACAATAATACACAATGTACGATGTAAAAATCTGATATATCTTTTAGGAAACTTTTACATTATACTACATAAGAAATTTGTATAAAATATCTTCAAATCATTTTTTACTCAATAAAAAAAGTTAATATTTGAGGGAAAAAAATAAATAATTTGTTATAAAGTCGCGATTTGTAATATGAGAATATGCTTTATTTACTTGCTTTTTTGTTTGGCATTGTACATATTGTTGTACTTAAATAAGGTATAATATATGTCTTTTTCATTATATGTGTTTATTTGCTATTTTAGTATTGTTTCCTGCAAACATTGAATGAATACATCAAATCTACCGGAGATGACAAATAGAACAAATAACAGCTGTAACTTGGTAATGATTTCTACTTCCTTTACAAAAGCTAAAAAACATAGATTGTTTTAGCAGGATATTGTTTCTCTTATGGTTGTTACCAGCAAAAAAGATATATTTTCCCCCCACTACAACATATTTTTCGCATTATTTTCTTTTATACACAAAACACAAAATAATGAGTACTATTTGATAAATAGGTTCAACAACTTGTGAAATTTGTATGTTATTTCGAAAAGACAGAAAATAATAGTTAAGTCATTCCCTATAGTTTAATTCTTAATTCCATTTTAAGCCGGAGTAAATCATGAAAAAAACGTTGATGACGTCATGGTCACATGAACAAATTATATATATGAACTGATAGACAAACACTGTCAGCCATTCAGGATACGCGTTACATCCAAAATTAAATTATAAGTTAATAAAAAATATTGTTGATAATGATTCTTGGTTACATGTATGAATAGAAATTGTCATCCAATATCTTATTATTGAACACACTGTTTGGTCAAAATAACAACGCATTGATAGTATTGTCTGGGTACTTTGTAGTTATAAGTTGTAAGCACTTATTGTCCGATTTCCTTTCCCGAAAAGTCTCAACAAATGTAAATGTGTAAATATAAAAAAAGAAGATGTGGTATGATTGCCAATGAGACAACCCTCCACAAGAGACCAAAATGACACAGACATTAACAACTATAGATCACCGTACGGCCTTAATCAATGAGCAAAGCCCATATCGCATAGTCAGATATAAAAGGCCCCGAAATGACAATGTAACACAATTCAAACGAGAAAACTTACGGCCTTATTTATGTACAAAAACTGAACGAAAAAAAACAATCTCAACAAAATTTGATAAAAAAAAAACTGAAGAACACTTTAATTATGTGAACATATATCGATAACTCATTATCATCAATAGCATTCACAGATTAACAAACTGGTAAATAATCATACTTAATATGAATTACAGAATGCACAACACGCGTTTTTGCAAAACCTTTATCAAATATACTAAAAACTAAACGTCTAGGAAGCGAACTAAACCATAAGCCAAAACTATGAACAGTGGTGATAATAAATTTATATTTAAGGCGACCTTATTGGTGACGACTGTGTAGTTGATTCTGATAGTGACGGTGTTGATGATAGCAATGATACCTGTCCACATAACCCATACATTTCCTCAACATCTTTCCTGAACTATTTTGTGTTGGATTTATATCCGGGATATAGTACAACAGCTGCACATTGGTGGGTAAAAGGAGCAGGGAGAGAAATTTATCAACTTGCTGATACAAATGGCCCTTCTATGTTAATTGCTGAGTTCTAGATATTACTTCGTGTCTAACATGTCTAAATGGTGTAATAATTTATTTGGTAATGACATTGCATCGTAATCACTCCCACCAACATAGACACCTACCTTGCATGATATCTGATGCATACCATAAGGTCGATGACATATTAAAATCTTGATATTCTGAATTGCTTAGGGTTTTTAAACCAAAGTGAATGAAAATTATAAATAAATTACTACATGTAAATTATATTTAATACATTAGTAAATTACCATGGCATTCTGAGTTTGTGTTCAACAATAAACGAGTTAGAATGTCCTTTTGAAATCATATGCCTCTCTTTTTATGATCTCCATTTTTTTTTTTATTTTAGGATCGCAATCATACAGTTCAATCTGGTGCACATTTACTCATTATAATTTGCTTCTCTATTGAATGTTTACTGAAAAAAATGTTCTTGTAGTCAGTTGGAATCGTATTTTTAGAACATTTTTAAATACCAATGTAATGACCTTTGTTAGAGTTATTGTAAGAAGACTAGATCTGACATTTGATAGTCTTTTGAATTCCATTCCTATATCTTTCATAGAACTTGCACAATTAGAATCTGAACTCCATGTGTAAAATAAAAGTTTATTGAAACCGTAATTTGAATTATTTAATTGTATTGTTGGATTGTTTTCATATTGGCTATATGGCCAATACATGTCTTTTTTTTACCAGCGGTAAAACCCTTGGCAAATTGGGGTGTCAGTTTGACTATGACGGATGTACGAGTACGCAACCACGTCCGGTCCAAATGGGGATATCAAATCATATGCTTCGTGAAGAGAGAATGTCACGCTCTTTCACGTTTAAACCTTTGCAACAATTCAATTTTGGGTACATAGGTGGCCTGTTGTAGTGCAAAATGTGTCCATACCCAATATACCCTCATTTCCCAGTGGCAGCGTACATTTCCTTGACATTCATGTAAGATGGCCCCATTCACATGACCTTACTATTGAATCTATTGTAAAGTTCTCGTTCTGAACATGCATACAATATTTGCCTAGGGATTTCTAGCAACCAAACATTAATCCTATAGATGTTTACCAAAAAGTAAAACAACAAAAATACCGTGTGTGTGGGGGGGGGGGTTGTTTTTATGGATTCTGAACGGCATTACTAATATCTTACCAAGTCTATGTCCAAGCCTACAGCAAATATTTACTTTGATGACTGTAAATTCGTGGATTTTTAGAGCCCACGAAAATCTTACAAAAGTATTAGTATTAAGCAAACGATTATTGAATCCATTGAGTAAAACTGAATTGAAATATTTCTTAGGTTATCGATTCTAACACTGGACCTGGGATTGATTTAGTATATGGTCTATGGCATTCCAGTTCTAAAGAAAATCAAACGACAGTGTTATGGCATGATGACAATATGTTACAATGGAGTAATTATACATCGTACAAATGGTTTCTAACCCATAATTCTGATCTCGGAAAAATAAGGTAAAACTCTTTTGCAACTATGTCTATGTAAAAATTTTTCTGAACATTCTGCTTTAAAATTCTAAAAATGTGGTAAATTATAGGTATCTTTTAAACTTTTGGTATTTTGAATTACAAAATTCTAAAATATGGTCATCCGCATATCATTTGCCAGCATTAGTTCAAAAAAGGAATGAATAATGTAGATCTTTTGTGTCGTCAAAGGGTTTGTTACATTCTACCGGTAATTGGGTGCTATATTACTTGAGAAACTAGTCGTTCAAAGCAGCCTTAAAATTGTTTATCAAATTAATGTATCAAATGTTATGATTTAGGTTTATACATACATTTGTATTTCATAGACCACTACCTTTTATTGAATACTATTTTATTTCCTGTACTGGTATGTGCTTTTGATACTTTTTGTTATCGAGATTGATTTGCTCTGTGAACCAGTATAACTCAGATTTTTTTTTATCTATCTTCAATGTTTCATTTTCAGATTCCAGCTTTACGATTTAACATCCGTGTTAACAGATAGCGGAGATATATACGATACTCGTATTACAGGAGGACGAGTCGGAGTATACCAATTTGGACAACAAATGTCACTTTTTTCCAATATAAATGTCCATTGCATAGATAGACAGAATATGGCAATGAAATTTAATGGAATAGATAATTACGTGTCAATAACAAACGTCACACAACTGAAAATTGACAAAAGGTATGTAAATATGGGTCTCTGAAGTAAGAGTGTAAGCCAACATGATCAGAAAGGACAACTTATGCGCTGTTTTAGCGTAAGTACCAATAACGTGATTTTATAATAATCACAACACATGAAACACTAGTAGATTGTTCGGTACAATGTAACTTTCGTGTGATTGTTATATATTATTCATCGACTGGTTGAGTGTTGTATCAAGGCCCGGATTAATTTTAGAAAATAAAATTATATCAAAGATTAAAGAATACCAAATAAGAGGCGACAATAGATCACCAATGTTCAACGAATACACTGACAATATTAAATGACATTACTCATAGCAATGCAGCAAATTATCGCGAAGTTAACAGCATATGAAAAATAACAACCTGTAAAAATATCCAAGTTTATTATGTATATAGTATTAAAACTTCTTTCTTCTTTCGTTTGTATGAGCTTCATATATTAGGAACATCCCATATTAGGTAAACAATATGTTTACACATTTCATATTTAAAAAAAGGAAGTCTAATTTTAAAATAGGATCAAACGTAATCCAGTACACGTGCTCGAGCTGTACAGTTTTCGCAATTATGTAATTGGAACATTTACTCGAATAAATGATAATATTGATGTCACTTAATTTAGGTTATTTTTTCAGTTTTACATTTGAAGTGTGGGTAAAGGTGGAAACTGGTAGTCCGTTGACACCAATGCCAATATTTTGTACTGAATCTCGGAACATATGTTTATGGCTGGAAAATTTAAAAGTAAATGGACAGTTTGGAAATTCCACTATAAGTACCACTGCAACAATTGGTACTGATGTATGGACTAACTTGGTACTACAATATGATGAGTCTGGTAAAACAGTAAGAAATAAGAAGACCACATCTCTATATTGTCATATGATGTCACAAAATCTTTTTTATGCCCCATTTATGGGCATTATATGTTTTGTGGTCTATGCGTCCGTTCGTTCGTCCGTCCTTCCGTCCGTTCGTCCGTCTGTCCCTCTTCAGGTTAAAGTTTATGGTCGAGGTAGTTTTTTATGAAGTTGAAGTCAAATCAACTTGAAACTTAGTACACATGTTCCCTATGATGTGATCTTTCTAATGTTAATGTCAAATTAGAGATTCCACCCCCCATCTTTTCACGTTCCACTGAACATAGAAAATGATAGTGAGGATGTGGCATCCGTGTACCGGGGACACATTCTTGTTTAAAAATGCCAGTCCGGCAAACATTACAAATTTTTTTTTTTGTTATTTTGATTTGCAGATTATCAAAAGTTTAATAAAGTGTTCTATGTCTAAACCGTCAGTCACACTTTTTAAACGTAATTAATGTATTAAACTGTGTTTTAAATACATCATGAATTTTAATAATCTTTTGGCGAAATGAGAAATGCAGGTCTAATACAATATACACTACATGACTCTTCTTGTTTTTGTATACTGTGAATTTATTTATTTTCGTGGATTAAAGAAAACTTATTATCAC
Source organism: Mytilus galloprovincialis (assembly GCA_037788925.1). Lineage (NCBI taxonomy): Eukaryota > Metazoa > Mollusca > Bivalvia > Mytilida > Mytilidae > Mytilus > Mytilus galloprovincialis. Next base: position 67,130,036 of record CM075341.1, on the reverse strand, counting down.
TGAACTAGTATATATTTGTTTAGGGGCCAGCTGAAGGACGCCTCCGGGTGCGGGAATTTCTCGCTACATTGAAGACCTGTTGGTGACCTTCTGCTGTTGTTTTTTTTTCTATGGTCGGGTTGTTGTCTCTGAGACACATTCCTCATTTCCATTCTCAATTTGATTGCATATTCGTGGATATTTAAATCCGTGGTTTTGGCAAGTTCTGCATACTTTCCTTTAGAAAATGTGAAATTCGTTGAACATTTAAATTCGTGGTAGCCCTGTACACACGAAATCAATGAAAATTAGTATCCAACGAATATTAATGAATCCGCAGTAGATTAGACCGTTTGCTTTTCTGTTTAAATGGTTTCACACTATTCAATTTGGGGCCCTTTATAGCATGCTGTTCGGTGTGAGCCAAGGCTCCATGTTGAAAGTCGTCCTATACTATAACCAATAATTGTTTACCTTTTTTAATTTTCCAACTTGGATAGAGAGTTGACACTCTGCCACAGCTTATTTACATTATATAATAGTTCCAGTCTAAAACTAGGGGCTTTAATTTTATTGTATTGTTCGTCTGTTATCACATCCTTTCATCCAACAAATATTTTTGTGGAAATATTTCCAGGTACCATAATCAGCAGAATGACCTCATGTTTGTTCATCAGCTTGGTTGTAGAGTGTGAATGCTTTTTTAGTTCCTGTTTGCAGATACATTGATTTTTGTATATATGTGTAGGATTCGGAGGTGCGATGGGGACGATGATCAGAAGTGCGATGGTCCACGCTGAAGTACGATGGTGCTTTCGCTGAAGTGCCATGTTTTTGTGTGTGACGTTTGAATAATGTGACGTTTTTAAAATACAACATGGATTCGCAGGCAGGAGAATAGGGTTTTGTAATGAAGGTTTCATGCTAACAAGGGAAAGTAAGGAAAAAAGAAAGAAACGAACGATTCAAGTCCCGAACAGTTTAAAGCATTACATGTTGAGGTTACAAAAACATGTTTAATATTTTAGGCAGCAAAGCGGCTGAAAGATGAACTTGGTCACATAGATTTACTTGTCGGTATTTTACTTCGTGGATACTGTTCTGAGATCAGCTATATATAAATTGATGAAGAATTGTTGTGAGCAATTTCTAAGTTTTATCATAATATTTAAGTAAATGAGATGGACAGTTCCTACTTCTATTATTAAAACCTACACGCTGAATCTGTTTATATTTCTCTTTTGGACACATTCATACTCTTGCGTGCTAAAAGGAGAGTTGGAGACTTGAAAAATTAGATTAAAACAAAAATTAAAGTCTTTGGTTTGATCTAAACAGAATTTAAAACATCTTCCAAATAAAATAAGACTAGCAGCTACTTTTGTCAAATTTTAATGGTGTTATTTTATTAAAACAGCTCATGTACATTTTGCTTTTGCAAAGTCTTAGATTGGCCATCGCACTACAGCGTAACCACCAGCGCACTTCAGAGTAAATATCAATAATTTAACGTCACAATGTCACCATCGCACTATAGCGTAAACCATCGCCGTGACCTTCGTGGTTCGGAGTACCATCGCGGTTCTGAGTCCTACACATGTTCAATGAATTTTCCGTTTTCGTTATATATTTATATTTAAGCGAATAACCTCAAACCTGATGCAAAGCTTAACCGTGATGGGTTGTAAAGTGTGGCATTTTTTATTGATCTGTTAGGCACATACTCCCCTTTTTATGATACCTTTAAATTAGTGTTGTTTGCTAATCAAAACAACATTGTGTAACCTCTTGTTCATTATATACTATCGACTTACTGTATGTATCATATAGTTTGAAATTGATAAAAATAAAGTTTTACCTTTTATATTTTATTGACAAATATTTTTTTTTTTCAGAGTACATTCTGAAGATATACCTGAATGGTGTTTTATCGGCGTCTGGAAGTAGTATACATCCGATTGATTGGGTAGATACTTTGTAGATATGTGATTGATTTTGATACATAGTTATTTGTTAATTTGAAAATGTTTGAATACATATATAGAGAGTAGTATGTCTCATCGTTATGAAATTATAAGTTTGTAATAGCATATGAATGTAGCGCATTCCACAGTGACTATAACTGTGGTTTTCAATTTTCGTTTGTTTTTGGTGTTTGTTTTTCAATTGGAACTTTAAAATAGTAACCACTACTGAGGTGAAATTTAAATTGTAAATAAACAGTGACTATAACTGTATTGTTCCATTTTCGTTTGTGTTTGGGGTTTTTTGCTTATTAGAAATAAACAAATAACCATTGCTGAGGTGAAATTTAAATTGTAAATAAACACTGCAAATGCATTTTGCTTTCTTTTTTTTTTTTGGAAAGAAATGAAAAAGGATAACAATAACATTCAAATCAAACTCAAAAATCGTAAATAACTTGTAAAAGATGTTTAGAAAAAAAAGTTTGTTTTACAGGATACCTACAGTAACCACTCTGATATCTTTCTATATCTTGGAAGGGACAGCAGCAATTATTTTCAAGGCTTTATTGATGAGGTATTTGTCATGATATCATTTTTAATCATGTTAATACTTAAAAAATAAGATAAATAACAATCCTCCAAAAGACAAGGCTGACAACACAATGGGAAAAAAGAAAAAAAAACTGCAGACAAAACACTTTTCACAGAAAACTAAACATCAAGCAATTCTGATACTGTCAAAAATCATGGGTGAATTTAGACAGAATGAAAGGGTAAACAGTTACTGTAACTTCAGAAATTATTGCGTGCATTTAATGATTTATTATTGCGATTTTGTCATTTTCGACTTAAGTGCTGTTTTATTTTTTACGATTTTGAGAAAAATCCTGTTCAATTGATATAAAAATTCAAAATGCTAGGTTAAATTATTGCGTTTACAACTCTGTAGCATTTTTCGCAATTATAAAAACCTCGCAATAATTTCTGAATTTACAGTACTCTTTTCATTCGTAGCATTGGTGATGTTGCTCATGTATTACGTTTCAAAGACTTTTGGTAATAACAATAGGTCTATTCAATGAGATTTGACAAAGTTTAAGATTTGAATGTTACGAATGACTAATGTTAATCTTTTCTTTAATATTGGTCAACAGTTCTTTTTAAAAACATTTTTTTACAATTATGTACAATAAAATAATGTACGTTAACAGCAGTTTTGTGGTGCCGAGTTTACACTGAAATATGTTCAATTGACATCGAATTAATTCACAATCAATAGCTGTAAAGCTCTTACATGTTTTAGGAACACTTTATCTTTCTTTTAAAAGGTTAAATTCTATAGTGTAGCCATAATTGATGAAGAGATAGATGACCATATATTCTTAGCATCTATGGACAAATATCCAAAATACCATAAGTATGGACAGTTGCACTATAAGATGGATCAAACAACAGGTTATCAATATCTCCAGAATGATGGTTTACTAAGTTTAGTAACAAATATCAATGGCAATTCCACTTTTGTAGAGGTATGATATAGATGAGGAGTTTGAAACATTTAATTAAAAAGTTTGAACACAGTTATGAAAGTCTTTTTAAACTGGGGTGTATTGGTGTCATCTTTTAGGTTACATGTTTGGCGTGTTTGCTGGTGGAGATTTATTTCCCCGGGGGTATCACCAGCCCAGTAGTCGGCACTTTTGTGCTGACATGAATTATCATTGATATGGTTATATTTATAAATTACCTGTTTACAAAATTTTGAATTTTTGAAATACGAAGGCTTTTCTACCTCAGGCAATAGATTACCTTAGCTGTATTTGGCAAAACTTTTAGGAATTTTGGTCCTCAATGCTCTTCAACTTCGTACTTTATTTGGCCTTTTTAACTTTTTTGGATTCGAGTGTCACTGATGAGTCTTTTGTAGACGAAACGCGCGTCTGGCGTATATACAAAATGTATTCCTGGTATCTATGAGGGGGAGGACAGGGGTAAGGGAGACAGGGAGAAAGGGGGTAGGAGAAAGGAGAAAGGGGTGGGAGAAAGGAGAAAGGGGGTAGGAGAAAGGAGAGGAAGGCTGGGAGAAAGGAGAAAAAGTTGGAGAATGGAGAAAAAATAAAATATCTCTCCTTTTAAAAAATGATCTAATATTTCAAGAAAAAATATCTCAAAAGGAGATGTTTTATTCTAATGGGAGAAAGGAGAACGGGGGTAGGAGAAAGGAGAAGAGGGGTGGGAGAACGGAGAAGGGTACCCCCTGTCCTCCCCCTCATCTATGATGAGTTAATTGAATAAAATAAAAATTGTATTATTGTTTGTCTTTTCGTAGTTTTTCGCTTTTTGTTTTTGCTTTGTCAAATTGTTATCAACCTACGAATTTGATATTCCTATGATCATTTTAGTCTCTTTTGAACTTAATATTTGGGTTTTGTGGAATAGGTGTTGCCTTCTTGTGGCAAATACCACATTTTTGCATTTTAACCTTTTCATCTGTTTACAAATCATCATTTAGCTGTATTCCTTTGTATAATAGTAGTTCAGATCCCAGTCTGAAGATTCGACAGGCAATTTGATAGAGTAAAAATCTAAACCATTAAAGGAAGAGACCGATTTCATTGAGCTTCAACTACTCTAAAACCATACAAAGTCGGAAATATTTGTTACATGTCGTATAAATGTAGTGTTTTGTACTTCCTAAATTTGCCTTTGAAACAATCTTTTTTTCGACAGAAAACGCCATGTTTAAGAAAATATCAAAATTGGGAGATCGTTATCGATCCGTGGCTCATACGCTTTCGTGTATGCTTAGTCGACGAACTGCCAGCGAAATTTGAAACTCTTTGTTTCGACACCTAATTATACCGCGATTTCGCGGCGTCTCCTATTTTTTCAATATTTAATCAAAGAACACTAGGAAAGACTACCGTCACAAAAACATTGCAAAATGAATATATAGTTAGTTATGTGTTGTATTATGAATAAAAGGCGAAGTGGTCTACATACAACAATAACATAGTCATCTGTCCAAGTGGCGTTTATTACCAAACAACATCTTGATTCATTCTTACAGTCTTTAAAAAATTAAAAGGCAGCTGACTATACAATATGCCAAGTTTCTTAAAGAGACAATTCTAACACCTTAACTTTCTTTTACAGAGTGTTCAAGACTACTCAAGATTCCGGCTAACATATCCAAACAACTGAAACAGATGTGATATGTGTACACCGAGTCTAAAATCATCATTGAAAATTCATTATCTGTATAGATATTGGCATGTTGTATATGTCGAAAACTGTTCTGTATGTTGACCTAAAACATTGTCAGTAGGTCTTTCGTATATTTCAAGACAGTTGGATTTTACGTGGAACATGTTATGTGTTTAATTGTAATTGATGTACCTTACGCTGAAAACAAGAAGCCAAGTGCATATATATTTATACTGTTCTTTAATCAATTGTTAACTTTAAGGTGGTACCTAACACTACAGGGAGATAACTCTGTAAAATCAGCAGAACGTTTTAATGACGTTGTGTTCATAAGGGAATATTAAGCTTCTCAATGATCAAAATAAGTGTCGGTCAAACTGCTATATAACCAGTGTAATTTTTCTGATTAAACGATTGGTTCAAATTTTTTGAAATTTTTATATTTTTGTCAAAGGGTCAAAGTAAATACTTTGTAAAAATTTTAAGAAAATTAAACGAGTCAAATCAATTTTAGTTAAAGTGTTAGGTACCACCTTAAGAGTCTGTTTAAAGGTATTTTGCTATTCGGATCTTGAATTATCAAACCTGGAAGGTACGAGTTTAACCTACAAGACAGTATAGATGCAAATCGAAATATCTTGCAATTGTCGATGTCTTGCACTACTTCACAGAAATACTTTAAATTGTGTTGTAAAAATGTTTCTCATCTTTGCTGTTATTATTTATATGTTCATTTAATACGAATTTTATTTGATTATAAGGGAATCAATAAGCTGCAGAGACCCCAAGAACTTGATTTGTTGCAAAGCAACTATTTTTGCATTAATATTTGGCAATTAAGTCCATAAAATATAAACTGAAAATAGTCCTTGCAATGCTTTTATTCTTTTGTAAAGTATATATGATATACAAATGCATTTAGAGAATATCATTACATTAAAAAAGGGTATTTTGGTGTAATGTTGTTAATTATTTGTTTATCTGTGATATATTTTATTATTTTTATTGTTAATGTATGATATTTTCACAATAAAATGTTTAAAAAGAATTATGTTGTATCACAGTTTTTATATTACGACTTATCCTAACTTGACTGACTATGATTGTCGCATTTCTTGCCGAAGGTCGTGGGTTCTGTAAGAATACTCCGGAGCCTCCACCGAAAATAAATCACGGACAGATAGCATATAGCCAAGAATGTCGAAAATGTCGAAAATGGCGTTTGACAAATCAATCAATCATTGTTTTGACTTAACGCTACTGAAGTGTATGGGTTTTAGAATGCAGTCACCTTCTTCAACGTATGATATGGAAATAGATAATGATCTGTCGACACGTTTTTCTTATTTAAATTTTCGTTTTAGTAGGGTTTTTAAATGACAAAAGAAAAATTATTTCAATAAAAATAGATAAATTTATATTAAGACCAAGTCCGGTACATTGGAGAGTTCAGAGTGTTTATTAATTATTTTCATCTTTTCAGTTTAAATATCTTTCAAAAGGGAATTTAATTAAATTGAGTTGAAAATTGTAAAAAGTTTAATCTATCCTCGAGTCTTGAGCATGACGATTTTTACAAGTATATCTCACTTCACACGTGGAATCATATTGTACAATATAGGGAAGTTAGTACCCAGTTTTGCTACTCTTGGTGCATACTCACAAAAAAAAACTGTAAATTGTGAATCGATTTTAAGTTTGTCTGAAACATTTGAGTGGAAACAGTCCACTGAAACGTCATCGAAGCCAGATTTGACAAAAATTAATGGGGCGAATGTGATCGAAAAAAATAAAAAATTGAGGAAACTGCATTCTATACATATTTAGTAATTGATCAATCGACATATAATATTTTATTCAAAAGCAAATATTTCATATATCTTCAGAGTGAATAAAAATACAGAATAAATTAAATATGTTTGTTGTTCGATGTGAGTCACGGTTCTGTGTTGAAGGCCATACGTTGGTGCTAAACCAATGATAATAGTTTACTTTTACAAATTGTGACTCGGATGGAGAGTTGTCTAATTGGCACTCATACAACGTCTTCTTATATCAATCTTTGAAGTGTGAGAGACGGGAATGAATGATCAGAAATCTTTATTGATACAGTAATGGCAGGTTTCGGAAGATAGTGGCAACATTTGACCTATCCGCTGTTGATATACATTTTCCATCAAAGAGAGAAAAAAATGTGTCATGATTGCCAAAGAGACAACTTCATTGAAGACCCATTGGTGGCCTTCGGCTGTTGTCTGCTCTATGGTCGGGTTGTTGTCGCTTTGACACATTCCCCATTCCCTTTCTCAATTTTAAAGGTCACCGTACGGCCTATACCGCATAGTCAGCTGTAAAAGGCCCAAAAAATGACAATGTAAAACAATTCAAACGAGAAAACTAACGTCCTAATTTGTGTACAAAAATGAACGAAACACAAATATGTAACACATAAACAAACGACAACCACTGTTTCAGCGTGTCTATTACATGATTATAACTAGTCCGGCACTCTCCCTTCACGAATCCTCGAAATCAATCTTTCCATTGTTTTTTACCATGATATTTTCCATTTATTTCTAGTGTAAACTGTTCATATTATTCATTTCATTTAATACTATGTATTTCATTTAATATTGTTAATTCCAATTTACATTGCTGATTTCATTTAATATGCTTATTTCATTTAATATTATGTATTTCATTTAAAATTGTTTATTTCAATTAATATTATTTATTTCATTTTATTTACCTTTCAGACAATTCTGATTTATTTCATGTCAATCATTTTAATCTTGAAAGACTTTTAACAACATATATGTGCTAATTACACCGTTTTGGACATTGCGATATTTTATAATTCGTTTGTCATTGTCCATTTTCTAATACCTTATGACGTAATATTACACGTAGTAGATAGTTCAACTGAGATTTAATGTGACCTTATAATCAAGACTTGGGTCACACATTCACGATTTTTAATAGGACCATTCCCAATTAATATTGGTCAAAATCAGTGGCGGATCCAGAAATTTTCATAAGTGGGGGCCCACTGACTGACCTAAGAGGGGGCCCGCTCCAGTCACACTTCAGTGATTCCCTATATAAACAACAAAATTTTTTCCCAAAAAGGGGGGACCAGGCCCCCCCCCCCCCCTCTAAATCCGCCTCTGAAAATTCTTATCCTGTGAATCGTGATAGATATTCAAACTGTAATCTAAATTTGTAAACAAAAAAATATATGATCGCGATAGCAATCAGATAGTGTTCACGATCAGGAAGCGTTCAAATTTAGTTTCCATCCAAATTTTTCCTTATTATCCCGTTCTCAATCCGATTCTTATCCGATTTGTATCTTTAGCATGGTAAAAAATGACAGAATATGTCCCGATTCTGCCGACAGAGATAAAACAGTTAATAGACAGTTAACCGATGCTGACAAAGGATATCTGTTGGAAAACTGTCACCATACTAGTAATCGGGATGATCAGGTACTGTCGGAACGATATACTATCACAGTATGGTGTACCGCATTGCAAACGGCTTTGTCTGGACTCAATCTTATCGTGTTCTGTAATTGCCAGGACTCTGACGTGGGTAAAAGTCGAATTTTGTATAATAAATAGCGGGACTGTTCAAGAACGATTTCGGCCAAGACGGTTCCGCACTCGGCAAGATCTGGATGCAATCTGGACTCAATCGTGAAAAAATAGCAATGAACAAATTCTCCATATCATGCCCGTTCAACACTGAGGTTTGCAAGCAGAAAACACAGAACATTGTTACAATTTTGATCCGATGTAGCAGAATCTGCTAAGGCATAGTACCGATTGTCATCCGACTAGGCATAATTGACTGAGTTTCCCCGAATGTTACAGAAAGTACCTAGCTATCGGGGTGCTTCGCCGAACTCCCCTAACCAATCCCGACCCGTAGGAATCTGTTACGAATGTGTACTTCTGCATTCAGAAAATGATAGGACATTCCAGATTATTATGGATAGCAATCCAACTTTTTAACTTTTTTTGTCTAAGCGCTGTCTGATCTCAAATGGGAGCCATAATCGGCATGTGAGCACCGCATTAGTTGGGAACCCGACCGTCTAAGGCAAGGACGTTGAATTCATATACGTGAAAGGAATCCCGTAGTGAACAAAACTTTTATTCTAGACTTAGTCGTGTACTTACATGTATGTTTTATTCTGTGCTTAACAATAATTGTGGTTGTATGTGAAATTGAATAAATATAACATTTGGTATCCGAATTGATGTTTTATTTTCTTATACTGTTATTTACTCTCCATAACATGTATTGTAGCAGGGTCTTCCAAAATCCCTGTTATATATAAAACGTCCCGATTTGATTAAAAATAGGGGCATTTTTAATGACAATTCGGATTCCGAAGATGAAAATGCATGCCCTTGTGCAAGCTCAGTCTATACTGGGTTATAAATAAATAAGCTTTATTTAGAGTCGGCATGGTATGTAAAACATAGACAAACATAAGCTCTAATGAGCTTTAAACCGACAATAATTCATATTTTGTGAAGAACCACACTGATTCTAACAGAAAATATACTGTGAATTTCGAACAGCGGTATACTACTGCTGCCTTTATTTAGTCCTATGTAATATATGATGCAATAATTCAATGCACTATACAATGTTATTTATCAAATGTCTATATATAGGCTTCAAGAAAAGCGAAGGTTAACAGTGGTCAGCGGGTCGTTGAAGCATCAGTTCAATTAAAAATATAAATAACAGAAGTTATAATTCATTAATTCAAGAAAGTTGAGACATTTCCGGATCTGCTTATAAAAGTAGGAAGATGTGGTATAATTGCCAATGAATAAACATTCCACAAAAAACAAAATGACACAGAAATTTTAAACAACTATAAGTCACCGTACAGCTTTCAACATGAGCAAAATCCATGCCGCATTGTTAGCTATAAAGGGCCCGAAATGACAAATGTAATACAATTCAAACGAGGAAACTATCGGCCTTATTACGAATGACAATGAACGAAAAAAAAACATTCCGGAGCGACTGAGATCACCACCGGTTTTTTTGGGGGAGGGGTGTTGCCCAGTCTTTAGTTTTGTATGTTGTGTTTTTGATACTGCTGTTAACCTTTTCGTCGTTTTCGTTTTTCGACATGGCTCTGTCGGTTCGTTCTCGATTTAAAGGTTATATTATCCCTTTGGTATCTTTAGCTTCTCTGGTATAGATTTTTTTATCTCTTAAGTCAACTCTTTACTATTGCAATTCATAACGTTTGTGTTGGAAACCATTGAAAATTAAACGGATAAAAGGTATAGCTTGTTTTCAAACTTCCGTCTAAGCTTTGTCGTTTTAAGGTCTATTTTAATTCAATAAGAATTTTCTTTTACAGTACAGATTTAAATGTCTAAGTTGTGTAACCTTGTTTCGTCTAGGGCTCTTCAGATTTTTAAACATATAACTGATAGTTTACATTTGATTTAAATTTGTTCAATTCAAATAATAAAAAAAGAAATAACATGAAAGAGTTTATTGATTTAGAAAACACAGATAAGGATTTCCGTTTACTTAGTGATCTAAACATTTAAAAGTCTAATTGTACATATTTATTGAATCGAAAGTCGAATGCTTTAACTAATTTCATGATGATTAAGATTAAGCAGGAATTCCCAGACACCCGAGGTTAAAAATTCCATTGATTGACGACACTTTTCAGAATCAGTATACAAGAGGTTGACACCTGTGACTTGTATAAGATTTCGTGGTCTCATGCAGGTTTTGGTCTCGCCGGTAAATGGTATTATTGTATGGTGTAAATGTCCATCGGGCTGGTTTCATTTGACGTTGCTCTCATTTTTCTCTCATTTTCATGGTTCATTTGTCAATGTTAACTTTTCCCGAAATATACGTATCTCTAATGTTTTATACTGTTAACTTTGATGGGTTTTTTTTTCGTCAATCCATTGACGGGTGCCGCTGAGGGGCGTGTACTGTGGGGTGGATCCCCCCTTTCGATTTTAATTTTAATTATATGCACGTTTAATGTCATGGTGTTCCGGGTTCAATATGAAATTAGATTTCAAAATGGTTTGATCCGTGCCTGTCATTCATTAAATTCACTGAATACTTAATGTCGTTTTTATACTATTAAAAACTGATGTAGAATAATACCAAAGAAAGTAGTCATACAATAAATTCAATTTAAATGACTGAAAATGGAAACAGTTATGTTAGGGAAAGGAAAATTAAAAAAAATACCCATTGATGAAGATGATAAATCGTGAACATGGTGAAACATTCGTGGATACAGCGGTAAACAGTGTATCCAAAGTCTCAATGTAAATTATAAATTATACAAGAATCAATGTTATAAATTGAACCACGTGTACCCCTAACCATAGGTGTCTAAATATTTACATCGTGTTATTCACTCACGTCTTTTATATATATAATAGTCACATACTTGTCTACAGATTTTTTTTACAGATTATATAATATACATTAATTGCATAATAATAAAATAAGACAAATACCCAGCCTAGATATAGGCTTACAATGTATGCGACACTATACTATACAAATATATATCTATTTAATAAATTAATACAAATTATAAAACAAAGGAGGTTATATTAGATAACCTCCTTGGGGTTATATTAGATAACCTTCTTGGTAAAACATAGTAAAATTTCAAAAATGTTTAAAAATATCCGGATTTTTCACATCATATAAAAATAAAATAAAATAAGTAATAAAAAAACATAACTTTTAAAAATAGAAATGACAAAAATTAAGTATGACGTAAAAATAAATGATATGTGATAAAAAGAATATATTTTAAAGAGGTTAATGTATACTTTTTGGGATAATCTTTATTTAGGCTCGACACGACCTTGTGTAATTATTATGTTTAACATGTTAAAAGCGGTTGCTTTTCAACATATTTAAACCCCTACCTAATTATAAACAAAGGAACGAATAAATTCAATTGAAAAGACTATTGACAAAGTATAATTGTACCGAAATTTTAAAGTTAAATTCTAATTGGTTTAACAACTTTAAGATTATAAAAATGAGATTCATATATGACCTGAAGAAAATAATCCAATTAGCTAGTTGAACTATAACATATATTATCTGGATTTTTTTTATCTTTCCGACTTTTGTTATTACACTTTTGTTATGTAATTTCTCTTTTCATTTAAATTGTCTTCTGGTTTTAATAAAGATTGTTTCTACATGTCACAGGCAGTCAATTTCAACAGATTTCAGTGGCGGATGCAGGAATTTTCGAAAGGGGGGGTGCTAGCCCAGGGCAAAAGGGGGGGGGGGTGCAGGGGTGCAAAACATATGTCCCGATTCAAATGCATTGATCGGCCAAAATAAAGGGGGGGTGCGCACCCCCGGAACCCCCCCTCTGGATCCGCCACTGGATTTACCCAAACAATAGACCTATAAAGAAAGCATAGTAACATATATATGTATATCTGTATCATTATGTTTTTATACATTTTTAATATCAAGATAATTGATATTGAGTTTTGGAAAATCACGCTAAACGTTAACACGCAACTCAATATTGTTATGTCTTATATATATTCTTGTTGGACCTTTTAATCAGTAGTTAAACTTCATCCAACTTGAATCTTCATTTGGTAACCAGCAAATATTCTGTTTATAAAAGGACCAAATTATTTCATTGGAAAGTTCACTACGCGTTTATTATTTACAAAGTATAATTATACTGAAGGTTTGAAGTTAACTTTTAATTGGTCAATTATCATTTAGATTTTTAAATATATGTGATCAATATTTGAACAGAGAAAAATACTAAATTTAAAAAAAGTATGTCGAATATGGAGATGGATTAAAAGTGTAAATTCTACATGAAATGATGTACTATATTATTTGGATTTTATCAGCCACTTTATCGACAGTTTATTCCCAGATTCAGGTCAATAATATCTGGTCAGCTCACACTTACTGGAATGAAAGATATTCTCTTGGTTACACTACCAGTAAGTAATAATACCGAAACAATAAACACTACGTAAATCTTTTAATTATAAATTCTTTTTTTTTCTTTTTATCATAAATTCTTTTTTTCTTTTTAACATATTTCATGTTTTTTCTTTTTCTTTTATTTCGTGTTTTTTTCTTTTTATATAAATATGTCAATGGGCGAATGAGTATACTCATCATTTCTGCATTATTGAATAAAATATTTTTGAACTTAAGATACAAGTTTTAGTGGGAATGGCATAGGGCTTCGGATTTGCTTGGATAACAAAAAGTTTGGCAAGTAAACAGTTTGGTATACAGAAAAAATTTTCACCCGAAAAATAAGAGATACATGTAGAAGTAAAACTGTGAAAATATAAGCGGGGAATGCGTCGAAGAGACAACACTCCGACCAAAGAACAGAAAACAGCCCAAGGCAACCAACGGGTCTTCAACATAGCCCGAAAACGCCACACCCGCATAAATACGTGTTCTAAACTCCTGGGATGACTGTGGGGCCTATTTCTTATAATAGTTTTCCGCTCAGTATACATGTCCTGACTGATTCATTAGATTTATGCTTTGACTGTCAACTGATATATACAACATCAATGAAAACAAGTGGTCCATATGAAAAAAATATTAAAAAAAAATGTGATTTATTGATGGTGACATTATGTCCAGCAACAAATATTACAAGCGAAGAACATGGTAATGGTATTTGACCCGACAAACGCAGATCTCTAAAGTGGTGAAGAAGAAAAAAACAGTTGGATGAAATCGTTGAGACAACAACCAAACAGGACAACTAACCAAAAACGAAGAGGAGGCACTTTGGTTTCATTTTATTTATCTGCTTTTCAAAATACATATATACTTTTAAAAATTGCCACGGCGTCAAAACTTGTATGGTGTGTTTTATTGGGCTTGAAAGTACGTCAGTTTACTTTAAAGAAACTTGATATGACAATTGAAAGTTGTTAAGTCTGCATTTTAAACGAACATCCGTAATATGCTTTCTGATAATATATACATTGTTGTTACACCTTATTTCAACAATTTCAAATTTTAATAGAGTTTGACCAAATATATCCGTTATTATAGAGTGTTTATAAACGTTTAACACTAGCTACGACTATTTTGCATTTAAAAGAGTTCTTTAAGTGTTATGCTAAATCATTAATTAAAATAATCGCCATTAATATAATATTTTATGTTATAATTCAACAATATACACTTCAGTATCGTAGATAAAGTCGTGTTTCAAACAACCTCTTGAAAATTTGACACGCATCCATTGCGATCAAGACGGACCTTTTGCCATATGGTTGAGGGTAGTAGGTTTGGAGTTTAGTGTACGTTCATTATCACTGAACTAGTTTATATATTTGTGTAGGGGCCAGCTAAAGGAAGCCTCCGGGTGCGGGAATTTCTCTTACATTGAAGACCTGTTGGTGACCTTCTGCTGTTGTCTGCTCTATGGTCAGGTTGTTGACTCTTTAACACATTCCCCATTTCCATTCTCAATTTTATTCAAGTAAAAAATATTTATCATATATATTGCAGAGGTTAAATGTAACCAGACAACGTTACCACTGTAAACAAACAAACAAAAACCGATGTTTCGAAAGTGGTTTTTTTCAATTTAATACACCAGTTTCACATTTAACTGCGCATGTCTAATCTAATTAGCAAAACTATGAAATCACGCGATAATTCTCGAGAGTTTATCAACTGGGGGCTAACGGTTGTAAGCAGTGACCATTAAGACTTGGAAAAACAAGCATCTGATTGAGTTTTTGCGTTTACATTAATTTCTAACAACATGAGCATCATTTGAATCAAAATGTAAAATTTATATTGACCAGACAACTTTAATTATTAACAATTGACACATTAAAAGATTTTAAAACGGACTACTGCTGTGTTGTTTATTGCAGTAAAATACGATCTGAAATGCCGCCTGGCTTTATATTAATTGTACCTTTAAATGTCACGAATTCACGCTGAGATCGTTCACCAAACGGGAAGAATAAATTAGATAAATAAGCGGGGCTCACTTCATATACATAGTATTAGGTCATAAATTAAGAAGGCAATTAAGATAAATTAACACCTTGGCCATGTGGAATCCTCGTTTCACCTTGTATAATCTCACCAGGTGAAAACTGATAAAAACGTACCCTTTTCTGCATATACAGTTACTGAAAAAGGGCGACCATTTGATAATTTATTCAACTTTTGTACACAATTATTTCCTGTATTTTGTGTTGCAGATCATTCTTTTCCATCCTGCCTAGGTCAGAATTATTTATTAGGAAATTAGTCTAAGAATATTATTTTTCTACACCCCCCTCCCCCTCCTGAAAATCAATTGGTCATCCCTTAATACAAATGTTTGAAATGTTAACCCTGGTACCTTATTAACACTGAGATATCATGGCCAGTGTGGTTAATGCCACTGGGAATATTTTAATAATTTAGGAGGGGATCATGCAGCATTTGATCTTAATTTAAGGCATATATCGCTCGTTGTAAATACAGGATATTCAATTACTTTTAATGTCACGAAAAATGATAAAGTTGACAATATGTAGAAAATTACTCGCCTCGCTGGCACTGAACCTCTGCTAAGACGAAATCGATCATGAACATAGCTTAGAAATTAAAATGATATTGAATGCTTTGTATTATAGTCTGATCTTTGAAAATTGAAGATGAACCTGTATTTCTGATACGTATTTTAAAACTGCCTTATATCTCGCTTCATTTATATCATGGCCGTCTAAAACATCATTGACACAGAAATATTTGAAACAAATGTACATACAAATAAGCAGATGTGGTATGAGTGCCAATGATTGCCAATGAATGCCTCTGATCGCATCTGTTTAATCCATACAAAATGCTTCATATTTTCACAGCGTATAGCTTGAAAACAAACTCGGTGACCTATCATTGTGTTTTTCATATTGTTAGCACATCACAATAATTATGTACTACATCTTTGACAATCTTGAGTATGTAAGGAAAAATTCTATCAATTTTCGTTAAACATTATATATCATACTCCGATACTACCATTATTGGAAATTTCGATTATTTAGTAGTGCCGGTATCTTGTCCTTGTATCCATAAAATTTCACGCAAAAGTCACCATAACAGTAACCTGTATATTTTTTAAAGAAAATTAAAAGTTCAAGTCTATGATACTAAACCTATATGTAGGTCGTAACCCTTTACAGTCCTCTACATGCATGTGAAGAAATGTAAAAATTTAAGAAAAACTGGAACAGAACTGAAATTAAATGAATTTCTGATGTTTAGGCTGTTTTCTCTTTATCAAAATATTTTTCTCTTTTCACGAAAAATCAAACTCACATACAGCAATGTACATCGCGCAGTAATTATAAGCAAAAGAAAGCAATTACAAGATTATACTGTGTTAAAACCATTTTACTCATAAACACAACTGTTATGAACTCTTTACAGCAACAAGATGACTTATTTTCTCGTTTGAATTGTTTTGTGTCGAGACCATTTAGAGAGTACTATTCGGTATAGATTTTCTCATTGTCGAGGGCTGTATGGTGACATATGGTTGCTTTCATCTGTCATTTGCTTCTGGTGGATAGTTGTCTCGTTTGCAATCATACCACATCTTTTTATTTTGAATTTATGTTATTCTCTGTATACATGGTATAGACGGTAAAACTATTTATTCTAAATATATAAAATAAACGATTATTAATATCTTCAAAATAAATAATCTCCAGCATACATCACGAGAGACAGAGATGTTGTTTAACAATCGGTTGATTTATTATTGTGTTGCTAAATATCAGTAGCCCCCTGTCACGTATGATATCGTTAATTGTCGCGAGATTTAAACTCAAACGCGCATAAGATTTCGAGATCGGCGTTGATTAGAAGCTTATGTGAAACTGGTCTATTCAGTGTAAACTGATTTATCAATATTTTTACATAAGTTGCTATACATTTCTTTGAATTTTGAAAATATAAAGAAAAAATGCACATAGTAATTGATCCTTGAACTTATTATATCTGTTTAAGCAGAACAGTAACCGCATTTATTTTGATAATATTGTTATTTCGAAAGCACTTATTTTGTCGATTCCAATGATATATAATATAGCCATATAGTATGTTCAAGATGATTGAATCTAAAGCAATACTGAGTCTGGTCACCGTACTACGATGGGTGCAAAATTTGTAGCTGGATCTGTTGGCCCTGCCAGATCACTTGAGATCACCTCCAGTTTTTTTTTGTGGGTTCGTGTTGCTCAGTCTTCGGTTTTCTGTGTTGTGTTTTGTATTCTCTTGCTTGTCTTTTTAAAGTTTGTTTTGTTTTGTTTCTTTGCCATGGCATTTTCTGTTTGTTTTCGACTTATGAATTTGATTATCCCTTTCATATCTTTCACCTCTCTTATATATACAAACCTTCAATCTTTCGAATTCTTTTGTTTTTGTTTTTAATTCAAAAGATTTGTCGCACGCCACCAAATAAGGTTGTTACATGAATTGTATTTTTTACAACGGGACATTTTAATGTAAACTTGCCATAATGCATTTGAAATATCTAAGTATAACTCTGATTTTTTTTAAGCTGAAACAGACTACGGAATGTGGTCTTACCAGCCGTCCACCAAATCAAATGGATATATGGATGTTACTACTGGTGCTCAAACCTGTTCAGGATGTGGCTGTACAGAATTGAGGGATAATGGTGTATTAAAGTCTTGTAGTGGATCAGTGTAAGTATATATGGTGACAAACTGTAAAAGGTATTCCGTCTACCAATTCGAAAAGAATGAATCTTCTTAATTTACACCAACTTCCAAAGCAAGGCCATAATTGGCTCTCAGAACTTTCCCGAAGAGTAGCTACCCTAGCTGCTAAATAGATTTAGATAGCAGCTAGGCTAGCTGCACGTCCAGTAGTCAAAAATCTATGCAGCCCTATGTAGCTGCTATGATATTGAACGCAACCCTGTATAATTGACTGGTTAATTTTCGGCTGCTTATCGTTCAGTGGCAAATATTTCATGCATGTTCTTAATGGAACCTTCGGTCCTTGCTTTGAAGTTTAGTTTGCTTTAGTCTGTGACGGAAATTCAGTATTTTAATTAAGTTCGACTCATTGTATAAAAAATTGTAGGAACTGTCCGTGATGTATCTGAAGACATACGCTCGCATGGATGAATTGCGCGTGTCGAATAAAATCGAAATGAATTATAGACATGATAAATTTAAAAAATCCAATAACCAGTCTATGGAAGAAGCGATTCGATAAAAACTTTTCTTATATCAACGAGCGATATTGTCTTATATCAACGAGTTGCATTGTGGGAAATTTCAGACGAATGTTAGCATTTGTACGAAGAAAGACAGATTTTTCGGTATAAAGTAATGACTCTTTTTTTAAAACAGGGTGACATTTAACACGAAATACGTCTGCTGTATAATTTCCATGAATTTTTTATGTAATAACAAGCAAGGTGTTTTTAAACGAGAAAATTGAATTGTTGAATAAATGAAACATAAATGCATGATTTATCATTTGTACACATTCTATAAATATCATGTAGCAAATTCAGTGGAATGCAATTGAGATGAATTCAATTGTTTGCTAAGCCAAAATCACCTATAAGTCAAAGATACTGCTATATTTTATTATATCCATGCGATATTTGTCTTATATCATAGCGATGATTTTTTAATATCAAAAATTTATGAATGCGATACTTTTCTAATATAACTGCTATAGTTTTCTAATATAAAATAAATACGATGACACGTCACAATGCATGTCAAGAAAACTGCAAACATAATTCACAAACTTAGATCATGACCGGTTTAATGTTTTAGGATCAATATCACTAAAATTTAGTAACTGTAACAAAATTAACGCTTACATGAACTTATCATTTCAAAAATGTTTCTTGATGCTATTGATAGTTGAAAGTGTTAATAATCTGTTCAGTCTATTGTTTTCAATCACATGGTTTAACCGACAAACTAACATGTTTAACCCCGCCACATTATTTATGTATGTGCCTGTCCGAAGTCAGGAGCCTGTAATTCAGTTGTTGTCGTTTGTTTATGTTAAATATTTGTTTTTCGTTCATTTTTTTATATAAATAAGGCCGTTAGTTTTCTCGTTTGAATTGTTTTACATTGTCTTAGCGGGGCCTTTTATAGCTGACGGCATTGTTTATTAAACCCTTATTTGATTAGTTTTGCTTCCAAAACTAATTGAGAAATTTGTAAGATGTTACCAAAAACAATTTGAATTTAAGCAATGGTCTTAAAACTGCTTATTTACATACAATACTACTAAGAAGTAAAATCACAAAAATACTGAACTCCGAGGAAAATTCAAAACAGAAAGCCCCTTATTAAATGGTAAAATCAAATGATAAAACACACCAAACGAATGGATAACAACTGTCATATTTTTGACTCAGTACTGGCATTTTCAAGTTTTCAAAATGGTGGATTGAACCTGGTTTTATAGCGCTTAACCTCTCACGTGTATGACAGTCTCATCAAATTCTGTCATATTTACAATGATGCGTGAACAAAACAGACATAATAGGTAAAATTGTCAAAATATGGGTACAACAGTCTAATATTAATACTAATCGGTACTAATATTGATATAACAAAAACACCGCTATGATATTTTAAAAGTATCGCATTGATATTTTAAAAGTATCGCATTGTTTATTTATGTATATAAGAAACACAGCACTTCAAATTTTACACGGACATAAACTTTAGCTTCTAACTAACTTCTGAATGTATATTTAGACTCAATTGTTGTTTATATTTGAATAATAAGTTTTAAAGTTAGTATTTTCTTAATTTTTCGTTGCCGAAAACAACATTTTCCGCATGGAATGTCTGCATATTTACAATTGATATTAGACAATATCGCTATGTGATATAAGAAAAGTTTTTATCGATACGCTTCTTCCATAGACTGATAACTTTAAAGATGAAGTGGTATTATTTCCAATGAGACAACGTTCCAATAGAGACTAAATAACGTAGAGGTTATATAAACAAGGGTTTTGATAAATAGTTGTACGACTTTGAAAATCCTTGATATGGATATACAAATTATAAATTCTAAAAAAAAATGACATGCTTACAATGTATCTATTGAAATAGGTAGTTCTAAAATATGTTTAAATGTACTAATTCTATTCAGTATACTAATACTTTTTATAGACCTATCACTAACAAGACCTAACAACTATGGTAAATCTTTAAACGAAATTGATTTAACATTGAACTTTACTTATATTTACTAATCAAACATATGACAGAGTTCGCCGAAAAGATTTTTAAATGCATGTCGTTGGATTTCCGTTTCTAACTTGATAAATCAAACAACCTGTTTTACCCTCTATTTCATTGACATGTGGTTTCTTTGAATTGCAAAATCAATATTTGTTTATGATCAGCACGACCCTGACAAATATTGAATTGTGTCAACCACCCCTTTCTTTCCTTTTTCTTTTCTTTTTGTGCTTATCATACGTCTTTATTTTCTCTTTCATGCTAATTAATATGTGTTGTACACAGTATGTAAGATAAGTTTACAAATGATATGCTATATAATAATTACCCCCCTTTCTGAACCACCATGCAACGAAACAAGTACACACATAATCTTTGGTTCACTGGGGGTCAATGGTAAATCCGGTTTCCAAAGGGCCTGAGGCTGACAATGGGACCAAAAGATGGGCCTGGCGGTATCAAGCGGCTTCAAACGTCGTGAAATGGTTAAAGAAACGTCATGAATTATATACTGTCAATGACTCATCATTAGTTTTAATCCTAAAGCTTTCTTATCTGATATTAGGGACTTGACATGTTTTACCTAGGAGGGGGGGGGGGGGGGGGGGGGCTGGTCATTTGGAAATCAAACATATAAAATTTTTGTGATCCCCGCTAATATTTCACTTTTTTTAGCTCACCTTGCCCGAAAATGTGATCCCCACTCTATTACTGAAACCAGAAACATATATATTAGATACACTGTTCCCAAATTAATCATTTTAAAAATGGAAAACACTTGTCATGTTATTTCACAGAAATATTGCTAACATGAAATATTCTCAGTGGAATGAGTCCCGAAAATATATTTGAGGGGAAATTGCCTTGAAATAGCGGGGCTCTTTCAAGAAATGTGTGTAGGTAGAGTAAGCCAAAATCAGTGCATTGGGATGCTTTTTCGGACTCCCCCCCCCCCCCCCACACTTTCTATATTTGGTTAAAAAAGAAAACTTGTTCGTCAGTAAATTTGTAAACAAAAATATACAGTAAAAAGTATATGTTTTTTGTAAACAGTATCAATACTTTATTTAGTAAAAGGGATCTATTATTTACCCCTTTCTTGGACACTGTGTAAACTTAAGTTTACTTGAGGCCTTATACAGTTAAAGAAAGCTCCACGGAGTTGGTTAACTTATATATGGAATTTATTCAGCTTGAGCAATTCATTTACTCAAGTATTGTCACATATCTCACATTTCTTCTTGTGTAAGCAACCCCTAAATTTTGAATGATTAGCCTACAAAGTACAACTTTTGAGGGAATGAGAGGTATAATCATGATAATTGGACCCAAAAGGATCTTGTAATGGAAACAAAAATATACTTTACTAGTGGTGTTTACTCAACTTATAATCGTCTTTTGTATCAAATTCAACTGTTTGTATGCAGGTTAGATGAATATTTAATCATTTATTGATGAATTTTTGGTCAACACTATATTCTTTCATGATGCAGTGTGATTTGATTTTTTTTTTGTTGGAAGACATTATTCACAAATCGTTGTAGATTTTGTTTCAATTTATACTTAATTCTTCCTAAACTATTAAGCTGAGTATAACACAACCTGACAACATGGCAGTAATACATGTAATACTTGAAATAACCAGTCAAATATAGAATCATGGTGGAAGAATTGGTATCAAATGGGCTTGAATCAATTCGACCAAGAAAGGAATTGGCAGCTATAAAAAAAACTCGCTACTGTTTAGCATTGTTTAGATTTTGTTTCAAAACGGAAGCACTTTATAGGTGGGGAAGAATGTTTACAAAGTAAAATCCAAGTCTACCATGCCAACATCTTATGGGTATGAAAAGTCAGGTGAAAATCAAAATCAAGCAGAATCAGATTCGTATGGAGCTCTTGAAATACAAGGTACAGGAGATGAGTCTGACGTGTTTGACTTTAAAACTGTTAAGCTCTACGGTCCTGGGGTTTAAATGTTGTAACTTGATGTGTGATAGGTAAACTATATTTTATCAGTTACAGAAACATGTTGTCCCTTGAAGCATGCAAACTACGGCTTTCGTGTGCAAAAAAAACTAGTTTGATCCCCCCTCTTTGAATGTATAAAAAAAAAAAAATTGAACCCCCTTTTCCACTTACAGAAAAAAAACTTGACCCCCCTGCATTTTGCCCAGCCCCCCCCCTTCCCAGGTAAAAAATGATAAACTTATCCCTTAGAAGTTTTAGAAGATCTTACAAGAATCGAAAAACCCGGGAAGCGTTGTACTTTATACCCGTAATTGATTTATCTATTAGAATTCTAGCGCCATTTTCCATTTGGTAGAGAAATTTAACAACAGTTGTAAAAAAAAACAACACAAAATACAATTCTATAATGAAGAAAATATTATCAAATGAAGTTTTAGTCTTTGCTTTTCGTTTGAGGCAGTGGGACCCCCCGTACTTGGCGATAAAGCTAAAGGTAACTCATAAATTTCAAGATATAGCCGTGTTTACCTACACCAGAGACATTATTTGTCATTATATGTCTCTGTTTACACTAGTCCAAGCCTTGCCAGACGTCATAATTATTTGGACTATGTTTACACCACAAAATTTTCTGCTCGAGTCTGTAGTCGTAGCTAGATAGAGACTACTAACTGTTGAACTAAAAACTTTGCACCTGTAAATTTTTTGAAGGCATGGCAAGAAATAGTTTTAAATTCATTAGATAATAATAGGTAGAATACTATGTAAATCGAAGGTACTCCACAGTGAACATGGTTATAAACTGATTAAAACTAGCTGCGGAACTGTAGCTCTGGTCCCTTTCATATATTTTAACAACTTGCACATAGAGCTACATATTTGTCCTATTTCAAAAGGTTTAGAAATGTGACTCAGAAACTTTCCTTAGTTTATTTATCTAGTTGGGAATAAATTGCAATAATTATACAACATACCTGCCAACTTTTCAAAATGCCCATGGGGGTTTTGCGTGCAAGATGGCTGTCATAGTCCTAAAAAACCTTCAAGGGGGCCTGCAAATACATTTTAGGCAGTGTCTGCGTGTACCCGCATGCGGGTACGAATAGTCAAATTGCCGTTCTAGGCTGCCCGTACCCACATCCGGTTTTCTATTAAAATGCCATCGGATCGGAAATCAAACGTGAAATTTAAATACGGAAATTATCGATAATATGGGGATTTCGTGTAAAACGAGTGAAGAGTGTGAAAAATAATATTTTCAAATTGTATTTATAAAATAATGATACATAATAAACATTGCAAAATTAAATGCACAATGATGGAAAATGAAACTGTACAGTCCCTGTAAAAGAAAAACATGATAGAAATTAATACTATTATAAAATTTAAATGAAAATTTAATGAATAAAATTTTAATAATTTAAAAATATACCCATATGGTATTTTAAAATAATCTTTTAGTAAAATGTAAAACAGAAACTGAAATTTTAAAATATATAAAACTACTAAAATTAAAGCTTGAGTTTATAAAAATTAAAATAGCAAGTAATAATATCAATTTAAACCAATTATAAAAGATTCATGCATGTAACTAATTAAGATTTGGAACAAATTTTACACATCCAATATGATTGTTTTGGCACAGATTTCAACCCTGCACATTTCAAATGTTGCCAGTCTAAACAGCAATCACATGCCAACGAGTCCTGATTGTGTAGGTTTTTTTTACACTTTATACATATCCAGTCGCATGTTTCCCTTCTTTCCGTGATCTTAATTTTTAATTATTTCCAAGCTTCAGTGGTAAAATATTTTTTAATGCGCTGGAGGTTTACGTTTTCATCAAAATTTTTATTGTTTATAAGAGAAACATCAAGAAGGTTATTGACATCATTATTGTTTTTTCGGATATAATGTCATCCAGTGTGCTGTTTTCGTCCTTCAGAATCCATGATAGAATCTGAATGATAAGTCTGAAATGTCTTCCCCACAGTTATAATATCACTCTCTTCCATTTTAAGAATATTTACTAACTGAGAAAAACTGTTCACTTACCTATATATGATGAAGACTCAGTTAAATGTCAATGTCAACTCTTTGGTATCCAAATTTTTATCCTCCAAAGTTGTAAAAAATTTAATGTGCAATTAATTGATATCCGTCAGATAATACAAAATATGTTGGATTGCAAATTCTCAAAACTCAGATTTATCTTTTTTGACGACCATGACAAGAACCCATTAGAAGCAATACAAAAATGGAGCTTTTGCATATTTTTATTCTAACTAAATTAGAATGCATTACTAAGAACTTGGTTGCTGATGAAATTTAAAACTGATTAAAAGAAAAAAAAAATCTGTGACAAGATTCCAAAAGATACCAAATGAGGTCAACTTCAGAAATTAACCGATTCAAAAACTCTACAATTAAAAACAAATCTAACAATTCAACAACACTTCTCTTCTTCATTGTTTTAAGATCTGTTTTGTTAAGAACACGTGTAGTAAAAGTCAGTAAGATACACAAACAATGAACAAATTTCCAGAACATCATCATTTTTTCATCGATTTTTTTTAAATTGTAGAGAATTGGTAATCTTATAAGAATGCGTCTTTTTCTTCATAAGCTACCCAATATAATGTGTTATTGTGTTTATTATCCAATTAATCGCAAGGTAGACAGTACATGATAGTTACATGAGCTTCACCACAGCTTTTATGTATGGTGCAACATTGTTATTGACGATTTACAAAACGGTTCTTTTATGCATTTATATCTATACATATGGGCAGGAATTGGTGTCAAAACCTAAATTTGGAAGGTAAATTAGATAAACCACTGAGAAAGGAACATGTGTACAAAGTGTCAAGTTATATATATGCCTATAAACTCACCCGAAGCTAAAACCACCAAAAACTATATCCTGATTTGTGAAAGATTGAAAAACGACCCAACATACAAAAAAAAGGGTAGC
Organism: Mytilus galloprovincialis; assembly: GCA_037788925.1. Lineage (NCBI taxonomy): Eukaryota > Metazoa > Mollusca > Bivalvia > Mytilida > Mytilidae > Mytilus > Mytilus galloprovincialis. The sequence goes on along the minus strand of CM075341.1, from coordinate 67,104,606 downwards.
ATGATATATTCTCACATGGAGCATATGATGATAAAACAAATATTTGCATTGTTGAATCCACGTTATTAGTTTGGTTGTTCTTTAAACTGTTAAAAACTTAGTTGGATGCCAAATTTGAAGTATACACGACTTCCAGTGAGTACAATACTTGGAGCCTCAATCAGTGACTAATGGTGCCAAAAAAAACCCAACTTAACATGGTGCCAAAAAAAAACCCAACTTAATTCTTCCCATCATCTTCTTCATAAACTACCTTGACCTAACACATTAACCTGATCTTTGGTGAACTGACGGACAGATGCATAGATTTGAAAACATTATGCCATCTACTAAGGTACATGTAGTTGGCACAATAATAAGTTCTAAAACTTCCACATAATGTTTTTTTCTATTTGGGTTAAGCCCAAAAACTAATTTTATAATCTAACAAATTTTCTACCAAATAAAGTTGCCGCATTTCAAAATCTGAAATCAATGAAAAATAAATAATGTGATAAAACTTTATTAAGTTTATAAAAAAAACGGGATTTCAATCCCCTGGAATAAACCAAAACAGGGTGTCCAAAACAGTGATGTCAACAGCGGACACGGTATATTCTTCCAGTGACCATACATCTTTCCACCTCTTGAATTACTGGACCGACACAAAGCCTGCATTTTCTTAATCAATGATCTGAAAATAAAAAAGTAATCAAAATTTAAGTGCAAATTTTTTCAGTTACTTTCTGAGCTAAACAGTACATTAGCAACTTCAGCATGTGGAAAATATCTGCATTAAAAATGGAACAATGAATGTTATGTTTCCAGTACGGTTTTTAAGCTTGTTTGGACAATATTGATGTAGACTTATTAATTTCAAGAACTGTAAATCAACTTAACCCACATTTGAATAGTTATTTTGATGTTTACAGGGAAATATCATTCATGTAAGACTTTCACCGAAAACATAATGCCCTTCTACTAACAAAGGCAGCAATACATTTTTTTGGTTTAGATAATCCCTTCCAAAATCTTGGTTTTTTTACTCTTTGTTTGCCATTATCAACTTATATAATATAGCATTTGTACACTTTTGAACAAGAATAGTAAAACCTTCCTACCTGTCTGTCTGAGTAAGGTGAGGGTAAAATATGTGGCAGTGTTTGTAATTGAACAAATTAAGATGAACTGGAAAACTTAAAGAATTTCATCTTGATTCTATAATATTATCACCAAAGGAGAAAAACAACACAAAACATACTGACAGTGATTCCAATTGAACCAGTTGCGCAATGTTGTGGAAAGCATAAATACATGTACCGCCACGCCACAATGAAAATTTTTCAAAGAATTCGCAAACAGGAAGTTGGTATCTGAAAAGTGCTCACACATTACAATTCATTACTGTTAAGCTGGTGGCCAAGTATGAAGAAATTCATGCCATTTTGCAAATTCATATTGAAGTGTGTGACACCAATATTTGACCCACGTTGACAAACAGACAGACAAGGTGATTGCAATTTAGTCCCTTACTCTATCGAGTGGGAGTATAAAAATAGTATTCAGGCTATATATATATACTTACAACTCTGACTTGTGAATCCCTTCTTTGTTAGGTGTTATTTTTATTTCTTTTCCTCTTGAGTGACTTGCTCTGATCTCTCGACACACTATCTTATTTTCTTATTGAAGATCACATGATTTTCTGTCATCTGTAAAGACTCTTCATCCATCTCTGTCTTGTCTTCTGTGTCTAATGCCCATCTGTTGTCATGGTTGTACATTCATCATCTCTTAAAGGTATCTTTTGGTGGCTGAAATTGAGTGTAAAACATGAATCAAAATCTGACGTGACATGATACGATTAATGGCAACTCCTTAGACTTATGTTATGTTGTTTATATTGTTTACACTAAAAACTTCATGATTCTTAATAATAATTAAAAAAAACAATTGTGAAAGACAATTTGGACATAAAATTTCATGGAAATTAATTATTCTGCTTGATTTATAGAAACTTCACATTATTTTAGACAAAAGACTTGACATATGTGAACTCTTGTCATGTTGTTCCTGTTTTCATGAAATACAGTAACATCTTTGACAAAATGTTTGAATTTTAAAACTTTTTGTACTAAATAAATAGATAAAATAAATAACATCTTTGTTTTGTATATGTTTGTATGTAGGTCAACATGTCAATTCAAATATTTACCGACTGCGTTACAGGATGCAATAAAAAAAGAACTCCTATGACATAATTTTTAACATGTAGTTCACACTATTGAAAATACAAAAAATACCTGAATTCTGTTGATACACATTTGTATTTATTACAATACTACAAGAGCCAGGTGAAATGGAATGCAAGTGTTCAGTCTGTTAGCATTTCTCATGCAAACATGTAATAGAAGCGATGTAAATGGTTTCTTTAAAAATGCCTGAATATCAATGAAAAAAAGAAACCACCTATGTTGCTTCAAGTAACGCCATAAAATTTAATATAATATCACTATTTACGGATGCATTTTTAATGGGTTACAATTTTATATCTACAATTTAATAAATGAGAAACAAACATTGATGTATAGACTTAGCCCACTAATTTATAGCAGAACTATGTAGAACCGTTATGCGGATGCGACGGATCTAATGTATGACCACATTTTAAAACGACGAATATCATTTTTGCAAGATTTCATTTTGATCCGGAATTTGTAAAGATGTAATCTATTAACCCTGCTCGTAATCTATCTCAGGATTTGATTTGTTTTGTATTTCCACCATTTTATTGGGTAAAACTTTAGAAAAAAATATAAATATTCATCAATACTAGGAAACGAAATGCTAATATACTTACTGTGTTGATATTTATCCGTCATCTGGGCCTACTTCGATTCTTCCAACTCGGGTTAGTAGAGTCTATCGACTTTACTTGACTGACAACCGAACACCCCGAGTTTGACCTTTTGAACCTACCCGAGTTAACTCGACATCAACCCTGGATCGGGGCAGATTTAGTCGAGTTTCAAGATGGCGTCAAGTTGTTGCAACAAATAAAAGTGATACAAATAAACTGGTGTTTGACAAAATACAGCCGAAGAATAAGGCTGACGTGGCGAATTTATTATTGCCGGTATTTTGGAATCAACAAATATTGTTAATTTGTTTATCAACTGTCGGTAATGTTATACATAAAACAGAAATATTTTTTTTTTCTGAACGATTTTTTTCTCAACCGTTTATTACTCACTAACAAACTATTTTGCAAAAGCACACAGGATCAGGACTTTTTTTCTGAAACACAACATGTTTTTTTTTGTTATTTTAATACTCAGTTAAAAATAATTTTTCACATCCTTTACTCGATAGAAGAGTTTTTACTTTATTCGGAAAGGTTGCGCACATGCGCATTAACACTGATCTTTTAACTCGAGTTAACCCGAGTTAGACGAATCGAAGTAGGCCCAGCTTCCATTTAAATTCTGAATCACCCGTGCGATTTCTACCGGAAGTCCGATAAAGTAGTTTAAAAATTGAAAAAGATGTTAAAAATTACAATTTTGTATTTTTACTTTGTAACGCCCGTTATCGATTCCTAAAATGACGATCTGAATTTCAATAAAATTAGAGAAATTTAAAAAATGGAACTTAACATGAAATTGTAGATCTCACGAAAATGTGGTGTATTGAGGTTCCCAATGGGATTTATCAACGCAACACACACAATTTGGCACTCAAAATACCATTACGTTTTCGGAGTCGAAAGTAACGCGAACAAAAACTTCTTTTGAAGTAAATTGGTAAAAAATGTAAGTGAGCACTTATTTCTATTATAATAAGTAACAAATTACACAAATCATACGACCTTCATACAAGTTCTCTTATTTGCGTGTGTATGTAAACCAGTAGCGTTATGGCCCTTCGGATACGAAAAAAATGTGAAGAGTCGACTAACAAAATCAGCAATTTAATATAAAAAATGAAAACAATATTTTCTTTAGTCATAAGCAAATTAATTTAAGTAAAAAAACACTTTCTGTAAAATAATAATCTTACACAAATGTAACATAAATTTCACATATTTTTTCAAATCTACATAGTTTAGGTGTCACTAGGAACCGATGACATTTACCTGAGTCTTCATCATATATATGTGTATATTTATAAAAATTCTGAGTAGTTTTAATCAATTTATGCACTAATTGCAACAAATTCTGTATATATTTCACGTTTCATTCCCGATCCGACGGCATTTTATTATAAAACCAGGTGTGGGTACGCGCAGCCTAGAACGGCAATTTGACTATTCATACCCGAATGCGGGTACGCGCAGACACTGCCTACATTTTAATGTTGTTTTTTTTGGCTTCTTCATACTTTTATAAGCCTAATGTCATTGTAAAAATAATTGTTTTGTTTAAATTGTGGACAAAATTGCTATTTCAAAATTTCAATTTGGGAGCCTCCATGGGGGAAATCCCCCGCAAATATTGACAGTTGGCAGGTATGATACAAGGAAAGACGAGGATACCTGTTTCATCCTTTGGCAAGCAACTCAATTTTGATATCATTTTTAAAAATCTATGAAACCAGAAAATTTCAAATTTGTTTTACAAATTGTTTTAGGATATCAGTTACTTCTGTAATAGTTCTAACTTGACATCTTTCACATTTGGATGTACTGGTCCGAGTACACAGTTATTTCGTAGTGCATTTCTTTTAGACAATAAATGAAAATTAAAAAAATCCCACCTGCGCTTTCTCAATAAAATTTTTACAGTGTGTTGTACTACTTTTGGGACAAATTATATCAAAATTATAGAAAACTTCATCAGCTCTAACTCAAAATATGGACAATTTTATGTTAAGGGGATCTTGAAATCTTTTGACAGCTTCCGACGTGCTAATTTTTGACCTTTTTCAGCTGGACCTAATCACTACTTTACATTAATATTTATGACCCAAATTTTTTTACAGTGTCATTTCACCCCCTAACTTGCTATATGAGGCATAAAACATGGAGAAATAAATTTGGAAGGGGTATAACAAAAATTGGCAAGTAACACACTGTCCACACTAAAGACTATATTCGTGGACAACGAAAATCAAAGGACGATAACTGTGTACTCGGACCTAATAGGATAGAAAGAGTTGACCAATCTTAATAAAACTTGGTATGACTAAAGCTTAATATATTATAAGACTGCTTACAAAGTTTCATAGCAATAGGATATATATTATAGACAATATGATTAATTTTATATTCAACTTTGCATGTTAAATTTAGACGTTAAAATTGAGAAATTTCAACTATCAACATTTGGGGCTTTTAAAATTAAAATATTGCAAAAAAATACTTTTGAAATGCCTTAATATATAATATATCATGTATTTAAAGCAACAGAGTACTCATTTGATATATCAGACTTAGCATAATTATTCAAAAGTCAAATTTATATGAGCCTGTGCCTAAAAATGGAGGTTTTCCAATGAAGGGGGGCCTTACATGAAGATGTAATATTTTCCAGCAATTTTAAATTTGTGAAGCTTTTTGATTATAAATAATCCTTACATATGTATTTAATGTACTTTAAATGGAAAGAAAACTTACAAATAACATATCATATTAGTTTGAAAGGGTCTTAGGCCAAGTAAGACTAAAAATAATTTAGGGTCAATTTAGGCTGTAGCACATATTTACATTTAAAAATGCATATTGAAGCTATAGGAAATAAAAATTTGTGTCTTTTATATCATTTCTATACTCAGGTGACATGATACAATAAATCTGAGCACAAAAAGGCTCTTACATTCAACTTTTTTAGCAGACAGTATGGTCAGATACAAAGATTTTTCACTTTTTAGTGAAAAACTTGCATGCAATTTTAGTCTCAACAGGCTTATATTTGAACCACATGCTATCCTACAGAAGTAAAGACAGATATTATGTGAAATGAAACGGGTACAAAAGACATTGTTAAGTGCTTTTTATACAAATTTAGTGAGGTCTTTATTATGGACTTCAACTTTTATGTGCCATGCTCCTCAAATTTAACTTGATCCAAACAGGGCGTTAGACGAGGGTCATTTATACAACACATTTTGCTCATATTGTCTGAGATAATCTTCTTTTCTGTAGATTCAGAGTTCACAAATGAGTAATACAACTGGATTAAAGCATAGAAACACAAAAATTGACACATGAAAACATGTCAGATAGAAAGTCAGAATGCCACTTATGCATCAAAATTGAAAAATCTATGAAATGCTTATTTTGACCATATAATGCCAAAATTGGTCATTTTTGCAGAAATTCTATCAAATAAAAGTTTAAATCCTTTAGTTTTATGCTATTTTACAAATTGACACCATCAAATCATGCAGGGAAGTTGCCAAAGTACAGATTCTATATTTCCTGATTTCACCTCTTAGGTCCGAGTACACAGTTATTTCGTAGTGCATTTCTTTTAGACAATAAATGAAAATTAAAAAAATCCCACCTGCGCTTTCTCAATAATATGTTCACAGTGTGTTGTACTACTTTTGGGACAAATTATATCAAAATTATAGAAAACTTCAGCAGCTCTAACTCAAAATATGGACAATTTTATGTTAAGGGGGTCTTGAAATCTTTTGACAGCTTCAGAAGTGCTAATTTTTGACCTTTTTCATCTGGACCTAATCGCTACCTTACATTAATATTTATGACCCAAATTTTTTTAGTGTCATTTCACCCCCTAACTTGCTATATGAGGCATAAAACATGGAGAAATAAATTTGGAAGGGGTATAACAAAAATTGGCAAGTAACACACTGTCCACACTAAGGACTATATTCGTGGACAACAAAAATCAAAGGACGATAACTGTGTACTTGGACCTACTGTCCATTTGTATGAGATGAAAAATCTTAGGAACTGACTACGGTTACTTGGAAATGTAACAATGATAAAAATATTATTGTTACATTGGCGACTTATTGCCGTAATACAGGGTTGGGTAAGGATCCGATTAATTAGGAATGTAACAAATTCTGGAATAAAAGGTCAAATAACTCCTCCTAACAAAGCCTAAGAAATTTTCCAGAATGCAGGATTTTGCATCTCATTTTTCTAAATTTTCTGAAGGGAAAATTTTAGGAGTAATAAAATTGATTCACTGAATGTTAACTTTAATGTATTGGAAAAAAAAAAATATTTTCAAAACTCAAATTAACATTTGTGTGCTTTTGAGATGCTCAGATGACAGGAAATTGCATCTATGATCTTATTTTGAAAAATTTTCTTGGGGGTGGGCATGCCCCCAAACCCCCCAAGCTAGTTCGGGCCACGTTGCGGCCCTCACAGGTGGCCTACCAGGACAACCTCAAAATTTTTCTTGGTATATAGTCCTTTGGACTTCATACATGTATCTTCTAATGTTAGTGTCAAACCCTGAGATTTGTATTGTCTTAGAACATAATGTGCAATTATTTAACATGCTTAAATTATGCTTTCATTTTCAAGAAATGGTACTACAGAGATATTTTTATTTATATTTCAGGGATGATATAATTGTTAGGGTCACTTGGAATAAAATAAGCATGTCTGAAAATCAGAGAATAGACAAATGGAGTTAGCAAATCCATAAACTAACAAATTAATAAAAAACTTGCCTAATACATGTACATGTTCATATCTTGAAAAGACATTTCAAGAGCAATTGTACTTTTTTTCAGAACTGTTGCACATTACAGTTTTCCTAACATATCATCAGAAACGTTTGCAGTGACAACTTCTGCAATGTAAGTATTTATAATGAATTCATTTATTTATTTACAATTAAATAAAAATTTACCATGTATACCTAGATTAGGGAAAATGTACATGTATGGTGTGGGTTCAATTATGATTTTTTTTTACTATTACAAATATTATAGTAAGGTTTGTACAATGACATTAGAAATTGTTTTGTTAAACACATAAATCTTTTGTTCACTTAGGCCTACTATACCCCCTAAATCCATGGAAACAAGAATGAGGGGGGGGGGCAGGACCTTATTCCAGACGTTGGGATCAGGTGTTTTTAAGCTCAGGATTTCAGGATTGACCCTATTGGGATCTGGGAATACTTTTTCGAATTTCGGGATATCAGGATTTAGTATTTTTTAAATGCGGGACCTCAGGATTTCATGTTTTTAAGCACGGGATTTCGGGATCACTCATGATAATATTTCAACAGAACATTGAATGTCTGTCATGTCTGATGAAAATCTATAAATTTTGAATTTGCACACAAAGATGTATACATGTAGGATAATCGGTCAAGGGTCTAACTTAAATAAGTTATTCGAGAAAAATAACTTACATGATGTTATTGTGAGCTAAAATATCAAAAAACTGTGATAACATATGTATGTTACATGTTTCAAAGGGAAAATATACAACCTTGTTGATTTTTTCTCAAGTTCTATTGATATTATGATTTTCTTTATGTATACTAATCTTTGCAAAGATATAACAGCTCATAGTTTACCAATCATGCATAGTACACCTATGTTATTACAGAAAATACATTCCTGCAATAACAAAAGGGTGTTATTACTGCTTCTCTATATCTCTTTAAAGGCTTTGCTCTGGCTTGCATAACAATGTATTTCAATTCATTGTAAGAAATGATGATCAGCAATGATCAGAGCTTGTAATGAGGCACTGCGCAAGATTCCAAGTGTCTCATTTACTCTCATATAGTAAGTTACATGCTTGTAATAACTAAGCCTTGTTATTACAGCCTAGTTTGCCCTTAAAGGCCTTGTCTCATTGATTTACCATGGTTGATCAAAATTGTATTAATGGAATTAGAAAATTAGTTATCAAGGTAATATATTAAGCTACTGCCCAAAGTTTTAAGAATTCCCAAGTGCCCATCAAAGATAAAATATTTATGATATATTTGACTGATAACAAACATATGTTATTTATACAGGTTAAGGAAAAAAGAGTAGACAACTCATGAAAGTGTCTGTAATAACACATGCATGTTATTTTTCTCTGACAACTTATTTATGTTAGACCCTTGACTGATAATATGCTTAAAATAATTTAATTCTGAAAAAAGCAGATAATATGACCTTTCCAATTTGATATGTAGTTCTTTGGACAAAAGCTCGAAAAAATATGGGGCAAGTGAGCGAAATCTTTTAGATTTAATTTTTTCTTTCAAATGAGTTGTTTTGAGGCAAGTGCTCTACAAGTGAGGTGAGGGATATGTTTTGGGTTTTTTTAAATTGTGTAATTTAGAATTTATGTACATGTTATAACTGGGTTCCTTCATAAAAAACAAGTAGAAATAGCACTAAATTCCTTACACTGAATGATGTCCATTCCAAGTGTTTTTGTACATAAAACAGTGTTTTCAACAAATGGAAGTGCCATGTTGACACTTTCATCTGGGCATTCAACAAAGAAAGATGATTCATGTTGGCAATGTTTTTTCAGCAGGGAATACCCAGTATATGTCAATATATATCTTGGTTTTTTTTATATTTTCAGAGACATTAGACATTGTGGTGCATTTACTATTGTCGGTCAGACTTTTGTCAACTTGACCGCTTTAACCAAACTGTAAGTTATTTAATATTGCAACATATTCCATATCAATTACATGCATCTTTTTGATAAAGGCTGATTAAAGGTTGCATCTAAGTGCCTGGTTGGGAAAAGACATCTGATAGAGAGAGATAATGCACCTTCAAAATATGTGCAACCTGTTAAATCACTCTTGCTGGTGTTAAAGTCAAGTTAGAGTAGATGGTCTATTTCATGATTTCTTTCCAAATAGGTGAACATTTGAAAAGAAAGCATATACAAAAAATCTTGAATTGTCTAACGATAATCAAATCTCCAATCTCAATTCCATAAATATTTCACACAAAAACACTTATTTTTATCTCAATATTTGTCCCCTCAGATACTTACTACTGGTTATGAAGGCCTAACAAAAACAGTTGCACAGGACACAGTAATTAAGTATGAGCATATACTAATGTGAAAATAAATCAATTTTCTAAATGTGCTGTTTCTTTTTCAGGACAATAGAAAATAGTGGTATTACAACAATGCCAGATCTTGGTAATACACAGATAACTGAGCTGTAAGTTGATAATAAACAAATTATTAGAAATGGGAAATGTGAATTTTATATTGAAACAAAAAACAAACAACACCCCAAAAAAATAAGATACACTTGAGATGAACATATAAGGCTTTCAACGATAAATCAGGGTCTGTTCCATATTTAAAACTCCAAATTTGCCATATGTCAAGTAGTAAAGACTATGAAAGTAAAATTGACAAAATTGATTGTGAAGATAGGATTTGATTCATAACTTCATGACACAAAATTACAAAAGTACACTTGGCAAAACCACAAAGGGATACCAAATTCCATACAGGGCTACCAAATTCCATACAGGGCTACCAAATTCCATACAGGGCTACCAAATTCTATACAGGGCTACCAAATTCCATACAGGGGCTACCAAATTCCATACAGGGGCTACCAAATTCCATACAGGGCTACCAAATTCCATACAGGGCTACCAAATTCCATATAGGGATTACAAATTCCCCAAAAATAAAGATAGAACAGAGGAAATCACCACTGATGTTCACGATTTGAGACAGGCAACATTAATCTTTTGCAGTGTTGAACCCGTTCTTTAAGATCTAAAACATCTACCCTTTTATCTTACTGCCTAATATTTTCTTATATCATAGACAGGATGTGATTCTGGGAAATCTTAAGCAATGAATATATGCGGGACATCATGTTTGGATGTCCATTCTGGTGATCCTCTTAATTTATCAATGAAATGCATTCATTTATAAAACCAAACAACTATGTCAATGTTTTGTACGCCTGAAAATAGTTTAACTAACTTTTTCATTTTCTTTCATCTTCCCAATCAGAAAATATATTGTTCAGACAAATTGCCTAGCAACAAAATATTGGCATTTTACTTTTTGATACAGACCTCATTACCTAGAACAAGTGTACTTTAGCAGGCTAGCTTGATATTCTTTCTGATAAAGTCTTCATCAAAACTACAAAGTCATTCTTCTATATATATATAGGGTTATAAATATTTTGCTTGTTTATTATTATTTATGTAGCAAATTTTTTTTTCTCGCAGGAATTTGATGTTCAACAGCATAGAAATAAAGACAAATTTTAAAGGGAGTCTACCAGCTTCAATTACTCATGTGTAAGTATTAGTTCATATGGTAGTTTTCGATACTCAGGAATAAAATAAGATGTTGGGTGTCAATGAGACAGCAATCCAAGGGAAAAAGCATACAGAGGGCAAAAAGCCAGAGTCTTCAATAATAGACAGGTGCCTATGATATAAGTATGCTATTTCAAAAATAATTGTTAGGCAGAAGGAAGTCATATTGATTTTATTTTACACTCTCCAAATGGAAAATTGTACCCATGGAACAGAGCAAAAATAGAATTTATAAGTTTATATCTTGGAATTCTTAAAACATACCCAGCAAAGGATGGTTACACTGTATAAGATTATTATTATATTCATAAATATAACTTTGTTCTTTAAGAAATAAGAAGAGTCAATGACAAACCATCTAGGTTAAATCATTAAAACACTTTGACATAAGAAAAAGTCACAGTTTGCTAAACACAACACAAAAAACTGAGATGAAGCATATAGACTTGTATGTAGACTTTGACAAATCCCCAAAATCAAATATCACCAAATATGCAAGTTTTCCTCTATCATGCTTCCCATGAAAATTAACAAATTCACAGTATAACCTAAGTTTCAATGATTTTTTGTAGGGCTCTGACAGGTAACAAAATTTACTGGATACCAAATGGATTCTTAAATGGACCAAATCTGAGAAGTGTGTAAGTTAATTTGTTGATTCCTAACTGCTCGACCTCTGATTACGTACAGATTCATTTTGACTAGTTAGATCTTATTTTGTTTGACTGATAATCAGGACTAGATAGCACAGATAGTGTAAAAAAATCAACTATATATTTTTACAAGTAAACATGTTTAGTTTGGATCTTTTAGAAAATTAATATGTCAAAAAAGTTACATGAATTGTGAAAATAGATTGCTGTGAAATTGACTAGAGGGCGGAATTCAAAATGAAAATTATGTACAATGTATTTAGAATGAAAGAAAAATGAAGCCAATATTAACATGATTATTTTATTTGATTATCTTTCAGGAGTTTGGGAGGCAATTCCTTCATAAATTTCCCTGTGTTAGGATTTGGTAGTATGCCTAGTCTAGTATATTTGTAAGTAAATTTTGTTAAATTTCCCAGTGTTAGAAATTAAGACACTGTGTAAGAATAAAAAATACCAAGTTCATATAAACCTGGTTTAATTGCGAAAAAAATTATCTTGCTCATTCTGAGATCTTCCAATAAAAGTGAAAGAATCATTAGAATTATAATTAGGCTATATGAAAGTGATTTTAAATTATAAACACTGAACATTATCAGAAACTAATTAGTGATAAGGTGTCATTAAAGCACCAATTAACATACAGAATATGTTGTTATTTTTCAAAATATGGATTGATATTTTATCACACATTTTTCCAACATAGATAAACTTATATTGAAAGTAAAAAATATTCTGCACTGTAAATTCAGAAATTTTTGCAATATTTTTATTATTGCGACTTTTGCAGCAGGATATGTTATGTGTACGCAGGATTTTGTGAAATAGCAACAATATTTATTGAACTTTTGTCTTTTTTTTTTCAACCGCAACAATAAGTGCACAATTTTTTTTCTTAACTTACAGTAGCAAAAGTAACTAGTAAATTCATTTGGCTTTAACCTCCGATTACTTAAGGTCTTTCTGGTCTTTTCAAGTTTTGCTGATAAGCCAAATTGAAACTGAAGCACCATGTAACATTTCTCTCAAGCTTCATTAACTTTTACTTAAAGCCAGGTTCAAGTGAAAGTTAAATTTTTATCATATAAAAAAAGAAGATGTGGTATGATTGCTAATGAGACAACTCTCCACAAGAGACCATTAAATGACACAGAAATTAACTGTTTATTTTTATTATTTTGTTTGTAAAATTATTTTATGTTTGATGCTGTAATCATCTAATATTTAATATGAAAATTGTTCTTTTTCTTCCCACTTATTCAGTGGTATAGAAAATAACCAGCTGAGAAGACTGTCTGTACAACATATGAACAACTTCAAAGAATCCCCACAGCTTCATTTGTAAGTGTTTATAAGTTCCATCTTAATGTTATTCTGTTTATTAATTATTATTGCTAAGTACATATTTGGCCAAAAGGCTGAAGCAGTTCTAGTGATTGCTCTACTATTCTGTCCATTTGTCCAAAGAAAATTTGCAACAATTTTTCTTGGTTCCGTTTAAAAGAGAATAATTGGATTTTTATTATGCAGCTTTATTTGTTATATCATTTGCCTATATCCACATCCAGTTTATTATAATTTATACCAATAGTTTAGAATTTTACAACACTCATTGTACATGAAATTTTTTATTTCAATTTTTCTGGGCTTTTATATCTTGTATATAGAAGGGAATAATTTAATATTTGGACTGCAACTTGATGCATTGCAAAGTCTTTAAATACATGTTGTATCTGTCTGAGAGATCAATATAAGGCTGATCAAAGTCAGGTTCACAATTATGAACATAGTACAATGTATGCCATGCATAATAAGAAGATGTGGTATGATTGCCTATGAGGATACACCTATCCAGGGAACTCATAAGTCAAAAATAAATTGAGAACACCATGGTACAAAAAAGAAAAAGACAAAACAACAGCTGCACAATAAAAAAAATATAGAATACTTAAGACTGAGCAAGATGAACCAAACAAAAAGAGTGGGGGTAAAAAGGGGGGGCTGATCTCAGTCACTTTTAAAAGAGTAAGTAAATGTTTGTTCACTTTACTGTTATTTTGATTTTGCCCGGCTTTCTTAACCAATAAAAACTACCGCCACAATATAATTAAAAGTTCTGAGTGCCATTTATTACCATTATAATCAATAAGTTCATATCCGATTAACTTTGATACATTTGTTACATCTGTCTTAATCTTGTAACCAACATTTTGTCTATGTAAAATATATTAAACATTTTCTTTCAGGAACCTCAGCTACAATGTCCTAGACTATATCCAGCCATATGCATTTTCTGGTATTCCAAATATTAAGGTGTTGTAAGTATGAAAACTGAAACTTAATGAACAAATATTAAATGATTTTTAACTGATTTTGCTGTAAACAATAATTAAGTTGACTGATAAGGCATATAATGCTTGCCTTATTTTGTTGTTGCTGAAATCAAAATTACACAACACTGTGACATGTAAAACCATTTTTGTCGAGCCTGCAACTTTTGTTGCAGAAAGCTTGACAAAGGGGTAGTGATCCGGCGGCGGTTATTGTGGCGGCAGCGGCGTTAGTTAACTTCTTAAAAGGTTTATATTTTAGAAGGTGAAAGACCTGAATGCTTCATACTTTGTATATAGATGCCTCATGTTACGAAGTTTCTGTCAGTCACATGTCCAATGTCCTTGACCTCATTTTCATGGTTCAGTGATCATTTGAAAAAAAAGTTCAGAATTTTTGTAATGTTGAATTCTCTCTTATTATACTTAAGTACAGCTCTTTGTAAGAACCAGGCAGAGTGCGATACATGATGGTTTCAGATTTTATCTATAATTGGCCTAGTAGAAGCAGTAAATGAATATTGCTCAAAACAAAAATTTAAGTGGGAAAATATGAGTGGTTGTCATGGTAACGGACACTCTATTTTTTGGTCGTTAAGCTTGGTAAAATCTTTCAAAAAACAGCTAAATCACCACAATTCAGAGCCTGCTTATGAATAGAATCGTGCATTTTTCATTAATGTTCAAATCTAACATTGATAGAACTTGGTTTAAGCTTCATTTTAGTGAAGATTACATGTCAACCAAATTTGTAATTTTTTTGAAAATTTTTGCGAAAAAATGCATATTTTCAACATTTCTGAAATTGTGATTTTTTCGAAATTAACAAATTTTCTCTGGTGTTTTTCAAAAAAGTGCAAATGTGTACAGAATAGTTAGCACTGTAGTTATGAAGTTTGGATACTACTTTACCAAATTGAATAGAAAAATGCGTGGGATTTTCTTCAGTTTTATCACCATAGCAACCGATTTTTTCCTTGGAAACGGAGTTTTATTTGCAGAATATTGCAGTTTAAGAGCTTGAATGTCTTGGATTTTTTCATAACCGATAAGAAAATACATAAAAACTTTAAATTACTATCATCAAGTGTTGTTGACTTCAATTGTTACCACAGAAACACATATTAACCATAGCAACATCCACTCTGAAACTGCATAAATAGAAATTTATGTAAAAAAATACATAAATGGAGGGTGTTTATTTCCAAATTGGAACATGACTGCATGCTTTGCTTCACTCACAGTCTTGTCTTGTTTTTTTCCTTCAGATTTTTCAATAAATGTAATATATAATGTAATATTGGGGTTAGAAGGTAAAAAAGGGGGGTAGGTTAATTTTTTTTAAAGATATCATACATGAAGATTTTTGAAAAGATAACGTTTAGTCGGCGAGCCTGATTATAAATAGAATCATTTTTTTTTTCTCTCAGAAATTTCTTATATAACATCGATATAACTTGGTTTTAGCTTCAGAGTTAAGCTAAGGTACATTGTAGTTGTCATGTTTTGGGATTTTTGTCAGATTTTGGGAAACCTCAAGTTTTATTCATTTGAATGCCTTAAGAATAAATTTGTAAGGGTTCTGCGGAACCCAGTGTCTTGCCTACTTTTGCTGTAAATCGCAGGCTCAACAGAAATGAGGTAAAAAATCGGTAAAAATATTCCTCTTGATACTATCTTTTGATTGTAAGAAGCTTCTGTCAAAGTTTGGTAAAAATCCAGGATAGTTTATGAATCTAATAAATGTTTTAAAAACTTTTACTGCAGACTGTATGTCATGTTAACTGGAAGAAAATCTAAGTCCATTTAAAAGTAAAATACGGAAAAAAATGGATTTATCTTTTTACAAAATTTACTTCTTGATACTATCTTATGATCATAAATAAGCTTCTGTCCAAGTTTGGTACAAATCCAGCATGCCCAGGATAGTTTGAGAAAGTTATAAAAATTCTAAAAACTTTAACCACAGAGTAAATGTAAATAAATGTTTTCCCGCAGAAAAAAATAAGTCCATTTATAAGTAAAATACGGAAAAAAATCGAATTTTATTTTTACAAAATTTACTTCTGGATACTATCTTATGATCATTGGTATCTTGTAGAGAGTTGTCTTATTAACAATTATACCACATCTTAAGATCAAATGGTCACTTTTAGAAATTTCTTTATAGTTAACCAACAACATTCAAACTTGATCTCTGTTTTGTGGTAATAAGCATTGTGTATACATGTTTCATAAGATTTGATTGAGGCAAACTATAATTGCAAAATAGAAACCAACTTTGTGACGACTAATGTACTGACGGACATGGATTAAACCTACTACAACGCCCCCTCCCCCCTCCAAAATTGCGGCGCGGCCATAAAAGTGTTTATTTTAGTTTTTGCCATTGTACCTTGAATCGATCAAATGTGTGCACAACGCGTGGGACATCGGAAATTTATTCTTTTTTTACACATGGGACACTAAAGTCTTGTATTCATGAATGATTACAACTTGTTGGGACTAGAAAACATTGATAATTACTAAGAAAAATAACATTGGTATGTACTGCGCTGTTTCTAGTGTTGCATTTAATTAAATAAGACCATGTGTGGAATTTGTCTTCAACTTATTACTGTTATTAATCTTGTATTTATGCAAATATTCTCAGCTTAGTGGTTTCATTCCAAATCTCGGGATTAATGCAGTCTTTCATAAAGGTTACAGAGACAGATACAGAAAATAGGGGCTTAATTCATGTAAAGGTTAAAAAAAACGTTGAGAATAGCAAAATATTTTTTTTTAAAGGAGTAGGTTCAGTAAGGCCCCTTTTTGGCCCCAAAATATAGCAATTTTACCAAATTGTGAAAATGTCATCTTTTAACTGGTTATTAGAAAGTAGAATGCTTCTGCTACACAAATATAGGCTGTTTTTGTCAATACAATGCACATATATCGAGTACTAACATCATTAAGTCATGCTAAATTATTGAAATCTTAACAATTTTGAACCTAAAACAAGATGATCCGCAGGGAGCAGCTTTATACGACCGCAGAGTTCGAACCCTGAACATTGGGGCAAGTATGGACACAATATTCAAGCTTGATACAGCTCTGACTTTGGATTGTGATTAAATAGTTGAAACAACAAAGGTTTCTGACACATAATGCATGTGGTCTCAGAACTTAAACTTAAAAGCTTTAAATTTTAAATTGGACATTACCTATTATGGTCCAATATCCAAAATTAAAATACATGGTTAGATTCAGCATATCAAAGAACCCCAAGAATTCAATTTTGTATGAAATCAAATAAAGTTCAATTTTGGACCCTTTAGACCTCAATGTGGACCAATTTGATAACCGGTCCCAAACATCAAAAATCTAAATACATGATTAGATTAAGCATATATCAAAGAACCCCAAATATACAATTTTGTTGAAATCAAACAAAGTTTAATTTTGAACCCCAATTTGGACCAACTTGAAAACTGTGCCTATAATCAAAGATCTAAGTACATGTTTAGATTCAGCATATCAAAGAACCACAAGGATTCAATTTTTGTTGATATCAAACAAAGTTAAATTTTAGACCACAATTTGGACAAACTTGAGAACTGGACCCATAATGAAAAATCTAAGTACATGTTTAGATTCAGCATAATTATCAAAGAACCCCAAGGATTCAATTTTTGTTAAAATCAAACTTAGATTAATTTTGGACCCTTTGGACCTTAATGTAGATCAATTTTAAAACAAGACCAAAAATTAAGAATCTACATACACAGTTAGATTCGGCATATCAAAGAACCCCAATTATTCAATTTTTGATGAAATCAAACAAAGTTTAATTTTGGACCCTTTGGGCCCCTTATTCCTAATCCGTTTGGACCAAAACTCCCAAAATCAATCCCAACCTTCCTTTTATGGTCATAAACCTTGTGTTTAAATTTCATAGATTTCTATTTACTTATACTGAAGTTAGGGTGCGAAAACCAAGAAAAATGCTTATTTGGGCCCCTCTTTGGCCCCTTATTCCTAAACTGTTGGGACCTCAACTCCCAAAATCAATCCCAACCTTCCTTTTGTGGTCATAAACCTTGTGTTTAAGTTTTATTGATTTCTATTCACTTATACTAATATTATTATGCAAAAACCAAGAATAATGCTTATTTGGGCCCTTTTTTGGCCCCTAATTCCTAAACTGTTGGAACCAAAACTCCCTAAATCAATCCCAACCTTCCCTTTTTGGTCACAAACCTTGTGTAAAAATTTCATAGATTTCTATTTACTTAAACTAAAGTTATAGTGCGAAAACCAAGAAAATGCTTATTTAGACCCTTTTTGGCCCCTAATTCCTAAACTGTTGTGACCAACACTCCAAAAATCAATCCCAACTTCCTTTTGACACACACACACACACACACAAAACAAGATATAATGTTATCGGAATCTTGAACTTATGAGATATATGTAGAACGACGCATAGGAAGGAATAATTCATAATTGATACAATTATTTTGCTTGATAATTTTGATATGATAATCTTAGTCGGTAATAGCATAATTATTTTACTGGGATTAGCACAATTCCAACTTAGCAGATGCATTCTATTTGTCTATCTCGGAGATCCTGAATTTTAATTGCGGGATAGTAGTACAACAAAGGAGTTATTAATGATATGTTAATAGCTACATGTATATTTAAAGAGGATTCCATTATACTGCACTTCTGATATTAGCGATCAACAATTGACTATTATTATTTTTTTTTAAGTCACCACTAACTTAAAATGTGTTCAATTTGCCTGTCCGTCTATCCGTCCGTCCCTCACACTTAAGTTTCAGTTTAGAAATGCTTTGACCAAATGATTCTATTATTGGTTTGTTAATATTATGTTTTGCTGGAATAACATCTTAGACGGGTGTGTGCCATAAGAAATTAAGAATTTTCTTACAATTGTTAGGGCCATATCTATCTTGCCTTGCCATAAGCCAGGTTGGCCCAGTTATTGTAAACCCATGAAGTTCATCATCTGCTAACTTCCAAAAATTGATAATCAGATGATGGACTCGGAACAAAGTCCGACCAAATGCAATTATCTTTTTAAGTATCTACTTGTATGCAACATTTTAAAAAATCAACATACCCCCCTACCCCCTCCCCCCTTCCCCCTCCAACCCCAATGTTACATTATATATTACATTTATTGAACAATCTGAAGGAAAAAAAACCCAGACAAGACTAGGAGTGAAGCAAAGAATGAAGCCATATTCCAATTTGAAAATAAACACCCTCTATTTATGTATTTTTTTACATAAATTTCTATTTTTGCAGTTTTTAAGTGGATGTTGCTATGGATAATATGTGTTTCCGTGGTAACAATTGAAGTCAACAACACTTGACTATAGTAATTTAAAGTTTGAGTTGGCTTTTATGTATTTTCTTATTGGTTATAAAACAATTCAGGAGAATTAAGCTCTAAAACTGCAATATTCTGCAAATAAAAACTCTGTTTCCAAGGAAAAAATCGGTTGCTATGGTGATAAAACTAAAAAAATCCCACGCATTTTTCTATTTAATTTGGTAAAGTAGTATCCAAACTTCATTACTACAGTGCTAACTATTCTGTACACATTTGCACTTTTTTTAAAAACACTTGAGAAAATTTGATAATTTCGAAAAAATCCCAATTTCAGAAATTTTGAAAATATGCATTTTTTCGCAAAATTTTTAAAAAAATATACAAACTTGGTTCACATGCAATCTTCACTAAAATGAAGCTTAAACCAAGTTGTATAAATGTAACATATGAACATTAATGAAAAATGCATGATTCTATTCATAATCAGGCTCTAAAATGTGGTGATTTAGCTGATTTTTTAATGATTTTACAATGCTTAACAACCCAAAAATAGTGTATCCGTTACCATGGCAACCACTCATATTTTCACACTCAAAATTATTTTTTGAGCTTTATTCATTTATTGCTTCTATTAGTCCAATTATAGATAAAATCTGGAACCCCCCATATATCACATGTATATGGCACTCTGCCTGGTTCTTATAAAGAGCTGTACTTAATAGGATAACTATATATGGTATGTCGTATCTTGCAAGGTCCTCATGCCCGGCAGACAGTTTTCACTTGAATTCGACCTCATTTCATGGATCAGTGAACAAGGTTAAGTTTTGGTGGTCAAGTCCATATCTCAGATACTATAAGCAATAGGGCTAGTATATTTGGTGTATGGGAGGACTGTAAGGTGTACATGTCCAACTGGCAGGTGTCATCTGACCTAGACCTCATTTTCATGGTTCAGTGGTTAAAGTCAAGTTTTTGTGTTTTGGTCTGTTTTTCTCATACTTTATGCAATAGTCTACTATATTTGTTGTATGGAATGATTGTAAGGTGTACGTGTCTAGTGGGCAGGTGTCATCTGACCTTGACCTCATTTTCATGGTTCAGTGGTCAAAGTTAAGTTTTTAAGTTTTGGTCTTTTTATCTAATATTATATGCCAAAGGTCAACTATATTTGGTGTATGGAAATATATTATGATCTATATGTCAGTCCCACAGGTTTTATATGACCATGACCAGTGTGTGCATTCTTGTTGTATGTTGCTGCTGTGTCAAAGAGTCATAATCAACAACCTTGCTTAGTTCTAGTCGATATTTGCAGCATGTTTAAACTTTTTTGAACATTTTATGATTATTGCATTTCTTTAGAGCAGGGATAACTACCTATACTGTATTGAAGATTTTCCAATAGTTGATGATTTTATGAATGTAAATATCTGTTTTAATGTACATACTCTACGTACAGTGTAAAGAACATCCCTCAATTCTGGGAATATTTGAAGTTCTCTTTTAACTATTCTGCAGATTGCCGCTTACATTTCAAATACATGAACTGAGTGAGTTGAAAAAAAAATATTATGTTATTGATTTCTCCTGTCTTGTTAGGATTTTAAAGTTACATCCGCATACCTGTCAACCTATGACTATGACAATGCAGGTCATGACCTGCATTGAAGAATGAAATTTCAGGTCATAACGTGTACAAACTTTTTCGAGCTGAATTTCAGTAATAAGGGGACATTTTTTTTGCAATTTAAATAAAAGTGTCCAAAACATGTTCACTTTATTATTCATTATTTCATTGCACTTTGAAAAGCTTTTGATAACTTTGTGACACTTTCTCCCCTTCTTAGGTTAATGTTATTAATGACATTTCTAAATTGTTCTCTTTGTATGGTATTTCACCCTCAAGTTGTGACTTCCTATTCAGTATTTGCTACTCAACTGTTCCATTTAATTTCGTAATTAGGGTATGATAAAATTAAGTTAAACAGTTAAAGAAAGTAAAAATGAAAAAAATAATGTTCAACTTTTTTTTTATAATTGTATTAAGGTATGAATTAAATTAAAAGTTATATTCCAATATGTATTTAAATTCTATTTGTAGTAGATTTGATTTTTTTTACCCCCAAAAAACGTAAATATAAGGAATAATTTTGAATGGTGACAAAAAAGGGGAATTTACTCAGTTGAAAAATGTTTGTAAAATGTCACGTGAAATTTATTTACAACCTAAAGCTAAGTTAATTGGTGTTAATTAACAATGTGGTCGACACCAAAGCTGTCAAGTGAAGCCATGCACTTGTGGGTCACTTAATTTGACAGTTTACACAGGTAGCTGAATTTCTGTTGATGGAAGAATTACGAATTTGCCGGTATTTCAAAGAAAAATCACTTATGAAATCATTCTCTAGGCTTAGAAATTTAGGTGAAAACGGGTCATTTTTGGAATTCCCGGGTTATTCAGTGACCCTGCGGGTGTCCTGGGTGATCCCTCAGAATTGTGAAAATCTCGGGTCACACCCGCATAATACAGGTCTGTTGACAGGTATGTACATCCGTGCACATGTTAAAGGGCCCTTATAAAAATCACAAATAT
The DNA here is from genome assembly GCA_037788925.1 of Mytilus galloprovincialis. Lineage (NCBI taxonomy): Eukaryota > Metazoa > Mollusca > Bivalvia > Mytilida > Mytilidae > Mytilus > Mytilus galloprovincialis. The sequence continues at coordinate 67,082,433 of CM075341.1, read as the reverse complement.
TTTTTTCATGAAATCCTACATTCTCATACAAAGGAGTAGGTCCAGTAAGACCCCTTTTTGGCCCCAAAATATAGCAGTTTTACAAAATTGTTAAAATGTAATCTTTTAATTACTTATTGGACAGTAGAATGCTTAAGCTACATAAATATGGGCTGTTTTTGACAATACAATGCACATATATTGGGTACTAGCACCATAAGGTCATGCTAAATTTCTGAAATCTTCACAATTCCAGCATTTTAATTAATTTTTAGACGGTTTTCGGGTAAATCGAAAGTGGCCACATTTGTGTTCATCCTTAATATTGAAATGTAAGTTGTATTTGATGACAATACATAACATATATAAAGATTGAGAATGAACACAGATGCGGCCACTTTCATTTTTGACAAAAACCATCTGAAAAGTGACATTTTTCCGCATATTTGGTAGATTTTTCATATTTGAGCTTGAAATCATATCCTTTTTAATGACTAAATCAGTTATAATCTTTCACATACAGTTATTGAATCAAATGAAATAGCCACTTATAAGTGTTTAAAAAGTGGTCAGGTCAAAATATCTCGTCAGAAGAACCTGAAATTTGAGGCCAAAATCGGTCCTTACCAGATCTACTCCTTTAAAATGCTGTATCCTCATCCAGAAATATGTGTAGTAAACATTATGCGAATAATTAAAATACTAATTAGCTTGGTTTGAATGTATTTAAAAAGTATTAAATTCTTGTAATTTCATTGTGTCTTTTATGTTTCAGGGAGATCCATCAGAATAGTTTAGCCTCAATAGCAAAAGGTGTCTTTGAAAATTTGACTTCACTGATTCACTTGTAAGTTTTATTGATTTTTTCAAAGAAAAATGAAAATCTTGACATTATATTGAAAATAAGAGATAATAAAAATATTCTAAAGTAATTCTTTAATAATTTTAAGTTCTAACAAAAATTACCTTCCAAATTATGTTCTTGATTCATGACGAACAAATTTACACATCTTCCTGTTAGAGAAATAGAAAGAAATGCTAAATTGATTTGAGGTTAGCTTGCTTGAAAAGGTCAATTTGGAATTATTGTTTTCATTATCTATTGAAAATTTATAAATGGAGAATTTCATAAATCCGTACTTTTTGTGAGGCAACTTGTTGATCAGCGGGCTGCTACCAGGTATGTTATAAATTATGCCTGTAATAAAGGACTGACTTCTTTTCTGATGATACCTTCTGAGACTAGCAATATGGACCAAGTGCTTAATAAATTAAATTATATTTTTTTTTTAATGGCCCACCTTATTTTTTCTGCCTGTGCATTGGTTCAATTGTCTGTTTGCCTGTCTGCGTCCCGCTTCAGATTAAAGTTTTTGGTCATGGTAGTTTTTGATGAAGTTGAAGTCCAATCAACTTCAAACTTGGTACACATGTAACCTATGATATGATCTTTCTAATTTTAATGATGAATTAGTTTCGACACCAATTTCAAAAGAAAATAATAGTGCAAGTGGAGCATCAATGTACTATAGACCCATTCTTTTTTTTTTGTAGAGATCTCCATGCCAACAATTTGGAGACATTAAACAAAGAAGCCATGAAAGATTTGGAGAATTTGGAAGAATTGAGACTTCATTCACAGAAAACTCCTATGACGACGTTAATTTTTAACTCTATGATAAATGTTGGCAAGTCCCTGAAGTACCTGTAAGTATGAGAGATGGTTCTAGATGGGATCTCAAGGGTCACCACTTATAAAAGAGGTCATTGAGCTGAATTTTTTATTTTAAATAATCATAAAATTGAGAATGAAAATGGGGAATGTGTCAAAGAGACAACTTGACCATAGAAAAAACAACAACAGAAGGTCGCCAACTTGCTTCAAATTGTAGCGAGAAATTCCCGCACACCCTGAGGTAGCAATACACAGTTAGAAAAAAAACTTAAAATTGACACTCATAATTTTTAAACACCCTCTTTCCCCTGTCAATCATAGAAATGGCCTATAAAACATGTTAAAATCAATCTAAATGTTCATATAAACCCACTAAGAAGGCTATATTATTCTTCAATTATCTAAAAATCATTTTATTGTACAAAAACTTTCATATTTAAAAAATTCACAGGGGCCATTATGCGAAACTAAAATTCTAACTGTTTATTGCTACCTGAGGCCTCCTTCAGCTGGTCCCTAAACAAATATATACCAGTTCAGTGATAATGAATGCCATACTAATTTCCAAATTGTACACAAGAAACTAAAATTAAAATAATACAAGACTAACAACTAACTCATTATTATACTCAAACTGTCATATTTTCTAAAAGCATGAACTCAAACTTTATAGTCCAAATCAGCTTTTTTCCCCTCTTAATGGAATTGATTGTATAAACCTTTGCTTTAAACTTCCCCCTTATACATGTATTCTATGGCAAATAGTATTACAAAAATTTAAAGGCAGAAAATAGAACAAAGTATTGTCAGATCTTTGTATTTTAATCCAATTTAGCTGTGACAAATTTTGCACTGTATCATCACCGACTACTTTTCAATCACTTTGTTTGTATTCTTAGATTTATAAGTAGTAATGCACTGACCCATATACCACATCAAGTATTTATGGAGAACAGCTATGACAATATCGTTCAACTGTAAGTACAATATCTTGAGTATAAAGCTTTTTATAAAGGCTTCATTGCTATCTTTTCTTTCAAACGTTGCATAGAATATGCTGTTCATACTTTGAATGTTTCTATTTTTTTCAAATGAAGAAGTGCATTTCAAACCATGTAAACCTGACAGATTTGGTTGAACAAGTTTTAGGTCTCAGAAATCTATTCTATATAAGGGTTTTTCTATTAAAATGTATGTGGGAGAGTAGAAAGGGACTTTCAAAAAAAAGTAAAAACACAAAAATACTGAACTCCGAGGAAAATTTAAAAAGGAAAATCAAAAATCAAAAGGCAAAATCAAAAGTCCAAACACATCAAACGAATGGATAACAACTGTCATATTCCTGACTTGGTACAGGCATTTTCTAATGTCCTTTTAAAATATCCTTACAACCAAGAACCACTTTTTAGATAATTTTGCATAATGGTAATAGTTGCATAGGAAAAAAAAGACCTATGACCCCTATTCGATGCTTAAACTTCCCTTCCTACACTCTCACATACATTTTAATGAAATTGCCTTTGTTAGAATAACTGCCAAGAGAAAGTCATCTGGGCTTGCCATATGTTAGTTGTTAGTAATCAAATATTCATTTTTTGTAAATTCCTGTTTTTGGATGATGTTTGATATATACATCCCATGTATCTTTTTGTTGTAATACATACAATATGCAAATTAAATTGATCTTTTTCAGACATTTAGATAACAATGTTATCACAAATGTGACAGAACTTGATTCAAATGGCTATGGTTCTACATTACAAAGCACCTACAACGAAAAAAAAGTTCATTTGGACCCATTTTCAACCATGAGCAGTCTCAATATTTTGTAAGTAGACATACATATAGTCTTGTTTGATTGATTAGTTGCATGGAGAAGCAAACACATTCTAGTTCTTGCTAGTTTTTCTGAAAGTCTAGCAGAAAGAATAAGCACAAGTCTAATCAGTTTGGCTCAAAATTTGGTATGAAATAGCGATATTATATTGATAATGTATGTCAGGTGAATTATGACTTTGAATTTTCAACAAGTTACAAATTTTCTAAAGAAATCATCCTGACTTTGACAAAGCCATGAAATCAATTATCCATGAAAATTACAATATATAAAAAAGAAGATGTGGTATGATTGCCAATGAGACAACTGTCCACAAGAGACCAAAATGACACAGACATTAACAGCTATAGGTCTTTATAGTACACTAAATTTTGAACCAATGAAAAATAACTGAATCCAGTCTTTGAATTACACATTGATAGCTCTGGAAGAAGAAAAAAACATAATTGGCTTATGACTGTCTTATCAGTGGTTAGGCACTTACTACAATGCACATTGTTTTGTACTTGTACAATGATCAGTTATAATTTCCTACATTAATTAAAAGGAAATTGATACCAATTGGCCAATGCAAAACCATGGCAGAATAACAAAAAAAAGAAAGAGAAAAAAACCAAGACACAGCAAAAACTAAATTATTAATCAACACAAAATGTAATGAAAATAAGGGTTAATTTTACATGATTTATATATTAGCATATTATTATATTAAATTTTATTATAATCTATATCAATCAATATGCGAAAAAAAAGCTGATAAATTTTACATCATGTCATTTCTTATATAGGTATCTTCATGTCAACTCCATTACCCACATAACTAGTACAGACTACTGTAGACTAACATCCTTAACTGAGTTATATCTGACGGGGAATGAGCTAACGGAGGACAACATGGATGTTGACAGTTTTACATGTGTTACGACTTTAGCAACATTGTAAGTAAAAGAATATAATACTAAATTCTTAGGAAAATTTAAAGGGTCAAAGTCCATAAAAATTGACAAATAAATGTACTGTATTAATCAAGGAACAAGTGAAAAATTACAGCCATATTTCTAACATGGTTCAGTGATTTTTTCAAAGTAAATGGCTAGCTAGCTAAACTTCCCACTTATATGACAGTCATATTTTTTTATTGACAAAATTGGGAAAGAATACCTATTGGATATTGGTATTAATGCAAAGTCATGTACACCTGTTATTGTGTCATGTGCAATGAAAGTTAAGAAAGCCAGCATGACTGATATCCTGATCTCATTCTAAACTCTTATTCAGAATTTGGTTGATTGATTGTTGGTAGCTAAACATCCAGTGGCAAATATGTCATTCAAATTCAGGCGGATAATCAGAATTTGATGACATTTTCATCTTATAATGACTTTGACTTTTTTTTCAATTTTTTACTGAATTATGTTCTCACTTTTTATAAACAATATTTCACTTTTACATAGTTCTGGGTTACTTTTTATGGATGTTAAAATAAAATTTTATGATTTGCATTATTTTTCAGGCATTTAGGAACAAATAAATTACAATATATACCAGCTGCTCTGACGAATTCAACTAGACTTCCCTCCATAAATACACTGTATGTGACTAATAATAAAGTAACATTCATAGAGGCTGGAACATTTTCAGACTTGTCAACCATGAGAACATTGTAAGTGTTAAGTATGTGCGGTAGACTTTCAACTCTGAAAGCATTTTAAGTGTTATTTATGTGTGTTGGACTTTTCAACTCTGATACTACCTTACTCCAAGAAAAAAAAGAGGACTAAAATGACATTGACAATATAAAATGAATATGTTAATGTTTTAACACAGACCATGTGGTACTTGTCTCAGTACTGCATAAATTTCTGACGTTATCATGTTCAACTTAAAGCTTGCATTTTTGTGGATACTAAATTTTGTTATTTTGGAAAAGTCTGCAAACATTCCTTTAGAAAATTTGCAATTTGTTAAAACATTTATATTTCTTGTTCCCCTGTACCCGCTAAATCCACGAAAATTGGTATCCGATGAATAATAATGAATCCACAGTAGTATAACAGACTATCTCAGAACTTTAGTATTGTTTGTGCATCGATAAAATATAGTTATTGATGTTTACACTTATTTGTAGATACCTGTACTCCAACAAAATTATATCAATAGAAGACAATGCTTTTCCAGATATGATACGAGTCATGTAAGTGCTTACGTCTTAATCATCTTAAGCTTATTTGGAAAGTCTAAATTGACTAGGATTGTCAGTGTTACCTGCTGAAGGTCTGTAATTCTTTTTTAGGGCACTCCAGCTTTTTCTGCCATTTAGAATAAAAACGATATTTCATATTTGAAGTATATCTAGTTCATAATATTACTTACATCTCAAATTACATGAATTAAATTCCATATTGTGAAACTTCAAGGAGTTAAAAAAATAATTAAGATAAAAAAAATTGTAACAATAAAAAATTAAGTTTGCTTATCAAAGAATCAACCACTTTCTGATTTGTGTCATATGATAAATTTTTCACCCATGTGATTCTAGGTAGACTGGATTAACTTTAATATTAAAAATGATATATCCAAAAGTGCTGAAAGTGGCATTTTAGAAATAACAATCAGTCACAGAGATGCCTCTATCACATAGGAGTATTATTCAATGAAACTTTAATGAATTCATATATTCTCTTAAAATCAATTGATATTTCAAATTTGATAATTAGAATATTTTATAATACTATCAAACCAAACTTTCATTAATTAATGCGTTTTTCTATTCCAGAGCTATGCAATCTAATGATTTCCGATTCATTCATGAAAACCAGTTTTCCAATCTTTCCAATATGTACCGTTTAAATCTGGCTAACAATGATATAGACTATTTACCAGACAATGTCTTTAGTGGATGCACATCTCTTACACAGTTGTAAGTATTATTCACCATTTCAAAATCTAATGCATTCTGGGTAATATTTTCAGTAGTGTAGTACTGTACACACAAATGTTGCTTAAAATGATCAGGAATTCAAGGATACATACTCAATTTAGTGTATAATGAATAGAGTTTGGATGATGTGATTTGGGTTTGAGTTATTTTTCTTTCTGTTATTTAAAGAGGGGTAAATAGTTAATTTTCTGATTTGACTCACCAAATTAAAGTATGCTTATATATATGCACACAAGTCTGATAAAAGATCCTCACTAGAGTGTAGTGATAAATTTAGGAAGGGTAAAAGAAAAAGAAATTGTTCAGGACAAACCTAGTGGTCTGTTTAAGTTATATTTGACAGATTTATGAAGAAATTTGCATACTAAGACCTTCAAGATTGTGTTGATCAAAACTTTTCTCTGATTGGCCAAAAAATTAATATGATATAGTTTGAAAACAATTTATACTTAGTTTTGAATCTTAGTTCAGCCTAAAAAGAAATATGAAAATAGCATTCCAATTTATTCAGACATATTCAACTAAGTTAAGATTGAGATAATCTTTTAGTAATTTTGGTTCTCAATGCTCTTCAACTTCGTACTTTATTTGGCCTTTTTACCTTTTTTTGGATTCGAGCGTCACTGATGACGAAACACGCGTCTGGCGTATATACAAAATTTAGTCCTGGTATCTATGATGAGTTTATTTATATAACAATGGCATATTTGCCAATTATTTACCATGACAATTCTAAATTGGGGGACTATTTTTTTTCAGGAGAGGGGGGGAGTTATAAATATATCCAATAATAATAAAATAGGGTATTGGATATGTGAGCTTGCTCAGCTTCATATTTCAACTTAATATTGTATATTTCAGAGTTTTGAATGGAAATAAAATAAAACAGATAAAGAAGATGCACTTAGAGAACTGTCCATTATCCACACAGCTTTATCTAAATGACAATGAGTTGGGATGGATAGAAGATGGGGCATTAGATCATATCACCTCAATATCTTATTTGTATGTATATAAGAATAAGATTTGTTGATCCATTGCTTTTTTCATGGGATACTTACTTTTGTGTATTTTGCTTGTATAGAGAAAAAAAATGTCTTAAAATCATTAGAGAAAATTTTTTTTTGAATACAATATTTTTCCACTCTCAACAGTTTAATTTAATTTGAAAGTTTATCTGTCTAGAGTGGAGAAATATTGTATCACATTCAAAGCAGTAATAAAATCTATATCTTAACAACTTATTTTAACCCTATGACCTTCAACAATGAGCAAACCCCATTTACTATATACAAGGTAAAAAGGGCCTTTGATAACAAAATATAATATGAAAAAATTCAAAACAGACATGTAGTGGCCATATTGAAGCTAAAATAGTGAACAAATATCAATTTTGGCAATGAGAGACTATAGCTAGTGACAATTACTGAACAACCGAGTATTGTCTTAGGGCAATGTTGGTAGTTTAACAACTGGGTCAATATCTTTCATTGTTTTTCCATAGGCGTAAATGTTAAAGTTTTTTCCTGTAGCTCAGTCCATATCCTAAACTTGAATATGTATGATAGCTCATTTCGAAGCTGTGACATTTTCATATATGTGGTTAAATTTTTCGGGGTACGAAGTGAGATTACTTTTTCGTAATTTAGCATACCCCGAACATCCTTTTGTGATGCGGCTCCTCATGGTAAAAAATCCCTTTTTAAAACAATAAGTTCTTTGAAAATGTAATACTTTGATCACATTTAATAGCTCCATAGTTTTTACACATTTATTCTATGTTCCTTTACTTTCCTAATCACTACAAATGGTTAAGCTCAGTCATTTGTAAATATAGAAACATGTCCAATATCACTACACAGTCTGAAATTTTTTGTTTACACACAACTTTTAAGTTCCTCATTTCAAGGCCAATTAGGGATATTGCCCCAACTAATCCGAAAGAATCAGTTGAAAGGACTGCTTAGTTGTTTTATTTAGTTTTCAAAATATATGTCATTAGCGTTATAGCACAGATTTTTTTTATCTGCTGATCAAGTTATAGTTTTAGTTTCAGGTAGTTTAACCATTAAAATTATTTTTTGTTGGAGGAGTCATCATACAGTATAGTCTTTTATACAATACAATACAATACAATATTTTTATTTTCCAAATTAAAGGGCCCATTAAGAGCATAACATTAATTACAACATTACTTAAACATTACAGAGTGATTAAAGAAACATAAAATAATAATTCAAATGCATGAGGAAAGGATCAGTGGTCAAGGGGAGATAATTTTGATATCTATTGGAGTATTTAAGTTAACTAATTTTCTGATTTGTTGCAGGCCTTTTATATGTACTATTTATATATGTTCTAATCACAGTATTCTTTCTTTCACAGGTACCTACACAATAACAGATTGTATTCTTTACCAATGGGAGGAGACTTCAATGATATGACTGTTACCTATTTTTATCTATATAATAACCGTATCTCAGCTATATTGAATGGAACATTTAAAAACTTTGTTGTTTCACTTTCCAGTTTGTAAGTTAAATTAAATTTGATTTTTATTACTAAAATTATTACTTAACAACTGATACTTTAATGGGGCACTAGCTACTATATATACATAAATTAATTTTTTTAAATCATTCAAGAAAGTGAAGTAGTGAAGAATAATTTGCCATTAGCAGCCAGTATGGTTCAATTTTATCAAAATAAGCAAAATAACATCAATGCACTTGCAAGCTCCTGAAAGTTGTATACTGCAATGACCTTATTTGTCTATCTTTTCTGTCCACATTATGTCCTCCATTTCAATTTTCATTGGTCTATCAATCTAAACACAAACATGTTGTTCGGTGTGAGCCAAGGATCCGTGTTGAAGGCCGTACATTGACCTATAATGGTTTACTTTTATAAATTGTGACTTGGATGGAGAGTTGTCTCATTGGCACTCACACCACATCTTCCTATATCTATTTAACGTCTTTAACATGTCCAGTTATTGGACAAAAGTGAGTTCCCACTCAAAAAATATCCAATCATTTCAACTTAGTCAATATCTTTCAATAAAATATTACCAAGCAACTAATACATGACTGATTTATATCAAATAAATAACATAAGATGTAGAAATGTTCAAAGTTTTATTGTTTATATGGCCATGATATTAGTAATGCTTATTTTAAGGTGAACACAAAAAAAATTATTTCTTGAAAAGTTTGCATATGTATTCTAACCAAAATAAAATCGTAAAATTTTGCATTTGTGTTTAACCCATTAGATAATGAAAACAAACCTCACAAAATTTATGGCCAAATAAACAATAAAACGTCAGACATTTCTTCATCTTATGGTATCTATTTTATACAAATCGCTCATTAGTTTATTTTGTAAAAACTTTAAGAAAAATATAAATTTTAGTTGAAATGATTGGATATTTTTTGAGTGGTAACTTACTTTTGTGCTATGACTGTAAGTCTAAAGTCAGCTTATGACATCAGACACAGACTTCTTTTGAACTGAGTTTTACTGTGCGTAGTATTGTCTGTTTGTTTTTCTGCATTGGCTAGAGGTATAGGGGGAGGGTTGAGATCTCAAAAATCATGCTTAACCCCGCTGCATTTTTGCACATGTCCCAAGTCAGGAGCCTCTGGCCTTGGTTAGTCTTGTCTCATTTTTAAATTTCAGTTTCTTGTGTATATTTCTGAGTTGAGTATGACTTCAATTATCACTGAACAATTATACATTTTTGTTAAGGGGCCAGCTAAAGCATGCCTCTTGGTGCGGTAGTTTCTCTCTGCATTGAAGACCAATTGGTGACCTTCAGCCGTTGTCTGCTCTTTGATCGGGTTGTTGTCTCTTTGACACATTCCCCATTTCCATTCACAATTTTATCCTGTATAAAAGATTGAACATTATTTCTTGGTCTTTGGTCAAACGCCATATCATCATGCTTATGATATTGAGTTGTACAAAATAAGCCATAGTTTGGAATCTATCAGTCAGCTGTTTTGTCATGTTTATGTTTACATTGTTTCTGAACATTTTAAACATACATTAATTGTAGAATAAAGAATCTGTTTTCTTAGCTTTACATCAAAAGTTTAGGCTTTTAATAAGAAAAAGAGAGAGCCTGCTGGTTGTATAATCACAAATATAAAAATAAAGAGATGTGGTATGATTGTGAATTAAACAACTATACACCAGAGTTCAATATTGAGAAAAGCAAATAATAAAGGCCCTGAAATAAAAAAAAAAAGGGAATAATTCAAACAAGACAAACAAACAACCTTCTTTATAAAAAAAACGATTAAGGTGGTACCTAACACTACAGGGAGATAACTCTGTAAAATCAGCTAAACGTTTTAATTCCGTTGTGTTGTTAAGGGAATATTAAGCTTCTCAATGATCAAAATAAATGTTTGTCAAACTGCTATATTGCCAGTGTAATTTTTCTGACAAAACGGTTGGTTCAAATTTTTTGAAATTTTTATATTTTTGTAAAAGGGTCAAAGTAAATACTTTGTCAAAATTTTAAGAAAATTAAACGACCCAAATTAATTTTAGCTAAAGTGTTGGGTACCACCTTAATTCATGATTTAACTTTCCATTACAGAGATTTGTCCAATAACAGAATAGCAACTATTGAAGGGAATGCATTTACTGATGTGACAGTCTCATATGTATACAGTAGCTTGAAGCTTACCAATAACAAGATTAAAGATATTCAGCCATATGCTTTTAATAACGTGAATGCACCAAGTATACAATTTGATGGAGATACAATGGGAGTTATTCCAATGTATGCCTTCAATGACATTACAACCTCGACCTTGAACCTTTACAACATCGGGATAACAGGCATAGAGGAAAACGCTTTCAACAATTTTAACGTGGGTTTGCTGTAAGTTACTTAAGGTGGTAGACCTTGGTTCAGGGAGATAACTCTTTAAATCAGTTATGCGTTTGTAAAAGTCAAGTTTCATCAATGTTTTTTAAGCATTTACCTGAAACAGATTGGAAATAATCTATGTAACCTAGAAGCTTAGAATATATTTATGAAAATGGTTGACACAAACATACTGATGATTTTAAGAGTTATTTCCCTTAACCTAGGTCTACCTCCTTAAAGGCCATTAATTTTTAAATCATTGGTTAACACATTTATGATGTAAAAGATGTTGTTCAGTCGGTTTGAAAATAAAGATGTAAAAGAACCTTGCTGGACACAAATTTGTCACCATTCTTTTAATTTATTAGTGCTAAACATATTTTCTTTCAGCTATCTTAACATACAATGCATGTCATCATCATACATGTTTATAAAATATAAAAGGAAGGATGGGTAATAAGTATTTAACAATTGGAAATAAATGTCATTTCGTAATTAGTGAAAACAAAATAAGCAATACTTATAATTACTTTATCAATTTTCAAAAAATGTGGTGAAGAAAATATCAAAATATGCTAAATAAGATGTTACTAACCTGGAAAAGTTATAGAAAGATTTAAGGTGGTACCTAACACTACAGGGAGATAACTCTGTAAAATCAGCTAAACGTTTTAATTACGTTGTGTTGTTAAAGGAATATTAAGCTTCTCAATGATCAAAATTAGTGTTTATCAAACTGCTATATAACCAGTGTAATTTTTCTGATAAAACGGTTGGTTCAAATTTTTTGAAATTTTTATATTTTTGTAAAAGGGTCAAAGTAAATACTTTGTCAAAGTTTTAAAAAATTAAACGAGCCAAATTAATTTTAGTTAAAGTGTTGGGTACCACCTTAAGGTAACATTATATGAAACAAGAAATTTTTCAGCATACAAACATAATGAATGATGTATAATCATTTCAATTTATGTTTAAACACATGATAAAGTAACCCACATAGTTTTAGGTATTAATACTACAGAACACAGATACTCTGTATTTTTGTATTCTGTAACAAAGCCGTATCTCCTTTTTATGTCTGTATCTAGAATCACAAGTCACTTTTCTTATTTGTAATTTTGTTTTTAAGCTGTATCTAAACGATGATAAGTTCTAATATCATTCAATGTCTATTGCAGTTCAAAAATGACTTTTTTATCAGATTTTTTTATTACCCATGATACATCAGATCATTCTCAAATTTATAAGAAGATATCAATTCACAGTGATATTGTTTGCCTCAAATAACAGCCGAAATTCGGCCTTTTCCCCTAGAGAAAATTCCCAATTACTAAAAAAATGGCTTAAAATTCCTCCCAAAAGGATCTACAATTTCCCCCAAACAGTGATGGCATTGGTAGTAATGTTTGTAAATATCGTATTCATGTTATTATTTTGATATTATAAAGCACTTTAGAGATCCGGTTTTCTGATCAGAATCATCATGGTGTTTGTTACACAAGTGGTTTTCAATGCATTAAGTACCATCATTGCTTCTGTTTCTTTCCCCTCTCTGAAAAGTACCTTAAGGTTGAAAATGTCTGACAACCAAAATAAAAATGAAAAAACAGTGCAAAAAAGACAGCAAAGGTCAGCAAAAAATCGGATATGTGTTTAGAATAATATTTCCCAATTTCAATAAAAAATATGCATTTTTCCCAATAAAAAACGGTAGAGGTAGTTTTGAAAAAAGACAACAATATCACTGATTCATTGAAACTGCAGGTATTAAAAAAATCTGAAGGATTATTTATTTTGGACGAAGACTTTTTCATTAGTACATGGGATATACTGGACATAGAATATTAAAGCTTGATCACTTAAGGTTATTTATATTTTAAGTGCTGTGGATTCATTTATTTTTGTTGGTATCAATTTTCATGAATTGCTGAAAACTTGCATTTTCATGGATATATGATTTCATCATGTTCATGGTTTTGTTAATCGATCTAAAAGTGCAAAGCCTATTGAAAATATGTTATTCGTTGAACATTTGAATTCGTTCACCTGTACACTTGAAACCTAGAAAAATTGTTATCCAACAAATAATATTGAATCCATAGTAACAGTCAATAATTTTGTTCCTTAATAACATTTTTTATTTTGTAGGTATTTGTATGGTAACTCCATCAGCAGCCTTGATGGATCAATTTTCGCTGGAACATCATCTGTCACATATTTGTATCTAAACAAGAACAATATAGCTTATATAAAGGCTAATGTGTTTGATAGTGTCACTGTTACATACCTGTATCTGAATGAGAATTCCCTATCCATTTATCCTATAGCGCTGAGTCAGATCACTCCCAGAGAAATGTAAGTAGATACAAATAGCACCAATAAAATCTGCTAATTATTTATCGTTTAGCGCTGAGTCAGATTACTCCAAGAGAAATGTAAGTAGATACAAATAAGGCTGTGTTAGTTGAATTTCTTGAATTTTATAGCAATGAAGGATGATGTATTGTTTGATTTTTAAACTCTTGCCTTGAACAGGGGATAAATAGTGTGATGTACATGTCTGTCCCTCAGTCACAATTTGTTTCCAGATGATAAAGTCTTGAGCACAATGTCATAGAATGCCATAAAATGCTGGTCAAGTTTGAGTTTGATGTCTGACAAAATTGGTATCCTAAACAATTTATGTATTTTAGTTATTCCTACATAATTTATGTATTGCAGTTACCTAAATGTTGCTTTCCATTTTGCATCTAAATGTTTTATTTAATGCAATTACTGTGGCGTCATATTTTATTCATTTTGGTATACAGTTGCTTAAGCATTGACACATCTCATTTTCATGAAAATAATTTGGCTTAGTCATCTAATCATACCACATACATGTGACAGAGTTGTCAAGCCACAACTGGAGATTTGGAAATTTTCAGCTGGAGTTTGGGCCTCATAACTGGAGATTTTTTATCGACGTACGCAATTGTTTTTTCGTGTGTGTTTAAACTGCATATCTTCCTTTTTTGTTAAAAAAAACCCAATGATTTCATACCTTCAAGCACCTGCATAGCCATTTTTACTTAGTAAAATAGAAGATAAAGGGGGGGGGGTCAAATATTTATTCATCATATATAGTTCAAAGTTAAAGTGATCAGCCATCATATATAGTTCAAAGATAAAGTGATCAGCCATCATACATAGTTGGCAAAAAGTACCTCTGCTTTAGCCGCACATTGTCAACTTTAGTACCACTACTGAACATGTTTGTAAAAGAAGGTGTTGAATTGAGAGTTGTGGGCTTTCTGGTGGGTAGCTGTCTCCATATTTTTGGTCAAGTAATTAGGGCCCCATAGTCAGCTTTGCATGAAGTGTAGTAAGCATTGTCTTGACCCTTGGCACTGGACTTGCACCATTTTTAAATTTGGCTAGATACTCATTACTGTGTCTTCTTTAATATTATGCTGGGGTACATGTATTTGGTGATAACATGATACAGTTTGTATTTTGTCAAATTATAAGACAAACACACTTATATAGGCATTCCATTGGCCTAGATAGAAGACAAGCCATAAATATCATATTTAAGTTGATTTTATTGTCTTTGAGGTTCAGTATAAACTAAGTCTGTTCCATGTTTTCAACAGCATCACAATTTATAAAGTCGATGTTTATACAACTGTTCCAGACATGTATATTTAACTAGCTAGTTGATTACAAGGTAAATGCCAATCATCTTTTATTGTTGTATATACAGTCTATAATCCTTAACACCTTCATTGATTACTTGAGGCTATTTTCCTATTTACCTTTTTGACACAAATTCCAGTACAGGAAACTTCCGTTTTTCTCGGACTTTTCCCATATCAATTTAGAGTTTCTCGGACTTTTTCCCTGTCCGTATCTATTTTGTAAACAGAAATGTCTACTGAAATTTTTTCGAGATTGACATTTTCAAAAAGCGGAAGATTTCAAATTTTAACGGGAGGGACGGAAGAGGGTCTGAAAAGCGGGAGATTTTAACTCCCGCCGGAA
The DNA here is from genome assembly GCA_037788925.1 of Mytilus galloprovincialis. Classification (NCBI taxonomy): domain Eukaryota; kingdom Metazoa; phylum Mollusca; class Bivalvia; order Mytilida; family Mytilidae; genus Mytilus; species Mytilus galloprovincialis. The sequence goes on along the minus strand of CM075341.1, from coordinate 67,067,093 downwards.
GAATCACATGTATGATACCATTGGGTATTTTATTTAAGCCCTCAGGAATTTTCACTTATGCTGTCAATCATCTGTGCAAAAAAGCTTCCAAGGCAATGTTTTGCATTAGAAAGCTCTTATTCTCAGATAAATTTAATATTCATCCACATTTAAAACTGTTTGAAAGTTGTTTAAAACCTATACTACTTTATTGCAGTGAAATATGGGCACTTAATATGTTAGTTAAAGATAATAATTCAAGTCTTGAATGTAGATATTTGTCTTTTTTTACCATCAAAATTTCAAATAAAATTTGCTAAATATCTAGTTGGTGTAAATAAAGCTGCAGTAAACACAGCAGTTTTAGCAGAAATAGGTATGTTACCTATTGCTATTGATGCTGTTAAGGCTTCTGTTGGCTATTGGTGCCATTTGATAAATGCAAAAAAAGATAGTTATGCTTCAAATGCCTATAAATGTAGTTTAAATTTAAATAATGGTTTTGCAGTCAAATTAAAAAATGCTCTTTCAAAAATAGGGTTTAATCATGTATGGGAAAATCAAAGTACGTTCTCTAAAAAATGCCTTATAAATGCTGTAGGTAAAAAATTAGCTGAAAGGTATACAGATTTTTGGAAAGACAGTCTTTTTAACGACCTAAATAACCCTAATGGAAACAAATTAAGAACATACAGAAAATTAAAAAAAGAATACAAATTAGAAAAATTTTTATTAATAGATTTAGATAGATACATGATATCAAATTTTATAAAAATAAGAATAAGTAATAGTTATCTAAATATTGAACAGGGTAGACACCGTAAATTACCGTTGGAAAAAAGATTATGTCCTCTCTGTAAAAAGGATGTAGAAGATGTCAAATTTTAGAAAAATGTAGGCAAAATCTTTTTCAAGAAGTAGAGAATATAGTTCCAGATTTCACCAAAATGTCTGATGAGGAAAAATTTGTATTTTTGTTTACTTTTAATGAGTATGACGTAACTAAAATTATTGTCAAGGGAGTTAATGACTTATATGTATTAGGAACAGCCTAGCTGATAAGAAAAACTAGTGGATGTAAAAAAAAAAAAATTATGTGACTATTTTATATTTTCTTATAGTACTTGTAATGATATATTTTATAACAATTGCATTAATATGATTGTTTGTACTTGTACTTTCAAATTTGCAAAGGTATCACCTCCTCCAAAACATTTGAATATATAGTCTTATAAGAATATGAATGTTGTTTAAATTTAGATATTATGTTTGTAATGATTGTCATGTTTGTCTTGGTAACAATCCAATATTTGGATTTTACACCAATAAAATGATTTGATTTGATTTGATTTGATTTGATCTAAGGAAATTTTTGCTTGGTTTCAATGTTAAATATTATAAGTTAAGGATATATGGTATGAAGTTGTTTCAATAGAGCCGTGGTGTAGTGGTTAGTGCATCGGACTACTAACACAAAGGTTCCTGGTTCGATTCCCGTTTGAGATGAAAATTTCAGGGACTAAATTTTCGGCTCTCCCTTGACACCATCTGCGAGTATGGTCTTGAGGAAACGATGATAGTCCGTCGGAAGGGGACGATAAATGGCTGACCCGTGTTAAGAGAGAGCCATATCTCTTGCACGTTAAAAACACCAATGTCGATTTCGAAAAATAGTAGGCTAATGCTGCTACAAGGCAGCACTTGCATCCGCAAAGTGGAAAGGGATTATTATAAGTTGTAAAACTCGTTTCCCAATCCACTATAAATAAATATGTTTAAACTAACACAGGCACATCTATAATTATTACAGGGCAGACATATCTCTGTTTTAATAATCAATTTAATTTTTTTCAGTTACCTAGAGGACAATCAAATAACAGGGATACCTGACGGATCTTTAGCTGGACAGACAAATTTACAGATTTTCTCCATGTATAATAACAAATTGACGGAAATAACAGCAACTACATTTACGTCTGCTACCAATCTTCAGTCTTTGTAAGTCATTAATATTCCTGTGAGAATTTTGATTGATTGTTGTTGACTTTATGTCAAGTGGCAAGTGTTTTATATATGAAGTTTCCGGCTTTATGTCAAGTGGCAAGTGTTTTATATATGAAGTTTCCGGCTTTATGTCAAGTGGCAAGTGTTTCATATATGAAGTTTCCGGCTTTATGTCAAGTGGCAAGTGTTTCATATATGAAGTTTCCGGCTTTATGTCAAGTGGCAAGTGTTTTATATATGAAGTTTCCGGCTTTATGTCAAGTGGCAAGTGTTTCATATATGAAGTTTCCGGCTTTATGTCAAGTGGCAAGTGTTTTATATATGAAGTTTCCGGCTTTATGTCAAGTGGCAAGTGTTTTATATATGAAGTTTCCGGCTTTATGTCAAGTGGCAAGTGTTTTATATATGAAGTTTCCGGCTTTATGTCAAGTGGCAAGTGTTTTATATATGAAGTTTCCGGCTTTATGTCAAGTGGCAAGTGTTTTAAATATGAAGTTTCCGGCTTTATGTCAAGTGGCAAGTGTTTTAAATATGAAGTTTCCGGCTTTATGTCAAGTGGCAAGTGTTTTAAATATGAAGTTTCCGGCTTTATGTCAAGTGGCAAGTGTTTTAAATATGAAGTTTCCGGCTTTATGTCAAGTGGCAAGTGTTTTAAATATGAAGTTTCCTGCTTTATGTCAAGTGGCAAGTGTTTTAAATATTAAGTTTCCGGCTTGATGTCAAGTGGCAAGTGTTTTATATATGAAGTTTCCGGCTTGATGTCAAGTGGCAAGTGTTTTATACATGAAGTTTCCGGCTTGATGTCAAGTGGCAAGTGTTTTATACATGAAGTTTCCGGCTTGATGTCAAGTGGCAAGTGTTTTATACATGAAGTTTCCGGCTTTATGTCAAGTGGCAAGTGTTTTATATATGAAGTTTCCGGCTTTATGTCAAGTGGCAAGTGTTTTATATATGAAGTTTCCAGCACAATTTTTTTTTCTGTCTACATACTGGTACTCTTTACTTTTCCAACAGTTAACTGATTAGCAAACAACTTACTTAAAATTTAAAATGTAAAAATACTGTCTTTCTTGCATGAACATTTTTTCTAATGGACATGATGGAAAAGAAACACTTAACAAACTTATTAAAAAATACCAAAAACAAAGCAAGTGCACTTTTGTTGCTGTTCTTTCTTGCATAATCTCTGTGAGTTATTCATCATAAAGCCAAAGAATGTGAGTTATTCATCATAAAGCCAAAGAACTCACTTGACTGTACCAGTGGCAGCAACAAGGATTTCTGTTATTCTTGGTTATTTCTTCTTTACACTAGTAGTTTAAATTAAAACCTTAAAATAGAATACCTGTAAAAGAACTTTTACATTTGCACATTTATTCCTTATGGAACAAGAAGGAACAAAAAAACAAAAAATGTACAGAAATCCAAGTATATTATAACTTACATGAAAGGGAAAAATCAAAGTAGTATTGCCACCCTGGTGTTCATTATTGGGTAAAAATCTTGATTTTTTAAATAGTCACATATTTATATGTTGTATTTTTTTTCCCAGGCTGTTGCAAAATAATGAGATTCAGTATATAGAGGAAGGATCTTTTAACGGTTTAGATAAACTTGAGACGCTGGACCTGAACAATAACCAACTGTCTTACTTCCCAGCTGTTTCCATGGAGTCACTGACTTCTCTCAACCTTGGAGGTAACATGATAGAAACTTTAGGAGGCTTCCCAGTCAATAACAGCATAGTTGTGTAAGTATCTTAATAAACTGTGGATTCATTATTTTTATGCCACACCTACAATAGTAGAGGGGCATTATGTTTTCTGGTCTGTATGTACGTTTGTCCATCTGTCTGTTCGTTCGTCAGTGTGTCCATACGTCCGTTTGTTTGGCTTCAGGTTAAAGTTTTTGGTCAAGGTAGTTTTTGATGAAGTTGAAGTCCAATCAACTAGAAACTTAGTACACATGTTCCATAGGATATGATCTTTCTAATTTTAATGCCAAATAAGAGTTTTGACCCCAATTTCACAGTCTTATGTATGTTTAATGCAGACTTGGGCAAAACCACAAAATTACAACTTTTGTTAACAAACAAAATTGGTATCAATCAATTTCAAAGGATGGGACAGGAACATTCTTGTTAGCTGAGGAACCATAGCTCTTAGGTGCTTATGTTATTTTTTAAATATTTGCAGACCATAGAGCTACAGATTTTTCCTTTTTCAAAACATTCGGAATTGCGACCCAGGTTTAGGTCGCACTTATTTTTAAAAAAATTACTGTTTATAATCCATGCAAATCTTTTCAATATATATAGTTCGTTTAGTTCCATATTTTTCTAGGATATGACGTACCTATTTATGTTTGAATATTCATTTCCTAAACACTATTATCTAATTATTTCCATTTGTAAAAATTTCCCGCCTATTTTGTTCGGCCAAAAATTCATACCTTGAGAAGGATATATAAATTGGACATGTTTATTTTATACATTATATATAACTTACTGTGAATTTAGAAATTATTGCATGTATTTATTATTTCGATTTTTACAGAATGGAGGAGAATGCAAATTTAAGGTGGTACCCAACACTTTCACTAAAATTAATTTTGCTCGTTTAATTTTCATAAAAATTGTCAAAGCATTTACTTTGACCCATTAACAAAAATATAAAAAACTTTAAAAATTTGAGACCACGCGTTTTATCAGAAAAATTACACTTGTTATATAGCAGTTTGACAAACACTAATTTTGATCATTGTGAAGCTTGATATTGCCTTCACAAGGCAACGTAATTAAAACGTAAAGCTGACTTTACAGAGTTATCTCCCTGTAGTGTTAGGTACCACCTTAAGGAAAATTTGGATAAAGATATAAGAATCATATATCAAAATACAAGTTTTTATTATTGCGATTCTGACAAAGTTACATTTTCTGCATTTATAAAAATCTCAAAACAATTTTATCAGTAGATTTTGGTTAATTGGTTTACCCTTAAACTAAGAGCAAAATGCTACTCAATCTTTGTTGTTTTATTTTTACAGAAATTTGACAGGAAATGCCTTGGGTTGTGAATGTAGTACGGCATACAGTCTATACTATGTGAAGGACACAGTTACTGGTGGAACATGTGCTAGTCCGTCTGCTCTAGCGGGTGTTACATTTGAAGCAGGACTCGTCAACTCTACAGGTTTAAAATACTTTGATACGTTGAATGATACCAAGAAATTCCAGTGCAGTAAGTCATATTAATAGATTGAGGGAATTTCTGGAATTACATGAATTAGGAGGGGGAAGTGTAAAAGGCACTATTCTATAACCACAAACATTAATTATCAATTTTATTTTGGAATGCAGTTTAATCTGAAGGTTTTTTGTCAAATTTTTTTTTTAAATCATCCTTTACTTTAAAGGAGAATGTCAAGCAAGATACAAGTCTTTAAATACTCAAGAAGATTTTAAGACACAATAACTTTAAAGATATTACTTATTTTGCTGTCAATTCAGAGCAGTTGAAATCTATGTATAGAAATTTCCAAAACTTCTGTTACTGATACCCTTATAGTTCTCAGCAGCACATAATGAAATAATCCCAGTATCAAAATTAGCTGGTCAGGTCCAGCTGTCAGACAATTTTCAACAGCTTACTTTTATTTTTTTTAGGTGCAGAGAATATTGTAGGAACTGCAGTTTCGTCAACAGAAATGAAAATACAATGGAATCGGCCATCAAGTCTTTATGCTGTGTTTGATACTAATGACACAACTGTCCTGAATGAAGCTGTAGCAGCTAATGTCACAACATGGTAAATACACTATAATTAGCTTACATCAATCAGGATTTTATCATCACAAATTGATTTTTGCAACACTGCCATTGACATTGATTGAACAGATTAATCTGTCTATTATAAATCATTGAAAAAATCATATGGGTGGTTGGAATGCACTTTTAACTTGTACCCCTATTCATGAAACTGAAATTAAATTTGATGAGCCAATGAAACAAAATTTAAAATTTAGTATGCATGTTCTGTATGATATGATTTTTCTAAGTTTAATGCAAAAAAGAGTTTTGACCTCAATTTCAGGATTAATTAATTACATGCCTTTGCAATTTTTGCAATTTGAATTTGAAATAAAACTGGTTTCTTTTCAGGAACTATATAGTAACTTGTACCAGTACCACAGCTGCTACCCTAACAAAGACTGAAACTGTTACTGTAACCATACCATCAACCACCCATAGTGCATCAGTAACATTCAAAGATACTGATGGATTACTTCCCTTGAATTCCTATGACTGTGTTATACAACTTGAAGTTAATGGTTATACTTCAGCCAAGAGTATACCAGAAACAGTTTATATCCAACAAACACAATCCAATACGTCAGGTAAAGTAAAAGCTGAAACCATTTTATTTTTATCCAACAGATCAGTTCATTATAAAAGCAGATAAAAAGGACACATTGGAAACTAATTAGTTTTTTGCAAAAAGTAAAAACACAAAAATACTGAACTCCGAGGAAAATTCAAAAAGGAAAATCAAAAATCAAAAGGCAATATCAAAAGTCCAAACACATCAAACGAATGGATAACAACTGTCATGTGCAACATTCTTGAATAGAAAATAAATTATTGTGAATATGTCAAACGAAATTGGACCTTCCCTTTTTAAATACATCAACAGTGTTAGAAAATAATGAAAATAAATTTGTAGCCAAGTCAGCTTGAAGCAAGAGCAACAGAAGATAATAAAGAGATATTCAAACATGGCAAAAAGGAAAAAAAATACTAAAAGACAAACAATCAACGTCATACAAGAAAATCTGATGTAAATTTAACCTTCAATTTTTTTTAAACAAATTGCATCAACATCAATATCAGAAAATGATGATTTTTGAATATATTTATTATGGTAAGGGCTATTCCAGAAAAAAATGTATGGGGGGAGTTGGAAGGCACATTATATTAATAATACATGGGTGATGGGTATCAGAGCAACTTTTCACACTATAATGCACTATAATTCTCAATTAAAATTGTCTGGGTGGCGGGTGCTGCCAAAAACTGCCTTCCAACCCCTCCATACATTTTTTTATGCCCCACCTACGATAGTAGAGGGGCATTATGTTTTCTGGTCTGTGCGTCCGTTCGTTCGTCCGTCCGTCCGTTCGTTCGTTCGTTCGTCCGTCTGTCCCGCTTCAGGTTAAAGTTTTTGGTCGAGGTAGTTTTTGATGAAGTTGAAGTCCAATCGACTTCAAACTTGGTACACATGTTCCCTATGATATGATCTTTCTAATTTTAATGCCAAATTAGAGATTTTACCCCAATTTCAAGGTCCACTGAACATAGAAAATGATAGTGCGAGTGGGGCATTCGTGTACTGAGGACACATTCTTGTTCTGGAATATCCCTAACCAAATTTCTATTTAATTTCAGTTCCTAATTCCTTACCTGTCAGTGTGTATGATTTTACCATCAGTAATGATGACTTTGGAACAGCTGCATCAATGACACCATCAAACCCATACCATGTGATCAGTCCTCTTGGTTCCTGGCTAGCCATATCTACTGATCCCACTTCTGACACATTCTCTGATTGGTTCAGAGATACATCTGCTAATATAAAACTGGATAGAGAAATTGTTTTGACTGTTGATAATTCATCTGGATCTGATGTACACAAGTAAATACTCTAAAAATAAAGTATTTTAAAACTTTTTTTTCAACCAAAAAAAAACTACTTCTTTAATTAAGTGTTAAGTTCTTTCAAGTATCTTTGGATGCCACTTATAAGTTTCACATATTTGCAACTTTTTTTTAATTTGCATGATTTTTCTAGTCACGAAGTCTTGTTGTATATATTATGAAGATATTATGTGTTTGCTTTTTTTCACCATTTTTATAAGCATGACTGAAAATCTCATGGTGTTACAGTATTTGTCATGTCTTAAACTTTTGGATAGAGACAAACCGAAATGTCTATACTCTTTTGAAGCAACATTTTAATATGAAAAAAAACTTTTTTCTTTCAATAAACCTACATTGACTTTTGCCACATGTTTGAAAATTATAAGTTGAGATAAATATATACCAGAAGGATATAGAAATATCAAATATTTTTCAAGGTTAATGTTAAAAATCAAAACATATTCCTCATAGGCAGATTAACTTTCAGAAGAATATATTGATTATTGTTTTCCTTTTAGTTACTATAGTGATTCCTACTTCCTGGCTGATGATTCTGGGTATGGAGCAGAAGGACAGACTGACTGTGGTGGCATTCTCCATAACTTTTTGTAAGTCTTATCATTATTACATGTACACAAGTTTGTTGATCTTTTTCACCTCGTCGTTTCCATTTTAGACATGTGTAGCATATTTAAAGTCGTGAAAGGACATTTCTTTTGACACTCCTACCAATCAATCGAAAAGTGATTAGAAACAGAACTTTGACTGTTCACTGAATTCTCCTTTTCAGAATCTAAAGGACTATGGGTATTGTCATTGTAACATCATTTTTTAGAATGTTTTACATACCTGCCAAGTTCTGAAAGTGCCCATGGGGGTTTTAGTGCGCGACAACAATTTCAAAGGTTACAATTCTTTGCGATGACTATTTTGCGTGTGCTGTTTAGTGGTCTAGAAAAAGTGTCATATTTGTAAGATGAGCTTACATGCCTTTTTCTTAAGTTTATTTGCATGATTCTAGTTATTATATATCAGTAGAAAAGATGAACATGTAGCTGCAAGACCAGGAATTAATTTATGTGTAAGGATATTAAATAATTGTTGACTTTTCCAATTTAAAATAATGCACAAAGAAAGACTTTTATCAGGTTGGGAACAACACCTAGGGGTATCCCCTCAATGTAAGGACATTAAAAACCATTTTTTTTTTATTAAAAATGAGCACATTTTCATATTATTTGAAGAAACTTTTCCCAAAGAATTATACATCTTATGATCTATCTGGTATAATATGGTCAACACATGTGTAAGAATTTTGGTATGTTCCTGGCCTAATATATCATGTATATCTTCTTTATTTTTCAAAATAATTGGACCCTACATTTAGAAAAGTAGTTCTAAATATAATGTCAGAATTTCCCATTTTTACATGTAAGTTACAATGTAAATAAAAATCTACATTTTTCATTTTTATTTTTCACAGAAGTAAAATGACCCCTTGACTAAGGCAAGTCCGTCATTTAAGGGATTCCTCATGTGAGGTTTTTTGTTTTCTCCATGTGAAAAATAAAGAATAGTACATTAAATGATTTGGTATTTCAATTAAATACATAAATAACATTTGTTACAGCAAGTGTAATATCAATAAATTAGTGAATAAACTACTATTTATTATCTTTATGGTAGTACTGCATCATTGAAGTTTGTCAATCAGCCATGCTTTTATTATTATTCTGTGTAAGAACCTCCTTGCAGGTGAAAAACCATTTGCCATGTTCACGATTTTAAAAAATAGAGGAATTCAACACAAGTTCAAAATCTAGGATGTTAGAATTATCTTGAGAGAAATCGTTTTTGATTGGCTGATTAATTTGATCATAAGAAACATAGAATTTGATTGGCTGAACACGAATGTCTTCCTTTGAAACAGTTCAAAATCGGGAACCATCATATTTTTCGTGTAGATTTTCACAAAATCGTGTTTTAGAGGGTTTTTCACGATCACGATCGTGCAATCGTGACAAAGGGTCAAAATCTTGTAATACACGCCTAAATCGTGAAAGTTGGCAGGTATGGTTTTATACCAATCACAACGTTTTGGTGTACAAGTTTGTTTTTTTATACCCAGAATGCATTAGATTCTTAAACAGTGAATTGTATTAAACAAGAATTTGATATGAATTTACAAAACCAAAATAATGACCATGACAAAGATTTAACTGTACCTTCAAAGTTTCAAAGCATGAACTCTTGGTTCAATTTTACATGTCTACTTAATCAGTAATTATTCATCTCTATGGTGTTATATAATGTCTCCAATATATTTTCCAGTTATACTTCTGCCATAAGAACTGGGCTGAAGTTTTCAGGAAGTGAAAAGATAACTGTTGGTGGAGGAGAGGAATTATGGGTATTTCTTAACAAAGTATTGGTAATAGAAATAATTGCCAATAGAGCATCAGCCAGTGTGGCATGTCAGACTGTTGATTTATCTGCAGCTGCTGCAACAGGTAAGTAAATAGGAAATGAAGGGGTAGTAGGGTTATCATGAATGAAATGCATTCTGGGTAATAATTTTAAAATCATACACTGCTACATGCTGATTAGATGATATTATCTTAAACAATGAATCTTTGATGGTTAGAAACATTTTCTTTATCTATAATTGACTATAACTGTTGTTTTATTCATTTACCACTGAAAAATATTTAAAACAAATTGGAAGGAAGTGACACTACCAGACACACATCAAGCTAGAAAAGAAGTTAAAAAAAAGACTTAATTGTCAAAAGTTCTATTTAAACTTGCTCATTCCTCACAATTTATTTAGTGTATCAAAGTTAGATTCAATGGCATCTAAGTAACATTATTTACTTATTTTAGGAGGAGGAACTTTAACATTAGAAGAAGGCACCATTGTAGGAGGTGTCTGTACGGGATTAACTCCCTTGGCTTCTACTGTCTCATTGGATTTAGAGGTTTGATATCATTTTATAATTACTAAGAATGTACCTTTTAATTGGTGAATCACACTTATCTTGGATTTTGGGATAAATATTAACTAGAATATATATACAGCTTGTAAACTGTTGTAGGATGAATTTTTGTAAAAGGTAATTATTATGACTGGAGAATTTCATATAAGGTATCAAAAGCCCTCTCCCTTTTTTCCAAAGTCCGTTAGGTGTTTCCTTTCTGTTAAATTCCATTATTTTTGTGTTTCTGGCCTTATACCACAATTATTCTTCCCCTTTGCTACAAGGCATTTTTTGGTAAAAGTCAAATCAATTTAAAAATTTGCACTGCTTCAAACATGAAATAAATGAAACTGCTTATAGAACATTATCATTCTAATAAAATATGCTTCTAGGACAATCCATCAGTGCTTTTTCTTTTGAGAGCCCTATTTGAAATAAATGAAACTGCTTATAGACCATTATCATTCTAATAAAATATGCTTCTAGGACAATCTATCAGTGCTTTTTCTATTGAGAGCCCTATTAACATGCCAATGGTAGGATTTGAATCTCCTATAAATGACTAAGGCTCATTTGAGGGGTGGTCTGAGGGGCCCTGGTCCCTAAATCCCAGGCTTAAAAACATGAAATCCCGAGGTGCGTATCTTAACGAAATTCATATCCCGACATCCCGAAATTAAAAAAAAAATATTACCGCATCCTGTAAGGATCAATCCCGAAATCCCGAGCTTAAAAACACTTGACCCCGACGTCCCGAATATGTCCTGCCTCCTCTTATCTCTACCCTACTTTCATTTTGGCCAAATCACTACTTTCACTTGCAACAATAAATTTGTATGCCCCATTTATGGGAATTATGTTTTCTAGTCTGTTCGTGAGTTCATTCGTATGTACGTCCATCTGTCCTGCTTCATGTTAAAGTTTTTGTCGAGGTAGTTTTTGATGAAGTTAAGCCCAACCAACTTGAAACTTAAAGTAAATATGTTCCCTTTGATATGATCTTTCTAATTTAAATGCCAAATTGGAGATTTTACCCCATTTCACGGTCCACTAAACATAGTGAATACTGAGTGCCGATGTGGCATCCGTATACTATGGACACATTCTTGTTTTCACATGTTTTACTTATTTCAATATATATGCAACTCGTATGACCCTTTAGATAGAAAATATTTCAGAAAAAAGTAGATAGAATACACAGAGTCTCAATATATTATAGTAGTATAATTGTAGTTTACATGTGGATAAACGCGAAATAATTGTCTCTAAGGAGGTATAATAATTGGGGTTCCATGATATGGAGAACGCTCTGATTGACTTATTTATTTTTCATTTTTGTAATTATCATACGATTGGTTGTTCTTGTGTGGATGTTTAAAACCGGAAGTCTTATCCATGACTAAAAGTCAGTCTGATGACGGAAACAATATCCTATGTTGTCGTTTTTCTCCCAAAATAACTCAATCTGAATAATCATAAGAATGGATGACAAATGCAATTATGCATGTTACCCAAAGAACACAGAGGCATGATGATTAATTTATTGTGGAAGGAAGAGAAGCGACTCACAAAATGAGGTCTTCTCGTTTAATAGTATTAAAGTGATTTGGGAATGCTGATGAATTTTATAATATTACAAAAAACAAAGGTTTGAATTACTTGGTTACAATTTATTTATCCAATACATCTTTATTATTCGGGGCATTTGGGTCAAATTAGATTCTGTGATGGGAATCCACGAACTCGAATGTTTATTGAAGTTGGTTCATTAATTCATAATTTTGGCCCTAGAAATTATGAAACTTGTTTAAAAAGTACCAAATTTCTAGGAAATTGATTCAAAATGTAAACTATTCATATTGCAGGCTAATATATTTATAAATATGATTTAGACATACAATTTTCTTATACTTTCAAAAATAATACATTAAGAAATTTAAAAAGGTTAATATTTACCCTGTCAATTTAAGTTTGAAAAAATACACATGTACAAGGCCGTTCAATAGGATTACTGGTTCTTGTCAATTCCTGGAAAATTTTGAAAAAACCAAGAGAATAAAATTTGTCTTCTATCTAGAAAACTGGTTTCCAAGAAAATAAAGTGAATCCACATTATTTCTCACATGTCTTTGCAGGTGGATGATTCGTATCTGTTTGAAATATTCCACGTGGAACGAGCGGGATGTTCTTCTCAGTTGCTGCTCCATTTTGACAGTGTCTATCTCACTAATCATGTTGGTGATACAGAACCCATGCATTATAAATATACGGCTGCTGAGAATCTACATGTGAATGGTTTAGTGGGAGAGTTTACCTTATGGGACATCTTCACATCAGGGCCACCATACACAATAGAACTTTATAAAGGTCAGTTTTTATCCATCTTTTATTTAATGTCTTATCTATAGTGGTTTGAAATCCTTAGTCCTTTTAAAAAGATTAAAACATTTTAATTACCTGTAAAAGGTGGAGGACCCACTGTGTCATGAGTGAAGATAAAACAAAATGGAGTTACTAAGAGAATGTATGCATGGGGCAGACAACAAAATATAAGATGGGTTCTTTTGGAATTTGAATACCATGGAAAGTTAACACTGAGAGATGTATAGATCAATTTTCAAAGGGATAAATTTCAGTGAGGGGATGGAACTCTTTTTATTAGTATTGTTTTTTGATCAGTCATTTCCATCAATGCTCTTAGATATAAAAAAAAAAAAAGAAGAAGGAATGTAATCTTTGTTACTTGGAAGACTAGAATATACATGTTATGAAAATAGTTGACACAAAGATACAATATCACTGATTATAAAAGAGTTATTTCCCATTAATTTTATGTGCTTTCTTAAAAATCTATAAAATGTAGAATGATATCAGGAGCTTGAGAAGGGTAAACATGTCTTGCTAACTTAAACTATGAAAAATATCGGAAACTCTAAATGAATAAATAAATAAATACCAAGATAAAACATATATAAAAAAATTATATGTGTATAAGTTCATATAAACAAACAAACCCTGATGTTAGCAAGAGACATGGAAGTAAATTAAGATCTAGATGCATATATGAAAGTCCTGATCAGGATTTAAATTTCGAAGTAAAGATGGTCATAGACAACATTAATTTGCATCAGCCAATGAGAAGCCTGAGCTAAAAGTTGCCAAAGCAGATTGAGGGAAATGCAAAATCAACACTATAGCTAAAAGATGACTTTGAAGTATGAGACAGATCATCTGAAATAAGTTGTTAAATGTGCATCTTAATTCTATTATTTTGTAGGAAATGAAGCTCGACATTTTGAATTCAAAGATGACACAACAACCAATCAAAATGCAGCAACTACAATAGCTCCACCTACTTATAATTATGTCACTGTTACTGGCACCAGTCTCCAGTATATTGGTAGGTTTATTTAAGAATTGAATGCTTCTTTTTGTAACTTAATTGGGGTGTAAAAGCGTTGACCGAAGTACATTTTGTATGAAGTGCGGAAGCGCTTCATACTAAAAATGTGTGCACGATCAACGCTTTTACAACCCTATGAAGTTACAAAATGAAGCATTCAATACTTATAATTACATTTTTTAGCAATGATCATGAAAACACAAATTTATTATTGTTGTATTAAATTCACCTGTGCACTTTATTGTGGGACCATGAGTTATCATGAATGAAAAGTTTTATTGAGGAATGCAATTGCTTACGGAATAACATGTGATGTGCAGTTAACCAATCAGAATAAAGTATCATAATGAAACATACATCTAATGTAATTATATAGATATATTGCATTCTTAATAGGTCATATAGCTGATATATGGAATAACAGTAAAGGTCTTATGTCATATCTCAAGTTTGTTTTTGGTAATTTAGAATTTTATGTTGATCTTTGATATTTTCTGTGAAATTTATTATATCTTTATAATGGAATGATTTGATTATAAGCTTGATACTGTGAATCAAAAATTATTGTGAGGTTTTTATTGTTGTGAGTATTGCAGCTAGATGAATGTCACAGTTTTAATAAAAGCTCTCATTCTGACATCTGATACATGTATTTGTATTGAGATTATCCTTTAATGTCCATAATATATCTTGTATTTTTGTCCATTCTTATAAATTTGCAATAATGAATGAATGCAATGATTTCTGGATTTACAGTATCTGTTTATTGTTGAAGACTTGTACATTTCCCTTTAGATGTATTTTGATTATTTTTGTAGTTGGGTTGCTGTTTTGTTTATATTAACTTAATGTCTTCTGTTGATTACATATTAATGTGATTGTAATTTTACCATCTTGATACTTGGAAGACCAAAATTTGATATACCTAGTCTCCAAACAGACAAAAAATGAATATCTTGAATAAAAGGGGGTTAAAAGTGACAGACTATTATATGTTTAGCATTTAACATCTTCATTTGGCAAAGCATTTCATCTGTTCTGAAAGCAAGCACACTTTTATTTTTTTTTAACTTTGTAATTTCAGCATTTTTGTACCTTTCTCATTGACTTGTCTAATGTACTTTCAGCTTGTACAAGTAACACACAGACTCCAGAGCCAAATAATGCAGCTATGGAAACATTCACCATCACAACAACACAAGCACTACTGACCCTGGCAACAGAACTTAACTTTGAAGTTGCTGAGTCGTATAATCTTGTCTTTAGAGTGATTGATACTAATGCTGCTCAGACTGGGTCATTGGTCGTCAAGGTAACTGTTTAAGTTGCTGTAGAACATGACCATAGAATTGCATGGTCTAACAATTTCAACCTGATTTATTAATATCATTTATGCCCAAACTCAGGGTTCATGGTAAGAAACTATTTATTGGACTGCAGAAATTTTCTGCTAAATGACTTTGCCCCTGAAATTACTGGAGGGTCATTAAGTGTTACCCTTGTCTGTTTATGCATTCGTCTATATATACTTATTGACATCCCAAATTTGTTTCAGTTTTATTAACTTTAGTTTGCTTCAACTATATATTATGACACTTATATATAATGCTTATTACCACAAAACTCAAATCAAATTCAAATTAAGGTGGCGTTACTTTAACTGTTCTCAAGTATGCCCCTTTATATCATTTCGTGTAAAAAAAAATCAAAGGAAACATCCTGTGAACAACTTCAGGTCGCACAGGGCACAAACATTGTGAATAACCCATACATATAACCAAATAGTTAGCTATAAAACTCACTGGATAACAAAATGGATAACAAAATGTGAAACTCACTGGATAACAAAATGTGAAACTCACTGGATAACAAAAGGTGAAACTCACTGGATAACAAAATGTGAAACTCACTGGATAACAAAATGTAAAACTCACTGGATAACAAAATGTAAAACTCACTGGATAACAAAAGGTGAAACTCACTGGATAACAAAATGTGAAACTCACTGGATAACAAAATGTGAAAAATAGTAGTAACAAGACAACTAATGCCCAAATGTAAGCTTTTAGTTTGATCATATTATTCGTGAATAATGAATTTCTGTAATTTCATATAAAGATGCACTGTAAATTTCGAAACTGATGTGTGCATTTAATATTGCAAATCTACAATACTACTACAGAAATTATGGATGTGAGTTTTTATTTTTGTGAACCTGATTCTATTGCATTTTATGCATTAATAAACACATTACAATATTTTCTGAATTTACCGTATTCAGGAATTCCATATTTTGTATTCAGGAATACACTGCACTGTATATGTGTAAATACACTTTTTTTATTTTCATGTATTTTGTCTTTCTAGGTGAAAATTACAGATATCAATGATAATTGTCCAGTGATGAATATTACAAGTGATTTATACTTTACAACAGAGCGCCCTCTACTTCAGCTAGATCCACTGTTTATAATAGGTGCAACTGATGCTGACAGTGGTACTAACGGTCAGTTCCAGTACCATGTGTCAGGAGTCCTTCTTGAAGAGTAAGTATTTAAATTACGATAAAACAAAAATGTGTCCATAGTACATTGATGCTTCAATCGCAGTATCATTTTCTATGTTCAGTGGACCGTGAAATTGGGGTAAAATATCCAGTTTGGCATTACAATTAGAAAGATTATATCATAGGGAACATGTGTATTAAGTTTCAAGTTGGACTTCAACTTCATCAAAAACTACTGTGACCAAATACTTTAACCTGAAACTTGTACTATCATTTTCTATGTTCAGTGGACCATGAAATTGGAGTCAAAAATCTAATTTGGCATTAAAATTAGAAAGATCATGTCATAGGGAACATGTGTACTAAGTTTCAAGTTGATTGGACTTCAACTTTTACAGTCGACCAAAACCTTGAACCTGAAGCGGGACAGACAGACAAACGGATGAACAAATGAACAAACAGACAGACACACACACATGCCAGAAACATAATGCTCCTCTGCTATAGTAGGAGGGCATAAAAACTTCAACCCTGCAAAAAAAACCATTTTATTTGCACTGACTTCAATACAGCAAGTTGTACATTGATATTTACATAGAATTACAAAATGAAAGAAGAGACAAACCTGCTCTAGGAGGCTCTTAAGGGATGGTGGGGGTGGAATTCTGATATGAAGGTTTGATTGTATATCTGAGGATATCATTGCTTATCTATATAATTTAATGTAGTTATGGTTACTATTTGACCTTAAACTAGAAATTAACTACAGCATAAAACATGATAAAATGAATAAAATTGAGAAAGGTAATGGGGAATGTGTCAAAGCGACAACAACCCGACCATAGAGCCGAAGGCAACCAATGGGTCTTCAATGTAGCGAGAATTCCCGCACCCGTAGGTGTCCTTTAGCTGGCCCCTAAAAATATGTATACTAGTACAGTGATAATGGACGTCATACTAAACTCTACTTTAAAACTTGACAAAGTAAAGTCACTTTTATGAGGCAATTTGCAAACCCCAAACTTCCTAAAAATTTAAATTTTAATCAGTTCTGTCATATTTTTCAGTTATTTCTAACCCTAAAATTAAAAATTAACGAAAACAACACATTACAAACCATCTATGGAATTTCAAAAATGTTGTATTCAAGATCATGTAATATTGACCTATGTCATTTCATTTTCAGACCATCATTAGACTACAGTGAAGCCTTGGCTATCAGAGAACAAGTTTACAATGGCACCACAGAAGTTACTGTAGAGGTCGCTGTGATTGACCTTGGGAATCCCCCTCATGGCAGTGTTTTTAACGTGACTGTCAATCTCAGTAATACCTGTCTTATCGATGAACTTTTTGACAGGACCAATATCACATTTATGATAAATACCACAGATAGTGATGGTGAATTTTATCTTCGGATACCAGGCTACTGGATTGTTGATTTTCGTAAGTACAATTGTTTGTTATAGCTATTGATGTACTAGTACTGTGGATTTTAATATTTTGATGCCCCACCTTACGATAGTAGAGGGGCATTATGTTTTCTATGCCCCGTCTACGATATTAGAGGGCATTATGTTTTCTGGTCTGTGCCTCCGTCCGTGCGTCCGTTCAGGTTAAAGTTGTTGGTCAAGGTGGTTTTTGATGAAGTTGAAGTCACGTCAACTTGAAACTTAGCACACATTTTCCCTATGATATGATCTTTCTAATTTTAATTTCAAATTAAAGTTTTGACCCCAATTTCACAGTCCACTGAACATGAAAAATTATGGTGCAAGTGGGGCATCCGTGTTCTATGGACACATTCTTGTTGCTGGTATTTTTTCTGTGTGTAGGTACGATTGTATCAGGAAAGATATTTGATTTGGTACTTTTGACAAATCTGTATACAAGCGTTTGTTAAATTTGTACTTCTTTGAAGTTTTAGAATTATTATTCTATTTGACATACAGATGAAATTCACGAAAATTGGTTTCGACAAATAATAATGAATCAAAACAACAGCTTTTAATAAGAAAATTGCACTTTATTTCAAATTGAGGAATTGTTGATTTGAGTATGATATAAGCACACAAGGTTTCGGGGTATAAAGAAATCACCCTGTTTCAGTTCATATATCTTTCTATATGCTTTAAAAGCAATTTCTCCTTGAAAGCTGAATGGATATTGATGAAACCAAACACAGTTGTAGAAAACTACCTAAAAATGAGCAAAACTGAGTTCAATTATAGGTTGTTGTTGAACTTCATAGGGGTGTTCAAAGTGAAACTCGTGAAATTCAGTTCTAAAATATTCTCACTATTTTCACACAAAAATAAAAAAAAAATAAAAAACAAATTGAGGTAAGTGTAATTGGTAGTTCATGGTGTTATTTTTCTTCGATACCATTCATTATTTCTTTGTTATTTCCAGAATGTGATGAGATTATAGGAATATCCAGTGGTATTGTGAGAGATGAACTCATAACAGCCTCATCATCAAGAGATGAGTATAGTAAACCTGCCAGAGGAAGGCTCAATCTTACCCATCTTGATGATAGTAAGTACATTTTATGTTTTGTATTTTTTTTTTTAATAATTTATCTTTGAAATACAGGATATAAATAAGATAATGAATAAAATAATGAGACACTCTCCATTCAATTCACAATGTATAAAAAGTAAACAATTATAGGTCTTTGACACAGAGCCTAGGCTCTTACTGAAAACAGCTAGCTATTGACAAATGACCAGTCTAAAATAATTCAAACATGAAAACCCATGGTCTATTCTTTATAAAATTGAGAAACTCTTATGAACCACACCAATAACAACAACCACTGATCAAAAGGCTCCCGACTTAGGACAGTTGCATAAAAATGCAACAGGTTTAAACGGTTTAACAGGTTCCTACCTTCACCTAAGTTTATTTACTATTCTAGTATGTATCTGTTGGCAGTTCCGACTTGTCACTTCTTTCTCTTTCTGAAATTGGCATATGTGAATTAAAAGGTTGTTTTACAGGCTTTTTTAAAAAGTATCAAAGGATTTTACTTGGAAAATTGCATTTTGTGGATATTTGATTATTTGGTTTGCAATAATTTGCATACAAGGCTATTTAGAATTTGTACTTTGTTTAACATTTAAACTAGAGGTTAACCTATATTTACAAAATCCACAAAAAATAATACCCTTGAAAAATGATTAATCCACAGCCTGAAAAAAAAAACAAAAAAAAAACTGAATGCTTTTCTGTGAAACTAATACCTGCCATATTTTTTGTAGCTGTAACTGCCTTTTCGGGTGCTTGGGTGGCTGGAACAAATGATGCTGACCAGTATATTCAGGTTGATATGGAAGATCCATATAAATTTACCAAATTATATCTACAAGGTCAGTCAGACGAAGCCAACTGGGTGACAGCATTTAAACTCTACTATACAGATGATGATGCTGGAAACTGGACACTGTATCAGAGTACTTCAGGAGAATTTGTAAGTAACAACATACATGCTGTGGTTTCATTATTTTTCGTTGGATAACAATTTTTATGGCCCATTTATGGGCATTATGTTTTCTGGTCTGTGCGTTCGTTTGTCTGTTCGTCCCTCTGTCTGTCCATCCGTTTGTCCTTCAGTCCCACTTCAGGTTAAAGTTTTTGGTTAAAGTTTAAGGTCGAGGTAGTTTATGATGAAGTTGAAGTCCAATCAACTTGAAACTTAGTAAACTTGTTCCCTATGAAATGATCTTTCTAATTTTAATGCCAAATTAGAGATTTTATCTCATTTTCACGGTCCACTGAACATAGAAAATGATAGTGCGGATGGGGCATCCATGTACTTGGGACACATTCTTGTTGTGGATTTGGTTTGTACAGGTAACCACAAAACTCAATGTTCAGTTATAAATGGCTTGTATGCAGACACATGCTTAAATAGGCAAAACTATGATATTAAATATCAACTAATATGTTAGTTTACCTTGTTCCACAAAAAAAAATGAATCCACAATACATATATCTTAAGGATGTACTTAGGTGAGGTTAGGTAAAAATGATATCGATCGATTAAATTAAGAAATTAAAATTGATACTATAAGCTTGTAGAGCATCAATTAAGGATAAAGATAAGCTAAAAATATTGATATGTCATGGACCTCCTTTTCGAGATATTTGAGATTTAAAATATGGCAGGAAAAGGCTGACTCAGACTTTAACCTTATATTTGCATTGGTATCATTTGGGTCTCAAACAAAAGAAAGAAAATCAAGAATCTTCTAAAATTTTGGTAAATGACATTTCATGAGCTATTAAGTCTTATATGAAAAAATAAATGGGTGTTATGGGGCAAAATATTTTACATTGTATTGTATGGAAAAACACCAAGGAGTCTGAACATTTGACACAAATTCCAAAACCTCACCTAAGTACATCCTTAAGCTTACTTTATTGACGATTGTGGTTAGGGTTTTACAGAGGTTCAAAGAGGGAAACTTTCATGTTTTTATTTCATTAGGTTGCAGTCTCATTAACACAATCCAGTGGCGGATCCAGAACTTTTCCTAAGGGGGGGGGGGCCGCTGACTGACCTAAGGAGGGGCCCGCTCCAGTCATGCTTCAATTATTCCCTATAAAATCAACCAAATTTTTCCCACGAAAGGGGGGGCCGGGCCCCTCAGGGCCCCCCTGGATCCGCCTATGACAATTTGTCTAAAAAAGGGGCGGAAGATACCAAAGGGACAGTCAAACTCAGAAATCTAAAACAAACTGACAACGCCATGGCTAAAAATTAAAAAGAAAAACAGACAAACAACAGCACACATGACACAACATAGAAAACTAAAGAATAAACAACACGAACCCCACCAAAAAACTAGGGGTCAGATCTAAACTATGAAATCAATTAACAATTTGGACATAAGTCACTACTCAAATATCCCCTATTCAGATCATTTTCTGGTCTAATTATTTGGACAGATATTATATATTCAAAGTGCAAATAAATATAATAAATTAAATTATACCAACAAAGCCTGCTGATACAGAAGATATACGTTATTGCACATATATTTGTGAAGTTTTGTACTGTATAAGATGGATAATGCTATAAATAACATTATCAATATTTCTGCAATGAGGGACTTATGAATTGTTATGTATTAAATACTGTATGTTTTTAATTTACAGATATTTCTAGGAAATATTGATAGTACCTCTACAGCAGAATTGACCCTTGATCCTCCCATACTGTCCAGATATATCAAAATAAATCCCCAGAACTGGACAGGGGCTATAGCACTTAGAATGGAATTTGCTGGATGTACTCAAGCAGAACAATTCCATTGTAAGTACAGTTGTAAACATTTCACCGTACGGTGACCTATAGTTATTAATTTCTGTGTCATTTTTGTCTCTTGTGGAAAGTTGTCTCATTTGCAATCATACCACATCTTCTTTTTTCTATATTTAGAGTAAAAATATTTGAATTTGTTTTTAGATAGGGATACACATGAGGGCTGTTTTATTAGAAAAAAATATGGGACCTGGGGAATGGAACTTTAAAAATGTGGTACTAATCTACTGTCTATTGATTTTAAATAAATGGTAACCAATTACCCAAAATTGAGGAAAAATAGTTTTTTTCAGGGATATATTTGATTCCATGGTATATTCACCAAAATTTATGATTTAATCTAAAGGGATCTAAAAAATGAAAAACCTACATTTTGAACTTGTTCTTTAATTACAGGGGACTTTACATGCGAGAGGTGTTACACATCTTTCTACTGTCTTGGAGATGGAGCAAACCACACGTGTGGTAGATGTGAAGACTCAGGCACATGTGACAGGTCTCCAACAGAACACTCCTTTGGTGCTGCTGGAGAATGTTCTCCTTGTCCTATAGGATGGGTAGGTCTTATAATACTATGATCATATGGTTATTTCCCTGATCAAGATTAAAGGGGGAGTCGATGGAGATAAAAAAAAATAGCTTTCATAAAACAAATGCTTTGTATATGATAGGTTGATCTGTACTCTACCTTTCCTACGAGTTACTTCAAAAGAGGGGCGAAAGATACCAGAGGGACATTCAGAATCATATATGAAAAATAAACTGACAACGCCGTGGTTAAAAAAAACAAAAAAAAAACAGACAAATAATAATACACAAGACACAACCTAAAAAACTGAAAACTAAGCAACACAAACCCAGCCAAAAACTGGGGGCTATCTCAGGTTCTCAAGAATGGTACGCAGATCCTGTGGCATGTAGCACGTGCTCAAGGGTCTGTCCTGAGTCAGTAACCTCATAGCTGAGTGTCTTATCTCAAATCACAATTCTTTTCTTTTTTCTTTTTCTTTTTTGTTTCAGATGGGTGAGGGGTAGGGGTAGTGGGTATGGCAGATAGATCTTAGAAAGGCTCTGTTAAGTTTTTTCCCCGCTAGACTTATGGCAATTAAGATCTTGGAAATGACATCTATTTTGTAGATATGTCAGGATGGTGTTGCCTCACGATGTGAAGATTACCATTATGTTAACTGCACTGATGTATCGTGTCCTAGCGTGTGTGCTGCATGTGATCCAGGGTATGCCTGTCGAGGAGGACAGAGTTACATATGTGATGTGGGAACGTTCTCTGATGGATCTACTGGTAAGTTGTCTTTTTGTGTTAATAATAATTATGAGAAGGATATTAAAACATGTATTTGTAAAATGTAATATTGGACAGTACAGCATACCTAACCAAATGTTGAAAATGGACCTAATTCCCATTTGAATGGTTTTACACTTCTACTATTTTGGGGCCCTTTATTGATTGTTATTTGGTGTGAGGATGCAAAGCACAAACATTTTTCTTAGTTGTTTTACGCTATCAATTTTTTTTTTTTTTAAATCTTCAAAATTTAGCACTACTAGGTATGAGGAATTATTATTTTTTGTCATCTGCTGGACCACACTATTTTTTTCCATTAAATTTAAGACCATTACAATAATTTGTATATGAGCATTCCTTTATTTGTTGCTTTTTCTTGTTTGACAATAAAAATGTTTTCTTAAACATTTTCCATTTATTCAACAGAATTTTGTGAGATGTGTTCGGAGGGCACCTACCAGGATCAACAAGGGCAGACGGGATGCAAAAACTGTGCTGCTGGCTACTTCAGCGCCACCTCAAAAGATCGCTGTGATCCATGTGACGTTGGGTCCTACAGCCTTGGTGACGGGTCTGGGGGATGTGTTGGGTGTGCTGGTGAGGCTGAATGCCCTTGCATGGGTAACCAAACCTGCTTCATTGCTGGGGAATACTCAACCACTTGTATCAATAAAGGATCAGGGTCACATGAATGTTTGACATGTCCACCTGGATTCACTGGTGATGGAAATACTTGTGCTGATATAGATGAGGTAACTATGTAACAGATCTTTATAAGAAACAGATAATTTTCTTAAAAAGGACAATAAATTCATGACAATTACTTTTATAGCTCAATTTTTGAATATAAAACAGGCATCAAAAATAAAATTTAAAAAACTTGATATAATAACAGAGATCATATTATAGATCTTAAGATTTGAGCAATCAATCCTAATACTCCAAAGTCAGAAAGGGGGTGTGGGATTTTGTCTTTCCTGAGGGTTCATTCATTGAACATTGGGAACGAGAAACACAAAGACTTGTCAGAAGAACAAAATTGCATGACTTGACTGGAATGAGGGATTTTATTCTTGTCAGCATTTTAAAAGTGATATGATTTATGTAACACAAACATATAATGGAAATTTTGGCCCCCGGGAAAAAAGTCTCTGAACTTGGGGGTGATTAAGGGCTTAACCTTTGCCTAATGTTTAAAGCTATGTGTTTTCCTCTTTAATTATTTTTTGAGTCATTTGTTTACTGTCTGAATGAAATAATTAAAAGGTTTCTTATGAATACAAATATGTTTTTGGAAGTTGCTTCTATGTTATTTTGACTGTTTGTTTTGTTTGTGAGGTATTCAGTTTATACATATTTAAAGGAGGATATAAAGAATCAAATTGACACCTTTCATAGGGGAATTAAATTAGTTTAAAGGTATGAAGTTACACTTTAAACACCAAAAAAATGTACACTTTTGACCCAATTCTTGGGATAATTATATAATTATTTCTGTAATTTTTTTTTACAGTGTGCCTTTAATCCATGCTGGGATCCAGCAGCCTGTATCAACACTGTACCAGGGTACCAGTGTTCAGCTTGTCCCTATGGTTACACAGGATCCAATGAGGATGCCTTGTCCCAGACAGTACATTTACGAGTGTTTGAGTCTTGCAATCAAGTGGTGTCTGCTGTACCACAACAGAATTGTACAGACATTGACGAATGTGCCGCAGGAACGCATATCTGTGATGTCAACTCGGAATGTATTAATACAATAGTAAGTTAATATTTCTTACGACTTAAATTTTTCGTTATCAAGTGATTTATATTTGAAAGATTAGAAATAATTATAGAATAATTAATCAAAGATTCTCAAATAGAGAAAAATATTAAACAAGTGACAGAACAGCACATTAATTCACATATGCCCATAGCGCATGAGATAATTATCAGTGTTGTTCTGTCACGAGTTGAATATTATTTGATATTCTTTGATTATATATAGTGATTCTTCTTATAACATTTGCAAATGGCTTTTTTTAATAAAATTTAAGTAGAAAATGTAAGAAGCTAATATCTTTTTCTACACATTCACAATTTGTTTTGATCAGATTTTGACAAACCTTACTGTTGTATAACATCAGAGGAGTTTATTTCACAGGCCTTTCATTAGGAGGCGGTACCCGGTACTTTTACCCTCCTATGCTATTGACAAGTACCGCCTAAATGTAGGAATTTTTATATAAGATATTCATGGAATAAATTTAAAAGTACCACCTAGAAATGTGGAAAGTACCAGTCAACATGAAAGATAATGAAACCCCTAATTTCACTGGGAAATGAATGTAATTCATTGCAACCAATATATATGTCGTGTACAAGTTGCGATTTTGTACAGGTTATAACATGTACAAAAATATTGTACATGTTATAACTTGTATAATGCAAAAATACAAGTTATAACATGTACAAAAGTACCTCATACATGTTATAACCTGTACAAAATATTGCTTAAAAATGGTTTTAACTTGTACAAAATCGAAAAATAAGGATATTTTTCTATTATCGCAACAGATGATATTCACCTCAATAACATTTTCATAACTTTTGTATTATTCCTTCATGTTAGTGTGTTTTGTCCTTTTTTGATACAGTTATTGTCCAGGGGTCGGTATTACGAAGCATTCCTAAGACCTGTCATAAGACATATCTTAGGACATGTCTTATGATCCTCTTATGACTATCTATAGACATATCTTTATTTGATGAATTATAATTGTGAGTGTCCACTTTGAAGGCAATAGTAAAATACTTTCTTTCTAGTTGACACTAAAAGACATAAGAGGATAGCCAGGATAGATGTGTCTACAAATAAAATTGGGAATTGAAATGGGGTATGTGTCTAAAAGACAACAACCTGCCCATGGAGCAGACAACATCCAAAGGCCACAAATACATGCTTTCAAAGTAGAGGATATATATTTAAAACATCAAAATGACATTCGCCTCATGCAATGATCTTATAGTTTATAAACAAAAATTGAGTTGTAAATTTACATAAGTCATGCTGAAGGCCAAAAATGTTTAAGAGTAGATCCAAAGATATTGATAATGAAGTTGGTCCAATGAAAACTAGTTCAGCTCTCTCTTGCTTTTACAGAGTAAGCATATAAGACATTGTTTTAGTCTTTGCATGCTATAAAAACGAGAGGGAGGAGTATTTCCCAAAATTATAAGGAATCATTCTTAAATTTTTTTGGAAGAATTTAGTTACTAGTATCTAATGTAATTGTCATAGAGGAATGCAAGCTTTTAGTAAATAGTTTAACACTTATTTAAGTCATGATGGACTGCATAAAACATACAATTACATGAAAACACATTTTGCCAACATAAGTCATGATACATATATTTCTGAAACTTTGTGATCATTATCCTCTACAGAAAAAGACTCGTTCTGGCTTATTTATTGTTGTTCTTTATGCATTGGTGAATTTAAATGTATATTTTACTTCATTAAGATTTATCTTAAATTTTGTACAAGTTAAAACCATTTTTAAGCAATATATTGTACAGGTTATAACATGTATGAGGTACTTTTGTACATGTTATAACTTGTATTTTTTGCATTATACAAGTTATAACATGTACAATATTTTTGTACATGTTATAACCTGTACAAAATCGCAACTTGTACACGACATATATATATATATATATATATATATATATATATATATATATATATATATATATATATATATATATATATATATATATATATATATATATATATATATATATTACACACTTTTGTTAATTTTCTGGTAAGCTACAGGTGTCATACCACCAATTACTCCCTCAAATTTAGAACGTATGTGAAAGTAGGCCTACTCGGACAAAAAATAGTGCATTTGATGTCATTGTTCACCTAAACTAACCAACAAATTTGCAGAAATGAAAGTTTTGTTGAAAGAGAAATATATTAAGACCATTTTAAGCCAAAATTTACCTGTTTATGAGTTTGCATTAAAAATTGAGGATTAATGCGCTCCATAGTATACTAATTTAAGATTTCCAGAAAACCAGGGGTTATTTTTAGTGGTACCTCCTTTCGGAAGCTCTCTTCTTTCTTATATGATTTTGAATGTATGTTGAAAATTGGCACGCAGAAAGGTGACACCTGAACGATTCAGGATATACCTAGTTTCTATGAAGTTAAACTTAAGGTAAAATATTTAGAAAGCTGTGAAAATTGCAAAATTTGGTTGAACAGATAGGGACTTTTAATTGGTGGTATGACACCTTTAAGCAAAATGCGGTGAAACATCAAAATCAGAAAACAATTGTTTTTTTTTTGTCTTAACTGATCATTTGACATAATAGTAGCCACATTTCAATCTTTTTGGGGGCAAAATGTCACATATTGCAAATTTAGAGCCTAAAACTTGAGTTTGTGCTATTTTTAGCTTTTCCCATCCTGACAATATGCTTTTATAAAAAAAAAATTCCTAAATAATGTTATAAATGCACAGAAAGTTATTCTGCGGTGTTAAACATTGAAACATAAGTTGTTTACTACCGCCAAACAAATTTTGTCATGCAGATTTAATGAAATTATTTGATTTTTACCCCTTATATCATTGCGTCATACTATGTACTTGGCAGATAGCATAGCCTAATGTAAGCACTGCAGAGACTCACAAAAGTACCATTTATTATTCCAAATGAAGTTTTTATATCTTAAATTTTATTAACTGATGTAAATAAACACATTTAAATGACCATGACTGCTCTTTTGATCAATTTGTAGTACTTTACTGACACCAGATGAAAAAAAGGGGGGTCAATATTCCTTGACACTTCAATACCTTGGATTTTTAACTAAATTCATTGCAAAAATTGTTGAAAGTCTTTAAAGAAGTAGAACAAACAAGAAAAAATCAGCAAACAATGATCTTGATATTGAAAGTTTATGTTCCTGTAGCCCAAAATGAAATTTTCAAGAATTTTCTATCAAAGTCATACATTACAGTCAGTTTAAATTGAGCTGTGAAATTTTTAATATAAGTCGCATAATGCTCAGATAGGCTGTTTTTAACTTCAAATTGACTAAGGATTAAGAATAAAGCAAAATAAAAGATTTCTAATCAATTTTTTTGTCTCTTTAGGTGTCATACCACCAATTACTCCCTCAAATTTAGAACGTATGTGAAAGTAGGCCTACTCGGACAAAAAATAGTGCATTTGATGTCATTGTTCACCTAAACTAACCAACAAATTTGCAGAAATGAAAGTTTTGTTGAAAGAGAAATATATTAAGACCATTTTAAGCCAAAATTTACCTGTTTATGAGTTTGCATTAAAAATTGAGGATTAATGCGCTCCATAGTATACTAATTTAAGATTTCCAGAAAACCAGGAGTTATTTTTAGTGGTACCTCCTTTCGGAAGCTCTCTTCTTTCTTATATGATTTTGAATGTATGTTGAAAATTGGCACGCAGAAAGGTGACACCTGAACGATTCAGGATATACCTAGTTTCTATGAAGTTAAACTTAAGGTAAAATATTTAGAAAGCTGTGAAAATTGCAAAATTTGGTTGAACAGATAGGGACTTTTAATTGGTGGTATGACACCTTTAAGCAAAATGCGGTGAAACATCAAAATCAGAAAACAATTGTTTTTTTTTTGTCTTAACTGATCATTTGACATAATAGTAGCCACATTTCAATCTTTTTGGGGGCAAAATGTCACATATTGCAAATTTAGAGCCTAAAACTTGAGTTTGTGCTATTTTTAGCTTTTCCCATCCTGACAATATGCTTTTATAAAAAAAAAATTCCTAAATAATGTTATAAATGCACAGAAAGTTATTCTGCGGTGTTAAACATTGAAACATAAGTTGTTTACTACCGCCAAACAAATTTTGTCATGCAGATTTAATGAAATTTTTTGATTTTTACCCCTTATATCATTGCGTCATACTATGTACTTGGCAGATAGCATAGCCTAATGTAAGCACTGCAGAGACTCACAAAAGTACCATTTATTATTCCAAATGAAGTTTTTATATCTTAAATTTTATTAACTGATGTAAATAAACACATTTAAATGACCATGACTGCTCTTTTGATCAATTTGTAGTACTTTACTGACACCAGATGAAAAAAAGGGGGGTCAATATTCCTTGACACTTCAATACCTTGGATTTTTAACTAAATTCATTGCAAAAATTGTTGAAAGTCTTTAAAGAAGTAGAACAAACAAGAAAAAATCAGCAAACAATGATCTTGATATTGAAAGTTTATGTTCCTGTAGCCCAAAATGAAATTTTCAAGAATTTTCTATCAAAGTCATACATTACAGTCAGTTTAAATTGAGCTGTGAAATTTTTAATATAAGTCGCATAATGCTCAGATAGGCTGTTTTTAACTTCAAATTGACTAAGGATTAAGAATAAAGCAAAATAAAAGATTTCTAATCAATTTTTTTGTCTCTTTAGGTGTCATACCACCAATTACTCCCTCAAATTTAGAACGTATGTGAAAGTAGGCCTACTCGGACAAAAAATAGTGCATTTGATGTCATTGTTCACCTAAACTAACCAACAAATTTGCAGAAATGAAAGTTTTGTTGAAAGAGAAATATATTAAGACCATTTTAAGCCAAAATTTACCTGTTTATGAGTTTGCATTAAAAATTGAGGATTAATGCGCTCCATAGTATACTAATTTAAGATTTCCAGAAAACCAGGAGTTATTTTTAGTGGTACCTCCTTTCGGAAGCTCTCTTCTTTCTTATATGATTTTGAATGTATGTTGAAAATTGGCACGCAGAAAGGTGACACCTGAACGATTCAGGATATACCTAGTTTCTATGAAGTTAAACTTAAGGTAAAATATTTAGAAAGCTGTGAAAATTGCAAAATTTGGTTGAACAGATAGGGACTTTTAATTGGTGGTATGACACCTACATGATGCAAATAGGGCTTGTGTAATGAAGGGTATGTGTGAATATCTACACACTTTTGTTTATTTTTCAGGGAAGCTATAGATGTGGGTACTGTAATGAAGGCTATGAGGGTGTGTCTACACACTTTTGTTTATTTTACAGGGAAGCTATAGATGTGGGTACTGTAATGAAGGCTATGAGGGTGTGTCTACACACTTTTGTTTATTTTTCAGGGAAGCTATAGATGTGGGTACTGTAATGAAGGTTATGAGGGTGTGTCTTCACACTTTTGTTTATTTTTCAGGGAAGCTATAGATGTGAGTACTGTAATGAAGGTTATGAGGGTGTGTCTTCACACTTTTGTTTATTTTTCAGGGAAGCTATAGATGTGGGTACTGTAATGAAGGCTATGAAGGTGTGTCCACACACTTCTGTTATTCTACAAATTATTGTGACACAGGACAACATGACTGTCATACTTCAGCTACCTGTGTTTACCTGAGACCTACAGAATATAGATGTGAGGTAAGTAGTTGTTACATTTCTGTGTCATTTTGGTCTCTTGTGGAGAGTTGTCTCATTGGCAATCATACCACATAATCTTTTTTTTAATCTATAACTTTACAGAAAGGTGGTACTGTGAATTTATTATTATTCATTAGATACTTAATTTTAAGGGTGCAGGGGAACCAAGTTTTCAAATGTTAAATGAATTATAAATTTATTATTTATATAGGAATTTATACAGACTTCAGGTGACCCATGAAATTAAATATCAAAGAAATTATAATTTTTTCAAATCCATGAAAATAAAACAATATCACATCAACATTGTTTTTGAGCTTATTTCTACAGAAGTAAACCAAATAGATTAGTCACGAAATGATATTTCACAATTCCATTGTAATTTTGTTATCTGCGTGGTAGGTAAGGCCACACCAATTTAATTTCTTGTTCTACAGATTTGGGACTCCAAAATTTGGGGCGAGCAAGCAATTTGAAAATTTTAATAAAAACATATTTAATTTGTTGATTTTTGAGCAAAGCTTGAAAAGTAAAGGGAGCGATGAAGTATTTTTTCCCTGTTCACCAAGAAATAATTCAATGATTAAATCTGGTCTATGTATGTGTGACTGGCAATGAGACAATTCTCCATCCAAGTCATAATCAGGTTGGGAACAACCCCTTAATGTTATAAATATCCCTTTTATGAGGGGTCTATATAAGTCATAATATATTTTTTTGTTAAAAAAAAATGTTTGTACAAAAGGGCTCATATTTTCCTAAAGAACTATATATATATCTTGTATTAAATGGTCAAAACATGTCCAAGAAATTTGTAATATTCCTGGACTATAACCATGTTAACATATTTACTTTAAGAGTTTATTCAAAATAAGTGGACCCCTCTTTCAGAAAAGTTGTTTAAAATATGATGTATTTCTCCTCTTTTTGAGTAAAAAAATCTAAGTTTTCAAAGGTTTTGTATAGTAGCCTTGGTATTTTTATTTTCTTTTCTACAACAGTAAAATGACCCCTTGTCTGAGCGGGTGTTGTTCCCAACCTGATAATAACAAGCACAGGTCAAAGTACACCTTTTACACACGGCTTTGATCCAGACCAAACAGCAAGCTATAAGGGACCCCAAAATTATTAGTGTGCACAATTCGAAAAGGAAAACCAACTATCTAATTTATATATTCAAACGCCTGAAACGGGAAAAATACCAATGATCCACATCAACAAACGATAACTGCTGAACAACAGGCCCCTGAATCAATCAGGACAGGTGCATAAACATGCAGCGGCTAGGGATAGTTTTGTTTCGCCAGCATACAATATAATTGCAGTCGAAGGCAAATCCTTCAGAAGTTCTTTGTGCTTTATTCTAACGAACATTTTATTAATAGGGAAAATAAGTAAGGGGGAAAGAAACCAATGTTTTGTACAGGTATTTCCGCTGTTATATATTTGTATTATTAATTCGTATATTTTAACTAATTTGATTTGTTCAAGGATAGTCACATGTTAAATTATATTTTTGAAGGTAGATAGAAAATGGTGGATAGCAAAAGGCATATTGTACGATTATTTTTAGAATATCTAAAAACTGATATACTTTGTGACGTCATGTAATGAATTTCGTGATAATTTAAAAAGTTTTAAAAAATTTTATCTATGATCGATTATTTGAAGAAGAAAATTATTAAAAAAAAACAACAAAAATAGTGAATGAAATAACAACTAATATGATGTTATTGTCTAGGAGACAATATGATATTTATGAAATTCCAATAAAATCAAAAGATGATTTTAATTAAAATATGGTCGGAAAAATAATAATATAACTATTATTATTTATGATGTCAATACAGGATATATCAACCCAAAGAAGTATATCGACCTCGGACTTCGTCCTCATTCAATATACTTCTTTCAGGTTAATATATCCTTGTATCGACCTTCATACAAAGACTATAATTGTATAACTTCGGAGTACTCCCACTTGGGATAAATTGGTTTCATGCTGAAACCAATATTCTCACAGATATTTACACAGTGTGGTGGAGTCTCGGGTGGGGTACTGATAGGTTTAAAATTGTTATATACAGGTCAGACTGTTAGACAGGTTAAATTTGATATCTTTTTATGACATTTACAAAAAAACGATTTTGGAAATGGACATGATTACATTTCCAGATGAGGGAACCAGGAATATAAAAAAACAAAAAAAATGTTTTGAAAAAATAGGTGCAGGCGGGTACGTAGAACAAAGAATTAAATTGCTGTGGCCTAACAACCCTTTGATAGTTCAGACACAATTCTTGTCATCTTGACTTGGATAAACATTTAGGATTTTTTAATTGGTCACATAATAATTGTATTTACCTGTTTCAGTGCCCTGTTGGTTATGCCGGTAATGGTAAACAATGTGGATTAGATTCAGATTTAGACGGACATCCTGATATCACCATAGCCTGTACAGACTGGGGATGTTATATGGTAATAATTTAATTTTGTATGTAACACGCCTTCTGTGACGTCATCAACGTTTTTTCATGGTTTTCTACGGTTTAAAATGGAATTTAGAATTAAATTATAAGAAATGACTGTAATATTTTTTCTGTCTATTCGAAATAACATAAAAAATGTGGTGCTACGCGCGTTATTCAGTGTGCACCAAATTTTTTATGTTATTTCTTCATAGACAGAAAAAATATTACAGTCATTCCTTAAGTGTATTAATAATAAAAAGATAATATTTGTAGTGAACTAATTTTAACTTTATCTTGTGCTTCTGTTCTAGATATTTAGGTTGACACTGAGATCCTTTTGTAGAAGGGTTAAAAACTGAGACATTCATTGTTATCATTTATTTGGAATATTTGAAAAAAAAACATACCCATCATATTTTTTTAAAGCAAAAAAGAGTCTATATCTGTAGAAAGTTATTTTATAAAAAGTGGAGAAAGATTTGTAAAAACTACTGATTATTTCAGGTAACTATCATATATTGTGAAGCTTGAAAAGAGACCCACTCAAGCTGCTCAACCCTTACTTTCCAGGCCCGTAGCCAGGAATTTCCAAGGGGGATTTGTTGGACTCGTGAACTCGACTTTAACAGTCACAATTTGAATAAAGCATTGACTTTAACAGTGCTTATTTGATTTCAAGGGGGGGGGGGTTCACCTGACCCCCCCCCCCCCCCCCTAACCCACCTGGCTACGGGTATGCTTTCATATGCAACAAACTCTCAAACATATATATAATAGCCCATGCAATATCACTCCTATAATAATTTCTATTACTTTTTATTTTACTTTTAAGATGCAATCATGATTTAGTCATGACAAAAAGTGTTAAAGAATAACATATTTCAAGAAAAAAAGTGTTAATCACATAAATTTTCTCTGTTTATGTTTGTAACAACAAGAATCAGGTTGGGATTTTGAAATGTTCTCCTCTATGTTTTAGGATAACTGCAGGACTATTCCAAACTGTGGTCAGGAGGATGTAGATAATGACAACATGGGAGACGACTGTGATTTTGATAAGGACAATGATGGTCTTATAGACTCTATAGTAAGTATTGTTACTGTAAACTAACAACTTTTTTTGCAAATAGTTTATTTATTTATCAGCAATTCTCATATTCGTGAAATTTTTATACAAAAGAAGATCCAAGTTTCACATGTAAGTGATGATTTAAAAAGTGTTATTTTTCGACTCTGGAAAACAAATCCGCTCGTGAAAATTAAAGGTTTATAGTATTTAAATACTTATAGTTGTAAGATACCAAATAGTTGTAGTCTCTTTTTAAAGTATTGTTATATTTTTTAGCTTCAAATGTACTATATATCTATTTGAATACAAGTTTATTTTGATATATAAAAAAAGATGTGGTATGATAGATAATATGATGAACCAACCCTCCACCTTGTGTAGGATACTTGAATTTCTGATTGGAGAGGTTTGCAATGGACTTCTTTGCTAAACAAATGATTTTATATCATTATTTTATGTCATGATATCCAACATCTATATTGATTGTTCTAATATATGAAATCACTGGTAACGTCAATATTTCATTTGCCTTTCCCCTCCCAATTACCGGTAATTCAATTTATAACAATATTGCCAATTTATTTTTAGGATAACTGTCCGTACTTCAGGAGTTTTGATTCCACAGATACAGATGGGGACTCTGTAGGTGACCCCTGCGACAACTGTCCGTCTGACAGTAACAGTGACCAGAATGACAATGATGATGATGGCGCTGGTGATGTATGTGACTCGGACGATGACAATGATGGTAAGGTTCTGATTTGTGATATATATTTTATAATTATTAAAGTTGTTTCCCTTATTGTGAAATTGTTTTCATTTTAAGATAAATATTTTTCTAAAAAAAAACAACAATATTTTTTAATTCAATTTTTAAAACAAATAACTATGATTTAAGAGTATTTTAAATATGAATTAAATGAGAGAAAAATATGAGAAGGAAATAATAGAAATTTTATTTCAAGTTCCAATAGAATTAAATTAAAACTCCTACATAATTTATACAAATCAAATTTTAAACAATTCCTATCTTAAAAAAGAATACTATTGCTGGGAACAAAAATTTGAGACAAAATTAACAAAATTAATTGGATAAAAGAACTGTAAAAATGTATTATCTTAATACTGAAAATTTGCATAATATTTTATTCTTGTTATAGGAAGTTCCAGACACAATTCATTACTGTTGGTGTGTAAAATTTGTCAAAAATTGCAGAGAAAGTAGGGATGATGAAATATTAGAAATGTTAATAAATTTTGTTCACAGTTGCTCCCTTAAAGAAATGAGTGCAAGAAATTAAAGAATAGAAATAATATTCAAAACAATCTGAAGTATCTTTTAAACTATAATATATAACCTCTGATTCTATGTTACTGAACATAAAAAACATGTAATATTATTTTTTTATACAGGTGTTGTTCATGCTAGTGACAATTGCCAGTTTGTTACCTAATGTCAATGAGAGAGTAGGAATGAAGAATTATCAGAAATTTGTAAAATCATTAAAAAAGGATAATATTCTCTTTTATACAGGTGTTGCTGATACTAGCGACAACTGCCAGTTTGTTGCCAACCCTGGACAAGAGAACAGTGATGGTGATAACCATGGCGATGCTTGTGATAACTGTGTCAATGTCATTAATAACCCACAAACTGACACAGATGAAAACAAAGTTGGTGATGCTTGTGATACCGTTGGGGGTACAAATAAGGACAAGTAAGTGACTTGAATGCAGCTTTTCTTTTGGAATTCTCAGCCAATTTTTTTGTACCCCATAGCTGGCTATAAACAAATTTATCATGTTTATTTTTAATATTTTTTTGCTTCCTTTTTAAGGGTAGGGTAATAAAAGCTTCACCATGTCTGCCTGTCCATTTATACATCCATTTGCCTCTTCATCCTATATTTTCATACGTATACACAATAGACAATTCTTGAAAATTGCCTTTGACTGAATTGTTGGGCCTGAAGCTAATTTTGATGATACTGATTCCCTTTGGAATATATGACTCTTGAATATAGATTATTGTGTTGTTTTCTAAAAGAAAAAAAAAGCAACAAAATAGGATTGAAAACTTGTGGTCTTGATTTCTATAAGCTGTAATTACTACAGCTTTTTTCAGAATCTTTTGTTATTTCAAGAGAATTTCCCTTCAGCCAGGAAATAATTACCACAAAGCAATTTAAAAATAAGCTGATGCCAATCTGATTAAGACTGAACTTGTGTTTCACCTCTGACAACACTCTGGTTTGCTTTCAGAGTTCTGTTTATGATTACATCAACCAATTATTTCTCAACCCTCAACTTTTTGAAGGTGTGTATTGATATGACAAACCCAGAGGATACTGAAAGGTCTGTAAAACAGAAATTAGAGTGGAGCATTTTCAGATCTTTGTTAACAAAGCTTGGCCACACAATCTGTATTTTAATCGGTTTGAGATGATGCAGCACTTAAACATATGCAACAATCAAGGTGTAGGCCTTGCATTATTTCAAGTAATGGTGTTTGTATTACAGGGATGGAGATAGTATACTGGACATCAATGATAACTGCCAAGAGGTACCAAATGGGGACCAGTCTGATATTGACGGGGATGGAACAGGTAACAAACTCATTGAGAATTCTATTTCCAAATTTTGAAAATTATTTTTAGCATTAATCTTTTCCTTTAAGATTTACTGCCAAGATAAATATAATGTATGCATGAAATATTATGGGTGCCTGTATTGTTGAGATTTAAAATATTTGTAAATATTGAATGAAATGGAAGGTAAATTTTGTCAGGATTTGTAATGTTAGTGTGTTTTTTGTAGTTTGTATTTGCATATAAATCTAAAAGGGTTCAGGACATTTTATACATTTCTTTAAAAACTCATCGAAGATAACAGGCTTACAATTCAGTAAACCAGACACAAGCTTCATCTCTATAAGACTAATCAAATCCGGTAAAATTTTCTTAAAATCTTCGTGAATTAATTTTAGGTGATGTTTGTGACACTGATTCTGATGGGGATGGCGTTATAGATACAGAAGACAACTGTCCATATAGAAGTAACCCTCTTCAAACTGACCTCGATGGTAAGCTATATAATATTGAATGTGCATTATATCATTCTACATATTTTAATTATATTGTTATGAACTTAAACTATCAAAATAAAAGTAGTGACATTATGAATAAGAAATTAGATTTTTTTTTTATAATAGCAAACTGACGATAATTTTAATTTTAGGTAACAAGGTTGGTGACGATTGTGCAGTTGATGCCGACAGTGACGGAATGAATGACAGTAATGACACCTGTCCACATAACCCAAATATTTTTGAGACCTCATTCAACTCTTACTTCACAGTAGATTTCTATCCGACACATAGCAGCACTGATCCTGTTTGGTGGGTGAAAGCTGCTGGGAGAGAAATATACCAGATGGCAGCTACTGGAAAACCTGCAGCTTTAATAGGTATAATTCATTAGAATTCTGTAACATGTTTAAGAAATTTACTATCAATCATGCAATAGTGAGGGGTCCTGATCCTGAAATCTCTGGCTTAAAAACATGAAATCCAGAGATCCTGATTTTAAAGAAATTTAAATCCCGACATGAGGAAATTGGAAAAAAGTGTTCCAGGATCACAAAAGGATCAAAGGATCAATCGGGA
Source organism: Mytilus galloprovincialis (assembly GCA_037788925.1). Taxonomy (NCBI): domain Eukaryota; kingdom Metazoa; phylum Mollusca; class Bivalvia; order Mytilida; family Mytilidae; genus Mytilus; species Mytilus galloprovincialis. Next base: position 67,029,229 of record CM075341.1, on the reverse strand, counting down.
AGCCCCAGCGAGCTTAAAAACACCCAATCCTGATGTCCAGAAAAAAAGGTCCTTCCCTCCACCCCCATTAGTTATTACATACTACAAATTTCTTCAATTTTAGTTTTACAATTACTAATGCAAATGTTAAATATATTGAAATCAATATTGCCTAGATTGCTTTTAATAGAATGACTTTGCTAGATCTCAAAGGTTTTTGTTGTTGTTGATAATGATTTTAATTTTATACTTAATCTGAGTAAGGAAACAATTTTCATAATTTTAATTTGATAAAACTTAGAAATTTTTGCATCAGAGTTGTTTTCCCTCTTATGTACAAAAGATTTCTTGAAAGCAATACTTGTTAGAAGGGCAAACTTGCTGAAAGGAGAATTATTGAAAATATCTACATTGACTATAGTTCTTGTTACTTGTTGATAAACCTCTAAATATAATGACATACATTGCAAGTGTGCATAGAATATTTCCCACTAGATAATAAGCAACAATAAATTTATTAATTATAAGTCTAACATGTTTTTTAGGTGAACAGTCATATGGGTCTATTGAGTATAGCGGTACTGTCTATGTACGTTCTGCAGAAGACGATAATTATGTTGGCTTTATTTTTGGATACACCAACAACAGGAAGTTCTACCTAGTATCCTGGAGACCAAACAACTATAACTTTGACAATACCACTTACAAGGGTGGCATAAAGGGAGTACATATCTCTGTAAGTAAAAATCACAAGAAATGTGGTTTATTTTCTTCCTTTAAGTTCATAAACCATTTCAGACATTCTTGTATGACATTATTTTAATGCCCCACTTAAGGGCATTATGTTTTTCAGACTGTGCCTCCGTTCGATCTTTCGTTTGTTCATCCCTCTGTCTGTCCTGTTTCAGGTTAAAGTTTGAATATTACAAAACAACTATAACTTTGTTAACACAACATACAAGGGTGGTATAAATGGAGTACATATCTCCTTAAGTAGATTTCCATGATGGAATGAGTGAAATGTGGGTTACTTTCTTCCTTTGAATTTAGCTACCTGGAAATTATATTTTTGTTCGTGGACCTATTATGGTACACTCACAACATCCTTTTTATGGTGTTTTTTTTTTTTTTTTTTTGGTGGTTTGGGTTTTTTTGGAGGGAGGGGGAGGATAACACTTCCTTGTGATGTCTGTTAACTTTCCAGTATGATATATGGCTGACAAAGAAAACTCTGTATAAATTGTACGCTGAAGTAAGTGCAAACAAACACATATAGAACAAGCAGTCAGTAGATATAGGAAGATTTGGTATGAGTGCCAATGAGACAACCCTCCATCCAAGTCACAATTTATAAAAGTAAACCATTTTCGGTCAAGGTATGGTCATCAAAATGAAGCCTTGGCTCACACCGAACAGCAAGCTACAGGTATAAAGGGCCCCAAAAAATTACTAGTGTAAAACCTAACCAACAGTCTAATCGATATAAAAAAAAAACAAGAAATACTTATGAACTATATTAACAAATGACAACTACTGAACATCAGATTCCTGACTTATGACAGGTGCAAACAAATGCAGATTTTTTATTTAGTTAAAATGATTGAATTTTTTAAAGAAAAAGCATAACTGTCAGAGTGAATTTCAGGCAATCAATTCTGACAGTGGACCATCACAGTCTTTAGCTGAGGCCTTATGGCTTGACACATCAACAGATAACGAGTTAACGGTTCTTTGGCATGACCCTAACCTGGTAGCCTGGAGTAACTTCACTTCTTATAAATGGTTTCTTACACACAACACAGAACTTGGTAAAATAAGGTAAGGAGTCCAATTGATTTTCAGTTTGACATGTATATTTGTCTATTTTTGAAAACTGTATGTAGCTAGTGTGGGATATATTTTTTGTTATTCATTATTATAAAAACATAGGGATTTCTGTTGTCCTCAAGCATAAGATGGAAGATGATGTATCAAAAGATTTTGAAAAGACATGAAAAACACCAAAATCATGCTAAAAAAAAATAATAATATATATTTGTAAATGTCAAAATCAGTTGAAACCAATTTTTCTATACATTTGAAACAATGTCTTTAGGAAATTCTTTCAATTTTTAAAATTCACTACCTAGCATGTATAAAGTTAAAGCTCTATTTATCTTTTGCAACAGATTAAAGATTTATGACATCAACTCTCTTCTGATAGACAGTGGCGACATCTATGATACAAGTATAACTGGTGGACGTGTTGGTGTCTTCCAGTTTGGCCAACAGATGTCGCTGTGGTCTGATTTAAAAGTCAAATGCATAGACCGAGAAAACATGGCGCTATATTTGAGTGGGAGTTCAGACTATGTTTCGTTAACTAATGTTGGTGATCTTAATATATATCATAGGTAAGTAATAAAATAAAAAATTGTGATGTGATTGCCAATGAGACATTCACCAGAGACCATGTGACATAGACATAAGCAGCTATAGGTCTCCATATTGCCTCCAACAATAAGCAATACCCATTCTGTGTAAATAAAAGTCACCAACATGACAAATGTAATACAATTCAAATGAGAACACAAGTAAGGGTACTTTGACCAATAAATGTTATCTTTTTATACATTGTGACTCATTGGCACTCATGCAATATCTTTTTATATATATGAAATAAATGATTTGTAGTTTGATTAACTGTGAGTCTTCTTATTACAAAAAGGAACAATGCAATAGAAATTAAGGATGTTCCCAGGTTTTCATTATTTTGCAATCCTATTTTCAAGATTTTAAGCATTAAGATGGTATTTTATTAAAGTCTTAAGTAATTGGTCAAATAGTTTATTCCAGAATTGAAATTTTAAAATGATCATACTCTTAGATCTTTAATATGGTCCAAAAATTTTATAGGAATATGACTTATCCTTGTTTATCTCCCTTCTTTCAGTTTCACCATAGATGTATGGGTCATGGTGGAAACAGGATACCCTACAACAGAAATCCCCATATTGTGTACTGAGAATCATACCATATGTTTGTGGATGGAAAATGGCATTGTGAATGGACAGTATATAAACTCAACAGTACAGGCTGCTGCGGCTGTCACTGCAGATCAATGGACAAGCGTGGTACTGATATATGATGAGACTGGTAATTATATATTACAATCATTTTGTATGCCAGTCCCTCTGTCTTCAACTTTTGGTTCATATTCAATGGCAAATCCAGATTTTTTTAAAAGGTGCCCAGGGAGGTCAGGTCTAAAATAGTTCCTAAAAATTATGTGGTGATAGTCCACTAAATGAAATGGCCTAGAAAAAAGTATTATTTGTATGAAGATTCAGGCTTATTTTCCCGGAACGCTTCTGATACATTTATAACAAGATAATCATGTAGTAACTGTATTTGTGCTGACACTTGAGGGGGCTCGCGGGTCTAAATCAACCTTTTTTTTCTAATATAGGATTTTGCTATTTTTTTCTATGATTAAACTTTATCTTATACCTATTTAAATAAAAATATAAAATAAAAATATGGGGTCACTGTTCATTTTTAGCTCACAATCTGCCTCTGAAAGAAGCATACATTTTTGTAAATGTCCTTTTTTTCTGTTGAACTAATAGGAGAAATATTGGTAATATGGAAATAAAAGAAGAACTTTATTACAGAAACCGCTTAAATTTTACAATTATTTAGTTAATGTATAGCTTATTTGAAAACAATAATAAAAAATATAGGTCACTGATGAGTTAAAAAAGATATTTCAATTTAATCGTCAAAAAATGGCATTTTTGCACCAAAGGGAGATAATTTGGAGCTTCTTCAATGATATTAACCTTTTTTAAGTCATCTGTGGCCAAACCAAATCGATTTGTCTGGGTGATTTTTGTACCATGTTATAAAGTAATAACTAATAGTGTAATAAATAAAATTTGTAATGAAAAAACAAATGTTCAATTTTTTGCTGATTTTTTTGTACCCGCAAGCCTCCTTAAGTAATGTTGTAAGCAATTCACTTTTAAAATCCTATGGAAATAAGTCCCAATGACTGAAATAATGATGAATCTTTAAGTAGTTACAACTTTTTTTCTTTTCAGATTGTGCATTGAAGCTTTTTATTGATGGAACATTGTCCAGTCAGACAACAGATATAAAACCAGTAGATTTGGTAAGAGTAAAAACTGTGAATTTAAAACCAACAGAATTTAGTATCACATGACTAATATCTTCTTCCCCTCATGGTTGTCTTTAGTTATAGAGTTCATGTGTGTCTTTTATGAAATTTAATATTAATGGTAGAATTTTATAGAATTTCAAAAAATTGTAGACTTTTGTTATTTTGACTTACTAACAACAATGCCGTTTACTTATTGCCTAGGAAATAAACTCATCATAGACACCAGGATAAAGAATTTGTATGCCAGATGCACATTTCATCTACAAAAGACCAAACCAAGCAAAAAAATGAAAATAGGTACAACAAGATTGTCTATGGTCTTTGTAAGGTTACAGGTATCTTAATTATTGCTTAATTTTATTGAATATATTGCAGAGTCAATACTCCTCCACAGCAGACACATTCCTGTACTTAGGAACAGATGGCAGTAACTATTACCAAGGTTATATTGATGAGGTAGGTACCAGTAGCATGTATTTAAGTCAAAGCTTGAATGATTTTCAGGTTAATATTTTGACTATGTTGATTATGTGAAAACTGTAACTTTATTGTTTTAAAAATGACAAAAATAGTTAGGTGTTTTACTTTCAAGTAAAGAAACATGTCATTGGTGAGTTTAGACACATACACATTGTTTTAATCAACCTTTTAGTGATGGTGACCATTAAACTTATTTATGAGAATTGGTTTGTCAATATGAAATGAACAGAACTGGTAATTATCGTGATATATATGGACTGCCCAATGGACAGTGGTATTGACTAAGACAGTGATAATGACTGAGCGGTAGTCTAAAATTACAAAATTACAAAAATTTCTGAATTTACAGTATTTTATTTATTTAATTAGTTCCAGTTCTTCAACATTGCCATCCTAGAGACAGAAGTTGTAGAACACATAGAGCTACCATTAGTGGATGAATATCCTAAATATCATAATTATGGACAGTTGTATTTGAAGTTTGATCAGACTAATGGAACCAGTTCACTGACAAATACTGGTTTACTGTCCCTGACAGCACAGGTTCATGGGAGTGCTGTATTTAAGGAGGTGAGAAATGTAATTTGACAGAAAAACAAATTGATAAGGGATATCCATTCATGATACAAAATCAGTATGTACATAGCAAAAACAAACAGAAAGCAAAGGAACAGCGTTTTTATTACCTGTTCTTCATCTCAAAGTCACAGTGATGCATATACAAATAAATTTAAAAGAAGTTCAAGAGAAAAAAATGATTTAGAAGAAACTTTATTTAAATATGCATTAACATTTTACATGTAGATCATATGCTTTGTTTAGCAATTACTCATTTTAATGTAAAGGAACTTTTACAAAATTTTACTCTGGGTATAGTGTCGTGGAAACAAGCTCAGTTTTGATTTTTACTATTTAAGAATATGTAATCCCATTAAATGGGATTGGATTTTCACCAATTTGTTTTAAAGTGTATTAAAACATATAAGAAGATCCACATGAAGATGTAAATAAATATGGTGGGTCCAAATTAAAGGTAATTTCTTGAATGAAGCTTGATTATAATTTCTCTATATTTTTCAGAGCATGCAGGACTATAACAGATTCCAACTGACATACCCTGATAACTGAAGCCAGACTTTGGCTTGACATTGTTTAAACATTTCATTTTGTACTAATATTATCATTTATTATTTATACTTGTCATCTTTTCTATAAAATTCATCATAAATAAAATTTGACCACTTCTTGAGTTTCTATTTGTGTATAAAGTTAGAATTGTTACTATTGTTATAACTGCTTGTTTATTTATTCATCTCCTTATTTAAGAATTATTTCAAATCATTCTAAGTACCTGACTGATCTGACTTTTTATTGGAAATACTATATTGTCAAACTTAATTTATTGTTACAAGAAGAGCTACATTTATACTGTGTGACCCCTTGATGTTGAATAACACACATTCACATGAAATAAGGATGTAACTGGCTTGAACATTCTGGATATTGGATGATGTTTGTACACAAACATCATCTTATTTGTAATGATGAAAAAAAGTGAATTTTATTGATAGATTTATGTAAACTTGAAAACTAATTGCTTTACATCCAGTGGCAAATATTTCTTGCTATTTCCGGATAAAGAAAACAAAAATGCAAGAGAAAATTTGTACAAAATGGGTCGACGGAGGATTAGGGTGAGGGTTTGAGCTCACTGGAAAAGAAGGGTATGATCTTCAGGGGTAGGACACTTTGCCTTGCAATATTCAACCTACAATATCTTCAAAGAGTTGTTTCAAGGATTCATTCAAGTGTAGAGAGCATAGCACTCTACATAGGGCTTTGGTTTATCAACTCCATTCTTACTGGAGATGGCCACATTCATATATACATCTTACACAATCAGATAAACATCCCTGTTAAGTAATAGATTTACAGTTGAATGGGAGAAATCTAAGGGATGTCCATACTTGGGGTTTGAACCTATGTTAATTATCCATTTAGGAGTATAAAAGTATATTTTGTTAGTATACTTAAGTTCAGAATCAAATGGCCTGCATTTTTCAAGCAGAACAATAAAAATAGGGTATATTAATGGAAGACTAATATTATAAATTCAATGTACAAATACATTTTGTATAACAATAAAAATGTAAGTTTTAATTGTTACAAATTTTATCTTGTAGCATTTTTCACATTAATATAAACATTAAATACATTTCTGATTTAAATGATAAAAAGTTAAGTTTGAAAAATAGGCAAAAAAAATTAAAACAACACAACATAAATATCATGCGTCTGAAATGTATTTTATATAAGGTGTGCACAATATACTTATTATATATAAAAATTATATTAAGGAACATTATCCAACATTTCTGCAATATATAAGTAAAATGCAAGTTATTGTCTAATATCTTGAAAAAAGTAAAATAACAAAAATACCAAACTTTGAGGAAAAATCAAAACTAACAGTCTGTAATGAAATGACAAAACAAAAACCCAAACACATCAAACCCTAAACTTGTGTGACAGTCGTATACAATTCCATTATATTGACTACAGTGTGTGAACGAAACAAACTGACATAATAGGCAAAAAAATAAAAAAAAGGGGGACCATAATTGATTAAGAACACATATATATATATATATTCCAGATGGCAAAAATGTTCAGAAGGTAAAGATCTATAAGAATAAAAACAGTGGCACCAAATGGTTCCAAATAATACAACTATCCACAGGTAACCGAAAAAAGGTTGAAGAAGCAACTACCCCAGCAGGCACAACAACGTTGAATCAACATTGAATTAATGTCAGATTTCAACGTTGAATCTATGTTGAAAAGTAGTGTTGGATTGAAAATTGATATGACGTTGAAAACAACGTTGATTCAACGTCAGCTTTCAACGTTGAAAATAGGTTGAATTTTGGTCTATATTTGGTCGATGTATGTTGAAAACAAGTCGATTGCTGGTTGAATTGTGGTCAATGCAAGTTGAAAACAAGTCGAATGTTGGTTGACTTTAGGTTGTTGCATGTTAAAATCAGGTTGAATGTTGGTTGTACTGTGGTCAGTGCATGTTGAAATCAGGTCGAATTTTAGTTGAACTGTGGTCATTGTATGTTGAAATCAGGTCGAAAGCTGGTTGAACTGTGGTCAGTGCATGCTGATTACATGTCGAATGTTGGTTGAACTGTGGTCAGTGTATAAAAAGAAGATGTGGTATAGTTGCCAATGAGACAACCGTCCACAAGAGACCATAATGACACAGAAATTAAGAACTATAAATCACCGTACGGCCTTTAACAATGAGAAAAGCCCATACCGCATAGTCAGCTATAAAAGGCCCCGATATGACAATGTAAAACAATTCAAACGGAGAAAACTAACGGCCTTATTTATATAAAAAAAATTGAAAATAGGTGGGATTTGTGCCCAGGTAGACTGGTAATGTGGTAAATGTTGAGAATAGGATGTTAAACATTGGTGTGCCTTCATTCGTCTTGATAGACATGGTCTTGTTGTACTAATAACTATTCTGTTCATACTTAAAAAATGTTTGTGAAATAAAACAGTAATTATATACATAACAAGTTGCCCACATATGCATCTTACAATTTAAAACAAACACAATCTGAATACTTAATTTTATTTTAAAAAATTTAGTCCTTCAAAATTTAGTCCTTCTGCTAGGCATACTACAAGATATTTCAGGGGCACATTCTATGCATCCTGCACTGTTGTTCCATATTGTGGTCTCCATTATACATTCGAAACTGGTAACTACAGCATCTGCAACAACAACAAAAATTGTAATAACTTAACTTGGTTACTTGTGTTATGCAGCTCAAATAAAGAACAACAGTGTCATATGTGAACAAATACTCACAGTGCAATGCTATTGTTATTTCTTTAAATATCTTTTGAGTGGTATCATGTTTTTTTTTAACTTGAGTTCAAATAGTATATAATTAATAATTTCAATACAAAAAAAACTATAGATTTGAGTAGACAAAGATGCTAGAGCACATTTAAAAGAAATTGTGACAAAATATTGCACACTTTTAATGTCATGAATGTTGAAAAACAATGATATATATTTCAATACTCACCTCTTGTTATTTCAAACTAGCTGGAATCACCAATGGCATGCTTATTCTTTATACCCGGCTTGTATTTTCCGACACTGGTGTGTTGAGACATCTACAAAAGAACAAAAAAAAAACTAGTGCAGCATTTCCAAATTGTCAAATCCCTCTTTAACTTGAAAATAAAAAGTTTCATATGTGTGAAACGCTTACAAAATTTGATACAATTCAAAATGAATATTATTCACGTTAAATCAACTATATTAATATATTTCATACATTACATCTTAATTCTTCATCAATAGATAGTTCGGCATGGTAGCTAAACGCTAGTAATTCAACTTTGAACCTGTGTTTACATTTTTCTTCAAACTGCAATAAATTCCAGTCTTTCGTGATACGTCTTATTTAATCTTACATTTACATGCATATGGTTTAAGCTTAGATATTAAAAGTGATTTAAACTATAGGAATATTATTTTTTCCTTGAATGTTTTGTGCTGTAGTAATTCACTATGGTTAATTGATAAAGCATCTATTTACACTTTAAAATTGGTTAGATATTGTGTATTAATTTGTTAATGGTCACACATGTTTCTTATCTGTGTATTGCTTCATTAATAAATCCTCGAAATACATGCTGGGAGTGACATCTATTCTGACCCAGAGAAAATAATTTGTTTGTTTTAAATGTGTTGCAAGGTCAAGAATGCCATATGTTGTAAATCTTTGACTTTTAATTATATCAACACATAAAACATATAAAAGAACAGTACTATATGAGATTACATATGTGAACTTCAATTATTGATTATTATTATTTGCCAGACAAATAAATTCTTCAATTTCATCCGAAGTTCCATAATATATTATGACCCCACGGCCTCCCAATATCTGCAATAATAGAATTCTTTGCCATACGCTTTTCAACGCTTTAAATTACCAAATCATTGTTCAAAAACACACTCCTCCTTTTCAAGTCTTTATACATAATAAGTTGCCTCAACCAATAATTGTACAAATATATCTGAAAGTCAACATTGTTGATCCCCCGAGATTTAAAACATTGTGTGTATTTTATCTGCTGGAATAAAAGATCATATAATATCTACGTGTATACTTAAACATTATATCTAATTAAATCACTATACTCCTAAAATTACAGCTACAGTATTGGACACATTAAAGCATCATATAAACTATTATTAAATCAAACAATAAATGAAAAATATACTTACTTTGCACTTCATGCTGAGAGCAACTGTTAACTTGATGTGGTATTCGGCACAAATAAATTCGAAATGTCTGCCTCATACGCATGCGTCAATCAGAAAAAGATATCAGTTATTTTTTTCTGAAATAAAATTGAGAATGGAAATGGGGAATGTGCCAAAGAGACAACAACCCGACCATAGAAAAAAACAACAGCAGAAGGTCACCAACAGGTCTTCAATGTAGCGAGAAATTCCCGCACCCGGAGGCGTCCTTCAACTGGCCCCTTAACAAATATATACTAGTTCAGTGATAATGAACGCCATACTAATTTCCAAATTGTACATAAAAAACTAAAATTAAAATAATACAAGACTAATATATATATATATGCAACAGTAATCTTGGAATTTATTCAAAAACATCTGTAAACCAGTATTCATAATAAGTGTTTATTTAAGCAAAAAGGACTATACAAAGTTGGTTCAATCTCATCTTGAATGAATTTTTGGTCGACACTTATAGTCATCAACCTTTATTTAACCTTTTATCAACGTTATATTTTCAACCAATAAAGCATTGAAAGCATCAACTTAAATTCAATGTTGATTCAACGTTGACAGTATAACGATGATATTTTTAACCACAGATCAACGTTAATTCAACAACGTGATTTAAACGTTGATCGGATTGACGTTGATACAACGTTGATTTTACGTTGATCAACGCTACAACCAAATTTCAACATATTTTCAACGTTGGTTCAACGTTGTGTGCCTACAGGTGTGTGTACATACATTTCTTTCCATTGTTTGTACACGAAATAATCAAATAACTCACTAGTATGAGCTATTTACTTTGAGTGACAATTTAAGTTTTTTTGCTAATTACTTGAAAACCTCAAGATACCGACAATCAGTAAACAGCAAAAATGAACAATATAATTCATCTACAGAAATTTCACTTTAAAATTCTATGTTTACAGTTGATTGGTCAATGTTAAGTTTCATGGTTAAGTCTATATTTCAGTGTTTACCCATATTTGATGACTTGATATTTATATACGGTTTTGTTTTAAATTACCGTTTACACATTGTTGAATTATTCGGGACACAGGTTTTTTTGTCGACCTTCAAGCATAGTATATAGTTTTGGTCCTATTGAACAAAACTTTTCCATTTTTTTGTATTCAATGCTCATCTACTTAGAATTTCATCAGGCCTTCTAACTTTTTGGTTTTATTTTCACTGATGAACAAAGGAAGAAGCTTGGTATCTGAGATTCATAAAGTACTTTATTTATTTTTGATCCAGAGGAAACAGACAGCTTAACTTACACGAAGCCTTTGGTACACATTTTAAATATCTTTTGTTTCTTTCATTATACTTTGGAAACGGATGATCTACTGATAGACTTGTATATATACATAAGGATATGTTGAATGATAGCCATTGAGACAAATTTCAAATTGAGTCGCAGTGTTCTCCCCAGATATTTTATTTAGCATCCTGGTAAATAGGGGAAATTGAAATACCATCGTGTTTCTTAAAATTATAGCATCACAGCCATAACATAATCTATAAGAAATCTACTTCAAATAGCATCACATGTAAGATTAAAGCATCACATTATCATGATGCTAAACGGCCCTGGGGAGAACACTGAGTCGGAATTACGTGCATATACGCGACTATAGATCACCTTAGACATAAAAACAATGAGCAACATCATATATTACAACACAAATCTAATATGACCGTGATCCACAATACAGGTATATGACGGTGTTAAACATATTTGTGAGCCTAAAATGGGACAGCGGTGTAACAACATTATAACACACTGAAAATTTGATGGAAATGGCTGGACTCATCGGATTAAACCAAGACAAGACGTAACGTAACCGATACCAGAGTGTTTGCAGTTATTGAAAGCTAATTCAAAGTAAATTGAAACTAGTTAGGATTCATTTTCGTTCTTGAGATACCAATTTTCGTGAAATTTGTGATCACAAACTTTAAAAATGTCAACGGAATACAAATTTTCTACATACTTGTATGTAGACTTTGACAAATTATTCATTAAAAAACTTGTTTTCCCTTAATAAACCATTTAAACGGAAAGTCGAGATGTCAAAAACAGTCTGAAAAACATTACCTTGTGCAATGCCGAAAAATAAGTATACATATATGTAATAGCATCGACAGGATTAAGGACCATAAGTTTTCAGAACTGCATAACTATCATATGCTATGTTCTAATTAACATAAAAAACAATGCTAGTACGATCTAGTACCGATTAGAATAATATTCACAGATCTTAATCTGGTGTTATATTGATAGACGTAAAGAAAAATAAAAAAATATACGCAACAATAATATAATAATTAGAATAATAAGCCTAGTATCTTTGATATTTTTTCTTTGTATAGAGTTTCCCGTGTAACACAAGTATTTGGATCTAGAAAAATTCTCAAGTTGATATGCTTATTATTTCTTTATTAAGTTTTTAATCTTATTTTTAACATATACAATGTAACCTGTTATCGTATATTAAGCCGTACATGCATGCTACTAAGGGCCTCAGGTTGATATTTTATTAAGTTATTGGTTGTATTTTGAATTATTTAATCTGTAAGATTTCACCGTGTTCACATGATTAAAGAAAATGACGTATCATTAACCTACCTGTACACATTTGTTGAACTTAAAAACTTTACCAAGTGTGATGTTTAATTGGTTTTAATTGGGTTTAAGGTATGTACACATGTTGATGCTCTCATTACTAATACATATGCAGGAGGATATTAAGAAGCGTAATCAAATCTACAATTTAAGCTCATATAGATGTATAACCGAAAATGATCTATACAAAACTATCTCTCTTTGACATCGTTCAACAAAATGTATTAGGCATAAACACTTATTAGCTTATAATTAGGCGTAATCATCCAGCTAATAATGTAGACCAGACTAAAACTTCAAGGTTCATTGATCGTCGCTGAGAAGAGTTATTTCAGTCTAACACAAGAGTTTCTCAATAATAGACCCTATGCATTTACATGGTTCGTGAATCAATATTATAATTTCAAAACAAGACTAGTTTAAGGAATATATCTCCCTCATGGAGAAGTCTGATTAATTTCTTGACTAAGGCTATATACTTTTTTTCCGTTTTAATTATATAAGCTTAAACAGCTTTAAGAGGAAACGTCTGTCTGAAAGAGTTCACCTGACCTTGTCATTTTGATAGCTCATTGATGAACGGTACTTGAGTACATCATATTTTCAACAAAAGGAGAAGACATGTTAATGCCATATTTTTGGACATTGGTAATCGAAAATTAAAAAAAATATTACAAATCTATCAACTAACACCCTTCCAAGATGTTCTTACAATACTATTCTGTCAGAATTGATAGTTCTTTTTTCTAGATTTTGTTGAAATCTACAAAACTTAATGGAAAGTCCACAAAAAATCAACTAACATAACGAATGGAAAGTAATAAATAGTAAGATATGAGCCAACACTTTACATAAAAAGATAGTTTGTAACAAAATATATATTATAAAGATGTCAATGTGTGTATAATACCATAAGAGGCAAAGCACATGAAGCACTTGTTCATATATATTTTGTCCAAAATCTATGTTTTATATGGCAATTGTTGGTAAAAAAATGTGAATTTCAATATCTTTATGACGTAATAGTGACATCACATGTTGAAGTGTACACATTTTAAATAACAAGTTCCTGTATCAATATAATAAAAATTATTTTTGAAAGTCTTGAATAAATGTACTAATGTTACAATATCAGGTGCCAAATGATGGCTCTTGTCACACTTCCTTTGTTGTATATAATATTTTTTGGAGTCGTGATTCATAATATATTGATTATGTTAAATTGTTTAACCTGTAGTCGAAGGTCATTAACCATACTCAGTAAAGCAGACACAACCTTCAGTCTGTCCATTCTTGTAAAATAATGATCATATTCTTTGGATTTCAAATATTTTGGCCACGAGCATCATTGAAGAGACATGTATTGTCGAAATGTGCATCTGGTGCATGAAATTTGGTACCGTAAATGTTATTACTTATAGTTTGATGTTTTTTTTTTAAATCAAGATTTTATACCAAAAAAAAAAAACAACGAAGAAACAAATACAATACAAAAAAACCTTGTCTTGACTTTATGACGTTCCATTGTTTAATTTATTTTAAAATTAAACCACATAGAACTATCTATAGTAACAAACTGTTTGTGTTTACAGGTCATGGCCACTTCTTTCGATAATTGTGGTATTTGTAGTTTGCGATACATTTCAAAGCCGGCTGCTATTTGGTGCTCTGATTGTGAAGAAGGATTGTGCCAAGAATGTTCAGAACATCATAGCTTATCTAAGGCCTCACGAAACCACAACGGTTTTCCTATTAATGAATATCAAACGTTTCCATCTTTTATTGGAAACATAAAACTGCACTGTGATGATCACAACGAGAAATACCTATTGTTTTGCAAAGAGCATAATGAATGTGTGTGTAGAAAATGTGTTATTACAGAGAAGCACGGAAAATGTAAAGAAATGGTTCCCATTGAAGATGTGATTAAAAATTCCAAAACATCTGCAGCATTTACAGAAATTGAAACATCACTTCACGAACTGAAGGCAAACTTTGGTTTACTTCTGGAACACAAACAAAAGAATCTATTTTCAATTTCAGCCTCGAAAAAGTTAATTGAGTCCGAGATATTAGCGATTCGGCAGCAGATAACTCGCCATCTCGACTTAATACAAGACAATTTTAATGCTGAACTTAACAAAGCTGTGGAAAAATCTACCCAACAAATACAGAGCTTCATTGCATCTCTGAAGAATAACCAAACAGAAATCGACGAGTGCATAGAAGATTTAGAAAGCTTAAAGAATTATGCAACAGATATGCAAACATTTTTGGGAATTGCGCAATTAGACACCAAACTTCGAAAACAAGAAAAACACCTACAGGATTGTATTGATGGTGGTACTTTGGTTCACGCTGTTGTTTCTTCCCAGTTGAATCCGTTATTACAAAATATACACAAACACATAACTTCGTTTGGAAAAGTCGTCATAGATGTTATACCATTTCAATTATCACTACGAAGAAGCAAGCTAATTCAGACTCAAATGATGAAAGTAATGGTGAAACCAAAATGTTCAGTAGAGAATATAAATCTGGAGTTAAAAACGAAATTTAAAACTAAAGCTTTTAATGTGTCAGGCTGTTGTATTTTACCTTCCGGAAAACTTGTAGTGTCAAACAACTGTCCTTCGTATTTGACATTATTTGCACCAGATGGGGAAATAAATCGAAAAATTAACTGCGATTTACCATATATTTATGATGTTGCATGTGTCGACGACACAACTGTAGCCGTTGTTTCAATGACTATGGAGAATATCGAACTTATAAATATGGAATCAGGTAAAACATTCACAATTGTTCGCACTTATTCCCCTTGTTGCGGCTTAACTTATAAAGATAATCATTTTATAGTAAGTCCCCAAAAAGGACAGATACAGAAAATCAGATTAGAAGATACAAAAACATATGATATTGGCAGTTCTATGACCTCATTGAATTTGGCTGCATTAGGCAATACACTGTACTCTAGAAAAAGGGACACGAATACCATCGTCTGTCATAATAAAAACGGTGACGTTCTATGGACATACACAGACACGTCGGTTCTAAATGTACCTAGAGGTATCACAGTTGATGAATATGGAAATGCTTTTGTTGCTGGGAACAAATCAAAAAACGTTGTGGCTATATCTTCTCATGGTAGAGGTCACAAAATACTCCTGTCAGAGAAGGACCTGTGTGGTTCTCCATGGGCACTTTGCTATAGTGAAAAATTCAAATCCGTGCTGGTTGCAAATGAAACTGACGGCCAAGCATTTTTGTACAGCGTTAATTACACATAAACTATATTTGCTGCTATTGTGTTATTTCAAAAAAAGCAACGTTAAACGTTATATCATACTATGTTTGGCAAAGAAAATAATATAACATATATAGATTTTAAAATGAAAAGTAGATACATTGCATAACATAGAACTGAATAACATTTATTTGCGTATATTCATGACGAAGACTTACATAAAAGTGTCGTTGATACGCGCTGGTTATCTTTTTTAAAAGACAAGATTATTATTAGTGAATATAATAAAGTCTCTTTGAATCTGTAAGAATTTATGATATAAGTATTGCTAGCGCTCATGTTTTTTTTTATTTTTTTTATTTTTTGTTAATTTGTCGAAACAATTGTTTGGTTTTTTTTTCATGTTTTGCCAATAGATAGTTTTGGTTAAAAATATCTAATCTTTTTCATTTTCCAATTTACGCTTTTTTGTTTATGGTTATTGGCCATTTTAATCGAATGGTTATCGTTGGCTGGAATTAAACGTAGACCGCATTAATATATTGTTTGACATGTTGATAGCTATCGGTTGTGTGTATTTAATATCTTGAATATTCAAATTTTATTCCCCATTAAATATGGCTTATTTTTCTACCCTTGCTCAACTAAATACGTAAATTATCGAAAACAAATTAAGCCATAGAGTTCAAAGACAACAAATAATACGTTGACTAGCTTTTATGTCCAATTATTTCTGTCTATCAGCGAAAACATCTCTTACTTTTGACAGATGCTCAGTATTAAGAATAAGGATTGAGCAATATAAATTCTGATTTCAATAGAGGCTTATCTTAATATGTTGTAGGCATATCCTGTTCCAAAAGACAAATAGCCGTGTGTTAACATAGATTTTTTGTTGTTGCTTGAAACGAAAACGTTCCTAGAACATCCTCTGATGGCACAGAGAACAAAATACTCCTGTTTCGAGACGTTGTTGGTTCTCAATGGCCATTATGCTACAACTTCATGTCGACATTGCCTTATTACTAAATGCTTAACACATAATGCCAAGTGGGTAAAATGGTCCGAGACCACAATTATTTCGTAGTGCATTTCTTTTAGAACATAAATGAAAACAAAAAAAATCCCACCTGCGCTTTCTCAAAGAAATTTTTACAGTGTGTTGTACTACTTGTGGGACAAATTATATCAAAATTATAGAAAACTTCATCAGCTCTAACTCAAAATATGGACAATTTTATGTTGAGGGGCGTCTTGAAATCTTTTGACATCTTCCGAAGTGCTAATTTTTAACCTTTTTCAGCTGGACCAAATCACTACTTTCCTTTAAAATTCTAGACCCCAATTTTTTACAGTGTAATTTCACCCCCCCCCTACTTGCAATTTGAGGCATTAAACATGAAGAAATAAATTTGGAAGGGGTATAAAAATTATAGGCAAGTAATCCACTGTCAACACTAGGGACTATATTCGTGAACAACGAAAATCAAGGGACGAACAACGAAAATCAAGGGACGACAATGGTGGTCTCGGACCAAATGTGTACTAAAAATGCTTGAAAGAAATAAACGACGCGGATACGCCATCACTTCTATAATCTTATGACAAAAAGGCAAATGGCTTTATATATCAAAGTGAATAGATGTATACAAGGATGATAATCTACAGAACGAAAATTATAAAAGAGGAGATCTGCTTACAGGTAAAACTGACGCAAATTTCAGTCGACTTCCTATAGTAGTTATTGCTCTTAAATAATGATTTTACAAATTTTGTCAATCTGCCTTTTATCTATGAGTACAACCGAATTTTTTAATAGCAAAACATTATTAGAAGGACAAAATCTACAAACAAGTCTACTAAAACTAAATTGTCAATCTCTTTCCAAAAGGAGTTATTGCCCCTAAATGACTACAATTACCGGTATGTGATCGGAAAATGGACGTTATGGTACATCCTTTTTGTTACAAATTTGTACACCGTACAGTCATGCCACATCTTTGTATTTAAAAAGACGAACACACATATGTGCAATATGTGCAAGAGGGCTGTGATTGAATAAAACATTTATATCATTATACTTTTTCTATACTAAAGTGAATTTCTGACATGATCATAACAACTTATTGTTGAATGAACACAAAATGATTATGAAAAAAAAAGAAATTTTCCTGAGCTTGATCTACTGGACAAAAAATACCAAACGATTCCATAAATTATTTGTTTGCTCAAAGATGCTTAAAATGTTTATGTCATACAATAAGATAGAACGCAGTATTATATTCACCAAATTACCTCCCCACGAGACATAAAGCACATATACACAATGTAAATTTAAACATTTGCAGAACAATGGTTTATTCTATCTAGACAATAAACACGTAACAAACAAACAAACAAAAAACACAAAATAAACAACAATTTAAAATGATACATAAAGCAAGTAGAAAGAAGACAGAAGATGTTGTTCAATTTAGAATATAGCACGGATATTATCAAATAAGTTGAAAAATAAAATTTATTATGAGGTATACTCATACTGCAAATTACATTCCATAATTGATATTAAGACTGATTTTCAGTATGCATTAAGAGGCGATGCGCATGCTTAACGGATAAAATTATTTCATTTACTTCAGATCAGTCGACTCACATACATTCCATATTTAAGGTATGTTCAAATATTTTTATTTTTTTTTATTTTATTCGTACTTTGCATAATGATTTTTTCAATCAGCCGACCAAAAATCAAGCACCAAGAAAATGATAAATAAAAAATCCTGAAAGTACAAATTACTGTTCCGTCGCTATGGCACAAAGGGATTAATCATATCGTAAATATATATGAACAAATCAAAAAGCAAATTCTCTTTTAAGATACACAACTGTTTATGAATAGGACTTTTTTTTTAAATCTTTCAAAGTATTTTTAAAAATCACTAACTTGAACAATTTTCTGGAACTTCATGTTGTTTGTGTAACTCTTAAAATAATTTTGCTTACTCGTACCGTAACCGAACATCTCCGTAAAAATGTGCATGTTCCATCTCGTTCGAAATAAGTTTTCCACATTTAAACTTCCAACCTAAATCTTGATATGGTAGAATTTAGTAAAGGTTCAAAGTAATTTGACGTAACGAAATCTCTAACATTGATAACATTCATTTAAAATCAAGACGTCACTAAAGACACAAGCATAACGAACGAATTGTGATATATTATATACACTATAAGATGTTGCCAAAGGAATATAACTGTTGCAGTTTCACTATATGTTGTGATATAACATCAGTGTCCCTGGTTAGTGGTGGGTTGTGCACAAACAAACATGTTTAGCCCGACACTTTCTATATGTGTATGTCCCAAGTAACGGACCTGTAATTTTGTAACTGTCTTTAAAGGCTGTCTGTCATACTTGTTTTTCATGTGTATATATGTGTATGTCCCAAGTAACGGACCTGTAATTTTGTAACTGTCTTTAAAGGCTGTCTGTCATACTTGTTTTTCATGTGTATATATGTGTATGTCCCAAGTAACGGACCTGTAATTTTGTAACTGTCTTTAAAGGCTGTCTGTCATACTTGTTTTTCATGTATTGTTTTGTCATATCAGGTCGTATGTTTCTTTTATTAGAATTGTTTCACGTTTTGTAATGACATGACCTTTTATAGGGCTTGCTTTCGTGAGTGTAAATTGACATTGCGATAAGACGTGTCACGGTACTTGTCTATCCCAAATTCTTGTATTTGGTTTTGATGCTATATTTGTTATTCTCGTGGGATTTTGTCTGATGCTTAGTCCGTTTCTCTGTGTGTTACATTGTAGTGTTGTGTCGTTGTTCTCCTCTTATATTTATGCGTTTCCCTCAGTTTTAGTTTGTTACCCCGATTTTGTTTTTTGTCCATGGATTTATGAGTTTGAACAGCGGTATACTACTGTTAACTTTATTTATAGTTTTAGACTCACATACGATCTATTGTTGCTTACATCCACGTTTTGAAAGCTGATGAATAGTTGATAATCATAACACATCTCAATATGTTATATACATACACTGAGAGATTTGAAATATATCAACTTATTTAGTATATACTTTGGAAAATATTGACACGCATAATTCGTGATGCGTTTGATATTAATAATCAATATCTTAAGTTTTCTACTCAAAATGATAATTTATTGTCATGAAATATGATTAGTTACCTTGTCATGTTTAAGATATTTTAATAACAGTTACATAAGCAAAATTTCTGGTTTCCTGTTTATCTAGATTTTATGAAAATCCCATCACGAGTTTTATGAATAGTTATTGCTTCAAAATACTAAATTCAGGTCATTGAATTTAGTATATTTCCCTATACAATCATGCTTGCATTGTTTCATATATAATTATATTGTAATAAAGGATTTTGCTGTATTCATAACATTAGTATAAAAACTTCCTACTTTGACTTTTTTATTACAAAACTATGAAATGAGCCCAAAATAACACGTTTCCATCAATATCGAAATGGAAGACTTCGAGTTCATTAATTAGCATGACATTCTGGACTCAAAACACACAAGTAGAAATTTTATTTTCTCTCAGCCTTTTCTACTTGATTGACTCGACTATATGACATCAGTAACCAATTGAAAACAAATGTTTCTCATGGATTAATATGAAGCTAAATATTTGAACAAGCAAATTCACAGAAAGTTCTGCAGCCAGGTAAAATCTTCGTTTGTTTCTTTTCATAGAAAAATGATTACATTATCTTAATATAATTGTTTAAAATTTGCAATGAATTATATAAGATACATTTTGTATTCCTGAACTATAAAAACCAATTTGAATGGTTATAATATTGAATATATATTTGATTGGTAAACAAAATACTTGTCGAGCAGTATTTTCAGATAAATATAATGAATGGTTCCGTATAAACGCAGCTTACAACTGAGGTACAGAAGTTAAGTTAAACATAAATGTGCAAATTCCATGGCGGTGTCGAAATTTGCACTCATCTGCATAAAGAAAAAAAGATGCAAAAGTATAGAAAATTGCACAACCCATCATAAACCGATATTTTTTTTTTATAAAAAATAAATCTAAATAAAACCATATGTGCTTGTTTATATATATTTTTTTTAAAGTGTTTATTTGTTTTCAGGCTATGACTACCTCGTTTGAAAATTGTTGTATTTGTGATTTGCGACATATTCAAAAGTTGTCTGTTGTTTGGTGCCCTGATTGTAGCGAAGGATTGTGCCAAGAATGCAGAGAACACCATAGCTTATCTAAGGCCTCACGAAACCACACTGTTTTTCCTATTGGTAAATATGAAACGTTGCCAGCTTTTATTGAAAACATAAAATTGCACTGCCATGAGCACGAGGAGAAATATTTATTGTTTTGTAAAGAGCATAACGAATGTGCTTGTAAAAAATGTGT
The DNA here is from genome assembly GCA_037788925.1 of Mytilus galloprovincialis. NCBI lineage: Eukaryota > Metazoa > Mollusca > Bivalvia > Mytilida > Mytilidae > Mytilus > Mytilus galloprovincialis. The sequence continues at coordinate 67,007,942 of CM075341.1, read as the reverse complement.
CATTTCAGATAAGCACAGAAAATGCAAAGAAATATCCCCCCTTGAAGATGTCGTTAAAAATGTTAAAACATCTGTAGCTTTTACAGAAATCATGTCCTCACTTCAGGAAATGAAGGGTAACGTTGCTCTTATTCTGGAAGACAGACGAATGAATATGTATTCAATATCAGCTTCAATAGAGAGAATCGAATCCGAGATTTCTGTGACTCGACAGCAGTTAAATCACCATCTAGATAAATTACAAGACCATTTTGTTGCTGAACTGACCAAAGCTGTAGAAAATTCAACTAAACAAATACAAAGCTTCATTATGGACTTGACTAAGAAGCAAAGGGATATCGAGGAATGGATAGAAGATGTAGAAAGCATCAAGAAAAATGCAACAGATAAGCAAACATTTTTAGGGATGACGAATTTAGAAACCAAACTAAATAAAACAAGTAACGACTTGCAGTCTTGGATTGATGGTAACCATTTGTCTCAAACCGTAGTTTCTTTCCACTTGGACACTTTATTACATGATATAATCAACGAAAGAACTAAGTTTGGAAAAGTTGTCGTGCATGCCATGCCTAGTAAATTAGCATTAAAAAGACGAATGCTTGGTCAGGCTCAATTGATAAAAGTGAATGGAAAATCTAAAAGTTCTTTAGAGCATATGACACTGAAATTAAAAGCAAAAATGAGCACTAATGCCTTCAATGTGTCAGGCTGTTGTATTTTGCCAAATGGAAACTTGGTAGTGTCAAATTATGACCCTTCGTATTTGATATTGATCGCAACTGATGGAAAAACAGAGAATAAAATTATCAGCATCATGCAAACAATCATTGATGTTACATGTGTTGATAATGACACTGTTGCCGTAATATCATATACACAGAAAAATATTGAATTAATTAGCCTGAAATCTGGGAAAACAATCAAGACTATCAGTATGTCTGACCCTGCTATCTGCTTAACTTACACTGAAGGTACCTTTATAGTCTGCCTCGAGAACGGACAAATGAAAGAAGTCCGGTTAGAGGATAACAAAACAAATAATATTAGCAGTACGGTGGTGTCAAGAAGTATTACCGAATTAAACAACACTCTTTATTCTGTAAAGAAAGATACGAATACGGTTGTGTGTCATAAAAGAAACGGGGAAGTATTGTGGACATTTACAGACGAAGAGATTATACAAAAACCGAGAGGCATCACAGTAGATGACCTTGGAAATGTTATAGTCGCCGGGGTCGAATCAAACAACGTAATTGCAATATCCTCTGATGGCACAAAGCACAAAATTCTCCTGTCAAAAACAGACTTATGTGGTTCACCTTGGGCAGTTTCCTTCAACAACAAATTCAAATATTTGCTTGTTTCTAACGACAAAGATGGTCGAGCATTTCTGTACAGCGTCAACTATTCATAAACTAGACTCTTGCCTTGTTTTGTTAAATGACTTAATTATTTACGTTTCTTGTAAAAAGGAATAACGTTCCAATCCGTTTTAAAAAAAATCCTGCAATTCTTCAGAGATTAAAGAAATTATTACTTGTGTCTGCAGTTCTTTTCTGTAAAAATTCAAAGATGTATGTATGTGATTTTTTGTTAGTGATTTTTCGTTGTCATATCACAAACACACATCTGTTGGAATGAGGTCAACCAAATTTTGATTCCAGTGTCAACAAGAATTATATCGAAGATCTTCAAAAATAGTCTTTTATTTACTGTGCATTTGTATTCAGATATTGCAGATCAAATTTATTCGTTTATAGTGTATTAATGTACGTTTTTTGATTGAGTTAAGCCTGCCAATTGATATTTTACCGTGTTTTTTTCTATGTTGTGATGTTATGCTATTGCACCTGTCCTAAGTCAGAAATCTGATATACAATAGTTGTCGTTTGTTTATGTAATTTATACGTGTTTCTCGTTTCTCGTTTTTTTATTTTATATAGATTAGACCGTTGGTTTTCCCGTTTGAATGGTTTTACACTAGTAATTTTGGAGCCTTTTATAGCTTGTTGTTCGGTGTGAGCCAAGGTTCCGTGTTGAAGGCCGTACATTGTCCTATAATATAGTTGCTTTTGGTAATGTTCCAATCAAACAATGGAGAACGGGATTGTGGTTACGACATGTGTACATATCCGTTTCGAAATTTCAAACTGTAACATAGATATTCTTTATAAAATTCTAGCATATCATGATGGCATGGATGGCGTCCATAATACTTTTAAAAAGGATGACTTCAACTGAAACTTTTTGAACCCTTTATGCCATATTTTTTGTATACGTAAGGAGTAACCCTATTTCAAGGAATAACGATAAGAAACGCAAGTTATATCGTATCAACTGAGACATATAATAACACTCCATATGCAGGTGTTGCTGTAATATTACTTGACAGTATTGGCAATTTGTTAAATCAACTGCTTTGTTGTAAAGTTAATTCGACTATGAGAAATGATTATTGATATTGGGTATATTCGAACGAGGGTCACGGCAGATTTTGAGAAATGCAATCTAAAGTTTTTCATCGCCTTTTTCAATCACATAATTAAAAGCAAACTAGGTTACAAAACATCCATATCATAAACTGGATAGAAATAATCTATGAGGAACTAAGATAAAAAAAAATCCCGATGAAGTATACTGTCATAACGCATTTTCCTTGAAATATTCAATAAGGGGAACCATTTAATGTTCGTTGGCGTAGGAATTTTTGAAAAAGATTAACGATTCCACCTGGTTTCTAATATCTTGATATCAAAATCAGCTATAAGAATCTATGACATAATCAAATTAAACACCTTGAAGTTATTAAGGGTTTTTTTTCCTGAAAAGGGACATTAGCTGCAAAATTTATGTAATGTAATTTTTTGAAATCTCATTTTATCTTATAATAAAGACTGAATAAATTTCAAAGAAAACAATACGCAATGTATGGAATCATTAACACATTATAAAACATCAAGATTCCGTGTGTATGATTGACTAGATAATTTCAAAAGAAAACTATCGACTTAACAAACGAAAACTGTCGATTGACACGCGACCCCGTTATAATCATGAATAAAAGCAAACAGATAAACATAAAATAAAAATACACACCGTCCTCTTCGTCGAAACTGAGTGAAAAAGAGCACATTCTTAGAAAATGATTACCATAACTAAGCATTCGTACAGTCATCGTATACTTTTTTCAAATATCTTCCGAATTTGTCTTCGATTAATCAGTTGATGACTTTTGAACAGCAGTATACTATTGTTCAGCTGGTCCGAGTACACAGTTATCGTCCTTTGATTTTCGTTGTCCTTTCGTTGTCCACGAATATAGTCCCTTGTGTGGACAGTGTGTTACTTGCCAATTTTTTTTTATACCCCTTCCTAATTTATTTCTCCATGTTTTATGCCTCATATATAGAGCAAGTAGGGGGTGAAATGACACTGTAACAAATTTTTTTTTAGTGATAAGGTCCAGCTGAAAAAGGTAAAAAATTAGCACTTAGAAAGCTGTAAAAAGGTTTCAAGACCCCCTTAACATAAAATTGTCCATATTTTGAGTTAGAGCTGATGAAGTTTTCTATATTTTGATATAATTTGTCCCAAAAGTAGTACAACACACTGAAAAAATATTATTGAGAAAGCGCAGGTGGGATTTTTTTAAATTTTCATTTCTTGTCTAAAAGAAATGCACCACGAAATAACTGTGTACTCGGAGCAGCTTAATTATATGGGGTAAAGTTACATATTTAACGACTAGACTGGTATCTTAAGATCTAAGACCGCGAAAACAATCCCTAGTATAGTCACCGACATTCGGTTAGGGGACAGACGTGCGTTTCGTCTACAAAAGACTCATCAGTGACGCTAGAATCCAAAAACGTTAAAAAGGCCAAATAAAGTACAAAGATGAAGAGATTGATGACCAAAATTCCTAAAATTTTTGCCAAATACAGCTAAGGTAATCCATTCCTGAGGTAGAAAAGCTATAGTATTTCAAAAATTCAAAATATGTTGTAAACAGTTAATTTATAAATATGACCATATCAATGATAATTCATGTAAATTAGTAATTGATACAAATTGGACCACAGTTTATGGTTTCGGAAAAAAATGAAGAATTTGGCTTCTTCAAAAACTGTTTGCCATGATGGAGTCAATAATACTGAAAGTGCGTTAAACACCAACCATATTTTAGAAGAGTGGCAAAACTTAAACTTATCTTTAATCGACCTTAATTTCAATCATATCAATCGGTCAATATAGATATTATTGTGACTAGAAAACAGGTTTACTAAGCAAAACATTTGGAATCCTATATTTGCAAATTTTACTCTGATATTTATAATGATGATCAATTAGAAAAAAAGATATACATATATCTTTTCATATTGTCCTTTCAATAACTTTTTGTAACACATCGAGATAGATTCTGATATCTAGTTTTTTTAAACGAAAAATTGCACTATTTTTCAATTCTGTAGTGTATATTTTGAGCGTTAATTAACAGTTTCTTATTGTACTTGCCTTTTTTATTTGCTTATTAGATTAGTCCCGTATATGTTTTTGATGAATGTGGCACATCCAATAAGGCTGAACAGTACAAGGTATATCAGTTAATGCAACATGTCATTAACCATATGAGTATGTGTTTTCCCTCACCTAGTGTAGCTTCTACTGCTTATGTACCGGTGTATTATTCTTGGTTCATTTCTACCTCTTTTCAATACAAATGTATTTAATTCTTAAAAAACATTTTAACTCGTCTTTTATGTGTTTTTAATCTACAAAGAGGTGTTTTCGGTACATTTTGATCTTCAAGTTCCTGGTCGACTTTTAACGTTTTCTGATTCAGATTATAAGAGTTTTTGAACATAAACGAATATGTTTTTCGTAGGCTTACTATATAATGAATTCACTTCTATGCTTCTATTGGTGATATCCTGTCGGGAATTTAGCGCAAAAATATAAATGTTTACGTTGCTTCCAGACTTATGTAATTATGACGTTACTGGTAGCAATGGCTAGACGTTAGAATAGACACGATCTATACACAACGCATTTATCTACTTTACACAACATTTATGGTGCCGTGACTATCGGAAACGATGGAATCAAAGTTAAAAACAGTTTGTAGAGGACACAGAGGGCAAGTTACAAAGATATTAAAGAAATTTGATGAGATTGAAAAGAATTCGGACTTTGTGGATTTGAAAAGATACTGGATTTAACGTCGGAGGAGCATGTAGCAGACGAAATTCAAGAGTCTGGTGAGTATATGTTTAATTTAGAGTTCAAACTTCGGAAAATTAGAAAAATATCAAATTCTGATTCACTTTCTCAAAATGTCGCATCAACGTGTCTAGATCCAAATGCAAACAGAAAAAATACGCCATCTTACCCTACAAATTCATCGCTTTTCAATGCCAATGTTATACGCAGCAATGAAACTGAAATTCATGTACAGCCAACCCATTTTGATAATTTTCGCTCCATGCAAAATACCCATCGTGACTTGCAGTCTACAAATGATTTGTACAACCAAGGCTTTTCTTCGGTAACAAATAGCAGTCAAAAACACAGATTACCAAAACTAGATTTACCGCACTTTGATTGGGAAATTTTACAATGGCAAACCTTTTGGGATTCCTATGAATCAACTATTCATTTCAACAGTATTTTGACCGAGATACAAAAATTTAGTTACTTGAAGGCCCAACTCCATGGCCATGCCGCCAAAACTATTGAAGGTTTTGCACTGACGAATGCCAATTACACCACTGCAGTTAATTTGCTCAAAGAGCGTTTTGGATCGCCTCACAAGATTATTCATGCCTACATGAAAGCTTTAATGGATCTTCCTTCACCGTCAAATGATTTAAACAGCCTAAGAAGGTATGGAGACTACATAGAAACGTACGTTAGAGGTCTTAAATGTTTGAGTCAAACACAAGAAATGTATGGCGCGCTACTAGTACCTATAATTATTAGAAAAGTACCAGTAGAAACGAGAAAAATTATTGCCCGTGAATATGATACGATCATATAACTCTAAACCATCTCAGAAAAGCCATCACAAAAGCAGCGAGCGTACTTGAAGCGGGAGAATTTACCGACCGCGACGGTTTACATACTGCCGCAACGTTTCTGACCGAAGCTCGTAATAAAACACAGCGAAATTTCAATACAAACAACCCACGCCTCAATGAGACACGTTACAATGACAAAAAAAGTCCATTCATCTAATTCACTGGTGTACATTTTCCGGGAGATTGCACGATAATTTCTGACGTGAATGAAAGAATAAACATCGTAAAGCAAAAGAAAAAATGTTTCAACTGTCTAGGAAACCACGGTGTTTCCGAGTGTAAATCGCGTAACCGATGTAAGAAATGCAACACCAGTATTTGCGGGGAACAAGCTACGGATGGAAAAGGACAGGACAACAAGGAGAAATCAACCGTTGTAAGCTTGGTAAAAACAGAAGAACCAGAAACCGCAGTAATGTATACCTCACAACAAGCGTTTTATTGAAAACAGCTAGCTCGAGAGAACATCAAGAAATGGACTACCCAAAAGAGAGCTATTATCTGACAATTTTATTTGACGAAGGTGCCCAACGTTCATTCATCACTCAGAGCATAGCCAAAAAATTACAGATAAGACCAAGCGGAAGGGACACAATTGAACTGTCAGCTTTGGGAGACAAGGAAAAGAATATATGCCATTTGGATACAGCAACAGTACAACTACAAACTGACAAAGGTGAGATTGTAAACATTTATGCATTGATTGTTCCAGATATTCCAGTTCCACTTCAAAATCAGACGAAATACCTTACATGCAATTTACCATACTTAAAGATTTAAAGCTCACACATCCTGCAAATAACGCTGATAGTTTTTTTATGGAACGCCACAGCTGTCTTATCTGGAACTCTGATATTACTTTATGTTGTTTTATTATTACTTAATGATATTTACTTAATATGGTTTTGACATTACGTAATGATGTTTTAATATAACTCAATATGGAATACTCATTACTTAATGATATTTCGATATTACACGATATAATTTCGTATTGACTTGATAATAGTTTTGTCATTACTCAATATGGTTTTGTCATTACTCGATGTGGTTTCACCATTATTTGATATGGTTGTGTCATAAGTCAATGTGGTTTTAACATTACTTGATGTGTATGTGACTTAACGTAATGTAGTTGTTTCATTACATGATGTGGTTTTGTTATTTCGTAATGATGATTTGTCTATTCTTTATATGGTTTTAACATTGTGTAATCATGTTTCAAAATTTGACGATTTCACACAACTTGATGTGTTTGTTTCATTATTTGATGTGGTCTTGTCATTCTTTGATGTGGTCCTGTCATTCTTTGACGTGGTAATCCCATTACTTGATGAGATAAAACCACGTGACCGATTCGGAAAAACCTGTTCTATTTTTAGATAGATTTCGATACATGTTGTATGTGCCTTGAATGCGTGCACGGCCATCCATCTAATTAGAGTTCAAATAAAAGTTCGGGTTACTGTTTGAGTTAAACTTTGAGTTACTTTTCGAATTCAAGTCATGCTTAGAATTGAAGTTCTAGTTTGCAATGAGTTTCGAGTTGGACATCGGGTTTGAGTCACATTTAAAGGCAGAGTTCTAGTAACAACTTTGAATTTGAGTCACTTCTTGAGGTTGAGTTTGAGTAAGATTCAAATTTAAGTCTCATTTAGATTAATTTAGATTTCGAATTGAAATTCGAGCTATTTTATATATCTTTTTGAGTTCGTAATAAAATTTTCTATCGTGGAACAAGGGTTTTTGCTCGGGCTTCCGAAAAGAGGGCTCTGGGATATGCTTACTAAATAAACAATGTTGCAGTATACAAAACGCAACACAGGAATTGAAATAAAGTTAGATGTGGTGGGATTGCCAATGAGACAACTATCCACCAGAGTTTAAATGAAGTGGATGTAAGAAATCATATAAAGGCAACCGTATAGCCTTCAACACTCTGTGTAGTCAGCTACAAAAGGCCGTCATGCACAATGTGAAAAAAAAATCAAACGAAAAAACAAACGGTCTATTTTTACAACAACAAAAAAATATGACACATATGCATACAACGACAACAATTGAACTTCATGTTCCTGACTTGGGGCAGGTTCATAAAGAAAGTGCACGTGGCGGAGTTTAACATGTATGTGAGCAAACATCGGACTGTAACAGTAGTGAAACAGCACAACACGAGAGAAAAAAATGTAAACTAGACAAAGTGATGCCCCAGCACTCCACTCATTTAACCGCTTATACCCCAAAAAGGACAAAGTTCAATTTTTCTCCCAAAAGAGGAAAAATAATAAGAATACATGTACAAACAGCTAGCAGAGTGATAAATTCCTAGCATTAAAAATGTAGGAGGAGTTATATGGGAATGCCCTACTTATGCAAGTCAATTTCCAAAAAATGACAAAGTTCAACTTTCTCCCAAAAGAGCTCATATTAATAAAAATTAAACCCTGACCACACACACCACACCTTCAATATATGTATAAACAGACAGTAAAGAGAAAACTTCCTAGGATTCAAACTGTTGGAGGAGTTATGCTGAATAACTATATACCCATAATGGGACGGAAAGACGGACGGACGGACAGAGGTTAAAGACTATGCCCCCAACTTTCAGTTGCGGTACAGTTGCGGTGGCTTAAAAAACAGTGTCAATTGGTTAACTCAATAGATCGGTATGACTGGATCATTTAAATCCATCGGGGTGATCTTGGGTTCCCCAGAAAGGTAAGGAGATTCTGCTCAACGTGTGCCACCCGTCGTGTTATATTCGCGAAATTACAAACCGAGTGATTTGGTTTTATTTGGAAGTTCACATTCGACTAAACGATGAAGGTATTATGGTTTCAACAACGGGAACATGTTCGTCGTCACATGTGAAACAGATATTCCAAAAAGTTTATTTTTCAATAAGTGCGAGGTAGATCAGAGAATTTAATTGATTAAAAGTAAAAGATTGATATTCGTATATATGTTCAAATGATCATTAACGCTAAAGAAAAACATCGGAAAATTCTTATCTTATCTTAGTACGAGCCCCCCCCCCCCCCTCCCCCCGCCCCCTACCCGATTTTCCTGTAACTCAAGTGTGAGTTGATTTGATGTGTCTCATTTGTTAACAAAAAAGTATTAGTCTTTTGATTTGTGTCGAGCCTGTGACATCAATGTAGTGGCAGTGAGACACAACAACGTCGTCAAAGGGGCGTCATTTCGGGACCTTTTATAGCTTACTATGTGGTATGGGTTTTGCTCATTGTTGAAAACCATGTAGTTTTGTTTAAGTTAAATAATTCCGAATTAAACTGTTTTGACATGATAAAATTATTACCTCCATGAAGTGTTTTATAACTTGTATAGGAGTTTTTCCTCCATATCAAGAAAAAGCATCTACATAAAAACGTTTTTTTTTTCACATAGTGCATGGTGGCCTTTTGTGGCCGACTACACGGAGTTTTGAAGGCTGTACGGATGCCTTTATATGATTTCTTACATCCACTGCATTTAAACTCTGGTGGATAGTTGTCTCATTGGCAATCACACCATATCTTACTTTATTCCATTTCCTGTGTTGAGTTTTGTATACTGCAACATTGTTTATTTAGTACGCATATACCGGAGCCCTCTTTTCGGAAGCCCGAGCAAAATACCTTGTTCCGCGATAGAAAATTTAATCACGAACTCAAAAAAATAGATCGAATTTCAACTCGAAGTCCTAATTAACTAAATGAGACTTAAATTCGAATCTTACTTAAACTCTACCTCAAGAAGTGACTCAAATTCAAAGTTGTTACTAGAACTCTGCCTTTAAATGTGACTCAAACTCGAAGTCCAACTCGAAACTCAATGCTAACTAGAACTTTAATTCTAAGCATGACTTGATTTCTAAAAGTAACTCAAAGTTTAACTCAAACAGTAACCCGAACTTTTATTTGAACACCAATTAGATGGGTGGCCACACGCATTCAAGGCACATACAACATGGAAATCTATCTAAAAATAGAACAGGTTTTTCTGAATTGGTCACGTGGTTTTACCTCATCAAGTAATGGGATAACCAAATCAAAGAATGACAGGACCACATCAAAGAATGACAAGACCACATCAAATAATGAAACAAACACATCAAGTAGTGTAAAATCGTCAAATTTTGAAACATCATTACGTTATGTTAAAACCATATAAAGAATAGACAAATCATCATTACGAAATAACAAAACCACATCATGTAATGAAACAACTACATTACGTTGAGTCACATACACATCAAGAAATGTTAAAACCACATTGAATAATGACAATACCATATTAAATAACGGTAAAACCACATCGAGTAATGACAAAACCATATTGAGTAATGACAAAACTGTATCAGGTCAATACGAAACCATATCGTGTTATATCGAAATATCATTAAGTTATAGCTATTCCATATTGATTACGTAATATCAAAACCATATTAAGTATAGACAAAATATCATTACGTAATAATTAAACAACATAAAGTTATATCAGAGTTCCACATAAGACAGCTGTGGCGTTCCATAGTTTCCCTCTTGATAGGAACCGATTATTATTTGGATATAGTTCAAGGTCACGTGATTAGAGGGAATGAACCTACAGCCGTAGCATCAAAAATTGGTTACTTGTTATCTGGACCCGTAATAATAAACGGAAAGAAATCCTTTTCTTCATCAGTACTTTTGAATGTTACTTCACACCATGCAGAGGAAAGCGAGATCGAGAAATTCTGGAATCTAGAATCGTGAGAAATACGTTTACCACAACAGGACGACGAGGAGAGTTTTGTAAAGACTTATCAACAAGACTGTATCAAATTTGAAAACGAACGTTATTCTGCCAATTTGCCATGAAAACTGGATCATCCTGACTTACCCTCAAACATTATGATCACTAAAGCAAGGACCGAAGGCATAATTAGATGACTAAGTCGTGAACCACATTTATTAAGAAACTATTCAGAATTTTTTGAAGACCAAATGAAGAGAGGGTTCATAGAGAAGGTAAACGATAAAAACGACAATGGTAAAAGCACTCACTATATACCACATCATGCCGTAAAAAAGGATTCGACAACAACACCAATTTGTATAGTGTACGACTGTAGCTGTAAAAAGTCGCCAGATAACGCAAGTTTGAATGATTGCCTAATGTCAACTCCGCCAGACTTGAACGACTTGACAAAAATATTAACGGGATTTAGAACCAAGAAGTACGCAATAAGCACGGACATTGAAAAGGCTTTCTTACATATTGGATTAGATGAGAAGGGTCGAGATTTTACACACTTTTTTTGGTTGAGCGACACAGATAATCCCAGCAGTACTCTTACAACATATCGATTGTAATCTATTTTGTTTGGTGCAACAAGTTCACCGTTCATCCTAAATGCAAAACTGCTTAAACACTTTGATGCATGCAACACAAATATATCAGCAATGATGAAGAATGACCTTTACGTGGATAATATTTTGTCCAGTTTGGAAAATGATTATGACGCCGAAAAGTATTTTGTACAAGCCAGATCATTGATGTCGGAGGCTGGATTCAACCTTCGTTCATGGAGTTTAAATTTCTCAAAACTTACAGATTTAGCCAAACAACATAACGTATGTCAAAAGAAACGTTTGTCAAAATACTTGGACTGAAATGGGTTACAGTTAAAGATACGATCACTTTTCAAAAAGTCGACTTATTTGATATTGAACTACCAAATATTACGAAACGTGAAATTCTTAAACAGTCGTCACGTAATTACGATCCGCTAGGATTACTTAGCCCTGTATCCGTACGAGCAAAACTTTTAATGCAGACATTGTGGGAACAGAAGTACGGATGGGATGAGCCACTACCATTAGAAATACAGACAACATGGAAAAAACTAGCCAAGGATTTGGAGAAAACGACTTATACAGAATTGAAAAGACGGTATTTTCCCAATTCCCCAAATCAGAAAACCAAACTTCACGTTTTTGTAGACGCTAGTACAACTGCATACGGAGCAACTGTTTACATATGTAACCATCATGAGTCATATTTAGTTATTGCAAAAAATAGAGTAGCACCGCTTAAACAACTGACACTACCACACCTTGAATTAATGGCCGCATTGATTGGAGCACGACTAGCCGATCACGTTAAATCAGTTTTACACATAGGAGACATAATGTTTTGGTCAGACAGTCAGATAGTTCTACAGTGGTTATCAACTTCAAAGCAATTGAAAAGGTTAATACGAAATAGGGTAACGGAAATACGCAAATTGACCTATACACAAGAATGGAAATATTGCCCAACGAAGGATAATCCAGGTGACCTTCTTACTAGAGGACTCAACGTGTCACAGCTTGAATGAAAAGGTTCATACGAAATAGAGTAACGGAAATACGCAAATTGACCAATACACAAGAATGGAGATATTGCCCAACGAAAGATAATCCAGCTGACCTTCTTACTAGAGGACTCAACGTGTCACAGTTTATAAAAGAACACACTATGGTTCAACGGACCCGAATGGATCACTGATATATCAAAATGGCCGTCGTGGAAGCCAAATGACACAACCGTATTACTAATCAGTACAGATATAGAAGTACAGCGGACAGTGAAATAGATAATCAACAAGGAATACACCAAATTGTGCAAATTACTAGATAAAGTACATTATCAAATTTACTACGAATAACAGCTTATCTTTTACGATTTATACGAAATTGCCGTTCGCCAATATTACAGAGAAATAAGGCAAAATACGTTTCAAGAGAGGAATTGCAGGATGCAACAGAGTGTTGGATACTTAATTATTAAAGAATTTCATTTAAGGACGAAATGTTATACTTGAAATTAAAGGACACTAAACCTACTGTTTTAGTTAGACAACTTAAATTGCACCTGAATAACAAAGACGCAATTGGCTGTGGAGGGAGAATTAATAACGCATCTGTTTGTGAAAATACGATATTTTTACGATTACCGGCGTCGACATTACAGGAGCGCTGTACGTAAGAGATAAACATGATACTGAAAACAAGGTTTTTATATCATGTATATTTACCTCAACGAGATCCGTACACCTGGAAGTTGTACCGTAGTTGTAATTGTATCAGAAAAATCCTATTTATAAGCCTTTAGAAGATTTGCTAGTCGTACATCTAGACCACACACCATGATTTCGGATATCGCCTCGACATATTTAGCCGCTTCGAAAACATTAAAGAAATTAATCCAATCACCATCGCTAAACGATACGTTGTCAACATATGGAACAAATTGGAGATTTATACCGAAAAGAGCGCCCTGATATGGTGGATGGTGGGAACGCTTTAGAGGAATTACAAAAACTTGTTTGAGGAAAACATTGGGTAGATCTAACTTTACCATGGATACACTTCAAACAATTCTGACGGAAATAGAAGCGATCATTAACGATAAACTACTGACCTACGTATCACCGGATATTGAGAACGAGGAGCCGTTAACTCCGTCACACTTACTGTACGGAAGAAGAATAACTTTAACGCCATATCCACAACCAAATATTGAGTACATTGCCGTGAATAGTGAAAGACAAGAACTGCATATACATTTGAATAAACAATTGAGTTTAACGGAGGATTTTTGGAACCGGTGGAAATCCGAGTATATAACGACACTAAGAGAGTTTCATCGCCAAAAAAGAAACAATTTACAAACTATTCAAGTTGGAGATGTAGTGCAAGTCCAAGATGATAAAATACCGTTTTAGAAAGACAATTAATTATTTAATTTTCAGTAATATCTATTCGATTGATATCTAAAGTAATTAATATTTTTATATTTTAACTTTTATCGGCCCCGAGAATGTCGGGAATTTAGCGCGAATATATACATGTGAACGTTGCTACCTGACTTATGTAATTATGACGTTACTGATAGCAATGGCTAGACGTTAGAATAAACACAACGCATTTATCTACTTTACACAAGAAATCCTATGTTATTACCAAGGCGGTTTGGTGTATCTTACTTTTTAAAACTGTCTTTAATTGTATGCCTGGTTATATCTCGCTAACATGTTTTACCCCGCCACTTTTTTTATGTGTGTGCCTGTCCCAAGTCAGTAGCCTGTAATTTAGTGGTTGTCGTTTGTTTATGTGTTACATATTTGTTTTTCGTGCATTTTTTTTTTATATATAAATAAGGCCGTTAGTTTTCTCGTTTGAATTGTTTTACATTGTCTTATCGGGGCCTTTTATAGCTGATTATGCGGTATGGGCTTTGCTCATTGTTGAAGGCCTTATGGTGACCAATAGTTGTTAATGTCTGTGTCATTTTGGTCTTTTGTGACAGTTGTCTCATTGGCAATCATACCACATCTTCTTTTTTTATATATACTTCTGTAATATAATTGTTTTGTGATTGCCGTTTTATTCTTAAAACTAAATGGCTCTCAAGAGCCTGTATCGCTCACCTGACTCTACTTGGGTTTTTTTTGAAATCATATAAAAAAAGATAAAATTTGGCTACAAAGTAACAACACGTGGCCAGCACCTCATAAGGAAAGGAACATTCATGATATGTTTGATTTCATTTAATTCAGTGGTTCTTTAGAAGGAGAATTTTGTATCCGTTATTAAACTAAGTCCCGCGCTGGCGGCCATCTTTGATGATGGATCGGCTACAAAGTATCGACACTTGGTCAGCATCTCATAAGGAACATTTATGCTATGTTTGGTTTTATTCCATTCAGTAGTTCTTTAAAAGAAGAAATTTGTATGTATTTCCCGAGGGGTCCTATGTTAAACTAAGTCCCCCCCACTGGCGGCCATCTTGGATGTTGGATCGGCGACAAAGTTACAACACTTGGTCAGCATCTCATAAGGAACATTCATGCTATGTTTTGTTTCATTCCTTTCAGTGGTTCACTAAATGAAGACATTTGTATGTATTTCCCATAGGGTCTTTTGTTGAACTAAGTCCCCCCGCTAGTGGCTATCTTGGATGTTTGATCGGCGACAATGTAACAACACTTGGTCAGCATCTCATAAGGAACATTCATGCTATGTTTGATTTCATTCCATTTAGTGGTTCTTTAAAAGGAGACATTTGTATACATTTCCAATACGGTCCTATGTTAAACTAAGTCCCATGCTGGTGGCCATCTTGGATGATGGATCGGCTACAAAGTAACAACACTTGGTCAGCACCTCATAAGGAACATTCATGCCATGTTTGGTTTCATCCCATTTAGCGGTTCTCTAAAAGAAGTCCTTTGTATGCATTTCCCATAGGGTCCTATGTTAAACTAAGTCCCATGCTGGCGGCCATCTTGGATGATGGATCGGCAAAAAAGTAACAACACTTGGTCAGCACCTCATAAGGAGCATTCGTGCCATCTTTGGTTTCATTCCATTAAGTGGTTCTCTAGAAGAAGTTCCAAATATAAAAAGTTAACGACGACGACGGACGACAGACGAGAATGTGATGAGAAAATCTCACTTTGCCCTTCGGGCCAGTCGGTTTTTAAATTGGTTACTAGTAAAGCGTAAACTATTGACTAATATCTGAAAACGAAGCTTAAAATTCGATATTGTAAAGAAGTCTATTTTCAAGTTTTATCTTTTACAATTATCTTCAAATTACTAATAAATCGATATTTATAAGAAGTGATATTCTCGGAAAAAAAAGAAAAATGCACTACATCGCCCACCCTTTATTTATCAATTTCAAGTTGAGGAAATGCTTTATTCTCCAAATTTGGACATCATAATAACAGTCTGAAGCAAAGTAATGGAAATTTAAATTGACCTATGGCGACCTTCAATATTTTAAGGCATACATCTTTTGTTTTTATCAAAAACAAGATCAAATCAAAGCGGATTTTTTAAAATTCCATTATCAAAATAGCCATTTTTGTTTTTTGTGAGACACTTGATCTTTTTATACAACACTATAAAATGCTTATATTTTTTTACATTATTATCATAAAATACACATGATTTTTTTCCTTAACGCGTCAAATAACAAATACTAACTTTGTCTTGGAATACAATTTGTAAGGATCATAAATATGAACTTGTTGACAACAATGTTAGTAAAGGAAATAAACACGTATAGAAATAATGTACAATGTCATTTAGGAGATTTGTGGTTGTAATTATATAAGGTGGTATGAATGCCAATAAGACAACTTTCCAAAAATGTCAAAATGAGGAGGATGTTAGTAATTTTAAGTCATGTTCGGTTTTCCACAATGACCATAACTCGTACCATGTAGTCAGCTTCAAAAGACACTTAGATGACAACCTTTCAAACCATTCAAATTAAAAAAAAACCTAACTGCCTTGTGTAATATGACAAAATAATGATGAAAAACAACCTATCACCTGCATGCTTCTTACTAACTTAGGTACATAATGAATGAGGCAGGGTCATTTATATCTGTGATTGCTGAATCCTCCCGATAAGCCATGAGACGGTGACAAGCCATCCCAACATTAGTATCAGATTTTGTTGGAAATGGCTTGGCTCATCAGAGCGCACTATGCACAGAAAGCAAACAACATAAAGACAAAAATGATATCTAAGAGTTTTCACAGTTATTTTAAGCTAGCTCAATGGCTTCTTATTTTATAAATAATTTTTCTCATTCTTAAGAAAATCAGACGCAAATATTATGAGGGATATAACATTTTCGAACTGCCTTTTAAAGTTTTTACGTACACTCATCTGTCAAAATTTATACAATGTCAAACTTTGCCAAATAAGTATTACATCTCAACTAACATGACTAATTAGAGCTTCAGACTCTTTGTGTTGTCCATTGTATCTTTAGAATTACCTGTCAAGTGTACTTTTTCAATTAAATAGAAAAATTAAAACAAAGCGAGCTATATATAGATTGGTGATTCAAATACGTTATTGATTTCATTCTTAAGTTATCTTACCTGTTGCTATATCACGTGATTAGAGGAAAGTGGCGTGTTATTTGCTTCCTTTAACACAGGATTGAGCTTGTTAAATTTGATGAACTGAGCTACTGTTCTTGTGTTTTATTTAAGGTATGTACAAGAGTTATTGTTATCAAAATTAATCGTTTTATATATTAAACGAAAGAATATTCTAAATTACCCATTTTGCTGGTTGATTTAGCACATTATAGACACAGAGGGGCGTCTACCCATTAAGTTGCCTGACCAAATTCATGAAACTGGAAAAGTAACGGTGAAAAACTTCCTAAAATAACAATCGAAATATGTGACAAAATGTTCTGAAGTACACCCAAGATTTTTTGCATTGCTTTCTTTGTAAAATTGTATGAAACTGAGTTGCAATCCATAATATTTTTAAGGTTCATCAAAAGGAATTTAAAATATATATCCGTATTTACACTACAAATCTGCTCTGAGTATAGACAAACCAAAACATCTAGAAAAATGATTAGGCATGGCTGGACCTAGATATAGGAAACATATATGCAGTCTATTTTTCAAAAAAAAACCTTACCTGGATTTTGATGTGCATTTTTTCCAGTGTGCAGAAGATAAAAAAAAATAAACAAACACTTGAGTTTAATTTTGTTATATTCTTCAGTAGCTTAATGACTGATAACTAAATCCATGTAAATTCTAATACTTTAATAATACAGTAAGACATGATTATAACAACTGCTTGGAATCCCCAAAATACAATTATATATTTAATCAGTTAAAATGTCACTCAATCTGGTAGGCGGTACTAAGATTAGATGCACATGTAAACAGGTAAAGCTAATCAAGTTAAGTAAATACAAATGATTGATATCATTACAAATTTGATGCGGCTCATTCTCTCACACGGTTTGCAGATATCTATTGTCCACCTATTGTCAATCGATACAATGAATATAACATACAATATTGATTATAGGAGTGCAGCTTCTCGAACCTCATTCCAAAATTAGTTTATTTTTGCATCTTCTGCAGGAATTAAAATAAATTAAAAGCAAAATCATAATCTGAAACTTTTAAATTTTGTGTATATAGGTACATACTCTAAAAGTTCTTAAGATGAACAGGTTTGTCTGTACCCAGAGTGAAATTTGCGGTGCAAATACAGGGTTAGGATGAACCTTAACGGTGACATGCCTTTGGGGTATCTAATATATGCCAAAGCAAATACGAAGTAAAAGAGCTTACAATACGTTTTTATGGTATGTATTTTGTTATCAACATGATATTTCGTCGTGTGAGTCTTAGAGTGTTAAATATCTATTTTGATAAAAATTGAGATAGCTATACATTTGACATTTGATATTTATGTGCAATAATCAATTTCCCTTAATTTACATCTATGATACGAGATTTTTACACTTTTGTCAGAACTACAATGTTCTATCTTCACACTCCCATTTAAATATAATAGCTTACTAGTATTCATCTAGTTGGACTACGGCAGTTCAGGGAATAGTTTCATAGTGGTGTGTCTTCATTTTTCTAGTTTTGTTGCTGTAAAATATTAGTTACTAAAATTAGCAATGCAGAACTATGCTGAAATTGTTCCATGGTTTGAACTCAATCTATGAGTTATTCTTTAAAAAATAATCATTCCCGAAATGGGGTTATTATACAATTGAAAAATCAATGATCTATCTCTAATAGATATATAGGGATCAATTTCTTGTCAACATTGTTTGCAAAGTGTTCTATCTCCAGAAAGGGGGTGCTTCATGCATTTAATGTGTTTGTCTATTCAAAAGACAATCGAGTTACTCTTCATATCCGAAAATATTGAATTTCTACAACTATTTCTGAACTCTGTCAAATATTTTATGATATCGCGTTTTTAAACTTCATGTTCAATTTCACAACACTTGGATTTAACAACATTACAACATTCACACGGCGATTTGATTTATTTGATTACAGTGCAAAATTGAAAAATAAGGGAAAATATAATGCGGCAGGACTTATATTTAATATAATCATAATTCATTATAAATTTAAGATCTTAGTGTTTTGTCCTCATTCTGAATTTTGATATATCTGATTAATTATAATAATGTAAAAATTGTTTTACAGCTGATGGCTTCCTCTTTTGATCATTGTGGTATTTGTAGTTCAAGACACGTTTCTAAGCCATCCGTGGTTTGGTGCCCACACTGTGATGAAGGACTATGCCAAGACTGTATAGAACACCACAGCTTGTCAAAGGCAACAAGAAACCACAAGACTGTTCCTTTTGACGAATACCATAAATTGCCATCATTTATCGCGAACATCAATCTGCACTGCGATGAACACAACGAGAAGTACCAATTGTTTTGCAAGGAGCACAATGAAGTTTTATGTAGAAAATGCGCTATTTCTGCGAAACATGTAGAATGTAAAGAAATGTTCCCAGTTGAAGATGTCATTCAAAATGCTAAAACATCTGTAACCTTTACCGAAATCGAGTCCTCATTCCAAGAAATGAAAGAAAATCTTAAACTTATCCTTGAGGACAGACAAACGAATATATCTTCGCTGTTTGGTTCGAAACAGAAAATAGAGTCACTCATATCAGCCATTCGACGCCAGATAAATCAACACCTTGATGAAATACAAGACCATTTCATTGTTGAATTAAACAAAGCTGTGGAAAAATCGACCCATCAAATACAAACTTTCATTGCATCACTGAAGAATAACCAAAGAGAAACAGACGAGTGTATAGAAGATGTAGAAAGCATAAAAAATCATGCAACCGATATGCAAACATATATAGGAACAAGGCTTTTAGAAAATAAACTGAATCAAATAGAAAATGACATGCAGTCTTGGATAAATGGTGGTAGTTTGGCTCACACTGTAGTTTCGTACGAGATAGACACTGTATTAAATAACATTAAAAACGAAATAACTACGTTCGGAAAACCTGTTGTAGGCGTGCAATCATGTAAACTGCCAATACGAAGGACGAAAGAGAGCCAGGCTCAGTTGATGAAAGTAAAGGCGGAGCCTAAAACAATTGATCATATCACATTGACCTTAAAAACGAAAATAAAAACATCAGCGTCAAATGTGTCAGGTTGCTGTATTTTGCATTGCGGTAGACTTGTGATTTCAAACTATGACCCCTCGTTTTTGTTGTTATTAACACCTGATGGGATACTTGAAAAAAAAATAACTAACATAATGCCCAAAATTTTTGATGTTTCTTGTGTCGGTAAAGAAACTATTGCAGTAGCATCAGCTTCTGATAAAAACATTTCAATAGTTAGTCTTGAATCAGGGAAAACAATAAAAAGGATCCAAACAATCTTTCCCTGTCTAGGCTTGACTTACACAAATGGCAGTTTAATAGTTTCCCCAAATAATGGACAGTTGCAGGAAATCAGCTTAGGGGATAACAAGACAAATACCATTTGTAGTTCTATTTCCTCAAATTATGTCGCCTCTCTGGGAAATAAACTGTTCTTTGGAAAAGGCGAAGAAACAGATACCATCATCTGTCAAAACAGGAACGGTGAGATGCTGTGGACATTTACAAACAAAACGGCTTTACGAAAACACAGGTGTATCGCAGTAGATGAATTCGGAAATGTGTTCGTCGCTGGGAACAAATCAAATAGCGTCGTTGCAATATCTTCTGATGGCAAAGAACACAAAATACTCCTTTCAAAAACAGACTTGGTTTTAAAACCATGGGCAATCGACTACAACATCAAATTGAAATCTTTGCTTGTGGCAAACGAACGAAATGGTCAAGTACTTGTATACAATGTTAACTATGCTTAAAATAAACGCTACTGATAAATTGTTTTGAACTAAATTATGGACAATGACAACTTATTTTATTATACCAACTGCATTTGATTTCATTTTTGAATTGAAAGGTTGTGTATTAGGAGGCACTTTGTACATAATGTTTATGAAATACATGAAAAAATGTGTTCAAAATATATTCAACTACAAGTAAATGGTTTTGGTTTAGGTTTTTTGATTCTTTATCGTTTGCATTGATGCCACATTTTATTTTCATATTTTGTATAAATGTGGAGGTCCAATGTGTGTTTTCTTTTTTATTGTTTCTCATGTTCTATCCATTGTGAAGTTATATTCATGTCGTAATCAAATAAGTGTCTTGTACTCTATTACTTCTGATGTTTGATAATATAATAATTAGGTTTATAATTGATATTTTTTTAAACATTCCAAATATTCTACAGAAATAAACTTAGTTGTAAATTTAAGAATATCTTGGAGTTTTATGAATACATGAACGTTCTCTGAAAACAACTGATATGTTTATTTTTACACCTTCTGCATTAAGGAAAAAAATGCCCATCAAAATCCAAAAAAGATTTTACCTTTCTGATATGCAAAATACTTTTAACTTTTATATATCAGGTGGATGTCAGGCCTTAAAACTTTTCAAACTTCAAAGGTTGGTCTGTACACAGAGTAGTTTTTGAGGTGAACATACGGCCA
This sequence comes from Mytilus galloprovincialis, assembly GCA_037788925.1. Taxonomy (NCBI): domain Eukaryota; kingdom Metazoa; phylum Mollusca; class Bivalvia; order Mytilida; family Mytilidae; genus Mytilus; species Mytilus galloprovincialis. The sequence continues at coordinate 66,986,422 of CM075341.1, read as the reverse complement.
TATTTGTCCATTTGTTATGATGAACCTTAAGGTTAATGAAGCCAACTGTATGCTTTGAATTACGAAAATTTCAAACCGCAATAGCATAAAAACAGCAAAGATAATGAATAATAGAGATGAGCCGTTTTGAACATACACAAAATGGAAACTTCGAGCAGAGCATCATTATTTATAGTTTGATTGCATTTGAAAGTCAAACGGGATTTTGTGGCAAATAAACCAAGATTTTTAGGTCTATTTGAAACTAAATGTGCCATTTAACTATGTTGCTGTTATTTTTCATTTCATTGATTTTAAAAGTTTAAAATATCTAATCTATTTCTATATTTACGAGATTATAGGAATATGACGTATTAATTACTTCCTTAGTTTTTGACAGTTTGTATGTTTGATTGCATCCAAGGTATGTACAAAAGCTTAAAAAAATGCTGTCATAACAAAAACGTTAACTTTATAGGTGGAATACGGCTTCCATTCCAAAATATATAACTGGATGGGCTACATTGGTTGTTAAAATCCTCTTTTGGGCGATGATCTAAATAAGACATATTGTTTTAGATTGTATTCCTATTTTATCGAATGTATCGTATTTTTAGTTATTATATTTTGTTTCCGTCTCTAAAATAATGTCCAAAGAAGGACGATTTGTTTAGGCATATTACTAATATTGCAAAGTTTGATTATAATGACATGTTTTTTGTTATATTGAAGTTAAACATGATTATTTTTTTTTTCTATATCGCAAAAAATATTTCATAAATGTCTCAATAAAGGTAAATTATAGACATCGATAACATTGACATTTTCAATTTCATTAATCAAAAGCAAAACATGTATATTAGATACAGTTATTATCATCAACTATAAATACCAATTTGAAAGGTTTAAATGTTAGAATATATATTTGTTTGGTAGACAAAATACTTTCCTACCGGTATTTCAAATATACATAATAAATGTTTCCGTATAGCAGACACTTAGATGCAGTTTTTGCGGGCGGATATACAATACATCTCATAAAATAAATTTGAACACTCGAACAATATTATGGCAGAGAAGTCGACAGGCAGAAATAATTTTACGAGGAAATCATTTCACGGACAGAATTAGACAAATGATAATTGGCAGTATTCCATTGTAAAATAGTGTTATGGATAGTATTTCACAGTGAAATTGTTGTAGCTTATAACCTTGGTTATCTGACCTGCGCATGTGTAATCAAAGACAAGGAGCTTTTTTATTTAGGGGATGTTAAGAAAATTACAAGGTACTAATATTATAGATGACACGAACAAATTATAGGAACACACTCCTAAAAGTAACAAGGGGAGGATTTGTGCCTTCAGACACTAGTTTAACCACGCCCTCATGCTCATTTCCATGTTACACATCAAGAGCCTTTAATTTAATAGTGGTCGTTTATTGCTATATATTATTATTTTGTTTTTCGTTCATTATTTTGTACATATTTCAGGCTGTTAGTTTTTTGTTTTTTTTTAAATTATTTTACACTTGTCATTTCATTTCATTTCATTTAGGACTGACGTGGTTTGGAATTTGCTCATTGTAAGAGTACGTGTGGTGATCTATTGTTATATTGCTTCCATTATCGAAATAGAGGGTAAATATCACAAACAAAGCAATCAAACATATCGGTCGAAATAAACTAAATCGACTAAGAAAGAAAATAACAAAGAGACAACCAATAATACATAAAAATCAAAATTAGACAACACAAACCCCTTGAACAAATTATGGACGATCCCCAGAAGAGTCAGCAGATCCTGATCCACATGTGGCACCCGCCGTGTTATTACAAAACCGTTTATAAATCAAAATCGGAAGATCACATTCGGAGAAAGAGGAACACAATTGTATCTGACATTTGGAACATATTCGCAACAATCTTCAATAACGGTCAACAAACTCGTGATGACGTCTATGAAATTTAGGAACGGACAATTTCATTTGGTCTTTTGTGGAGAGATGTCTTATTGGCAATCATACAACAACTTCTTAGCTTTATATTAAACTTACAAATTTTATACAACATATACTATTTTTACAGGCTATGGCTTCCTCGTTTAAAATTGTGGTATTTGTAATTTGCGACATATTTCGAAGCTTTCTGTTGTTTGGTGCTCTGATTGTAACGAAGGATTGTGCCAATAATGCAGAAAACATCACAGCTTATCTAAGGCCTCACGAAACCACACTGTTTTTCCTAATGGTAGATACAAAAGGTTGCCAGCTTTTATTGAAAACATAAAACTGCACTGCGATGAGCACGATGAAAAATATTTATTGTTTTGCAAAAAGCACAATGAATGTGCTTTAGAAAATGTGTTGATTTAGAAAAGCTCAGAAATTGCAAAGAAATATTCCCCCTTAAAGATGACGTTAAAAAAGTTAAAACATCTCTAGCTTTTACAGAAATCCTGTCTTCACTCCAGAAAATGAAGGGGACCGTTGCTCTTATTCTGGAAGATAGACGAATGAATAATTATTCAATATCAGCTTCAATAGAGAGAATCGAATCCGAGATTTCTGTAACTCGACAACAGTTAAATCACGATCTTGATAAATTACAAGACAATTTTGTTGCTGAACTGACCAAAGCTGTGGAAAATTCAACTAAACATATACAGAGCTTCATTATGGCCTTGACTATAGTCGCCGTCAGCTGAAATTCGTAGCGGTTATCAGTAAAAATAATCTAAACTATCAATCGCATTCACTCGAGATATAGTTTTTCACATTCCATTCATAAATCGCAAAAAGAAAAACCACTACTGACCTACCTTTTAAGTGATCGCACTGTAATAATCCTGTATTTTTTCTGTAAAGAAAGATACGAATACGGTTATGTGTCATAACAGAAACGGGGAAGTACTGTGGACATTTACAGACGAAGAGATTCTACAAAAACCGAGAGGCATCACAGTAGATGACCTTGGAAATGTTATAGTCGCCGGGGTCGAATCAAACAACGTTATTGCAATATCCTCTGATGGCACAAAGCACAAAATTCTCCTGTCGAAAACAGACTTATGTGGTTCACCTTGGGCAGTTTCCTTCAACAACAAATTCAAATATTTGCTTGTTTTATAACGACAAAGATGGTCGAGCATTTCTGTACAGCGTTAACTATTGATAAACTTAATCAATGCCTTGATTTGTTTTAATGAATTTTAATTAAATAAAAGCTTTTTTTTATGTTCTATTCTTTTGAATAGAAAATACGTAACATTCCATTTAAACAAAAATTGCCACCATTTCTTCAGAGCTTTAGTATTTTATTATTTGTGCTTCATATGAAATGTCTGCATTTTTTTCCGTACAAATTCAAAGGAGTATAATACGTCAAAATATGTGATTGGTTTTTCGTTGTCATATCACAAACACACATTGAAGTCAACCAAATTTTGATTCCAGTGTCAACAAGATTTTTTTCAAAGATCTTGAAAAATAGTCTTAACAGATTAAGCACAGGTAAAATTAAACACTGAGCAACAAAAATGAAGTTACTAAGAGTGTTAAATAATGTTAAAATTATTTGTAGGATGTCTTGTTCCTATTTCCAATTAATTTCCATCGTTTTTATTTGCTTACATGTTCGTATCGAGGGTAAACTAAAAAGTGCAGTTATTTTTTTTTTTGGTTTATCTGTAAGGACTCTCGGTGTTTTACATAATATAAATGATTAAAGCTTTTCTATCAAAAGATGTTTAGATTAAAGTATTTTCGAGTGCACCTTAAAGCTGGGGTCACTCATTCACGATTTTTACTAGCGTCCTTGACAGGACCATTCCCGATTAAAATGTGTCAAAAGACTGATCAAGATCCTGTGAATCGTTGATGGAAATTCAAAATTTAAATAAAATTTGTAAAAAAAAATATTTTATCACGGCAACAATCAGATATTGTTCAGGAAGCGTCGATATTCAACCGTTTCCATGCGAATTTGTCCCGATGATACCGTTCTTAATCCGCTTCTAATCCAATTTATATCTTTTGCATGGTAAAATTCGACCGATTCTGTCACGAAGGCGTCCCGATTCTACCGAGTGTAATCAGACAGAGATCAGACAGTGTCCAGACAGTGAACCGACGCTGACGAAAGTTATCTGTTCGAAAACTGTCGGCATACTCGGGATGATCATGTACTATCGGAACATAATCCTATCAAGGTTCGCTCCATCGTATTGCAAACGGCTTTATCGGGTCTCAATCGTATTGTATTCTGTAATTGTCGGCACTCTGACGTGGGTATCATTGACGAATTTCATATTAATAATAGGATTGTTCCGGAACGGTTTCGGCAAAGACGGTTCGCAATCGACAAGATCTGGATGCAATCTGGACTCAATCGGCAGAAAAACAGCACTGAACAATTTCTCCAGATCATTCCCGTTCAACCGGACCCCGTGCAGAAAACACCTAACATTGTTAGGATTTTGATCTGATACATCAGAATCTATCACGACATAGTCACGCTTGTAATCCGACTAGACAAAATTGGCTGAGTTTCCCCGAATGTTACGGGACGCACCTAACTGTCGGAGTGCTTCCCCGAACTATCCGGACCATTCCTTACCCGTAGGAATCTGTAACAAACTTAAACGACTGCATTCAGACAATGATAGGACATTCCAAATAATTGAGGATAGTAATCCGACTTTTTCACTTTTCGTGTCTTATCGCTGTGTGGTCTCAAAAGGGAGCAATAATCGGCAATGTGTGAACCCCGCATTATAAACAAGTGTGTATCGAAATGTGCGGTTGATTAAAGTTGTTATTTCTTTACCAGTAATTAGTAAATGAAGTAGATATTTTATTAATTCAGCCGCTTGATCGTATAATGCCAAGGTCTGTATAAGGCATAATCAACGTTTTGGTTTGAATAAAACCGCCGTTGTTTATTCATATTGATAAGGGCTACGGGTTCATTATACCCCTATGTCTGAATAAGACACTGCAACTTGTTTTGAGTAAATCTGATATGCTTCATTTCTCAGAGTGATTCTTCGTTACTTTATTTTGTCCTTTTTTATCTAATGCCCCCTCTAACTATAGAGTCTATTCCACAGCATGCTGTTTTATGTGTACATTGTTGACTTTGATACTTCATATTGTTATTGCAATTTACAGGTGTTGATATCTTGAGAGACCTTATTAAATTTTTAAATTTTACTTATCATAGTCTCGATCTCTTCAGCCATGGAGACTCAGGGCCCAGTGGTTCGAACCTTTATACGCTTTACATTTTAAAGTCGGAAATATCAAGTAGATTTGCGTTTCGGAAATTAATTAAGATCAATTGCGCTTGATTAAATATAATCATCCGATTGCAGCTATTCAATTTACAGTTAACTTATATAGATATTGAACATCAAAGTCCGTGATATGTGTAATTATGTTCGAGTATATTGTACATTTTTACACACGATAAAAAGGTACAATGTAGAAAATACGTGTAGCTTTAGTTGCTGAGTTAACATTACGGACTTCACCAAAAATTAACAAATAATAAAAATAGGATATTTGATTCATAGCAAATATACTAAGGTCGCACCGTCTCCTGTTACAATATAATGGAATTTCAAACTATAATTTAATAAAGTTTTAACATTAGGATGCATTATATTCTTAATACCATTGACATGTGGTTGTCACGAATAGTATACCAATATATGTATAAATGATCATGTTAAATTGAAAACTTACCTTATGTTGAAAAAATATTTCGATCACGAATGTTGTTAACGCGTTTGTTGTTATCTTTACACATCATTTTTTAATTACATATTCCGTAAGCTGAGGTTTCTGACAAAATCAGTTACTATGATCATAGACATATCTTATACGATTATCTTTCAAGTTATTTGTACACAAGTTACGACTATCTTTCTTTGGAGTAACGATGATCTTCCGTAAATTTTCAATGGCTATTATTTCGGTAAAAAGGTCACATATGATATTAAAGGGGCATTAGCTACGAGATATATTTTAATCTAATAAAAAAAAAATTCTGTTCAGTCAATTATGAAAGTGAAATAGTGAAATAACACTTCGCTTTTTTGCAGTCTAAAAGGTTCAGATTTGTCAAATTACGCTAAGAAACATCGATAATTAGTTATTCACTTGCAAGTGAATGAGTCGACCTCTTTAAATCCGTATTCATGTGAACTTCAATTTAACCCCTAGCTAGAAGTTGACAACGCATGCATTGTTAGTGTACTGGTTATTTAAAGAAAAATAATGTCAACAATGAAAGTGAAACTACGGTAAATCATTTGATTACTAATTCGATGAACATAAAATTATTCTTATACGGTTAAAAACAATGAGAAACATCTATTTTTAATCTATAAAATAAAATCAAACAGACCTATAAAAATCCAATTGCACGTGTTGGTTTAATCTATTCATATCTTTATTTATGTTTACATCGCGTATATGGTCATCTGAGGTCAAATCGATATTTAATTAGATGGCGTCTGAACTAATACACACGAAACGAACCTATATATTATCTACCCCATGCTTTGTAAACTGTTTATTTTAGACTTTTGATAGTTTGGATAAATGTTTTACATTGTTATAAATCAAATATGAGAATTTGAGTCAAATCGGTGACCATGAATTTTGACAGCTAGTGCCCCTTTAAGAACACATACATACAACAGTACCGGACATATCAACCTAGCGGCTGAGTAATTCTTTAAAACAATGCGTGTACACGGAGAAATGACAAAATGACGATTTTATCTTTTTTGGGCTCCGCCATGTTGGGATCACCGTAACTGCAGTTACGGTGGTCAGTTCAACATCAGTGGTCATTGATATATCAGTTAAATTGTTTGTCTTTAAAATATGTTATTGATTTCATTTTAAAGTTATCTTACCTGTTGCTATATCATGTGATTAGAGAAAAAATGACATATTATTTACTTCCTTTTACAGGGGATTGATTTAGTTAAATTTGATAGTTACTCTTATAATGTTTTATTGAATTCAAGGTATGTACTAGAGTAAAATAAATAATGTTCTTGCTCAAAAAAGAAGAAACTTTTGCAATTTCTATAACTTTATTAGCGAAGTTGCATACTAAAAAGTCTCAAATGTGAACAGTATTCATCTTTTCCTTGAAATGGTTCTTTTTTTATAAAGTTATTAAATTCTGAGTTATTTTTTAGAAAAAAAAACCTCTCCCTTAGGGGAAGTGCAGAAAATGTGTTTAAACTGTAACTTACATTAACTGGTATATGGCCATTGAAGTTTCTGATATGTTTAGTTTTGATACCTCTTCTAAATGCAAAATGTATTACTTCCTTCCTGAAACGTCGTACAAGTCAGATACAAAACAAAGGTAACAAAAAATGGGCCGGAAACAACCTGCCGTATAGTTTGTCTGCACCCGTAGTTAGGTCAAGGTCCGAGGCGCTACTCGTGCAGAAAAACTATCCGGCAACGGTTGTTACCGGCCAGTTTCTTTGTTACACTTGTATTGTATCTAATACTTACTCATTGTTTTGCTTGATTTAGCACATTAATGACACAGTGGGGCGTGCACCCATTAAGTTCACAGAACAAATTCATAAAAATAGATAATTTAAGGTTAAATTTTTCCTACAATTAAGAAATAAATCATTGAAGCCATAGATTGTTGGAAATTTACACATGGCCTGGGCCGATATATTCGAATTTTATCCTGAGCGTTTTTTTTAATTGCACTTTTTAAAACAATAAAATCGGCAAAGAGTCTGCAAATAGGTTCCAATACATGTAGATTTACGTGGGAAGTATATTGTAACAGCCAGTATAATGTATATCTCTGAGTCTGCGCTAAGTATAGATATATTGAGAATTTTATCACAGTGTTGTTTACAAAGCGAAAGAAGCACGTCATATTAGAATAATGTAAGAAATATGTAACAAAGTGTTAATCAGTCAACCCTAGCCATTTACTCTATGATGGCATAATGCTTCCCTATTAAAATTGTATCAAAATCATTTCAAACCTAGTTTCAAGCAAACCTTTTGTCTTTAATATTCAATCTGAAATTTGAATTTATATGAATAAAATAATCCGTTGTATAAGCGGATGACACCACATTACCTAACAAAACCAAATTGATGATCTGTAGTCTAAACGCTGTCGTCAACAATAGACGGGTCTATATTAGTTGTCAAGATCTCTTTTTGTTATGTATAGATTACATAAGAGTATAAATTTAACCTTCTGACATTACATATTTCTGCCATCAACATTTAATTCAACAGACAAAGGATGAGTTTCAAAAAACGAATACAATTGTCGAAGTTTGAAATAACTATATCAAGAAAAAAATCGAGTTTTAACTATTTTGAAATATCAAAATTATTCTGTTTTATCATACTAGAAGGGATTATAGGTTAAATATATCTGAAACATAATAGTTAAAGAGTGTGTCTGTTCAGTGATTCTTCGTGATCTAGTTATTTTTGTCAGTGACCATAAGTAAAGTCTTACTTTTTTTTTATATAATGAATTATTGGAAAGCGTTCTTGGCCATCTAACAGGGTTCATTTACATAGTTTATAAATATGTATACGCTATTTTCTTTTAGTAAGATAAGTGTCTCTGTTTCTGTAAGTATTAAGTCCAAACTACACAAGAATCATCAGTGATGTTACTGGCTATGCTATGCGGGTTGTGCGCATTTTAAAAGAGTTACATATTGTTGTCAACTTCTATGTTTTTTTTATGTTTAGTGGGGAGCGGTGGGGAGTTGTCTTATTGGCAATTATACCAAATCCTCTAATTCTCAGATTAGGTTCATAACCGTATATAAGTCAAATCAAGTACGAAGTAAAGAGCATACACTATATTATTATTGTATATATTTCGTTATCAGGAGACATTTGATTTATTTGACAACAAAACATGAAATATAATGATGGAAAATATAATGTTGCAGTATTGATATTTAATATTATTATAAATTATTGTAAAGATGTAAATTAGTGTTTTATATCCACTCGAAATTTAAACATGTGTGATTCGTTATCATAATGTGAAGATTGTTTTTACAGGTGATGGCTAACTCTTTTGATCGATGTGGTGTTTGTACTTCAAGACATGTTTCGCAGCTCTCAGTGGTTTGGTGCCAAGACTGCGATGAAGGACTATGCCAAGACTGTATAGAACATCACAGCTTGTCAAAGTCATCGCGAAACCACAAGACTGTTCCTCTTGACGAATACCAAAATTTGCCATCTTTCATTGTAAATATTAAGCTGTACTGCGAAATGCATGACGAGAGGTACTTATTGTTTTGCAAGGACCATAACGAATTGTTGTGTAGAAAATGTGTTATTTCTGAAAAGCACAGGAAATGTAAAGAAATTTCACCACTTGAAGATGTCATTCAAAATGCTAAAACATTCGTAAAGTTAACAGAAATCGATTCCTCTCTTCAAGAAATGAAAGAAAACCTCAGACTTATTCTGGAAGACAGACAAATGAATATATCATCACTATCTGCTTCGAAAAAGAAACTGGAGTCCGAGATATCAGCGATTAGAGAGCAGATAAATAATCACCTCGATAAGATACAAGACCATTGTATTGCTGAAATAGACAAAGCTGTAGAAAATTTAATCCAACAAATACAGAGCTTCCTTCCGTCTGTGACAAAAAGGCAAAAAGAAATCGATGATTGCATAGAAGATTTAGAAAGCATAAAGACACATGCAACAGATATACAAACATTTTTAGGATTTAAACAATTAGAAATTAAATTAAAACAAACAGAAAACAACATTCATTCTTGGATTAATGGTGATAGTTTGTCTCAAGTCATGGTCTCGAACCAGTTAAACATTTTATTGCAACACATCAGTAAAGAAATAATTACATTTGGAAAACCTATTGTGGATGTAAAACCATGTAATATATCATTAAAAAGAAGGAAAGAGGGTCAAGCTCAGTTGATGAAAGTAAATATGGACCCTAAACGATCAGTTGAACATATGAAACTAGAACTAAAAGCAAAAACTAAAACAGAAGCGAATGACGTATCAGGCTGCTGTATTTTACCTTGCGGAAAATTTGTTTTGTCAAACTATTATCCTTCTTATTTGATAATTTGTTCAGCGGATGGGAAAGTTGAAAAAACAATTACAAACCTTGTGCATGATATTCACGATGTTACATGTGTCGACAATGAAACTGTTGCCGTTATTTCAAGCTCGAAAAAGAATATAATACTCGTTAGTCTTATTTCAGGTAAAGAATCTAGAATTATCTATACGAGTTCCCCTTCTCATGGCTTAATTTACTTTGCAGGCAATTTCATTGTTTGTCTTACTAGCGGAAAATTGCAGTGGGTCAATATGCAGGGAGTCCAAGATAACCAGACTAATTACAATCCTAGCTCTGTGGGCTCAATTTATGTATCTGCATATCGCAACGATACGCTTTACTCTATTGAGAATACTTCAAATAAGATCGTCTGTCACATTAAAAAAGGAAACGTACTTTGGAAATTTGAAGACGAAAAAGCTCTTAAATGTCCTCAAAGTATAACAGTGGATGAACACGGAATCAGTTTTGTCGCAATGAAAGGATCAAACAAAGTTATTGCAATAGCAGCTGATGGTGAAAAGCATAAAATTCTCCTGTCAGAAAAAGACTTGCGTGGTTCTCCATGGGCAATAGACTACAACAGTACTTTAAAATCGTTGCTTGTTGCAAACGAAAAAGGGGGCCAAGCATTTTTGTATACTGTTAGTTACAAGTAAACTTAATGGACAACCGTTTTATTGTTTAAAACGAAGGTATTTGACTTTCTTGAATTAGTTTATTGGATCCTGTTTAACACCTTATATTATATTTAAGTATTTAAGAATTGTTTCGGTTGATACCTTACATGTATAAGGTATAAAACCTCAAATTCAAGGCCCGGTCAGAAAGAATATACAGGAAAGTAGTACATATTTTAAACATTATAGTTCCTATGCATAGCTGTATCTTTGTCAATAGGTGGAATATTTAGGTAGTGTTGGTAACAAACGAAAGCTTGGGGTCTTGGGATCATTGTAGAACATTTGTTGAAAATATTAATTTGAATAATAAAGAAGTATATGAAATTTTGATAGGAGGGCACATTTGGCCTGTTGTTCAGATCAGAAGTTCCTGTTTTGGTACTATCAAACTACCGGGAACCAGTACGTTCTAATATGCATCTAAAGGTATGTTGAATTCGTCAGCACAAGAAAGGATAAGGTACAGTTTTTAATAACTGTCAATTTATTTGACCTTAAGACAAAGTAGCCATTAATGCTTGAAAATGCTGAATTTAACATAAAAAGCAATGGGGCTATAAATTAGTGGTTTTATACCTTTTAATGATCAAAATCATATTAATATCATACAATCTTTTTTTGGATAAATAACCGGTTCGGCGTAGAGTATCAATGATATATGATAGAGATATTCAGAGGATTTTTCGTTTGTGATTCATTTGAATATAACTTAGTCGAGTCCATGTTCATGTTATGTTATTAGATGACGCTGTTTTATTCCTAGATCACCAATGAAATTATGTTTTATTATGGAGAGCTGAAATATCCTGTATTAAAATAGAGCAGATTGTTTTAATTTAATAAGGATTGGAAGTTTGATCGCACATCCAGCTTGGATTAAAAACTATACATTAATGCGTTAATTGTCTCTTCATGACCATTAGTTACCAAACGTAGTAACGCTAATACTGAAAACCAATATAATCATTTTAAGTCAATACCAGTGGCTATTTCGATCATGTTGACTAATATTAAGATCTTGTAATATTACCATTTTGCTATAACCAGTTTTTGAAATGTTCAATGGAAATGGCTTAAATTGCAAACAAATGTTAACTAGAGGCTTTCAAGAGCCTGTATCGCTCATCTGACTCTACTTGGGTTTTTGAAATCATTAAAAGATAAAATTTGGCTACAAAATAACAACACTTGGTCAGCATCTGATTAGGAAAGAAGCATTCATGCTATGTTAAGTTTCATAACTTAAAAAACATAAAAAGAAGACTTTTGTATGCATTTCCAATAGGGTCCTATGTTAATCTAAGCCCCTCTCTGACGGCCATATTGGGTGATGGATCGGCTACAAAGTAACAATACTTGGTCAGCATCTCATCAGGAACATTCATGCTATGTTTTGTTTCATTCCATTCAGTGGTTCTCTAAAAGAAGACATTTGTATGTAATTCCAATAGGGTCCTATGTTAAATCAAGTCCCCCGCTGGCGGCCATCTTGGATGATGGATCGGCTACAAAGTAACAACACTTGGGCAGCACCTCACAAGGAGCATTCATGCTATGTTTGGTTTCTTTCCATTCAGTGGTTCTCTAAAATTAGACATTTGTAGGCATTTCCCGTAGGGTCCAATGTTAAACAAAGTCGCCCTACTGGCGGCCATCTTGCATGTTGGATAGGCGACAAAGTAACAATCCTTGGTGAGCATCACATAAGGACAATTCAGGCTATGTTTGATTTCATTCCATTCAGTGGTTCTCTAAAAGAAGACTTTTATATGTATTTCCAATAGGATCCTATGTTAAACTAAGTCCCCCGCTGGCGGCCATCTTGAATGATGGATCGGCTACAAAGTAACAACACTTGGTCAGGACCTCATAAGAACATTTATACTATGAAGAGAAGAAGAAGAAGAATTGTTTATTATAGTGCAACCTGAATATAAAGTGTATTGTTACATTAAATACATAATATAAAACTTCAGCCAGCCAAATAGGCTTATGATGTACTGTTTGAATCGTTATTTAACATACATATAATTAAGAAACTTTATCATTGTTCATAAAATTTAGTGTCATGTTATATATATAAGCGAATTGCAAAAAAAGATAAGATAAATAATTTCAAATCAAATGATCATAGTGTTAAAGTTCTGATATGATAACAGTCTGCTATAAAATTTGCCACGAGTTTGCTAAGTTTGTGGTTAGAAAGAAGCTCACACAGTTTATCAGTGTCAGAAAGACCAGATATATTACGGAATGTTACACAAATATTTTCAAACAGTTTGTTTCTTTTCTCTGTATATTTTGGACAGTGGATCAAAAAGTGTATTTCGTCCTCAACGGAGTTTGTATCGCACATTTTACAAGTTCTTCGTTTTACTGGAATGTTTCTAACTCGTCCCTTTTCGATTTCTAAAGGAAATGTCCCACAAACATACGTGAAATAGAAGATCGCTGACTTCTAGTTAAGCAACGTTTTAGAAAAGTTTCTGTTTCAAATTCTGTTTTAAATAGCTTGTACGTTCTCAGTTTAGGTATTTGCTGAATATTGTCTAACCAAGATTGTTTATGTTCGTTTTCTAGATGCGTTTTCACAGAATCGATTAAGTATGGTGTTATAATATGTTGATTCTCTAGAAAAAATACATCGCTGAGTCCGCATGAATCAAACAGTTTCTTTGCGTGATTGAACCACGTATCACGATATCTGGTAGATATATTTTGATCCCAGACGAAAACTTTACGACATATTCTAGTTCCGGTAATTTAACTAGTCTACAATAAAGACGCACAATATTGAACTGAATTCTATGATGAATCGGATACCATCCCATATCTCCAGTGATTGCGGGTATCGGCGTTGTTAGACTTACACCGAGAAAAGTACGTATAGCTCTGTATTGTAGTCTTTCTAATGAATCATAGCGCTTATGTCCCCACACACCGGATCCATACTCTAGTATAGGTAAAACTGTCGAGTCAAAAATCTTCGTATATGTATCAAAGTCCATTCCATCCATTGCATAGTATTTCGACACAAGTGAACCTAATGATCTACTTCCACTGGAAACTAGTTCGTTTGTTGTTTCCTTATAATCCAAATTTTCAGTAATTACAAGTCCAAGATATCTGTATTTCGAGACTGTTTCGAGAGTCATATTGTTTAGCTGGAACTCATAATCATTCTTAGGTATCGAAGCTTTCCGTACGTGCATTATCTTCGTTTTGTCCGTATTCACTTTAAGTCGCCATGTCTTTGACCAATCGGTTACACAATGAAGTAATGATTGTAATCCATCTACTGTATCTGAGATCAGTACAATGTCGTCGGCGTAAAGAGACAGCTTAATGAATCTGTTCCAATGTTAATTCCTTTACCTATGCGGTTTATTTCCGTCACTAGATCGTCAACAAACACTGCGAACAGGGTCGGTGCTAAATTGTCACCTTGACGGACGCCTGCTTCTACTGAAAACCAGTCTGTTAGAGATCCGTTTAAGCGTACCGCTGCTTGAAGCTTTTCATAAGTTGACTTGATCGCTTTGTACATATTTCCATGAATTCCAATCGACAAAAGTTTGTGAAAAAGTAGGTTGTGATCTACGGAGTCGAACGCCTTTTGAAAATCGATGAAACAAAGAAAAGTGTCTTTATTCGCAAGTTTTCGATTTCGGAGAATAGTGCACAAACTGTATATATGGTCCAAGCATGATCGGAGTTTCCGAAATCCATTCTGTTCCTCGCTGAGTAAACTATTATCCTCTAGATATTCAAGAAGTCGAGTGTTAAGAATATTGCTGTACGTTTTGGCTATTGTTGAGATGAGGCTAATACATCGATATCCTAAAGGATCTCTATAGTCTTTTCCCTTCTTCAAAAGCGGATGAATGATACTCTTGGCCCAGTAGTCCGGAACTATTCCATGCGTAAAACATGTGTTAAAAATGCGATGTAGGACCGTTAGCAGTTTATCGTTTTTTATTATTTCATTCGGAATATTGTCCAGTCTTAGGCTTTCTCGTTCATCGCTTTTCGAATCGCACGCTTTGTTTCTTCTATCGTAATCTCATCGTCCATGCTACTTATGTGTTGAGATTCATTTTCATCTACATTTACTCGCAATTGTTCGCAAGTATTCTTCTTTCCATCTTTCTCGGATTACATTCGGGTCGTTAGAATAAGTTCCATCATCCATCACGACGTTATCGATGATTGTATTTTTCCTTCCAGGTCCTAATTTCTTGATCTCATTCCAGAATTCTTTTGGGTTCAATGTATTCAGCGTTTGTATCTTTTCTCTACGTTCCTTCGTGAATTTTCGTGCTTCCTGTCTCAGTATCTTATCGAATGTATTTCTTGCCGTCTTAAATTCCATTTTCAATGTAAGTTTCCTGCGATGATCACCTTTCAACCTAAGATAGTTTTTTTCCGCGTTACACGCTCGTTTGAACAGATTCTTCAATTCATTATTCCAATAGGGTTTGCCTTTATTTTTCACCTTTCTAGTCGATGACCTAATATCTTTGTACAATATATGTTCGCTCATTTCATCGTTGAGTGTGTTAATAAGGGTATCGCAAATCGCGTCGATTTCGTTTTTGACGTTCTGTACTCTAAGCAGTGAGTCTATAATGCCGTTAAGTGCTACGACGCACCGTTCGCCCGAGAAAATGTTCGTAGAGATACTTTTGACGTTGTATTTTCTTTTAAGAAAATTGTGTGAATTATCCGTGTTCCCTGATGCTTGATTTTCTTTATCAAAGTTTATTTCATTCAGTTTTGAATATCCAGATAGTTGAACAGAGCACTGTAAAAACGAATGATCCGGAGGATTTGAATTCGATGCCAATGGAAGATCGTGATCAGAAATGACATCAGAAACGAGTTTCACTTCAAAGTTTTCATACTGCGTCAACAAGTTGTACGGTACGATCATATAGTCCACGACCGATTTACCGATATTTGATACATATGTGAAATTGTTTTTATCTTCTTTCCCCCGACCGTTTAACATACAACATCTACTCTTTCAGAAAATTCTCCAAATGATCACCAAACACGTTTCTCGTATCGTCAACCCATTTTAGTTCTGGAACTAAGTCCATCATATCGTCAAAATCTTGAATAGATCCGACACGTCCGTTAAAATCGCCACAAAGGAATATTGGAACATCATTACTATATAAAAAGATTTGTGACAGTAAACTGTCGTAGAAGTCTTGCGCTATATTTCCCCTGCTTGAACGTTCAGGCTGTAAATAGCATACACAAAAGCACATTTTCATGTCTTGATCGACCTTTGATCTAAGTTGTATCCATAAGATGTCATCTCGATTATTGTCTAAAATGTCCACCTCAAAATGTTGTAGCAAACTCGATTTCAATAAAAATCCCACACCCCCGCTTCCACGCCATGAGTTATGTAAAATGTTTCTTCTATTTGAGCCGATCCATTTGTACCCAAGTAAGTTGATTTTATCATCCCCTTTCAGGTGCGTTTCTCTTAACCTAATTATATCAAAATTAAGGGCGTGTAAAATGTTCTCTCGCAAAGTTCTACTGTCATCACAATTATGGGACAAATACCACCCATTACAATTCCAACTACCTATTAAAAGTTCTGAATCAAAGTCATTTCGCTGGCAGAGTAGTCAATGTTCTTTTTGAACGATTTGTCCGCTTTTAAATTCAAGATCCGGGATAGCCTTCACTATTCGCCGCATGTTGGCTTCTTGCATCCGTTCGCGTCTAGAGCGATCTGGCTCTATATAGATGTTACTAAAGTTTTCGTTGTTTTTTTAACTTGCGTTTGTTTCTCAAAACATTCGTACGTTGCGTTTCATCAGCAAATGATACGATTAACGGTTTTGGTCTTTGATTGGAGCTTGCGGCGGTCCGATTAAGGTGTGCGGTGATCCTTTCAACTTTCAATACATCAAAGTCAAGCTCTAACGCACGCAGTAGACCGTTAGCGTATACCTTTAAACTTTCTTCACTCTAGTTATCGATCGGTTGTACATTTTTAAACACAAGCTTTAGGTGAACACTATTCCTACTATTTTCAATGTTTACATTTTGAGTTAGTTTGAATTCTACATCTTTCATCTTTGTTTCAAGTTCTTTAATTTTATTGTCAACTTGTGCGAATTCTAGCGTCATTTCAGATTTCAGTTTGTCCATGTTCTCTTTGATTTCTCTGGTAAAGTTTTTTTCTAAATTTGTCATTCTTTGTTCTAATGATTTTCTCATAGATTCCTGATTATCTTTGATGGTTATTAGAATTTGGAATAGATCGTCAGTAGATTTCTCTGTTTTTGCGGCGTGTGATGGTGATGGTGAGGTATTTGAAGATGACATCGCACTAATTCTTTTGGGGTGGGACAGTAAGATTGATCGTTGTCAGTGTCAGATGAGCTGTAATTACAGGCGAATTGCGGGGCAAAGCTGGGCTTGTTTTTGTATCTTGACATTTGTTTATGAAGTCATGCAGATATGTGTGCTTTGCAGAGTTACCATATCGTCAAATATTGTTTCTTGATCTTCTTTTGTTGATATTTTGTAAACAATAACACGGAGCACTAAATAAAGACATCCATATTGGGTAAGCCTCGTTTTCGCTATTGGTTTCATTTCATTCAGTGGTTCTCTAAAAGAAGTCATTTTTATGCATTTCTAATAGGGTCCTATGTTAAACTAAGTCCCCCGCTGGCGGCCATCTTGGATAATGGATTGGCTACAATGTAACAGAACTTGGTCAAGACCTCATAAGGAACATTCATGCCATGTTTGGTTTCATTCTATTCATTGGTTTTCTAAAAGAAGTCATTTGTATGCATTTCCTATAGGGTCCTATGTTAAACTAAGTCCCCCACTGGCGATCATCTTGGATGGTGGATTGGCTACAAAGTAACAACACTTGGTCAGGACCTCATTAGAACATATATACTATGTTTGTTTTCATTCCATTCAGTGGTTCTCTAAAAGAAGACATTTGTATGCATTTCTAATAGGGTCCTATGTTAAACTAAGTCCCCCGCTGGCGGCCATCTTGGCTGATGGATTGGCTACAAAGTAACAACACTTGGTCAGGACCTCATAAGGAACATTCATGTCATGTTTGGTTTCATTCCATTCATTGGTTTTCTAAAAGAAGTCATTTGTATGCATTTCCTATACGGTCCTATCTTAAACTAAGTCCCCCACTGGCGACCATCTTGGATGATGGATTGGCTACAAAGTAACAACACTGGGTCAGGATCTCATTAGAACATTTATACTATGTTTGGTTTCATTCCTTTCAGTGGTTCTCTAAAAGAAGTCATTTTTATGGATTTCCCATAGGGTTCTATGTTAAACTAAGTCCCCCACTGGCGGCCATCTTGGATATGGATCGGCTACAAAGTAACAACACTTGGTCAGCACCTCATAAGGAAATACATGCCATGTTTGGTTTCATTCCATTCAGTGGTTCTCTAAAAGAAGTTCAAAATGTTAAAACTTCGCTACGCCGACGGACGATTAAGGACGACGAGGGACGAAGACAGACGACGGACGACAAGTGATAAAAGAAACATTCTGAACATTTCTGTTCCTGGCAGATTTGTTTTCTTTAACTCTTTCTTACCAAGATAACATACAATGCTTTCATTTAACCCTTTATTTACCATTTTAGCCTCCGTTGTTATGTTTACCAGTATGAGTTTCAAAACTAGATACCCCTAGGATGTTATAATTGTGTTTTTTTCATAAATTTGTTAATTGAACTCTTTCTTAAAATAGTGGGCGATATTATGAACATAATTGTGCAAATCGTGATACAAGCATTAAATTTGGTATAAAGGTTGACTTATTGATAATAAAAAAGAATCAGCTGCAGGCCATAACAAAAATCCATTTTTGTTTCAAGATGGCCAACGCTCATTTTGCAAATGGCGTCATATCCAATTGGCTACATTTCGTAAATCCTTGAAAGCTGTGTTATAGGTATAATCCAATGTAAGTTTTGACAAAACGTAAATTACAATTCCTAAAGTACGACAAAACAACACATAAATGAAGAAAAATAGTGACTCCGGTTCCAAAATGGGGGCAAAAACTTTGAAAATGTATATTTTTTATTATCTCCTTCAATATAACAAGTGATATCACTTTTTCTGTAAAGATTAAATGCCTAAGTTGGTTGTTATGACAGTTTGCTTATCTTATAATTATCTGACAGTTGCCAATACAAAATTCCGTACAAGGAAGGCCAGAACGGTGGCATTTACAGTTACCAACACAGCTGATTTTTTGCCTCCACATTTCGAAAGTTCCTGACACGAGGATGCAGCGGCAGCCAAAGAAGTCCAGTTTGGTTTCTAACTGTCATTGTGTTTTTTTCTTTTATCCAACCCCAGTGTTCATGCCTTGCATTGGTACATGTACATGTGGAATACAGGAATCAGAGTGAGTCTAAACATGTCCTTCTTGATAAGCTTCTCTTTTCATATGCTCCGGGAAAAAACCCTCGTGTATGCGGAATTGCACCACAATGCCGCTGCTTTCTGGCAAACAATTCACATCATGCCTTGTTAACAGCAAATGTTGATGTTATTCTGTCATACATGATGCAAATAAATATGATGTGCATGTTTGTGTCTTCATACAAAAAAGTCCGTTTTATCTGGAAATACTTCCCATGTCAGCCAAGCTGACTCCTTCCCTTTCCCATGAAAATCCGGACAAGTATCACATCCACTGAATGCATGAAATAGAGGAAGAGCAGCTACACAGGGACCAAACGCATTTGATATGTCACGTACAGAAAGCCATCAAAAATCTGTATTCCTTCCAAAACCTATTTACAATTTGGTCCACTTAATTTTTCGAGTGCTGCAATTTCTAACACTAGTACATCTGTGTCAGTACTACCACAAATTACTTTTTACAACATTTTTTATAATCATGCCTTACATGGACAAACATTCGTGTATCTGCTACTGAAAGATTACAAAGGGACAGCTAGGAAGTATCCTTTTTGCAATTGCAAAGAATATTTTCACCATGAGTAACATACACATTTTTTGTAAGTCTTTAAGGAAGCAAATTCTGTCGGCAAAGTAACTTGAACAATTTGGTTTCGTTTTAATCGTCACAGAAACAACTACTACAAACCTTTGGTGTTCTACCACAACCAACACCTCTCCGTCTAACACAAGAACCCAGCACAAGAGTCGTGGTGTAGTGGTTAAGGCAACGGACTACTAACACAAAGGTTCCACGTTCGATCCATGTTCAGGGGGGGGGGGAAATTTCATAGACTGAATTTTTCGGCTCTCCCTTGACACCGTTTGCGAGTATGGTCTTGAGAAACGATGATAGTCCGTCGGATGGTGACGATAAATGGCTGACCCGTGTTTAGAGAGAGTAATATCTCTTGCACATAAAAGACAACCTTGTGGATTTCGAAAAAGACTAGGCTAATGCCGCTTCAAGGCAGCACATGTACACGCTAAGTGGAAAGGTATTAATATCAGTTGCAATAGCATGTTTCTTAATCCATTATAAATTATATGTTTAACACTTAAACCCTGCCTTTTGTCTTGTTACACATGTTACCGCCTTTAAATTATTAAGTTGGTGAACATCAAATACAATGTCTACTCTTGAATCTTATCAATGCAATATTTTATGAAAGGCTGTATGACATCATTTGTTTCTGTCCAACTTGGTGGCCTGGTATTAACCTTTGCTGTCCCACCAACGATAAATGCGTCAGAATTCAGATCAGAAAATCGCAGATTTTTTCAAGAAAACCCATTTGCAGCGATTTAAAACCACTGCAAAAGTGTCATCATGAGACAAAGACGGAGGAACAGTTTGGTTTTTATATAAACAGGAATATTCCAAGTCAAACTGTCAATTGTGACAAGAAACGAAAACGTTTTCTGATTCAGATTATAAAATTTAAAAAAACTTTTAAAAAGTGACTTTAATTGTATGTCTGGTCATATATACATGTGTAAAGTAATTGTTTTGTTATTGTCTTTTTATTAAAAAGTATGCCAATAGACTGAAGTTTTCTATCGGTTTGTTAATTGATTTCTAGAAAAGCTTAAATTATTGTGTGACAACTTAAAACGAAGCATACAATATTATATATTTATATCATATATATACAAGTATATTATGAGAAGGGGTCATCTCGGAAATCAACGAACAACCTATTATCTTTTTGTACAATATCAAATGTATGTTTTCTTTTTTTTTTTATCATTATCATAAAATATCATTGTTTTTTTCTTTTTCTTCAACGGGTCAAAAACAAAATATTAACCACCTTACCTAGCAATGTAACGTGAAATTTCGATTTGTTTGGATAACTAGATTTGAAATTAATGACCACAAAATGGTATGATAGTATTGTCAATCGTTTGAATTGTTTTACAATGTCATTTCGAATTCGGAGCCTTTTAAAGCTGACTACGCGGTTTCGACTTTGCTAATGGTTGAAGGCCATATGGTGACCTATAGTTATTATGTTCAGTGTCATTTTGTGGAGAGTTGTTTCATTGGCAATCATACCACATCTTCTTTTTGTTATACATATATGAATTATGAACAATATATGTGGTGGTAAGGTTGTATGAATGCCAATAAGACAACTATCCAACATAGTGAAAATGGGGTGGATGTAAGCAACTTTAAATTACGATCGGCTTTCAAAAATGATAAAAAATTGAACCATTCAATCAGCTTATAAAGGACACCTACATGACAAATTTTCCAACAATGTAAAGGGAAAACTCCAACTGCATTGTCTAATATGACAAAAGAATAAATAAAAACAGATATGACAGACAACAACCAACGATAACATATGAACTACATACTATTCACTTAGGAACGGCACATACAGATGAGGCATGGTTAATCATATTTGTGATTGCAGAATACTCCCCCTAACATAGAACAGTGATGTGATAGCACCACATTAGTAATAACTGCAGTTGAAAATGGCTTGTCTCAATAGATCTGAACGATGCACAAAAGGATGAAAACATAAAGACTAAAAAAGTATTTAGCTTAGAGTACTCGCTGTTATTTAAAGATAGTTCAAATCCAAAAACAAATAATAACTTCTCATGTTCCCAAACTTACTTATTTTTTACATAGAATTTTTTTTTTTTTTAAATATTGTCACCGTGTTTAGTTGATTTCTAATTTATTTTTTCTTGAATAAGAAAAACATTTACAAATATTATGAGGGATATAACATTTTTCAAACTGCCCTTTAAAGTGAGGCCCCTCATTGGGGGTATCCAAGTAATCTCAAAATGACAATTTGTTTTGCCTACATAATCACATAACCATTAGTTTTACTTAAAACGAAGAATCAAATAATCAAGAATAAAGTCTTGATTATCAAATCATCAAGTAATTCTCAAATATTTGGTCTGGTTATCAAAAAATCATTATAAAAACGGCCAAGTAATCACATAATCAAAAACCCCATGAGGAGCCTCAAAAGTGTTTACGGACAGCCAGTCAACATCTTGACAATGTAAAGCTTATTGATTCCAAAAACGAAGTTGTGATATGATTGCAATGAGACAACTCTCCACACGAGACCAAATGACACAAATTTTGGCAACTTTAGATCACCAATCAGCCTTTACATATGAGCAAAGCCCATACCGCATGTCAGCTATAAAGTCACCGAACTGACAAATGAAAACAATTCAAACGAGAAACTAACGGCATAATTAGGGTACAAAAAATTAAAAGTCTTTCAAACAGCGGTATACTACTGCTGATTTTACTTTCACCTCAACTAATATGACCAATAAAAGCCGTCCTCTTTTTATTGTTAATTGTATCTTTGAAATTATCTGTTAAGAGTTACCTTTTCAATAAAATAGAAAATTAAAACAACGTGAGATATATATATATATATATATATATATAGATTGCCTAACAATGTAATTCTAACACACTATTTAGTATGTAAATATAAGAATGTTTAAAATATTTACAAAATGATGAAAATAAACGCAATATTTTGCTAGACCAACTAGCTTTATCAAGCGTGCATCTATCCAGGTGAAATCGGATGTAGATGATAAGAAACTTTTGCAGCTCAACGTCTATGTTGCACTGAACTGCCTTTTAAATAAGAAAATTTTGCAGCTCAATGTCTATGACCTCTTGCATTTAGCTGCTTTGAAAATAAGAAAATTTTGCAGCTCAATGTACATGTTGCACTTGGATATAGCTACCTTAAAAATACATAATTGCTAGTTGAAGTGAGCAACGTCCATTGGCCAATATTACGGGATAAAAAGGACGATGCTTTGTTTTAAATTATTCTTTATCTTTCCTGTATCTTTTTTCGTCTTTTTCGTTAAGACCATCAGGTTCTAAAGTGTGGAGTTGGTGGATCCAAAAGTTTTCTCTTCTCCTTCTCGCCGTGGTGTCCCATTCGGTGTTGACTTCTATAATTTGGAAAGTGACATTATCAAAAGGATGTTTCGTTGAACGAAGATGTCTTGTGAGAGGACAGTTTTTGTTGGTTTTGTACGATGAACGATGGTTATTGAGCCGAATATTAAATTTGTCCATTGGTTCTCCCACATACTGAATGCCACAAGTGTCACATGTTAATATATAAATTGAGTTCTCCGTTTTACAGTTGGAATTAGAGTAGATGGTATAATTTTGTTTAGTAACGGAGCTGATGACAGAATTGCTTGTATTGGCAGTTTTAAAACACAAACAATTCCTTCGACCACATTGTTTGTAGCAACCGGGCGATGGATTAGGCTGCTTTGCTAATACAGATGTCACTAATTTGTCAGGGATGTTTTTAGGTCTTCTGAAGGCCATGACTGGTGGTGAAGAAAATACTTTTTTTAGATTTAAATCATTTTCTATAATTTTCCAATGCTTCTGAACAATGGATGACACATTTTTAAAATCAGGATGGTAAGTGAGTACAAGGGGTGTTCTGTTAGCTGTTTCATTCTTATCTTTGTACTCAAGAAGTTCTTGGCGACTAGTTTTGTTTGCTCTTTCGAAAGCGCTATCAATGATATTGTTATTGTATCATCGAACAACTAGATGTTTCCGAAGTTGTCCAAGTCTAGCATTTTTCGTATTTTCAGTTGGTCTAGCGAAATATTGCGTTTATTTTCATCATTTTGTAAATATTTTAAACATTCTTATATTTACATACTAAATAGTGTGTTAAAATTACATTGTTAGGCAATCTATACTTTTATTTGTGTAAATGAATTAATCTCTGTACTGATTAATCCACACTCCCATAGATTTGTATGTCATGTGCTGCTATTTATAGGCACTTATATATATATATATATATATATATATATATATAGATTGGGCCTTTAAATACGTTATTGATTTTATTTTAAAATTATCTTACCTGTTGCGTGATATGAGAATAATGACGTATTACTAACTTCCTTTTACAGAAAGTCGAATTTGTTAAATTTGATAACCTGATAAGGTATGTACAAGAGCTATCGTTAACAAAATTAATCGTTTTATAGACGGAAACCAAGAATTAGACAACAGACTATTCTAAATAGACCCCAAGTATTTACTCGAAGATCTTTAAAAATTGTAACAGCAATATCAGTTTCAAGCAAAACATATTTATGGAGTATGTATTCTTATGTTGATTCAATGCTAAACATATAGAAATTTTATAGAAAATGCACAGCCTGTCCCCTCGTACTTTCATGTTTGGCATTTCGATGCTTGGTAGGATTATTGCATGCAATGCTGGCCACAGACCACAATTAATTCCTCTATCAGTTCTTTATAACGTTTTGTATCATTAAAAAAATTGCACCATGCACTTTTGTCACATTTTTTGTGTGTGTAATGTATAGCCCTAGTCCAAATATATATCCAAAATTCAGAAAGATTGAAACAATCACTTTTACAAATTTAGCCAATACACATCCATACCCCTATTGACAAGTCAAGAGATGTTCCGAAAACTGTAAATATGACCTTTTTGCACTTGGCCTAATCACTCAT
Source organism: Mytilus galloprovincialis (assembly GCA_037788925.1). Classification (NCBI taxonomy): domain Eukaryota; kingdom Metazoa; phylum Mollusca; class Bivalvia; order Mytilida; family Mytilidae; genus Mytilus; species Mytilus galloprovincialis. Next base: position 66,961,567 of record CM075341.1, on the reverse strand, counting down.
TCCATATCAAAATCAGTTTAAATACAACATCCAAAAATTTATTTCACCTCTCTTTTTTTCATTTCCACCCAAAAAAAATCTAAGAAATGAGTGAGGAAGGGAAAGAAAAAAAAATAAGGAAAAATACACTCTAATTTAAAGGAACTATATTCGTGGACAACGAAAAGCGGGGTCATTAATTGTGGTCTTGGGCTATGCTATCTATATATCTGTAAATATATACTGGAACCTGGAGTACGGTATATAAGAAGTGTTAGATATATACACTGACGATCTTAAAATGTAAAACTTGTATTGTAAAATTGCATTTTAGATATTTAAATATTGCATAGAGGTGATCTGACAACACTATTAAAAGTACTAATGTTGAATGCCGCATTTTCTAATTATCCTCTTAGGCATAATGTTCAATAATTCGTATCGCTTATGGTGCAATCTATATATAAGTTGTCTACACAGTGGTTCTAGATGAATTTTAATGTTATTAGTAAGCTCTATATTTGCCGAGGGGATACAGTAGGCATAAGGATTCACTACGACAGTGAGGAGATCTACTTCTACAGACAGGCTATATTTAGCAAATAGCAAGCTACAGGTGATCTTTTCAAGAATATATTTACGTATATATTCTAGCCGGGTACATCATAGCAGAAGATGAGCAAGTGTCTCTTCACTGCAGTTGCATAGCATGCAGACAACATATTTTTTTGTTTTGATTAAAGGCTGCTCTATTTGTTTGGAGAATGTATGTACCAGTTGCAATTTTTAATCGAACTGGTATCTTTGCAATATCTCTGATGTTTACATGGCTATCAATGATTTCTTTTTTTAAAAGTTCATAAATTTAGATATTAGTCAGAACAAATATAAATATGGACCATTTCAAGTACACTTTCAAGATTGTGCTCGACTTTTATAACTCAGCACGAGTTGTGTTTTTTTTAATTAAATGGTTGTTTAGGATTTTTTGTAAACAATAAACACTAACAAATCATAAAAAATAGAGCGAGTAATCTATGTTTAAAATGTTTATAACAAAAATCTCTGTATTTACATCTGTGGATTTTCTAAAAAAAACTTGGTTTTATTTGCAATAAAATCCCCTTTTCTTATAAATGCAATCTTATAAATATTAATTGTTTGCACAAAGTTTCTCCTTGGTATATGTACAAATGGCTCATCGATATTATCCATAATCTTTGCTGTTTTGACACTATTGCAGTTTTAAAATTTCAAATTTAGTAGTTTACATGGCCACAGAAGGGGTCATTAATCTTCACGGTGAATTGTCTATTTAACATACTCATGAGCAGATGAATAAAACTGGGCACTGTTTGACCTTTTACCAGTACAGTACAAGAATTAAAAACACCTGCAACATAGTCTTAATTTATTCTTTACTCTAAAATTTGAATTAACAAATGATTAATATGAATAAAAAAATCCGTTAATGAAACACAACACCACAACAAATCCAAATAGATATGCATCGGTCTATTATATTTGTCAATACCACTTTTCCATATACATATATATATATATAGATTACATAGGAATATAAATTTAAGGTTTCGGCATTAAAATGTTAACCTCAAACAATAAATTCAACAGACACACGGCTGGTAATCTACACACGCAGAACATTTGGTTCTGCAATGAAAACCGTGAGAGGATTTTCCGGTTGTGCTTGAGTGGAGTAATTGTCACCGCTTCAAAAGGTATGTGCATTTCTAAATCGCAATTTTCTTATTTAACTGATCAAAATGTTGAAAATCGGAGAATGCTATGCTGTGGTGAATACTTTAACGAAGAGATACATGTACCATTTACTGTTGTACAAAATCAGTTGCCCCACGAGAAATTGCCTCAAAAAGTGACATTTAAATTTTGAAATGGTTCTATTAACAAACCTACAAGTTCAAATGTACTTTTTATTCGGTCAATGGGTATGAATGTCGTTTTGATCGGTGTGTACGCTGTCCGGTGTTAATAGACATATAAATAAATCTAAAAACCTCATATTTTTCATTAAGTCATGCGTGAGGGGATCGGTTCTGATTGAGGACATCGTGAATGCGTGAGGGGACGTGAAATAATATCATTATATCCAAGCTATGAGTCTTTGAAAGTTGCCTAAATGTAGTTAGATTGTTAATGAAAAAAACACATTTGTGTGCATAAAAAAAATATGAGATAGAATTTTGAAATAAATTGTGGGAAGATAGGTATTATATGTTTTACAAAAAATAAAAAGGAAAATATTGTGTCAGCGATTTTGTTTCTTGCTACAAATAAAAGTAAAAAAAATAATTTGATTTATACAACAAATCACCAAGTTTTCTGTATATGAATAAACAGTCTTACCAATAAATTTCAAATATGTCTCCAATAAAGGCAACAGCAGTAAACCGTTGTTCGAAATTCACAAATCGATTGAGAAAAAAACAAATCCGGGTTAACAACTAAAACTGAGGGAAACACATCAAGTATAAGAGGAGAAGTACGACACAACAGAAACACAACATTAAAATGTAAAACACACAGAAACGAATAATAATATAACAATGACCATTTTCCTGACTTGACACAAGTCATTTGAAGAAAACAAAATGGTGGGATGAACCTTGTTTTATGCCATGCAAAACCTCCCGCTTTTATGGCAGTATTTAATATAACATTATAATGACAACATTACATGGCAGGACTACAATACAAGTAGATGAGAGAACATATAGAACACACTAATAATAGCTAACAAAAGGTTCCAGGTTTTAAAAAATATACGCCAGACGCGCGTTTCGTCCACACAAGACTAACCAGTGACGCTGAGATGAAAAAAGTTCGAAAGCCAAAACAAGTACACTGATGACCAAAAGTTCCAAAAAGTAGTGCCTAAAACGACTAGGGTTTTCTGCCTGGGATAAGAACATCCTTATAATATAGAATAATTCATACTTTTGCAACCAGTATTTTTTTTTATAAAATTACCATTTAGTAGATAGACATGCTAAAATCGAAGTGGTGACTAACTACAGAATAAAAACGTATGATATGATGAAAATATGAGGTTTTTAGATTTATTAAGATGTCTTTTAACACAGGACATCGTACACGCCGCCAAAAACGACATTCATACCAATTGACCGAATAAAAAGTTAATTTGAACTTGTAGGTTTGTTAATAGAACCATTTCAAAATTTAAATGTCACTTTTTTAGGCAATTTCTCGTGGGGCAACTGATTTTGTAGGAGTCCAACTCCACGTACAACAGTAAATCGTACATGTATCTCTTCGTTAAAGTATTCACCACAGCATAGCATTCTCCGATTTTTAATATTTTGATCAGTTAAATAAGGAAATTGCGATTTAGAAATGCATATACCTTTTGAAGCGGTGACAATTACTCCACTCAAGCACAACCGGAAAATCCTCTCACGGATTTCATTGCAGAACCAAATGTTCTGCGTGTGTAGATTACCAGCCGTGAGATATAAACGCTGAGTTGTAAAGGAAAATATGCAACGAGATGTGATTTTTTTTTTTCATTCGTTAATAAAAGAGAAACAGTGAAATAATAATGCTTTTTTAGCAGTCAGTTTGGCTCAATTTTAATTAAATAATCTTAGAATATTTGAGCTAGAGATTGGGTGTGCATGACGTAAGCTAAGGTATTCTATTCCTGAGGTAGAAAATTCTCAGTTTTTTCAAAATTTCAAAGTTTTGTTTACAGTTAATTTATAATTATATACATATGAATAATAACTCAAGTCAACACAGAAGAGCTGACTACTGTGCTGGTGATACCCTCGGGGAAATAAATCTCCACCAGCAGTGGTATCTATGATGAGTTTATTTACAACCACTGGGTCGATACCACAAAACTTTGAATTTTTGAAATACTAAGGCTTATCTACCTCAGGAATAGATTACCTTATCTGTATTTGGCAAAACTTTTAGGAATTTTTGGTGTTCAATGCTCTTCAACTTCGTACTTTATTTGGCCTTTAAACATTTTTTGTTTCGAGCGTCACTGATGAGACTTTTGTAGACGAAACGCGCGCCCGGCGTATATATAAATTTTAATCCTGGTATCTATGATGAGTTTATATACAACATTTTAATAGCATTTCGTTATCAAGATGATATTTGATTTCTTTGATTACAGTACATAAAAGAAATATACCGATGGATAATAAATGCGACAGTACTTATATGTCATATAATGATAATTCATTGTTACAGTCTTAGTTTTTATTTTCAGTTTAAAATTTTGATATATGTCATTCTTTGGGATAATATATAAATTGATTTTACAGGTCATGGCTTCATCTTTTGATCATTGTGGTATTTGTCATTCAAGACACATTTCTAAGCCATCCGTTTTTTGGTGCTCAGATTGCGATGAAGGACTATGCCAAGACTGTATAGAACATCACAGCTTGTCAAAGGCATCACGAAACCACAAGACTGTTCCTCTTGACGAATATCATAAGTTGCCATCATTTATCGCAAACATTAATCTGCATTGTGGTGAACACGATGAGAAGTACCAATTGTTTTGCCAGAAGCACAATGCCATGCTCTGTAGAAAATGCGTCATTTCTGAAAACCACGTTGAATGTAAAGTTATAATCCCTATTGAAGATGTCATTCAAAATGCTAAAACATCTGTAGCCTTTACAGAAATCGAGTCTTCATTCCAAGAAACGAAGGAAAATCTCAAACTTATCCTCGAGGACAGACAAAAGAATGTATCTTCACTATCAGACTCGAAACAAAAACTACAGTCCGAGATATCAGCGATTAGACGCCAGATAAATCAACATCTTGATAAAATACAAGACCATTTCATCGCTGATTTGAATAAAACTGTGGAAAATTCAACCCAACAAATACAGAGCTTCATTGCATCTCTGACGAATACCCAAAGGGAAATTGATGAGTGCATAGAAGATGTCGAAAACATAAAGAAATATGCAACAGACATGCAAACATTTTTAGGAATTAAACAATTAGAAAACAAGTTAAATGAAACGGAAAACAAAATATTGCTTTGGACAGACAGTACTGGCTTGGGTCACACCGTAGTGTCTTTTAAGATCAACTCTGTACTACAAAATATCAGTAACGAAATAACTGAGTTCGGTACACATAGCGTCTATGTACAACCATGTGAACTATCATTACACAGAAAGAAAGAGGGACAAGCACAGTTGACGGTAAGTCTGGAACCTAAAACTTCAGTTGAGCATATAACGCTGAAATTAAAAACGAAATTCAAAACTTTATGTACTGATGTGTCAGGCTGTTGTATTTTACCCTGCGGCAAACTTGTGGTGACAAACTTTGATCCTTCGTATTTGAATTTGTTTGAACCTGATGGGAAATTTGAAAAACAAATTCAAAACATAATGCTTACTATTTATGATGTTGCATGTATCGACAATGAAACTGTTGCGGTAGTATCAAATAATGAGAAGAATATTAAACTTGTAAATCTGAAATCGGGGAAAGCATTCAGAAACATTCAAACAGATTTACCTTCCAATGGTTTAACTTACAATAAAGGTAATTTTATAATTTCTTCTAATGATGGACACTTGCTGGAGGTCGGGCTAGAGGATACCAAGACAAAGATAATTGGCAGTAATGTGGTATCTACATATGTAGCTTCATTCGGGAATAATCTTTATTTTAAAATAAAAGATAAAAGTACAGTAGCGTGTCAAAACAGAAACGGGGATTTACTATGGACTTTTACAGACGAAACGGTTATAAAAGGAAATAGATGTATAACAGTAGATGAACATGGAAATCTTTTTGTCGTCGGAAAGGAATCACAAAATGTTATTATAATATCCTCTGATGGTTCAAAGCACAGAATACTCTTGACAGAAACAGACTTGTGTGGTTCTCCATGGGCAATTGATTACAACAGCGAATTGAAATCTTTGCTTGTAGCAAACGAAAAAGATGGTCAAGCATTTTTGTACAGTGTACACTACTCGTAATTATATTTTTAGCTGTTGTATTGTTTTACTCCAAATTATTTTACACGGAAAACTTTTTTTATTCAATTATGAATATGTCGTACAAATAACCTGCATAAACTTCCATTCCGGTTTTTTCTAGCACTCGTTGCATGTCATAGAAGAGAAACATAGTGATCCTTCATTCTGTCGTCGTTTGCTTCGTTATCTTTAGACATCAATAATTTTCTCGAACCTTGTTGAATTTTACGAAACTTAACAGTAGCTTTTTCATGATTAAAAGAACATCTCCGTATATTTTCAACATTTCGTATTTTACTGATAAAGGAGATTACTGAGTTGACTTCTTAGCAATTAATATTTAGAGTACATTGACAGACATCGACCTACATCGACTTTTACGAAACTTGAGCAGATGCGTCTTCGTCATCACGAGACAGTATCCAAAGTTGAATTATTAAAATATTTTGGTATTTTAGTGAAAAATAAAATTCGTGTTTTGATGACAGATGACACTTAGATGTAGACATCAACAACTTTGTCAACCCTTTATAGAATTACTAAGACTCTGACAAAAGATGCATTACGATACATAGATTACATCTTTAAAAAGTTAGAAAAATATTTGTTTCCCAGTATTTTACCATGTTTACATGTTCTATTGATATTTTATTGATATTAACGTGTTTGATTTTTAAAAAAAAACCACTTTTTTAACATTCATGGAAAGCTACGAAACTTAATATCTGCAAAATCAGGAATGGCATCTGGAGAAAACGGTTTTTCCACATCTTTCAAAGAAATGAAATAGATTTGGCAGTAAACCTTTTTTTACTACACTAAACACTACCACAAGAAATCGCAGGCGGGGCTCGGAATTCCGCAGAACTCTTTACAATCGCGAGTTCTTCTTAAATTTCTCATCATTATCCATGTTTTATCGTGTATCCGTCTACTTTTATGTAATGAAAAGATGTACAATCAGCATGCATTATACGGATACCAAATTGTGGGCAGTTATATTCTCTTCAACAAACATTGATATATTTTAAAATAAACCTTCCATAAGATTTCCTTTGTCTTTATTATTCTGTACAAGAGTATTCAATCCTTACACGTATCAATGGGTTTCTTCTTACATGAACAACACGACGGGTACCACATGTAAATCAGGATCTTATTACCCTTCCGGAGCACTTGTGATCAGCCGAAGTGTTTTGTGAGTTTCGTTTGGTGTTGTGAACTGTTATTTGTCTTTTTGTCTGTTGTCTTTTTCTTTTTCAACCATGGCGTTGTCGGTTTGATTTTTCGACTTGTTAGTTTGAATTTTTGTTTGGTATCTTACGCATCCATTTTCGATAAATAGAAATCTTATTTATCCATTATACCAGTATACAATTTAATTATGATAAGATTTTTTTTAAATTGTCTTAATATGATTTTCATTCTTGAATATTTTTTGGATTATTTGTGCTTTACTGTACGATATGAAAATTGAAAAGTAAATAAAGCTACCTCAAAATAATATGAATAATTTTTAACATCATTAGAGTAAAATTTAAAATGGAAATGGGGAATGTGTCAAAAAGACAACAACCTGACCAAAGAGTAGAAAACAGCCGAAGGCCACCATCGGGGCTTCAATATAGCGGGAAAAACGCACCCGGAGGCGAGCTTTAGCAGCTGGTATTCAAATGATTAAAAAAAATGTAATTTTTCACCTTTTTTATTCAAACATAATCACATCATATATAGCAGGATTAAAACTTCGTTTTTGCGCAAGACTCGCGTTTCGTTTACAAAAGACTCATCAGTTACGCTCGAATCAAAAAAGTTCAAAAGGCCAAAACAAGTTCGAAGTTGAAGAGCATTGAGGACCAAAAATTCCTAAAAGTTTTGCCAAATACAGCTTACTGAAGGTAATCTATTCCTGAGGTAGAAAAGCCTTAGTGTTTCAAAAATTCCAAGTTTTGTAAACAGTTAATTTTTATAATAATATTATGACAATACCAATGATAATTCATGTCGACACAGAATGCTTTACAACAATAAAAAAAAATTAGTGTTAACACCGTGCGAATAAAATAGCAATAAAATTATGTCAAAGAAGCAAAAGCGAAACAATAATAGGAAGAACCTTCCGTTAATAATGATACGATAAGTTACATTCCATTGCCTTTGTACTACCAGGGGTGATCTGAGCCGGATCTTCCCTACCAGATTACCCTAGCTTGAGTTTTTTTATTTTGCATGTTTTCCTTTGTTCTGTGCGTTTTGGCGGGAATGTCGAATCCACTATAAAACTTATAATTAATTATACTAAAAAGACTTTCTATCAAAATTTAGACTATGCTGGGTTTCGAACTCAAGACCTTAAGCATATCAACCCACGACACATACCACTACACCAGGACGACTGGCTACAAACTATCTTTTTTTATAAATCAGGCCGTTAGTTGTCATTTCGCGGCCTTTTATAGCTGACTATGCGGTATGGGCTTTGCTCATTATTGAAGGCCGTACGGTGACCTATAAATGTTTTTTTCTGTGTCATTTTTGTCTCTTGTGGACGGTTGTCTCATTGGTAATCAAACCACATTTTCTTTTTTTATATCAGTAATTTAACATACTTAAAGGAAGCAAAATATTTTTATAAGTTGAAGAGTTTACACCATTATTCAGTGGGGTTAAAACCCTATTCGTGAATAAGTGAGTTGTCAGACTGATTGTTCAATTTGACTTCAAACTTTTTCAAAAATGGGGCAAGTCGGTAAACAAGAGTGGGTCGATTTTTTTATAAAGCGGCGATCTAGTGTGGGCCGATTGGCCGGTGGAGCGAGTTGACATTGTTTCATATTTAATCATCGTGTTCGGGGTCATAAATGGCATACATAATGTATAAAGTATATTATAACGGTTGTGTGGCGTTTTAAACTAGATTTTATGAATTTTAAATGTCTTTTCGACTAATCTATAACAACTGGGATGTAAAAGAAATATCACATTCGGACTTGGTGTGTCAGTGTTAGATCACCCTCTGGCCTCCGGCCATCGGGATGATCTTACGCTAACACACCTCGTCTTCATGTGATTACTATTACATAATTTACAATCTCAGTGAGCCATACAGGTAAAATTTTAAGAGCCTCGGGTTGGTATATATTATTAAATATCGATTTATTTAAACTATCTATAGCCATTTGTTATTCTTCGTGATAACAGAAATATGGCGTCTTATTTGCTTCAAATGACGAAGTGTTGAATTTAGTAAATTGGAAGACATTTACTAATTTATGTTCTTATGTTTGACTGCATCTAAGGTATGTAAAAAAAATTAATACTGAGTAAAGGATAAAATGGATTGATCAGGGAATATTTGGTTAACATTCGACAGAACTATATCACCAAATGGTTGGTTTTCATCTCAGAATGTACTTGATGCACTTGTGCAACTGAGAAGTGTGTAGGCCTGTCCACATAATAGTTAATGTAGAAATACATGTTTCCTTTTATTATTTTTTTTTCTATTTTAAGATTCATTTTAGCTCACCTGATCTAAAGGGTTAGCCAGTTATTCACATCATTTGGCGTCCGTCGTCGTCGTCCGTTAACAGAATCAGTATTTGGGATATCTAGTTTTAAAAAGGAGACTCTCTATAAAGAGTTATAGCTCTTTATTGATTAAATTTACAACGTCGATCGCCTTATCATCCCGATAAATATAGTATAAGTGTTTAATTAAAAAACATTATCCGAAAGATAACATCTACAAACAAATCTACAGGGCCGAAATTGTTGATCAGTTTCTATGAGAAGTTATTACCCATAAAATACAATTATTACCGGTATCTATATGCAGAGACAAAATGATATCTATAGATGTAAACATTTACTTATCACCAGTGGCTTCAACAATTATTAAACCGATCAAATAAAGTAACCTTTAATAAGATCCCGACATGACAAAAGGAACAACAATTCCAAAGAGAAGAAATACTGATAAACAATAGGTTTGTCTGCTCTCATTGTGTACTATGTTGCATGGATATTTTACTAGTAAACAACATTATGAAAATGGCATACAAAAACCAAACGCTCAAATCCGAATATTTGAAATCAAAGGATATATAAAGACAGAAAACGTTGAAGAGTGTCTGTATGATTTCAAAATGTGTAAAAAAACATGTATGTATCATTAGACTTTGACAACATTGCCTTTTTATCCTTATAGTTTGGCCAAATTTGCAATGAAGGACAATCATATGTTGTTAAAAGAACAACGTTTACTTGGAAATAATTGTATATGTTCCTTTGTAGTTTATTTTTTGTGTGAACATAATTTGACATTGTATTTAACACACTCTCAACGGACTCTAATACTAAATACAAATAAACATTTATTAAAGATGTTATAGTCGATTTTAAAATGTGTATCATTACATGATGAATAGCGTTTATCTGTATTTTCCACTTACCAACTCGATTTGCATGTGGTATCATGTTCCATAGAATGGCAAACTATGTAAGAGTGAATGCCAGAGCTGCCGTGAATACGAAAAAGACTAAAGGGTTTTATTCTAGTCATAGTTGATATCCTACATTGAACATGGGTAACATCCGGTGAATAGATCAGGTGGTTTTTTAAGTTAAATGTATCAAAGATCAATGTACGTCACTGTTTGTCTTTGATGAAAGATGTTCGTTGTTGTTCTGTGGTTTTCATGTTGAGTAGACTGTCATATTATTTCTGTGTACGATTCTCTGTGATGAGTGTTCTGGCGTCTGTTTGTGCTGTATTTCTGTCACGTAGTGTTGTCATTTAAGTTATATTTTGTAACATTGTCATTTAAAGTGGGAGGTTTGGCTAGCCATAAAACAAGATTCAACCCACCATTTTTTATTCAAATGAACTGAACCAATTCAGGAATATGGCAGTTGTTTATATCAAATAGTTTGTTTCTATGTATGTTGGCTTTTAATAAAAATAATACCAAAAATCGGACAAGCGTTTGGAGCTCTGCAAGAGAAAAATACATTCCTTTCTTTACAAGGAATTTTTCAAAAGTATATCGTGTGTGTAGTGTCATTCGATTCATCGAGATGATTAAGGTTAGATAAACAATGTTTTCCTTGGTAAAAAAAAATCTAACAGTACACGCTTTCACAAAAGTTTATGTTATTATACAAAATGAAACGCTTTCGTCGAGGAAACGTGTCCTTTCTATTTCTTCTTTTTGCCTTTTATATTTGACAAGTATAAATATAGACATCATGGATATATATAGCTTTGTAACTCTTTGTAAAAAACGTTAATTTACTTTCGGAAAGACTTCAAGGTCCAATTGAAAAGTATGTGTAAGAAACTAAGACTAAAAGGATGATTAAAGATTATTCAACATGTTTACATATATATCCGTATCTTGCTGATTTGTGTTCTCATTTAAAACATATATATGAGCTGACTTTTATCGGTTGAGAACTTTATGTAATTCCTAATATAGATCAATAGATTCTAATATTTTGCTTTTTCAGGTCATGACGACTTCTTTTGAAAATTGTGGCATTTGTACTTTACGACACATATCTAAGCTGCCCGTGGTTTGGTGCTCAGATTGTGATGAAGGTTTATGCCAAGACTGCAGAGAACACCATAGTCTCCTAAAGGCAACACGAAACCACATCATTATTCAAATTGCTGAATACCAAAAATTACCATCTTTTATTGCAAACATTAAACTGCACTGTAGTGAACATGATGAAAAATATTTGCTGTTTTGCAATAAGCACAACCAACTTTTATGCGGAAAATGCGTCATTTCTGTAATCCACAAGGAATGTAAAGAAATATTTTCTGTTGAAGATGTGGTTCAAAATGCTAAGACATCTGTTGCCTTTACATAAATCGAATCATCACTTCATGAACTTCAAGAGAACGTCAGCCTTATTCTCAAAGACAGACAGAAGAATTTATCTTCAATATCTACATAAGAGAAAATCGAATCCGAGATATTAGCACTTCGAAAGCATATAGATTCTCACCTTGATAAAATGCAAGACAATGTTTTAGCCGAACTGAACACAACTGTGGAAAATTCAACCAAACAAATGCAAGGCTTCATTGCGTCTCTGAATAAAAACCAAAATGAAATTAACGAGTGCATAAAAGACGTAGAAAACATAAAGAAACATGCAACAGGTATGCAAACATTTTTAGGAATTTCTCATTTAGAAAGAATAATAAATAAAACAGAAAATGACCTGCAGACTTGGATTAAAGGTGATAGTTTGTTCACACCGTAGTCTCTTGTCAATTAAACACATCATTACAAAATATCAGTAAAGAAATAAATACATTCGGAAAAACTATTATAGAAATTCGACCATGTGAACTGCCATTACAAAAAAAGAAAGCGGGACAAGCGCAATCATTGAAAACAAACGTCCAGCCTAAAATTCATGTTGAGAATATATCATTGGATTTGAAAACGGAAATAAGTACGACAGCTTTCAATGTGTCAGGCTGTGACATATTTCCTAGTGGGAATTTCGTTGTATCAGACTTTGACCCTTCTTATTTGTTATTTTTTACACCCCAAGGAAACATTGAAAAAAAAATCACCAATATTATGCCGAATATATATGATGTTGCATGCATCAACAACGAAACTGTGGCCACAATATCATATACTGAGAGGAACATCAAATTACTGAGTGTAAAATCGGGAGAAGTTTTCAGAAGCATTGAAACTAGTTTTTCGTCGCGTGGCTTAACTTATTCTGAAGGCAAATTTATATTTTGTCCTGATAAAGGACAAATACAGGAAGTCAGTTTAGTGGATGATAGGATAAATATAATTGGCAATAATCTGGTCTCAACTTGTGTGGCTTCATCAGGCAATAATATATTCTCTAAAAAGAGAGCCACGAATACGATAGTCTGCCATAATAAAATTGGAGATATTCTATGGACCTTTTTAAACGAAACCGTTCTGACGGGATCTAGTGGCATAGCTGCAGATGAACATGGGAATATTTTTGTCGTCGGGGGCCAATCAAAGAACGTAGTTGCGATAACTTCGGATGGCTCAGCGCACAAAATACTCCTGTCAGAAAAAGACTTGTGTAATTCACCTATGGCGGTCTGCGCTATAATAGTAAATTAAAGTATTTGCTTAATTGTTGCTAACGAAACTGACGGGCACGCATTTTTGTATAGTGTAAATTACGAATAACTGTATTATATGTTTTTATACTATGTAAAGCAAAACAGATTTAAAAGGCACAAATGATGTCATATTTTCGTGGTTATAAATTCGCACAAATTCGTTCTTTATTTTGATACATATATGCTGATAAATTGCAGCTGCAAACATTTGCGAATGAACCAAACGTGTGGTCATTTTAAATTTTTTTTGTCATTCAATTGTACATGTGTCTTTTACAATTTTAGGACCATTTTAAGTTATTGTTAAACAATGACAAGACGCTCACATATCTTACTAGACAACGGTTAACTGCTATGATATATCTATTGTCAATTTGTGTGTAATTTTTGTATATGTATTAACCTCTATAATCAAGATTTATTTACATCATATGTAACAATATTGTTTGTAAATTTTTAACTTAACCACTCGATTATAGAGCAGGTCAAAACTAATCTCACTATCTTGGTAGTTATACATTTGAAGCACACACAAATGATAAAAAGAATAAACAGTTAGTCTAAGATATAACGACAATATTCAAAAGGTAAAATTTATCACGAGCTTATAACACACAATAACGCTTCATTTAATTCGTGTCAAAGTATAAAAAAACAAAGTTTCCAAATTACATGGATGCCCCACTCGCACAAACATTTTCTAAATTCAGTGGACCATAAAAATTGGGGTTAAAACTATAATTTGGCATTACAATTAGAAAGAGGATATCATATAGAAAACATGTGTACTAAATTTAAAGTTGATTAGACTTAAACTTCATCAAAAACTTCCTTTACCAGAAACTTTAATACAAAGCGGGACAGACAGACGGACGGACGCACAAACCAGAACAAATAATGAACATAAATGAGACATAAAAAATTCTTTTCAATTTAGTGGTCATCCTGTTTGATGATAGACTCAAGGTAGTGTTCTATACATGCTGTTTTATTTTTGAGACATATGACTGAAGGGTTGGTTGTCAAGAGGTCTTAGTAGTCCAACAACTATATCATAACTAGCCAATCAACATTTCGAATCCCGCACGTGGCATGTGATTCCGACTCTTCTCATGAGAAAAGTCGGTAGTCACACCGAGTTCCTCAACCAATAAAAACTGACCTCCATGAAATAGCTTATATAGTGCTGAAAGTAGCATAAAATACCACTCTTTTAAATAATTTGATTGGTGCTGTTGGTGTGTTGCATTGTGTGTAATGTATTTGGTAATTCCTTAAATATTCTTTGTATAATTTGCCGATATTACAATCCTTTGTTTTCTGAAGATGTTTATATTTAACTGAGACACAACTTATAGCTTTGCTTTAACATGTTTAAATTTTACAAAGATGTGTTTTAAATTGCTGGTAATTCCATTGGACACTATTGTGGCTTGACCTCGGAACAGTTTTTTAAGCTTATTTCTATAATCATCTACCTCCTCTATTGTTACATACGAAGCAATGGAGTTCAATATCCTGTCCTGGTCATGTTGACTTATTTGTAGATCTTGTTCGGTTGATTTTTCTTTAATAGGTTCTATCTATTTATTATAGTTTAAGAAATATATTCTTTAGGGAGCTACCATTTTATTTTTATGGGGGGCTAGGATGAAATTTGAAAAAAATTAGGCAGGACAGGAATTTTGAATAAAAAAAAAAGGCAGGATGAGACACTTGCAAAAAAAAAAAAGGAATGAGGAAAACCCGAATTTCCGTGGATATTTGATTTCGTGGTTTTGCCAATCTCTGCATACAAAGAGCCTATACAAAATGTGTTATTCGTTGAACATTTGAATTCGTGGTTCACCTGTTCCCACGAAAACCATGAAAATTGGTATCCAACGAATGATAATGAATACACAGTACGGAATAATGGCACACATTGTAAGAGCAAAAGATAATAATAGAGTACTGAAGAACACAGTTCAATTCTATTTGCCAGCATGGAAAAAGGACATTTTAAAGACTGTTGGATATAGTTATCAAAGACTAATAATTTGATACACTAGACTCGAGTTTCGTCATCAGTGACGCAGTAGAAATTAAGACAAAAAAGTACCAAGTTGAACAGCATTGGAGACTCTTTAAGTTCCAAAAAGGAGTGCCAAATACAGCGAAGGTAACATACACATGGAAAAAAGCATTGCAACACCAAATTGCAATTCAAATTAAAAAAAACACTCTTTATTTTTTTTGTGATATAACTTGTTGAAATAGAACTAGTTAAACATTATTTAAATATCACCCGAGTTAAATCAATAAATATCGACTCGATAAGTTCTTATCTGCACATGCAGCTACTGTACTCGTAAACAATAAAACAGTTGTTTTTATCCTCATTGTTTTCAACACTTTAAATATTAACCAAGGTTTATAAAGTTTTGTGATTGACACCTTAAAATTGGTCATCCACAACTCATAACTGCAGCAAGATGCAGATAAACAGCATGAGAGAAGCAGGTATGTCACTGTGACAATTTCACGTATTGTTGGTCATTACCATTCCACTATAAGTCGTTTTAAGAATAAAAATCAGGCAACATATACGTTGTTAAAGACCTTCCGAGAACTAGAAAACCTCCTATAACATCTGCTAGAGAAATTAAGCATAACGAAGGTTGGTCAGAAGGAAACCCATTGCAAACAATCCAATCCTAAAAAGAGAGTGATGACCATACAGAAGCCTTTAAACAAGAACTGTTCGAGATCGGCTCATCGCTACTGGTTATCGTGCGATAAGACCCTTTCGGGGACCTTTGCCTACGAACAGACACACAGTTGCCCGTATCCAATAGAGTACAGAGCTCGCCAAAGTTGGAAATAAACATCTTGGAGGAAGATCCGTTGTTCCCATGGAATTCGGTTTATCTTCCTTGGCCCGATCGTAGCCCATATTTGAACCATATCGATCATATATTGGACACTATTGGGCGTAAAGTGCACGAAAGGACACCCCAGTTCAAACACGTCATGAAATAAACAATACCCTTCGTCAGGAATTGTTGCTGCTACCTTCAGTAAGGTCTTGATCACTCACCTGCTGATAGAGCACCTTCTGATATAGCACCATCAGCTGGCGATACGGCACCTTTTTTGGAAAATTTGATTTGCCTCCCTTTGCACAGTGTCTTAAGTTCTCAGAGAAAAACTGTTATTGGTATCATTTTACCTTTGCCAAAAAACATTTTACGAGATGTGTTCTTCCACCACCATTTTTAAAACTTAAAAAAAATATATCCACAAATGTATTTTCACAAACAGATCTAATTAACTATTTTCTTCTCATTTTAACATAATTTAAATTGTTTTGTCGGGATTTGTTTGAATGAATATTTTGAAAATGTAAGTATTTTTTAATTGGCTTTGTAGTATCTCCTTTAGATTTAAATAGTATGTAAACTATAAGCTAAAAGAATAAGATTTAATTTTTGTTCTAAATATTTTTCATATAACTCACCAATAACGATGCCTGCCCTGTTACATATGTAACACTCCCAAACGTGTCCTTCCCCCCAAACGTGTCCGATTCTCCCAAACGTGTCTTTTCTCCCTAAACGTGTCCGGAATGTACAATATTTCCCAAACGTGTCCGATTTCATAACCCCCAAACGTGTCCGATAATTGTTATTCGCCAAAACGTGTCCAATATTTAACGCCAAAACGTTACACGTCTTTTAGCGCTTTTACATGTATCTCTTAAATAAAATCGCTGATAACGTTTACGGCAATTCTATGATGGGAGACACACGTGATGAAGATGTCATTTATCAGATTAAGTTAGTTCGATGTAGGTTTTTAATGATTATAATAATTGCAAAATTAATCTGTTATTATTAAGTAACTTTGACTGCAGTTGTTTATTGTCCAGTTGTAACTTTGTTAATTATTTTGTACTTATAAACTCCGATGATGCCTTTTATATTTATCCGAATATTGCATGGCGGGGTTTTAACAGTATTTTTTTTACTTTTGTCAATAGTCTGTGTGTATTTCAGAAGCCCATCAAATTATAAACTTGTTATCCGTTAAATTTTAGGTTTCCACCATCACTAAAGACACACGATAAGAAACATAACGTCCAGTGTTAAATATTTCATGCATAAGTTTTATAGATTCTTTTTTTTTATGAATATTACTGTTATGTGATCAACGCCGGTTCTAAATGCAAATTTATTTTGTAGTGTATAAATAAACTTTAGAATGTTGATTACGTATTGTCCAGTTGCAAGTACTTTATGCATATTTAGAGCGCACAATAGTTTTGCAAGTTTTAATGTTTTTAAAGTTGTACTGTACACATTAACTTTAAACTAAACTTTAAACTGATGATCGCGTATTGTAAAGTTGCAAGTATGTCATGCATATTTAGAGAGAACATACAAGTTTTAATGTTTTTGCAGCTCTATTTAGAGAGAACATAGGCTACCTGTTTTTTTCTTGTTTTTTTGTTTTTTTTACATTTAAACATACATGTTTTAATGTTTTTACTGTTCTTTTGTTAAAATAAACTCTAGACTGCTGGTTGCATATTGTCCAGTTGCAAGTATTTCTTGCAAATTAGAGAAAACATACAAGTTTTAATGTTTTTTTTCAGTTCTACTGAATAAATTAACTTTAGGCTGTTGATTGCGAATTGTCCAGTTGTCAGTATTTCATGCATAATTAGAGAGAACATTAAAGTTTTAACGCGCAGAGAAAGGGACACTTTGACCCGTTAACTGTACTGTTTAACTCAACATGTTTGCTTACAATTTACAAACGAAATAGCCGAAATGACGCCCCCACTTTAAGCCAGTTTAATTCTTCCGTTTTGAAAAAGTACTAACGTGCTTATGTATATTTTTAATGAAATGGTAAAATTAGTATACGTTAATGAAATAGCAATAACCAAATAACGCTTGATATGGACACGTTTTGGGGATTGGACACGTTTGGGGGCTAGTTGAGAAATGGACACGTTTGGGCGTTTATACAAATGACACGTTTTGGCGCAGTTTTCAACTAGACATGTTTGGGGGAATCGGACACGTTTGGGGGGAAGGACACGTTTCTGAGTGTTACATATATATGAATGAAGTTCTGGATGGGATGTTTATATATTAGAGAATAATGGACAAAGACAACAGAATGGACGCAAAAAAGGAAATAAAAACTTATCTACTTTTACTTGAACTACATGAATAGTGATTTTTTAAAAGGTAAAATATCAACATAAAAACTCTCTGTGCATGACACCTCGAATATCCACATGGCTATTGCTTAAAAAATCGCGTTAATAATTTAAATTCCACTGCCGCTAGTTGAAGTTATCTTAAAAACTAAGCATAATTTCACAATAGGGACCATTGTGTTAAAGGAGACAATGCCTCTACAGCTAGATTATTCAACAAATACACACATGGATATCCACAAATATTCTAATAAGAAGACAGTCGAAAAAAAATCAAGACCACTACAAAGGGGGGTGTTGATAAACAGTGGACACGGAATACGGAACGGAAACGGAAATTAATGTAAATATGGACGCAGTTTAAGCAAGGATTCGTTTAGTATCTAGATGTGTAGGCGATGCAATACCCGCAATTAATCAAGGCAGGCTGAGCATCTTTAAAAAGCACCATGGAAGAACACACAAAATCTCACGCTACATAAGACATTATATCTTATTATACTTCTTATATCATGTCAAAATGTGGGCTTCTGATTGGTCAATACGAAGGAGGCAATTGACTATATCCCATTGCAAATGCTTTACAAGAGAGTTAATTGGTTCACGCACCAAATTTGTGGGCCAAAAATATGGAGGTTTTTTTGTGTAAAAAAGTGCAAAGTATTATATAAACAATCTGTATATTGAGTTGACCTTAATCCTCAATTGCCAGAACTGGCCCAATCCAATTAGTTATGATAATGCTATAGATTATAACTAATTGTGAAGTTAATAAAATCGAAATTCTTTTAAGCGCAGTTGATTAAAAGGAATATCATCTAATTCATTTTCAAGACTTGATTTTGACTCGTGACTATCAAAGCGGCATCTACTAACAAAATATTTGTATTCCTCATCTCAGATATGGACTTAAACGCAGCCTTTCACCTCGTTTACTCATCCATGAATTTATGTCAAGATGACATATTTTTTAGGACTCTCGATTCTGACCATTAAAGAGGCATCTACTGACAAAATATTATATCTCCATGAGTTGTATCTCAGATATGGATTCTTACTCAAACTTCGATCAGTTACTCATTTGTAAAATGTAGGTTAAGATTCCTTATTTTTATCAGGACCCCTTGGTGATATACAAGACGCATCAAATCTCAAGAACTATGACTTATACTTCCATGGATATATGGACTTCATTTTGTGACGGACAGATGAAACACTATATCCCTCCCCGAACTTCGTTTGACAAAGAAAATAAAAATCTTAAAGCAAACAATTAAATGTCAAATTATTCCTCTCAGTAAAAGTTGAGAAGAAGACATTGCGCACGATGTTGGTACTACTTAAACTCCGAACAGTGATCGTTTCCGTTCCGGAACTTTTTTCCTTTACTCCATCATTAGTGTAGAGTATTATGCGGACCCTTATGCGGATCGGAGCTGGAACTGGAGAGTGAGGGTACTACTTAGCGTTTGACGACGTTCCTCAACATAAGGCGATTATGACCATTTTAAAGGAAGTTTCTGGCGTTCAAGCATACTATTGATGAGGTCAATGTACTGTATGGTTTTTGGTAACCGATTTCGGTTTATCTGAAAAAATGCATAGTTTTAAAAATATAACTCAAAGTGGTCGTATAGATATATTTTTTATGAGTTTCATTTAAAGGAGTCGTCAGTCGTTCCATGCATATTAGACAATTTTCCTTTCGGCAGCAGTTCGCATTATTAGATCAGATACATTAATTTTGCAAATTTACACAGATTTATTTATAAATTAGATTTTGAATTCATATTCTTCTATATTTTGCATATTTATACATTTGTTCATACTCCTTTTGTTGCATTTTTTCCCGTTTCCGTTTCCTTTCTATATTTTATCATTTCCCGATGCTTTCTTTGTCGCAAAATATTTAGGAAGTTAAACGTTCGGGATTCATGTTTTAAATTATCTCATTCTCGTATTTGTGTGGCATATAAATAAATCCTTTTTTTTTTAAATTGCCAGCAATGGGTGTTCTCTATCTTATTGTATCAACAAAAAAATATTACTTCAGACGATTTGAAACTTGCAGATGGACAATGTTCCTTATATAAAACAAATATGATATGAAAAAAACCCTAAGATCCCGATATTTCTTTATATCAATCTCATTTGGTCAACATTTGAATTTAAACTTAAACTATGCCTTTCTCATACATTGGTTGTATTGTAATTTATACATGTATTTTTATTTTAATTCGAATCATGTAAACTGGAAAAAAATAATGACGATATAAAATTAAAAACCAGAGCATGACATCAATTACGTTTTGCGAACGTTGGGACGACACGGCTATACTTTTTGAAACGATCTAAAAATATTTTTGCCTAACGAAAAAATATTAAACACTATATTGTTTAAAAAGAAAAACAGAAAAACCTTTACCACCAAGTTTTATTTTCTATGATCTAACCATGCTTAGATTGACAGCTTGTTAAAACTCAATTTTAAAGAAAATACAGCGTTGGGACAAGATGGCTATACTTTTTGAAGTCATTGCAATAGAAACTATACGCATGGTTTTCGGTAAAAAATATCATGAACCAGGAGAATAGAAAAAAACACTTTCAAAATTTAATAAATATTTTTCCTCTCAGCTTTTTCAATTTCACGGTATAAATGTGCAACCTCGAAATATACTTACCTTGTATAACCTTATTATGCTTGGACTTTTTTTCAGACTGTTTACAAAAATAACTTTTTTCGGATTTAGACTGTGTACCTCAAATGTTTTTACAGAAAAAAATGTCTTCACCGAAAACCCCAGAGCTGAAACGTGTACATTTCAGGTTAACGGGGACAATACTCTGTACCGCTTTTTTGTCATTTTTGCACGATGTATTTTAACAAAGACTGTCAGTGGTTCAGACTAGTATTTGTCAAAGACATGTCTACTAAGATAGTGAATCCTGCATTCGATTAGGGGCTGTTCGATTCATTCACAGAAATTTTGCAAATGTCGAAAAAAGAATACACCCTTTTCTATTCAAAATAGATATTCTACATTATAAGGTGTCGACGTAAAGTTAAGAATGGAACTTGAATAACTTTTAAAAGTTTAATTCAAAACAAGACTTTAACACATATGCATTATGATATTCACACCAACCTTCAAAGATAGGTCCCTTGTATGATGCTTTGTCCGTTTCATTCTCAAATATCTTTTTTGGTTAATAGCTTTTCTCTATAATAGTTGACCAAAGCTATAAATAATCTTGCATATAAATTCTTCTACTCATCTACGTATTAGAATTTTACAAAGATTTAGAATTATGTCCAGCGGCATATATTACAGTCATATCCGGATTCTTTATTATGCGATGCTGAAAAATTCCTATTGTCAAATTCAATTTCAATTAGATATAGAAGTTTAACAAAATTAAATTCTGTTTGTGAAACGTCTGAAAAAAATTATTCATTGTTGGTCTTTAACGCCACTGTTATCATTTGTTTGCTATTTCATGGCGGCCAGGTTTTTTTTATTGTGTAGAAAGCTCGAGATCCCGGATGGAACCACTCACCTTCGGCTGGGAAACTTACAATTATAGTTTTGAGACGAACCCAGCTACCACTTGTGGGGTTCAAACTCTAAAATAAGCAATTAAGCAATAATTTGTACTTATGACAGAAGCTTCTTTCTCACTTTATCCACTTTTCGATTGATAGATAGTTTTTTTTTTAATGCAAATTGAATATAGCAAGAGATTTTAAAAGAATTGATGAAATATAAAAACATTTCCTAAATCTATATTTTTTTAAAAGATATGTTTGTCGTTGAGATGATGTCTCGTTAAGGAAAATTTGCATATATATCTGGATTCCAGTCAATTCACGCACATATCTTTTGGCTATTTATGTTGCTAGGTTGCTGTCTCATTGACGTTTACCCCGTATTGACATATTGATGCACAATACATAAATATATATTTTAAAGCATGAATAAAAAATAGTATGTCATGCTTAATAAAGCGAAGAACAAATGCAAAAAAAAAAACTCAAAGAACTGAATAGAAAAAGACGAAATGATCTGATTTTCAAAAATGACCTGTTTGGTCGCTCGTAATCGGTTGTCTATGAATATAGTTCCTGTCATTTTGTATGTATGTCAACTTTAAGTACTGTGTTTTTTACATCTAAAAATATATGGCTACAAGTATTAGTTATGTTATTTCTTTTATAGAGAACTGTATGATATAATTTTCATTATGCTTTAGATCATTAGGGCACTGTGGCACTATTTGTCAAATTGTATGAAGGACAATTCTGCCTATTCACGCAGCGACTATTCGCATGTGTCTTGTGACTTCATTTCATGTGTAAGCAGTTCCGAATTAGTAAATTCTTGGTATACGCCAAGACGAGCATCATCTTTTCAACGTTTGTTTCATTTTATAGACTGTGTACCTCAAATGTTTTTACAGAAAAAATGTCTTCACTGGGAACCCCAGAGCTGAAACGTGTACATTTCAGGTTAACGTGGACAATACTCTGTACCCCTTTTTTGTCATTTTTGCACGAGGTATTTTAACAAAGACTGTTAGTGGTTCCGAGTAGTGTTTGTCAACGACATGTCTACTAAGATAGTGAATCCTGCATTCGATTAGGGACTGTTCGATTCATTCACAGAAATTTTGCAAATGTCGAAAAAAGAATACACCCTTTTCTATTCAAAATAGATATTCTACATTATAAGGTGTCGACGTTAAGTTAAGAATCAAAATCAGTCACGTCTCAGTCATTACAGCTGAACGGACGTGCTGGGCCAGCTCTCCTTTACCCGCTATCTTCGATGAGGGTTTACAGTTAGATATCAACGACTTACTACTTAAGATGACAGAAACCGATCCATGCCGTACAGATAGACGTAGTAGTTGGCGTACCCGCGTTAACATGCACTCCAAAACCATTGTATTATGGGGAGTGTTATGCCGATTAACGTCCGAGGGCTGTATCCTAGGCTGTTGGGTGATACGACCTTCATTTCACTGCCTCACGGCTTTGGTCCTGATAATGCTTTCTGTCATCTTTCGAACTACGTCCGAGATCATCTACCAGTACTCCATCATCGAGGCTAGCGGGCTGCCAAGCTGACCAAACTGGCCCTGAAAGCAGCCGTTAGTGAAGAATAAACAACAAAATAGTCAAAAACCAAAAACAACTCACCAAAACCAAGATGGCGGCCTCCATATTGCGACCTCTACTACTTGTTCCTGACCCATGGCACCAGAATATTTAAAGCTCACCAAACGCCTTCGGGCACCGAGCCGACCGTGCGAGGGCTGAAAGGCCAGTCAAGGTCGTTAAACACCACCACATATATAAGTTAAGAATGGAACTTGAATAACTTTTAATTGTCAGAGTTTTCTATGTGTTCGACAAAAGAACTGTATTTGTTACTTACTAGTAAACTATGTCAGCATCCTATTTGCTATAAAAAGTGGACGGAAGTTTTTGAGATTGAAGAGAATGATCTTTGAAAAGTATGGAAAAACGTTAATTTTTATTGGAAACCATCTATATTAATGGATCTAGATTTCAAAATAGCACATTATTGTATTTTCACAAAATCTAAACTTATGACTATGAAACTTATAAATTACAATGTATGTGATGTATGTGAAAAGGAAGTAGAAAATATCACTCATTTATTTCTATTATGTTCTGAATTAGTAGAATTTCATTTGTTTATGCAAAAAAAGTTGTCAGTTTTATTTGATAATGTTGATTCTGACAAAATTGATAATTTAGTGTATGAAGAGGTATTTATGTTTGGTTTATTTGGATCTATCAAAGGCGTAAATGTAAGTTTTGTCAATTTCATGTTATCTGTAGCGACATATTGTATCTTCAGAAGAAGGAATTTACTTAAAAATTTAAACAGTAATGTTGATCTTATTAGACTATTTAAATACACTGTAAAACATTATATAACTTACCTGTATGAATATTTGTGTGATGCAAGATGTATAAGAAATGTTTTGAGAAACACTTTTTAAAGAATAATATTCTGGTACAAGAAACCGAAGGTGTCATAACATTTAATTTCTAATTATTGTGCTGATTATATATGTGATTATACTTAAAAACATTGCCTTGTGATATTTTTGTGTAATATGTAATATATCTGTTGTATATATATGTTGAAGAATTGAATAAAGATTAAAAAAAAAAAGTTTAAATTAAAACAAGACTTTAACAAAAGGTTGCCACATATGCAATATGATGGACACACCAACCTTCAAAGATAGGTCCCTTGTATGATGTTTTGTCCGTTTCATTCTCAGATATCTTTATAGGTTAATAGCTTTTCTCTATAATAGTTGACCAAAGCTATAAATAATCTTGCATATAAATTCTTCTACTTATCTACGTATTAGAATGTTACAAAGATTCAGAATTATGTCCAGCGGCACATATTACAGTCATATCCGGATTCTTTATTATGTGATGCTGAAAAATTCCTATTGTCAAATTCAATTTCAAATAGATATAGACTAGCATAACAAAATTAAGATCTGTTTGTGAAACGTCTGAAAAAAATTATTCATTATTGGTCTTTAACGCCACTGTTATCATTTGTTTGCTATTTCATGGCGGTCAGGTTTTTTTATGGTGTAGAAAGCTGGAGATCCCGGATGGACCCACTCACCTTCGGCTGGGAAACTTACAATTATAGTTTTGAGACTAACCTAGCTACCACTTGTGGGGTTCAAACTCTAAAATAAGCAATTAAGCAATAATTTGTACTTATGACAGAAGCTTCTTTCTCACTTTATCCACTTTTCGATTGATAGATAGGTTTTTTTTTTAATGCAAATTAAATAAAGCAAGAGATTTTAAAAGAATTGATGAAAGAAAAAAACATTTCCTGAATCCATAGTTTTTAAAAAAAATTGTTTGTCGTTGAGATGATGTCTCGTGAAGGAAAATTTGCATATATATCTGGATTCCAGTCAATTCACGCACATATGTTTTGGCTATTTATGTTGCTAGGTTGCTGTCTAATTGACGTTTACTCCGTATTGACATATTGATGCACAATACATGATATATATTTTAAAGCATGAATACAAAATAGTATGTCATGCTTAATAAAGCGAAGAACAAATGCAAAAAAAACCTCAAAGAACTGAATAGAAAAAGACGAAATGATCTGATTTGCCAAAATGACCTGTTTGGTCGCTAGTAATCGGTTGTCTATGAATATAGTTCCTGTCATTTTTTATGTATGCCAACTTTTAGTACTGTGTTTTTTACATCTAAATATCTATGGCTAAAAGTATTAGTTATGTTATTTCTTTTATAGAGAACTGTATGATATAATTTTCATTATGCTCAAGATCATTAGGGCACTGTGGCACTATTTTTCAAATTGTATGAAGGGCAATTCTGCCTATTCACGCAGCGACTATTCGCATGTGTCTTGTGACTTCGTTTCATGTGTAAGCAGTTCCAAATTAGTAAATTCTTGAGTATACGCCAAGACGAGCATCATCTTTTCAACGTTTGTTTCATTTTATAGACTGTGTACCTCAAATGTTTTTAGAGAAAAAAATGTCTTCACTGGGAACCTCAGAGCTGAAACGTGTACATTTCAGTTTAACGGAGACAATACTCTGTACCCTTTTTTTGTCATTTTTGCACGAGGTATTTTAACAAAGACTGTCAGTGGTTCAGACTAGTGTTTGTCAAAGACATGTCTACTAAGATAGTGAATCCTGCATTCGATTATGGGCTGTTCGATTCATTCAAAGAAATTTTGCAAATGTCGAAAAAAGAATACACCCTTTTCTATTCAAAATAGATATTCTGCATTATAAGGTGTCGACGGTAAGTTAAGAATGGAACTTGAATAACTTTTAAAAGTTTAATTTAAAACAAGACTTTAACAAAAGGTCGCCACATATGCATTATGATGGACACACCAAATTTCAAAATATGTCCCTTGTATGATGCTTTGTCCGTTACAAAACAAATTAAGGATGTTCCCTGGTCAATTAAGACATCTTGTTTAAATTATTTTTAAATCTTGTTTTTTTCTACAATTTAAACCATTAAGATAGTTATTCATTTAATTTAGTTGCAATACAGGTTAATTGGTTTCATTTTGATTATACCAGAATCAAAATCTTAAAAGCGTGATTGACACTCACAAACTTTAAATATCGGATCAAAAAGTTGCAGGAGTAAATAAATATGACTTATCTTCCTTCTTTCAGTTTCACCATAGATATATGGGTCATGGTGGAAACAGGATACCCTACGACAGAAATCCCCATATTGTGTACTGAGAATCATAACATATGTTTGTGGATAGAAAACAGCATTGTGAATGGACAGTATATTAACTCAACAGTACAGGCTGCCTTGGCTGTCACTACAGATCAATGGACAAGCGTGGTACTGATATATGATGAAACTGGTAATTATATATAGTACATCCATTTAAATTTGTATTCAAATTTTTTTTAAACATATTTATTTATAGTGGATTGGGAAACAAGTTATTGCAACTTACATTAATCCCTATCTACTTTGTGGGTGCAAGCTGTGCTGCCTTGAAGTGCCATTAGCATGCTCTTTTTTTAAATCTATATGGGTGTCTTTTACGAGCAAGAGACATGGCTCTCTCTTAACATGGTTCAGCCATTTTTCGTCCCCTTCTGATGGCCCATACACACAAATGGTGTCAAGGGAGACTTCATGTTCAATGGCAAATGTGTGCTTTTAAAAAAAGAGCCCGGGGAGTTCAGCTCTAAAAAAGGTGACTAAAAAAATGGGGGGATAGTTTACTAAGTGAAATGGCCTAAAATAGTATTATTTGTGTGAATTTTCAGCTTATAATGCTTCTGATATAATAAGAGAATCATTTAGTATTTGGTCTGACACTTTAGTAATGTTGAGTAAGCAATTCATCTATAAAATTCTATGCAAATTAGTTCCCATGACTTAAATAATGATGAATCTTTAAGTAATTACAACTTTATCCCTTTTCAGATTGTGCATTGAAGCTTTATATTGATGGAACATTGTCCAGTCAGACAACAGATATAAAACCAGTAGATTTGGTAAGAGTAGATACTGTGAATTCTTTTAGTTTCACCCTGCTACATATCCATATACCTGTCTCAAGTGATGATGGTTGTCTTTAGTTATAAAGTTAATGTTTGTCATTTATGAAATTTGATGTTGATGAAATTTTATAGACTGTTAAATTTTATTATATTTACTAATTTATCATAATGCATGTACCAATGCCTAGGAAATGAACTCATCATAGACACCAGAATAAAAAAAAGATGTCACCAGACATGCATTTCATCTACACAAGACTCGTCAGCAAGTGATGCTCAAATGAAAAAAGTTAAAAAGGCCAAATGAAGTATGAACATGGCTGTAATATTATTTTCTATGATCTTTGTTATGATTACAGGTGTCTAAATTATTGCTTAAATTTATAAATTTTTTTGTTTTTATTGCAGAGTCAGTATTCATCCACAGCAGACACATTCCTGTACTTAGGAACAGATGTCAGTAACTATTACCAAGGTTATATTGATGAGGTATGTACTAATAGCATGTGTTTAAGTCAAAGCTTGAATAATTTTCAAGGTTAATTTTTAGACTATTTGCATTTAAGAAATTTTGCATAGATTTTACTTCAGCAGGTTTTAAAAAAAGTTGACATTATGGGCAGTCTTCAAGCTTAACCACAAGTCCTGCGGCATTGGCTTGTAAAATTGCTTTCGGGCTTGTAAAATTCTTCTGTACAAGCCAACAAAATCTAACTAAAATTTCAAAAAATTGAGCTTCTGGCTTGTGGACTCAAAAAAATTAAGTGTGAAGGCTGTATGGGTCTGGTTTTTATCATTATTATTAACTTGAAATTTGTTTGCATAAATAAATGTAGAATCTGGAAATGGTCGAATTGATTCCAAAGTTTTGAGAGTCTACCCAATATGTATTAACTTTTGAAACCTATGTTTAGACACTATGTTGTCTGTACGTTATATAGAATTTTGATTTCAAATCACAATCACATCCATTATTCTATCACCTTGTTCCCCTACAAGAAGAATGAAATTAATTGTGAAACTTGGATCTAAAAAAAAATTAGAGGGGGATTAGGCTTATAATTTTGTCATCTTTACTATTAAAAAAAAAAAAAATTTGTAGAGATTTTTTGTTTTTGAAAACAGAAATTTAACATTGGTGGAGAAAGGATGTTAAACTTCATAGATAAATTTACATTGTCATGCTTCTGAATACTAAATTCAAAAGTTATTGGGATAGCGTTATATCATTATAATTAAAACTCACATTTTGAAATTTACATGAATTAAACCGAATTTTACTAAATCTTGCAAACATTAAATTCCTTTTAGTGTAAAATGACAAAATTTGCAATTATAAATGCACACAATTTACAGTATTTTATATATTTGTTTAGTTCCAGTTCTTCAATATTGCCATACTAGAGACAGAAGTTGTAGAACACATAGAGCTACCATTAGTGGATGAGTATCCTAAATATCATAATTACGGACAGTTGTATTTGAAGTTTGATCAGACGAATGGAACCAGTTCACTGACAAATACTGGTTTACTGTCCCTGACAGCACAGGTTCATGGGAGTGCTGTATTTAAGGAGGTGAGAAATGTAATTTAACAGAAAAACAAAAGGATATGGGTATCCATCCATGATACAAAATCAGTATGTACATAGCAAAAACAAACAGAAAGCAACGGAACAGCGTTTGTATTACCTGTTCTTCATCTCAAAGTCACAGTGATATAAAAAGAAGATGTGGTATGATTGCCAATGAGACAACTATCCACAAAAGACCAAAATGACACAGACATTAACAACTATAGGTCACCGTACGGCCTTCAACAATGAGCAAAGCCCATACCGCATAGTCAGCTATAAAAGGCCCCGATAAGACAATCTAAAACAATTCAAACAAGAAAACTAACGGCCTTATTTATGTAAAAAAAGAAGGAGAAGGGATGATGCATATACATATTAAGGTTAATAATATAAAACAAATATTTTAATAAATATAAATTTAAAAGAAGTTCAAGACAAAAAATGATTTAGAAGAAACTTTATTTGCATATGCATTAACATTTTACATGTAGATCATATGCTTTGTGTAGCAACTACTCATTTTAATGTAAAGGAACTTTTACAAAATTTTACTCTGTGTATAGTGTTTGTGGAAACAAGCTCAGTTTTGATTTTTACTATTTAAGAATATGTAATCCCGTTAAATGGGATTGGATTTTCACCAATTTTTTTTAAGTGTATTAAAACATATAAGAAGATCCACATGAAGATGTAAATAAATATGGTGGGTCCAAATTAAAGGTAATTTCTTGAATGAAGCTTGATTATAATTTCTCTATATTTTTCAGAGCATGCAGGACTATAACAGATTCCAACTGACATACCCTGATAACTGAAGCCAGACTTTGGCTTGACATTGTTTAAACATTTCATTTTGTACTAATATTATCATTTATTATTTATACTTGTCATCTTTTCTATAAAATTCATCATAAATAAAATTTGACCACTTCTTGAGTTTCTATTTGTGTATAAAGTTAGAATTGTTACTATTGTTATGACTGCTTGTTTATTTATTCATCTCCTTATTCAAGAATTATTTCAAATTATTCTAAGTACCTGACTGATCTGACTTTTTATTGGAAATACTATATTGTCAAACTTAATTTATTGTTACAAGAAGAGCTACATTTATACTGTGTGACCCCTTGATGTTGAATAACACACATTCACATGAAATTAGGATGTAACTGGCTTGAACACTCTGGATATTGGATGATGTTTGTACACAAGCATCATCTTATTTGTAATGATGAAAAAAAAGTGAATTTTATTGATAGATTTATGTAAACTTGAAAACTAATTGCTTTACATCCAGTGGCAAATATTTCTTGCCAATTCCGGATAAAGAAAACAAAAATGCAAGAGAAAATTTGTACAAAATGGGTCGACGGAGGATTAGGGTGAGGGTTTGAGCTCACTGGAAAAGAAGGTTATGAAGGGTATGATCTTCAGGGGTAGGACACTTTGCCTTGCAATATTCAACCTACAATATCTTCGAAGAGTTGTTTCAAGGATTCATTCAAGTGTAGAGAGCATAGCACTCTACATAGGGCTTTGGTTTATCAACTCCATTCTTACTGGAGATGGCCACATTCATATATACATCTTCCACAATCAGACAAACATCCCTGTTAAGTAATAGATTTACAGTTGAATGGGAGAAATCTAAGGGATGTCCATACTTGGGGTTTGAACCTAGTATGTTAATTATCCATTTAGGAGTATAAAAGTATATTTTGTTAGTATACTTAAGTTCAGAATCAAATGGCCTGCATTTTTCAAGCAGAACAATAAAAATAGGGTATATTAATGGAAGACTAATATTATAAATTCAATGTACAAATACATTTTGTATAACAATAAAAATGTAAGTTTTAATTGTTACAAATTTTATCTTGTAGCATTTTTCACAATAATATAAACATTAAATACATTAAATACATTTTTGATTTAAATTATAAAAAGTTTAGTTTGAAAAATAGGCAAAAAAATTTAAACAACACAACATAAATATCATGCGTCTGAAATGTATTTTATATAAGGTGTGCACTTATTATATATAAAAATTATATTAAGGAACATTATCCAACATTTCTGCAATATATAAGTAAAAGAGGGACGAAAGATACCAAAGGGACAGTCAAACTCATAAATCCAAAACAAACTGACAACGCCATGGCTAAAAATGAAAAAGACAAACAGAAAAACAATAGTACACACGACACAACATAGAAAACTAAAGAATAAACAACACGAACCCCACCAAAAACTAGGGGTGATCTCAGGTGCTCCGGAAGGGTAAGCAGATCCTGCTCCACATGTGGCACCCGTCGTGTTGCTTATGTGAATACAAATCCGGTAAATAGTCTAATTCGGTACACATCCATAACATAATAAAATGAAGTTATTGTCTAATATCTTGAAAAAAGTAAAATAACAAAAATACCAAACTTTGAGGAAAAATCAAAACTAAAAGTCTGTAATGAAATGACAAAACAAAAACCCAAACACATCAAACCCTAAACTTGTGTGACAGTCGTATACGTAAGCTTAACTTAAACGAAGCCTTTGGTAGACTTATTAAATATCTTTTTTTCTTTCATTATACTTTGTAACGGATGATCTACCGATAGACTTGTATATATACATAAGGATATGTGGAATGATAGCCATTGAGACAAATTTCAAATTGAGTCGCAGTGTTCTCCCCAGATATTTTATTTCGCATCCTGGTAAACAGGGGAAATTAAAATACCATCTTGTTTCTAAAAATTATAGCATCACATCCATAACATAATCTATAAGAAATCTACTTCAGATATCATCACATGTAAGATTAAAGCATCACATTACCATGATGCTGAACGGCCCTGGGGAGAACACTTGAGTCGGAATTACGTGCAGGTACGCGACTTTAGATCACCTTAGGCATAAAAACAATGAGCAACATCATATCTTACAACACAAATCTAATATGATCGTGATCCACAGGACAGGTATATTACGGTGTTAAACATATTTGTGAGCCTAAAATGGGACAGCGGTGTAACAACATTATAATACACTGAAAATTTGTTCAAAATGGCTGGACTCAACGGATTAAACCAAGACAAGACGTAAAGTAGCCAATACCAGAGTGCTTGCAGTTATTGAAAGCTAATTCAAAGTAAATTGAAACTAGTGAGGATTCGTTTTTCGTTCTTGAGATACCAATTTTCGTTAAAGGAGTAGGTCCGGTAAGGACTCATTTTGGCCTCAAATTTCAGTTTCATCTGACGAAAGATTTTGACCACTTTTTAAAGACTTAAGTGTCTATTTCACTTGATTTAATTAGTATAAGTGAAAGATTTTAACTGATTAAGTCATTAAAAACGATCCGATTCAAGCTCAAATATGAAAAATCTCTCAAATATGCAAAAAAACGTCACTTTTCAGATGGTTTTTGTCAAAAATGAAAGTGGCCGCATCCGTGTTCATCTACAACCTTTATATATGTTATGTATTATCATAAAATACAACTTAAATTTCAATATTAAGGATGAACACGAATGCGGCCACTTTCGTTTTACAAGGAAACCGTCTAAAATTTAACTAAAATGATAGAATTTTGAAGATTTTAGTAATTTAGCATGACTTAATGGTGCTACAACCCGATATATGTGCATTGTATTGTCAAAAACACCCCATATTTATGAAGCAGAAGCATTCAACTGTCCAATAAATAACTAAAAGTTTACATTTTAACAATTTTGTAAAACTGTTATATTTTGGGGCCAAAAAGGGGTCTTACCGGACCTACTCCTTTGTGATTTATTGTATCAAAAACTTTAAAAATGTCAACGGAGTACAAATTTTCTACATACTTGTGTGTAGACTTTGGCAAATTATTCATTAAAAAACTTTTTTTCCTTAATAAACCATTTAAACGGACAGTTGAGATGTCAAATAAAGGCAACAGCAGTATACCGCTGTTCAAAACTCATAAATCCATGGACAAAAAACAAAATCTGGGTAACAAACTAAAACCGAGGGAAACGCATTAATATAAGAGGAGAACAACGACACAACACTAAAATGTAACACACACAGAAACGGACCAAGCATCAGACAAAATCCCACGAGAATAACAAATATAACATCAAAACCAAATACATGAATTTGGGATAGACAAGTACCGTGACACGTCTTATCGAAATGTGAAATTACACTCAAAAATAAGAGAAAACAAACGACGCAACGTTAACGTCAAAAACAGCCTGAAAAACATTACCTTGTGCAATGCCGAAATATAAGTATACATATATATAATAGCATCGACAGGATTAAGGACCATAAGTTTTCAGAACTGCATAACTATCATATTTTATGTTCTAATTAACAAAAAAACAATGCTAGTACCGATTAGAATAATATTCACAGATTTAAATCTGGTGTTATATTGATAGACGTAAAGAAAAAAATTTAAAAAAATATACACAACAATAATAGAATAATTAAAATAGTAAGCCCAGTATCTTTGATATTTTTTCTTTGTATATAGTTTCCCGTGTAACACAAGTATCTGGATCTAGAAAAAATCTCAAGTTGATATGCTTATTAATGATTTATTAAGTTTTTAATCTTATTTGTAACATATACAATGTAACCTGCTATCGTATATTAAGCCATACATGCATGCTACTAAGGGCTTCAGGTTGATATTTTATTAAGTTATTGGTTGTATTTTGAATTATCTAATCTGTAAGATTTCACCGTGTTCACATGATTAAAGAAAATGACGTATCATTAACCTACCTGTACACATTTGTTGAACTTTAAAACAGTACCAAGTGTGATGTTTAATTGGTTTTAATT
This sequence comes from Mytilus galloprovincialis, assembly GCA_037788925.1. Lineage (NCBI taxonomy): Eukaryota > Metazoa > Mollusca > Bivalvia > Mytilida > Mytilidae > Mytilus > Mytilus galloprovincialis. Next base: position 66,927,673 of record CM075341.1, on the reverse strand, counting down.
GGGTTTAAGGTATGTACACATGTTTATGCTCTCATTATAAATACATATGCAGGATATTAAAAAGCGTAATCAAATCTACAATTCAAGCTCATACAGATGTATAACCGAAAATGATCTATACAAAACTATCTCTCTTTGACATCGTTCTTCAACAAAATGTATTAGGCATAAACACTTATTTGCTTATAATTAGGCGCAATCATCCAGCTAATAATGTAGACCAGACTAAAACTTCAAGGTTCATTGATCGTCGCTGAGAAGAGTTATTTCAGTCCAACACAAGATTTCATCAATAATAGACCCTATGCATTTACATGGTTCGTGAATCAATATAATAATTTCAAAACAAAACTAGTTTAAGGAATATATCTCCCTCATGCAGAAGTCTGATTAATTTCTTGACTAAGGCTATATACCTTTTGTCCGTTTTAATTATATAAGCTTAAACAGTTTAAAGAGTAAACGTCTGTCTGAAAGAGTTCACCTGACCTTGTCATTTTGATAGCTCATTGATGAACGGTATTTGAGTACATCATATTTTCAACAAAAGGAGAAGACATGTTAATGCCATATTTTTGGACATTGGTAATCGAAAATTAAAAAATATTACAAATCTATCAACTAACACCCTTCCAAGATGTTCTTACAATACTATTCTGTCAGAATTAATAGTTCTTTTTTCTAGATTTTGTTGAAATCTACAAAACTTAATGGAAAGTCCACAAAAAATCAACTAACATAACGAATGGAAAGTAATTAATAGTAAGATATGAGCCAACACTTTACATAAAAAGATAATTTGTAACAAAATATATATTATAAAGATGTCAATGTGTGTATAATAGCATAAGAGGCAAAGCACTTGTTCATATATATTTTGTCCAAAATCTATGTTTTATATGGCAATTGTTTTTTAAAAAAATGTGAATTTCAATATCTTTATGACGTAATAGTGACATCACATGTTGAAGTGTACACATTTTAAATACCAAGTTCCTGTATCAATAAAATAAAAAATATTTTTGAAAGTCTTGAATAAATGTACTAATGTTACAATATCAGGTGCCAAATAATGGCTCTTGTAACACTTCCTTTGTTGTGTATAGTATTCTTTGGAGTCGTGATTCATAATATATTGATTATGTTAAATTGTTTAACCTGAAGTAGACGGTCATTAACCATACTCAGTAAAGCAGACACAACCTTCAGTCTGTCCATTCTTGTAAAATAATGATCATATTCTTTGGATTTCAAATATTTTGGCCACGAGCATCACTGAAGAGACATGTATTGTCGAAATGTGCATCTAGTGCAGGAAATTTGGTACCGTAAATGTTATTACTTATAGTTTGATGTTTTTTTTTTTGTAAATAAAAATTTTATACCAAAAAAAAACAACCAAGAAACAAATACAATACAAAAAACCTTGTCTTGACTTTATGACGTTCCATTGTTTAATTTCTTTTAAAATTAAACCACATAGAACTATCTATAGTAACAAACTGTTTGTGTTTACAGGTCATGGCCACTTCTTTCGATAATTGTGGTATTTGTAGTTTGCGATACATTTCAAAGCCGGCTGCTATTTGGTGCTCTGATTGTGAAGAAGGATTGTGCCAAGAATGTTCAGAACATCATAGCTTATCTAAGGCCTCACGAAACCACAACGGTTTTCCTATTAATGGATATCAAACGTTTCCATCTTTTATTGGAAACATAAAACTGCACTGTGATGATCACAACGAGAAATACCTATTGTTTTGCAAAGACTATAATGAATGTGTGTGTAGAAAATGTGTTATTACAGAGAAGCACGGAAAATGTAAAGAAATGGTTCCCATTGAAGATGTGATTAAAAATTCCAAAACATCTGCAGCATTTACAGAAATTGAAACATCACTTCACGAACTGAAGGCAAACTTTGGTTTACTTCTTGAACACAAACAAAAGAATCTATTTTCAATTTCAGCCTCGAAAAAGTTAATTGAGTCCGAGATATTAGCGATTCGGCAGCAGATAACTCGCCATCTCGACCTAATACAAGACAGTTTTAATGCTGAACTTAACAAAGCTGTGGAAAAATCTACCCAACAAATACAGGGTTTCATTGCATCTCTGAAGAATAACCAAACAGAAATCGACGAGTGCATAGAAGATTTAGAAAGCTTAAAGAATTATGCAACAGATATGCAAACATTTTTGGGAATTGCGCAATTAGACACCAAACTTCGAAAACAAGAAAAACACCTACAGGATTGTATTGATGGTGGTACTTTGGTTCACGCTCTTGTTTCTTCCCAGTTGAATCCGTTATTACAAAATATACACAAACACATAACTTCGTTTGGAAAAGTCGTCATCGATGTTATACCATTTCAACTATCACTACGAAGAAGCAAGCTAATTCAGACTCAAATGATGAAAGTAATGGTGAAACCAAAATGTTCCGTAGAGAATATAAATCTGGAGTTAAAATCGAAATTTAAAACTAAAGCTTTTAATGTGTCAGGCTGTTGTATTTTACCTTCCGGAAAACTTGTAGTGTCAAACAACTGTCCCTCGTATTTGACATTATTTGCACCTGATGGGGAAATAAATCGAAAAATTAACTGCGATTTACCATATATTTATGATGTTGCATGTGTCGACGACACAACTGTAGCCGTTGTTTCAATGACTATGGAGAATATCGAACTTATAAATATGGAATCAGGTAAAACATACACAATTGTTCGCACTTATTCCCCTTGTTGCGGCTTAACTTATAAAGATAATCATTTTATAGTAAGTCCCCAAAAAGGACAGATACAGAAAATCAGATTAGAAGATACAAAAACATATGGTATTGGCAGTTCTATGACCTCATTGAATTTGGCTGCATTAGGCAATACACTGTACTCTAGAAAAAGGGACACGAATACCATCGTCTGTCATAATAAAAACGGTGACGTTCTATGGACATACACAGACACGTCGGTTCTAAATGTACCTAGAGGTATCACAGTTGATGAATATGGAAATGCTTTTGTTGCTGGGAACAAATCAAAAAACGTTGTGGCTATATCTTCTCATGGTAGAGATCACAAAATACTCCTGTCAGAGAAGGACCTGTGTGGTTCTCCATGGGCACTTTGCTATAGTGAAAAATTCAAATCCGTGCTGGTTGCAAATGAAACTGACGGCCAAGCATTTTTGTACAGCGTTAATTACACATAAACTATATTTGCTGCTATTGTGTTATTTCAAAAAAAGCAACGTTAAACGTTATATCATACTATGTTTAGCAAAGAAAATAATATAACATATATAGATTTTAAAATGAAAAGTAGATACATTGCATAACATAGAACTGAATAACATTTATTTGCGTATATTCATGACGAAGACTTACATAAAAGTGTCGTTGATATGCGCTGGTTATCTTTTTTAAAAGACAAGATTATTATTAGTGAATATAATAAAGTCCCTTTGAATCTGTAAGAATTTATGATATAAGTATTGCCAGCGCTCATGTTTTTTTTTTTTATTTTTTATTTTTTTTGTTAATTTGTCGAAACAATTGGGTTTTTTTCATGTTTTGCCAATAGATAGTTTTGGTTAAAAATATCTAATCTTTTTCATTTTCCAATTTACGCTTTTTTGTTTATGGTTATTGGCCATTTTAATCGAATGGTTATCGTTGGCTGGAATTAAACGTAGACCGCATTAATATATTGTTTGACATGTTGATAGCTATCGGTTGTGTGTATTTAATATCTTGAATATTCAAATTTTATTCCCCATTAAATATGGCTTATTTTTCTACCCTTGCTCAACTAAATACGTAAATATCGAAAACAAATTAAGCCATAGAGTTCAAAGACAACAAATAATACGTTGACTAGCTTTTATGTCCAATTATTTCTGTCTATCAGCGAAAACATCTCTTACTTTTGACAGATGCTCAGTATTAAGAATAAGGATATAGCAATATAAATTCTGATTTCAATAGAGGCTTATCTTATGTTGTAGGCATATCCTGTTCCAAAAGACAAATAGCCGTGTGTTAACATAGATCTCTTGTTGTTGCTTGAAACGAAAACGTTCCTAGAACATCCTCTGATGGCACAGAGAACAAAATACTCCTGTTTCGAGACGTTGTTGGTTCTCAATTGCCATTATGCTACAACTTCATGTCGACATTGCCTTATTATTAAATGCTTAACACATAATGCCAAGTGGGTAAATGGTCCGAGACCACAATTATTTCGTAGTGCATTTCTTTTAGAACAAATAAATGAAAATAAAAAAAATCCCACCTGCGCTTTCTCAATAATATTTTTACAGTGTGTTGTACTACTTGTGGGACAAATTATATCAAAATTATAGAAAACTTCATCAGCTCTAACTCAAAATATGGACAATTTTATGTTGAGGAGAGTCTTGAAATCTTTTGACATCTTCCGAAGTGCTAATTTTTAACCTTTTTCAGCTGGACCAAATCACTACTTTCCTTTAAAATTCTGGACCCCAATTTTTTTACAGTGTAATTTCACCCCCTACTTGCAATTTGAGGCATTAAACAAGAAGAAATAAATTTGGAAGGGGTATAAAAATTATAGGCAAGTAACCCACTGTCAACACTAGGGACTATACAACGAAAATCAAGGGACGACAATGGTGGTCTCGGACCAAATGTGTACTAAAAAGCAATGTTCTGGCCCTGATATGCTTGAAAGAAATAAACGACGCGTATACGCAATCACCACTATAATCTTATGACAAAAAGGCAAATGGCTTTATATATCAAAGTGAATAGATGTATACAAAGAAGATAAACTACAGAACGAAAATTATAAAAGAGGAGATCTGCTTATAGGTAAAACTGACGCAAACTTCAGTCGACTCCCTATAGTAGTTATTGCTCTTAAATAATGATTTTACAAATTTTGTCAATCTGTCTTTTATCTATGAGTACAACCGAATTTTTTAATAGCAAAACATTATTAGAAGGACAAAATCTACAAACAAGTCTACTAAAACTAAATTGTCAATCTCTTTCCAAAAGGAGTTATTGCCCCTAAATGACTACAATTACCGGAATGTGATCAGAAAAAAGGACATTACGGTACATCCTTCTTGTTACAAATTTGTACACCGTACAGTCATGCCACATCTTTATATTTGAAAAGACAGTAACCTTACGAAAACACATATGTGCAATATGTGCAAGAGGGCTATTATAGAATAAAACATTTATATTATTATACGTTTATATACTAAAATGAATTTCTGACATGATCATTAAAACTTATAGTTGAATGAACACAAAATGATAATGAACAAAAAACAATTTTTCCTGAGCTTGATCTACTTGGAAAAAAAACCTAAACGATTCCATAAATCATTTGTTTGCTCAAATATGCTTAAAATGTTTATGCCATACAATAAAATAGAACGCAGTATTATATTCAATAATTTACCTCCCCACGAGGCACAAAGCACGTATACACAATATAATTTAAAACATTTGCAGAACAATGGTTAATTCTATCTAGACAATGAACACGTAATAAACAAAAACAAAAACACAAAATAAACAACAATTCAAAATAATACATGAAGCAAGTAGACAGAAGACAGAAGATGTTGTTGAATTCAGAACATAGCACAGATATTATCAGATAAGTTGAAAAATAAAGTTTATTATGAGGTATACTCATACTGCAAATTACATTCCATAATTGATATTAAGACTGATTTTCAGTATGCATTAAAAGGCGATGCGCATGCTTAACGGATACAATTATTTTATTTACGTCAGATCAGTCGACTCACATACATCCCATATTTAAGGTATGTTCAAATATTTTTTTTTTATTTTATTCGTACTTTGCATAATGATTTTTTCAATCAGCCGATCAAAAATCAAGCACCAAGAAAATGATAAATAACAAATCCTGAAAGTAAAAGTTACTGTTCCGTCGCTATGGCACAAAGGCATTGATCATATCGTAAATATATATGAACAAATTAAAAAGCAAATTCTCTTTCAAGATACACAACTGTTTATGGAATAGGAATTTTTTTTAAATCTTTCAAAGTATTAAATCACTAACTTGAACAATTTTCTGGAAATTCATGTTGTTTGTGTAACTCTTTAGAATAATTTTGCTTACTCGTATCGTAACCGAACCTCTCCGTAAAAATGTGGATGTCCTATCTCGTTCGAAATAAGTTTTCCACATTTAAACTTCCAACCTAAATCTTGATTTGGTAGAATTTAGTAAAGGTTCAAAGTAATTTGTCGTAACAAAATCTCTAAGATTGATAACATTCATTTAAAATCAAAACGTCACTAAAGACACAGGCATAACGAAAGAATTGTGATATATTATAAACACTATAAGATGTTTCCAAAGGAATATAGCTGTCGCAGTTTCACTATATGTTGTGATATAACATCAGTGTCCCTGGTTAGTGGTGGGTTGTGCACAAACAAACATGTTTAGCCCCGACACTTTCTATATGTGTATGTCCCAAGTAACGGACCTGTTATTTTGTAACTGTCGTTAAAGGCTGTCTGTCATACTTGTTTTTCGTTTATTGTTTTGTCATATATTTTTCTGATTAGAATTGTTTCACGTTTTGTTATGTCATGACCTTTTATAGGGTTCGCTTTCTTATAGTTCAAGACCCATACACGGTCTATTGTTGCTTACATCCACGTTTTGAAAACGGATGGATAGTTGTTTCATTGACAATCATACCACATCTCAACATTTTATATACACAGAGATATTTGAATATATCAACTTATTTAGAATATACTTTGGTAAATATTGACATAAAAAAATAAGTACATTTAGCAAATTTTCTGTTTTCCGAGATTCCATAATTTCATACTAGTATTTTAATGCAAGCATAATTCGTAATGCGTTTGATATCAATAATCAATATCTCAGGTTTTCCACTCAAAATAATAATTTATCGTCATGAAATATGATTAGTTACCTTTACATATTTAACATATTTTGAATAGAGTTACATCATCCAAAATTTCCGGTTTCCTGTTTATTTAGATTTTATGAAAATCCCATCACGAGTTTTATGAATAGTTAGTGCCTCAAAATACTAAATTCAGGTCATTAAATTTAGTACATTTCCCTATACAATCATGCTTGCATGGTTTCATATAGAATTATATTGTAATAAAGGATTTTGCTATATTCATAACATTAGTATAAAAACTTCCTACTTTGCCTTTTTTTATTACAAAACTATAAAATGAGCCCAAAATAACACGTTTCCATCAATATCGAAATGGAAGACTTCGAGTTCATTAATTAGCATGACATTCTGTACTCAAAACACACAAGTAGAAATTTTATTTTCTCTCAGCCTTTTCTACTTGATTGACTCGACTATGTGACATCAGTAACCAATTGAAAACAAATGTTTCTCACGGATTAATATGAAGCAAAATATTTGAACAAGCAAATTCACAGAAAGTCCTGCAGCCAGGTAAAATCTTCGTTTGTTTCTTTTCAAAGAAAAATGATTAAATTATCTTAATATAATTGTTAAAAATTTGAAAAGAATTATATAAGATACATTTGTATTCAACAACTATATAAAAAAAAAACAACATTTGAATGGTTTTAATGTTGAATATATATTTGATTGGTAAACAAAATACTTGTCGAGCAGTATTTTCAGATAAACACAATGAATGGTTCCGTATAAACGCAGCTTACAGCTGAGGTACAGAAGTTAAGTTAAATATAAATGTGCAAATTCCATTGCGGTGTCAAAATTTGCACTCATCTGCATAAAGAAAAAAAAGATGCAAAAGTATAGGGAACTGCACTACCCATCATAAATCGATATCTTTTTTTTATTAAAATAAATCTAAATAAAACCATATGTGCTTGTTTATATATTTTTTTTTAAAGTGTTTATTTGTTTTCAGGCCATGGCTACCTCGTTTGAAAATTGTTGTATTTGTGATTTGCGACTTATTCAAAAGTTGTCTGTTGTTTGGTGCTCTGATTGTAACGAAGGATTGTGCCAAGAATGCAGAGAACACCATAGCTTATCTAAGGCCTCACGAAACCACACTGTTTTTCCTATTGGTAAATATGAAACGTTACCAGCTTTTATTGAAAACATAAAACTGCACTGCCATGAGCACGGTGAGAAATATTTATTGTTTTGCAAAGAGCATAACAAATGTGTTTGTAGAAAATGTGTCATTTCAGAAAAGCAAAGAAAATGCAAAGAAATATCCCCTCTTGAAGATGTCGTTAAAAATGTTAAAACATCTGTAGCTTTTACAGAAATCATGTCTTCACTTCAGGAAATGAAGGATAACGTTGCTCTTATTCTAGAAGACAGACGAATGAATATGTATTCAATATCAGCTTCAATAGAGAGAATCGAATCCGAGATTTCTGTGAATCGACAGCAGTTAAATCACCATCTTGATAAATTACAAGACCATTTTGTTGCTGAACTGACCAAAGCTGTGGAAAATTCAACTAAACAAATACAGAGCTTCATTATGGCCTTGACTAAAAAGCAAAAAGATATCGAGGAATGGATAGAAGATGTAGAAAGTATCAAGAAACATGCAACAGATAAGCAAACATTTTTAGGGATGACGAATTTAGAAACCAAATTAAATAAAACAAGTAACGACTTGCAGTCTTGGATTGACGGTAACCATTTGTCTCAAACCGTAGTTTCTTTCCATTTGAACACTTTATTACATAATATAATCAACGAAAGAACTGAGTTTGGAAAAGTTGTCGTACATGCCATGCCTAGTAAATTAGCATTACAAAGACGAGTGCTTGGTCAGGCTCAAATGATAAAAGTGAATGCAAAATATAAAAGTTCTTTAGAGCATATGACACTGAAATTAAAAACAAAAATGAACACTAATGCCTTCAATGTGTCAGGCTGTTGTATTTTGCCAAATGGAAACTTGGTAGTGTCAAATTATGACCCTTCGTATTTGATATTGATCGCAACTGATGGAAAATCAGAGAATAAAATTATCAGCATCATGCAAACAATCATTGATGTTACATGTGTTGAAAATGACACTGTTGCCGTTATATCATATACACAGAAAAATATTGAACTAATTACATGTAGCCTGAAATCTGGGAAAACAATCAAGACTATCAGTACGTCTGACCCTGCTCTTTGCTTAACTTACACTGAAGGCACCTTTATAGTTTGCCTCGAGAACGGACAAATGAAAGAGTTTCGGTTAGGGGATAACAAGACAAATGATATTAGCAGTACGGTGGTGTCAAGAAGTATTACCGAATTAAACAACACTCTTTATTCTGTAAAGAAAGATATGAATACGGTTGTGTGTCATAAAAGAAACGGGGAAGTACTGTGGACATTTACAGACGAAAAGATTCTACAAAAACCGAGAGGCATCACAGTAGATGACCTTGGAAATGTTATAGTCGCCGGGGTCGAATCAAACAACGTAATTGCAATATCCTCTGATGGCACAAAGCACAAAATTCTCCTGTCGAAAACAGACTTATGTGGTTCACCTTGGGCAGTTTCCTTCAACAACAAATTCAAATATTTGCTTGTTTCTAACGACAAAGATGGTCGAACATTTCTGTACAGCGTCAACTATTCATAAACTAGACTCTTGCCTTGTTTTGTTAAATGACTTAATTATTTACGTTTCTTGTAAATAGGAATAACGTTCCAATCCGTTTTTGAAAAAAAATCCTGCAATTCTTCAGAGATTAAAGACTTTATTATTTGTGTCTGCAGTTCTTTTCTGTAAAAATTCAAAGGAGTATGTATGTGATTTTTGTTAGTGATTTTTCGTTGTCATATCACAAACACACATCTGTTGGAATGAGGTCAACCAAATTTTGATTCCAATGTCAACAAGAATTATATCGAAGATCTTCAAAAATAGTCTTTTATTTACTGTGCATTTGTATTCAGATATTGCAGATCAAATTTATTCGTTTATAGTGTATTAATGTACGTGTTTTGATTGAGTTAAGCCTGCCAATTGATATTTTACCGTGTGTTTTTCTATGTTGTTATGTTATGCTATTGTTTCAGAAAAAGGGAGAAGGTTTGGATCCATTAAAACGTTTAATACCGCTGCAAATTTTTGCACCTGTCCTAAGTCACGTCTCTGATATACAGTAGTTGTCGTTTGTTTATGTAATTTATACGTGTTTCTCGTTTCTCGATTTTTTATTTTATATAGATAAGACCGTTGGTTTTCCCGTTTGAATGGTTTTACACTAGTAATTTTGGAGCCCTTTATAGGTTGTTGTTCGGTGTGAGCCAAGGTTCCGTGTTGAAGGCCGTACATTGACCTATAATATAGTTGCTTTTGGTAATGTTCCAATCAAACAATGGAGAACGGGATTGTGGTTACGACATGTGTACATATCCGTTTCAAAATTTCAAACTGTAACATAGATATTCTTTATAAAATTCTAACATATCATGATGGCGTCCATAATACTTTTAAAAAGGATGACTTCAACTGAAACTTTTTGAACCCTTTATGCCATAGTTTTTGTATACGTAAGGAGTAACCCTATTTCAAGGAATAACGATAAGAAACGCAAGTTATATCGTATCAACTGAGACATATAATAACACTACATATGCAGGTGTTGCTGTAATATTACTTGACAGTATTGGCAATTTGTTAAATCAACTGCTTTGTTGTAAAGTTAATTCGACTATGAGAAATGATTATTGATATTGGGTATATTCGAACGAGGGTCACGGCACATTTTGAGAAATGCAATCTAAAGTTTTTCATCGCCTTTTTCAATCACATAAATAAAAGCAAACTAGGTTACAAAACATCCATATCATAAACTGGATAGAAATAATCTATGAGGTACTAAGATAAAAAAAAAATCCCGATGAAGTATACTGTCATAACGCATTTTCCTTAAAATATTCAAGAAGGGGAAATAAAGGCAACAGTAGTATACCACTGTTCAAAACTCATAAATCCATGGACAAAAAACAAAATCGGGGTAACAAACTAAAACCGAGGGAAACGCATTAAATATAAGATGAGAACCATTTAATGTTCGTTGGCGTGGGAATATTTTGCAAAAGATTAACGATTCCAGCTGGTTTCTAATATCTTTATATCATAATCAGCTATAAGAATCTATGACATAATCAAATTAAAAACCTTGAAGTAATTAAGTTTAATTTTTCCTGAAAAGGGACATTAGCTGCAAAATTTATGTAATGTAGACTAAATAAATTTCAAAGACAACAATACGCAATGTCTGGAATCATTATAACATTTTAAAACATCAAGATTCTGTGTGTATGGTTGACTAGATAATTTCAAAAGAAAACTATCGACTTAACAAACTAAAACTGTCGATTGGCACGTGACACCGTTATAATCATGAATAAAAGCAGACAGATAAACATAAAATAAAAATACACACCGTCCTCTTCGTCGAAACTGAGTGAAAAAGAGCACATTCTTAGAAAATGATTACCATAACTGAGCATTCGTACAGTCATCGTATACTTTTTTTCAAATATCTTCCCGAATTTGGCTTCGATTAATCAGTTGATGACTTTTGAACAGCAGTATACTACTGTTACCTTTCATTTTTTTGGTAAATCCTAAATCAAGTTCAGCTGGTCCGAGTACACAGTTATCGTCCATTGATTTTCGTTGTCCACGAATATAGTCCCTAGTGTGGACAATGTGTTACTTGCCAATGTTTTTTATACTCCTTCCAAATTTATTTCTCCATGTTTTGTGCCTCATATAGCAAGTAGGGGGTTGAAATGACACTGTAAACAAATTTGGGTAAAAAGTCAAAAATTAGCACTTCGGAAGCTGTCAAAAGATTTCAAGACCCCCTCAACATAAAATTGTTCATATTTTGAGTTAGAGCCGATGACGTTTTCCATAATTTTGATATAATTTGTCCCAAAAGTAGTACAACACACTGAAAAACATTATTGAGAAAGCGCAGGTGGGATTTTTTTAATTTTCATTTATTGTCTAAACGAAATGCACCACGAAATAACTGTGTACTCGGACCAGCTTAATTATATAGGGTAAAGTTACATATTTAACTCCTAGACTGGTATCTCAAGATCTATCGTGTCGGGCAACCTATTCGTTTAGGTGACAGACGTGCGTTTCGTCTACAAAACACTCATCAGTGACGCTAGAATCCAAAAACGTTAAAAAGACCAATTAAAATACAAAGTTGAAGAGCATTGATGACCAAAATTCCTAAACGTTTTGCCAAATAGAGCTATGATAATCCATTCCTGAGGTAGAAAAGCCTTAGTATCTCAAAACTTCAAAATATGTGGTAAACAGTTAATTTTTAAATATGACCATATCAATGATAATTCATGTAAATTAGTAAGTGATACAAATTGAACCACAGTTCATGGTTTCAGAAAAAAATGAACAATTTGGCTTCTTGAAAAACTGATCGCCATGATAGAGTCAATAAAACTGAAAGTGTGTTAAACACCAACCATAATTTTAGAAAAGTGGCAAAACTTAAACTTATCTTTATTCGACCTTAATTTCACTCATATCAATCGGTCAAAATAAATATTATTGTGACTAGAAAACAGGTTAACTAAACAAAAATTTGGAATCCTATATTTGCTCTGATATTTTTAATAATGATCAATTAGAAAAACAGATATACATATATTTTTTCATATTGTCCTTTCAATAACTTTTTGTAACACATCGAGATAGATTCTGATATCTAGTTTACTAAACGAAAGATTGCACTATTTTTCAATTCTGTAGTGTATATTTTGAGCGTTAATTAACAGTTTCTTAATGTACTTGCCTTTTTTATTTACTTATTAGATTAGTCCCGTATATGTTTTTGATGAATGTGGCACATCCAATAAGGCTGAACAGTACAAGGTATATCAGTTAATGCAACATGTCATTAACCATATGAGTATGTGTCTTCCCTCACCTAGTGTAGCTTCTACTGCTTATGTACCGGTGTATTATTCTTGGTTCATTTCTACCTCTTCAATACAGATGTATTTAATTCTTGGAAGATATTTTAACTCGTCTTTCATGTGTTTTTAATCTACAAAGAGGTGTTTTCGGTACATTTTGATCTTCAAGTACCTAGTCGACTTTTAACGTTTTCTGATTCAGATTATAAGAGTTTTTGAACATAAACGAATATGTTTTTCGTAGGCTTACTATATAATGAATTCACTTCTATGCTTCTATTGGTGATATCCTGTCGGGAATTTAGCGCAAATATATACATGTTTACGTTGCTTCCAGACTTATGTAATTATGACGTTACTGATAACAATGGCTAGACGTTAGAATAAACACGATCTATACACAACGCATTTATCTACTTTACACAACATTTATGGTGCCGTGACTGTCGGAAACGATGGAATCAAAGTTAAAAACTGTATGTAGAGGACACAGAGGGCAAGTTACAAAAATATTAAAGAAATTTGATGAGATTGAAAAGAATTCGGACTTAGATAAAGACGATGTGAAATTAATTTCGGACGAAATTCAACAGAAACAGAGGACTATTATGGATTTGAATGAAAAGATACTGAATTTAACGTCGGAGGAGGATGTAGCAGACGAAATTCAAGAGTCTGATGAGTATATGTTTAATTTAGAGTCCAAACTTCGGAAAATTAGAAAAATATCAAATTCTGATTCACTTTCTCAAAATGTCGCATCAACGTGTCTAGATCCAAATGCAAACAGTTTTATGCCATCTTACTCTACAAATTCATCGCTTACCAATGCCAATGTTATACGCAGCAATGAAACTGAAATTAATGTACAGCCAACCCATTTTGATAATTTTCGCTCCATGCAAAATACCCATCGTGACTTGCAGTCTACAAATGATTTGTACAACCAAGGCTTTTCTTCGGTAACGAATAGCAGTCAAAACCACAGATTACCAAAACTAGATTTACCGCACTTTGATTGGGAAATTTTACAATGGCAAACCTTTTGGGATTCCTATGAATCAGCTATTCATTTCAACAGTACTTTGACCGAGATACAAAAATTTAGTTACTTGAAAGCCCAACTCCATGGCCATGCCGCCCAAACTATTGAAGGTTTTGCACTGACGAATGCCAATTACACCACTGCCATTAATTTGCTCAAAGAGCGTTTTGGTTCGCCTCACAAGATTATTCATGCCTACATGAAAGCTTTAATGGATCTTCCTTCACCGTCAAATGATTTAAACAGCCTAAGAAGGTATGGAGACTACATAGAAACGTACGTAAGAGGTCTTGAATGTTTGAGTCAAACACAAGAAATGTATGGCGCGCTACTAGTACCTATAGTCATTGGTAAACTACCAGTAGAAACGAGAAAAATTATTGCCCGTGAATATAATAGCGATCATATAACTCTAAACCATCTCAGAAAAGCCATCACGAGAGCAGCGAGAGTTCTTGAAGCGGGAGAATTTACCGACCGCGACGGTTTACATACTACCGCAACGTTTCTGACCGAAGCTCGTAATAAAACACAGCGAAATTTTAATACAAACAACACAAGCCTCAATGAGACACGTTTCAATGACAAAAAACGTTCATGCTTCTAAATCACTGGTGTACATTTTCCGGGAGATTGCACGATAATTTCTTGCGTGAATGAAAGACTAAACATCGTAAAGCAAAAGAAAAAATGTTTCAACTGTCTAGGAAACCACGGTGTTTCCGAGTGTAAATTGCGTAACCGATGTAAGAAATGCAACAAGAAACATCACACCAGTATTTGCGAAGAACAAGCTACAGATGGAAAAAGGACAGGACAACAAGGAGAAATCAACCGTTGTAAGATTTGTAAAAACAGAAGAACCAGAACCACAGTAATAAAATTGAGAATGGAAATGGGGAATGTGCCAAAGAGACAACAAGACGACCATAGAAAAAAACAACAGCAGAAGGTCACCAACAGGTCTTCAATGTAGCGAAAAATTACCGCACCCGGAGGCGTCCTTCAGCTGGCCCCTAAACAAATATATACTAGTTCAGTGATAATGAACGCCATACTAATTTCCAAATTGTACACAAGAAACTAAAATTAAAATAATACAAGACTAACAAAGGCCAGAGGCTCCTGACTTGGGACAGGCGCAAAAATGCGGCGGGGTTAAACATGTTTGTGAGATCTCAACCCTCCCCCTATATCTCTAGCCAATGTAGAAAAGTATAATGTATACCTCACAACACACAAGCGTTTATTGAAAACAGCTATTGCACCAATATCATACGGGAAACAGATCACAGAAGCTAGTATTTTATTTTTCGAAGGTGCCCAACGTTCATTCATCATCTGTCCGAGCTCAAGTGAAATGGACTACCCAAAAGTGAACTACCAGCTGACAATTTTATTTGACGAAGGTGCAACGTTCATTCATCACTCAGAGTATAGCCGAAAAATTACAGATAAGACCAAGCGGAAGGGACACAATTGAAATGTCAGCTTTTGGAGACAAGAAAAAGAATATATGCCATTTGGATACAGCAACCGTTCAACAACAAACTGACAAAGGTGATATTGTAATCATTAATGCATTGGTTGTTCCAGATATTGCAGTTCCACTTGCAGTTTACACAAAATTGTGCAAATTACTCGATATAGTACATTATCAAAATTACTACGAATAACAGCTTATCTATTACGATTTATACGAAATTGCCGTTCGCCAATATTACAGAAAAATAAGGCAAAGTACGTTTCAAGAGAGGAATTGCAGGATGCAACAGAGTGTTGGATACT
The DNA here is from genome assembly GCA_037788925.1 of Mytilus galloprovincialis. Lineage (NCBI taxonomy): Eukaryota > Metazoa > Mollusca > Bivalvia > Mytilida > Mytilidae > Mytilus > Mytilus galloprovincialis. The sequence continues at coordinate 66,911,853 of CM075341.1, read as the reverse complement.
AAAATGCCAAAGAACTTCATTTAGGGACGAAATGTTATACTTGAAATTAAAGTATACTAAGCCTACTGTTTTAGTTAGACAACTTAGATTGCACCTTATTTGCCCTGGTATGGTGGATGGTGGAAACACTTTATAGGAATTACAAAAACTTGTTTGAGGAAAACATTAGGTAGATCTTACGTTACCATGGATACACTTCAAACAATTCTGACAGAAAAAGAAGCGATCATTAACGATAGACCATTGACCTACGTATCACCGGATATTGAGGACGAGGAGCCGTTAACTCTGTCACACTTACTGTACGGAAGAAGAATAACTTTAACGCCGTATCCACAGCCGAATATTGAGTACATTGCCGTGAATAGCGGAAAACAAGAACTGCATAAACAGTTGAATAAACAGTTGAGTTTAATGGAGCATTTTTGAGACCGGTGGAAATCCGAGTATATAACGACACTAAGAGAGTTTCATCGCCAAATTGGAAATAATTTACAAACTATTCAAATTGGAGTCCAAGATGATAAATTACAAAAAAAAAACGATGGAACATTGCCGTTGTTGATGAATTGATCACCAGAAACGATGGTTTTACAAGAGCAGCAATACAACGAATTTGTGCAGGACGTACATCACGTCCTATAGTAAAACTGTACCCGCTTGAAATCTGAACAAACACTAACAATTTAGAAGACAAAAGTGATGACACTTCAACAGAGAGGTTGACAAGAGTTCAACCAAAACGAGAGGCATCTGTCCGAGCTCGAGAGAACATCAAGAAATGGACTACCCAAAAGTGAACTACTAGCTGACAATTTTATTTGAATAGACTTCGTTAAAAGTGAAAATTTAATAAGTGAATTATTTGAATTTGTGTTAGAAAGACAATTAATAATTTAATTTTCAGTAATATCTATTTGACTGATATCTATAGTAATTAATATTTTTTATATTTTAACTTTTGCCGGCCCCGCGAATGTCGGGAATTTAGCGCGTATATATATATGTTAACGTTGCTACCTGACTTATGTAATTATGACGTTACTGATAGCAATGGCCAGACGTTAGAATAAACACGATCTATACACAACGCATTTATCTACTTTACACAATATATCCTATGTTTCCAGGGCGGTTTGGTGTATCTTACTTTTAAAAAGTATCTTTAATCGTATGGCTGGTTATATCCCGCTAACATGTTTAACCCCGCCCCATTATTTATGTATGTGCCTGTCCCAAGTCAGGAGCCTGTAATTCAGTGGTTGTCGTTTGTTTATGTGTTACATATTTGTTTTTCGTGCATTTTTTTTTATATATACAGAAGGCCGTTAGTTTACTCGTTTGAATTGCTTTACATTGTCTTATCGGGGCATTTTATAGCTGACTATGCGGTATGGGCTTTGCTCATTGTTGAAGGCCGTACGGTGATCTATAGTTGTTACTGTGTCATTTTGGTCTTTTGAGGACAGTTGTCTCATTGGCAATCATACCACATCTTCTTTTTTATATATACTTCTGCAATTTAATTGTTTTGTGATTGCCATTTTATTTCTTAAAACTATAGGCTCTCAAGAGCCTGTATCGCTCACCTGACTTTACTTGGGCTTTTGAAATCATATAAAAAAAGATAAAATTTGACTATAAAGTAACAATCCGTGGCCAGCACCTCATATGGAAAGAAACATTCATGATATGTTTGATTTCATTCAATTCAGTGGTTCTCTAGAAGGAGACTTTTGTATCCTATTTTAAACTAAGCCCCCCTGCTGGCGTCCATCTTTGGTGATGGATCGGATACAAAGTATCGACACTTGGTCAGCATCTCATAAGGAACATTTCTGTTATGTTTGGTTTCATTCCATTCAGTGGTTATTTAAAAGAAGAAATTTGTATGAATTTCCCATAGGGTCCTATGTTAAACTAAGTCCCCCGTTGGCGGCCATCTTGGATGTTGGATCGGGAACAAAGTTACAACAATAGGTCAGCATCTCATTAGGAACATTCTTGCTATGTTTGGTTTCATTCCTTTCAGTGGTTCACTAAAAGAAGACATTTGTATGTATTTCCAATAGGGTCCTATGTTAAACTAAGTCCCCCGCTGGTGGCCATCTTGGATGTTGGATCGGGAACAAAGTTACAACACTAAGTCAGCATTTCATTAGGAACATTCTTGCTATGTTTGGTTTCATTCCTTTCAGTGGTTCACTAAAAAAAGACATTTGTATGTATTTCAAATAGGGTCCTATGTTAAACTAAGTCCCATGCTGGCGGCCATCTTGGATAATGGATTGGCTACAAAGTAACAACACTTAGTCAACACCTCATAAGGAACATTCATGCCATGTTTGGTTTCATTCCATTCAGTAGTTCTCTAGAAGAAGTTCAAAATGTAAAAAGTTAACGACGACGACGGACGACGACGACGGACGACATACGACGGACAACGACGACGAACGACAGACGACGGACGCCAAGTGGTGAGAAAAGCTCATTTGGCCAGTCGGTTTTTTAAGTACTAGTAAAGCGTAATCTATCGACTAATATCTGAAAACAAAGCATAATATTGATATTGTAAAGAAGTCTATTTACAAGTTTTATCTTTTACAAATATCTTCACATTACTAATAAATCGATATTTATAAGAAGTGATATTCTCGGGAAAATAAGAAAAATATACTGCATCGCCCGCCCTTTATTTATCAATTACAAAGTTGAGGAAATGCTTTATTCTCCAAGTTTAGACATCATAATAACATTCTGAAGCAAAGTAATGGAAATTAAAATTGACATATGGCGACCTACAATATTTCAATGGCATACATCTTTTATTTTATCAAAAACATAATCAAACGAAAACGGATTTTTCAAAATTCCATTATCAAAATAGCTTTTTTCAGCAGTTTTTTGTGAGACACTTGATCTTTGTATACAACACTATAAAATGCTTATATGTTTTTACATTATCATGGTTCTTTACTTAACGCGTCAAATAACAAATACTTACTTTGTCTTGCAATACAATTTGTTAGGATCATAAATATGAACTTGCTGACAACAATGTTAGTAAAGTTAATAAACACGTATAGAAATAATGTACGATGTCATTTAGGAGATATGTGGTTGTAATTATATAAGGTGGTATGATTGCCAATCAGACAACTTTCCAAAAATGTCAAAATGAGGAGGATGTTGGCAATTTTAAGTCATGATCGGTTTTCCACAATGATCATAACTCGTACCATGTAGTCACCTTCAAAAGACACTTAGATGACAACCTTTCAAACCATTCAAATTTAAAAACCTAACTGCCTTGTCTAATATGACAAAATAATAATGGAAAAACAATCTATAAACTGCATGCTTCTTACTAACTTAGGTACATAGTGAATGAGGCAGGGTCATTTATATATGTGATTGCTGAATCCTCCCCATAAGCCTAGGCCTGAGACGGTGGCGAGACATCCCAACATTAGTATCAGCTTTAGTTGGAAATTACTTGGCTCATCAGATCGGCACTATGCACAGAAACCAAACAACATAAAGACAAAAATGATTTCTAAGAGTATTCACAGTTATTTTAAGCTAGCTCAATTGCTTCTTATTTTATAAATAATTTTTCTCATTCTTAAGAAAATCAGAAGCAAATATTATGAGGGATATAACATTTTCGAACTGCCTTTTAAAGTTTTTACATACACTCATCTGTCAAAATTTATACAATGTCAAACTTTGCCAAATAAGTATTACACCTCAACTAACATGACTAATTAGAGCTTCAGACCGTGCTCTTTGCGTTGTCCATTGTATCTTTAAAATTACCTGTTAAGTGTACCTTTTCAATAAAATAGAAAAATTAAAACAAAGCGAGCTATATCATGTATATATAGATTGGTGATTTAAATACGTTATTGATTTCATTCTTAAGTTATCTTACCTGTTGCTATATCACGTGATTAGAGGAAAGTGACGTGTTATTTGCTTCCTTTAACACAGGATTGAGCTTGTTAAATTTGATGAACTGAGCTACTGTTCTTGTGTTTTATTAAATCTAAGGTATGTACAAGAGTTATTGCTATCCAAATTAATCGTTTTATATATTAAACGAAAGAATATTCTAACTTACTCATTCATTTTGTCATTTTGCTGCTTGATTTAGCACATTAAAGACACAGAGGGGCGTCTACCACTAAAGTTGCCTGAACAAATTCATGAAACTGGAAAAGTAACGGTGAAACACTTCCTAAAATAACAATCGAAATATGTGACAAAATGAAGTAAACCCAAGGTTTTTGTATTGCTTTTGTTGTAAAATTGTATCAAACTGAGTTGCAATCCATAATATTTTTAAGGGTCATCAAAATGAATTTAAAATGTATATCCGTATTTACATTACAAATCTGCTCTGAGTATAGACAAACCAAAGCATCTAGAAAAATGATTAGGCATGGCATATAGGAAATATATATGCAGTCTATTTTTCAAAAAAAACCTTACCTGGATTTTTTCCAGTGTGCAGAAGATAAAAAAAATAAAACAAACACTTGAGTTTAATTTTGTTATATTCTTCAGTAGCTTAATGACTGATAACTAAATCCATGTAAATTCTAATACTTTAATAATACAGTAAGACATGATTATAACAACTGCTTGGAATCCCCAAAATACAATTATATATTTAATCAGTTAAAATGTCACTCCATCTGGTAGGCGGTACTAAGATTAGATGCACATGTAAACAGGTAAAGCTAATCAAGTTAAGTAAATACAAATGATTGATATCATTACAAATTTGATGCGGCTCATTCTCTCACACGGTTTGTATTTATCTATTGTCCACCTATTGTCAATCGATACAATTAATATAACTTACAAAATTGATTATAGGAGGGGAGCTTCTCGAACCTCATTCCCAAATTAGCTTATTTTTGCACCTTCTGCAGGAATTAAAATAAATTAAAAGCAAAATCATGATCTGAAACTTTTAAATTTTGTGTATATAGGTACATACTCTAAAAGTTCTTTATACATGAACAGGTTTGTCTGTACCCAGAGTGAAATTTGCGGTGCAAATACGGTCAAATTTGCTAAAGGGATAGGATGAACCTTAACGTAACTGAACATAAATCAAAAACGAAGTAAAATACCTTACGATACGTTTTTATGGTATGTATTTTGTTATCAAGATGATATTTCGTCGTGTGAGTCTTAGAGTGTTAGATATCCATTTTGATAAAAATTGAGATAGCTATATATGTGACATTTGATATTTATGTGCTAGGGTCAATTTCCCTTAATTTACATCTATAATATTAGATTTTTACACTTTTGTCAGAACTACAATGTTCTATCTTCACACTCCCATTTAATTATAATAGCTTACTAGTATTCATCTAGTTGGACACCGGAAGTTCAGGGAATAGTTTCATAGTGGTGTGTGTTCATTTTTCTAGTTTTGTTACTGTAAAATATTTGTTACTTAAATTAGCAATGTATAACTATGCTGAAATTGTTTCCATGGTTTGAACGCAATCTATGAGTTAATTGTTAGCAAAATAATCATTCCCGAAATGGAGTTATTATACAATTGACAAATCCATGATCTATCTCTTCATATCCGACAAAAATCAATTACTACAAATATTTCTGAACTCTGTCAAATATTTTACATGTTTTTAAACTTCATGTTCAATTTCGCAACACTCGGGTCTAACAACATTACAACATTCACACGGTGATTTGATTTATTTGATTACAGTGCAAAATGGAAAAATAACAAGGGAAAATATAATGCGGCAGGACTTATATTTCATATAATCATAATTCATTATAAAGATCTTAGTGTTTTGTCCTCATTCTGAATTTTGATATATCTGATTAATTATAAAAATGTAAAAATTGTTTTACAGCTGATGGCTTCCTCTTTTGATCATTGTGGTATTTGTAGTTCAAGACACGTTTCTAAGCCATCCGTGGTTTGGTGCCCACACTGTGATGAAGGACTATGCCATGACTGTATAGAACACCATAGCTTGTCAAAGGCAACAAGAAACCACAAGACTGTTATTATTGACGAATACCATAAATTGCCATCATTTATTGCGAACATAAATCTGCACTGCGATGAACACAACGAGAAGTACCAATTGTTTTGCAAGGAGCACAATGAAGTTTTATGTAGAAAATGCGCTATTTCTGCGAAACATGTAGAATGTAAAAAATTGTTCCCCGTTGAAGATGTCATTAAAAATGCTAAAACATCTGTAACCTTTACCGAAATCGAGTCCTCATTCCAAGAAATCAAAGAAAATCTTAAACTTATCCTTGAGGACAGACAAAAGAATATATCTTCGCTGTTTGGTTCGAAACAGAAAATAGAGTCCGAGATATCAGCGATTCGACGCCAGATAAATCAACACCTTGATGAAATACAACACCATTTCATTGTTGAATTAAACAAAGCTGTGGAAAAATCGACCCATCAAATACAAACCTTCATTGCATCTCTGAAGAATAAACAAAGAGAAACAGACGAGTGTATAGAAGATGTAGAAAGCATAAAAAATCATGCAACCGATATGCAAACATATATAGGAACAAGGCTTTTAGAAAATAAATTGAATCAAATAGAAAATGACATGCAGTCTTGGATAAATGGTGGTAGTTTGGCTCACAACGTAGTATCGTACGAGATAGACACTGCATTAAATCAAATTAAAAACGACATAACAAAGTTCGGAAAACCTGTTGTAGACGTGCAATCATGTAAACTGCCAATACGAAGGAGGAAAGAGAGCCAGGCTCAGTTGATGAAAGTAAAGACGGAGCCAAAAACAATTGATCATATCACATTGACCTTAAAAACAAAAATAAAAATATCAGCGTCAAATGTATCAGGTTGCTGTATTTTGCCTTGCGGTAGACTTGTTATTTCAAACTATGACCCCTCGTTTTTGTTGTTATTAACACCTGATGGCACACTTGAAAAAAAAATAACTAATATAATGCCCAAAATTTTTGATGTTTCTTGTGTCGGTAAAGAAACTATTGCAGTAGCATCAGCTTCTGATAAAAACATTTCAATAGTTAGTCTTGAATCAGGGAAAACAATAAAAAGGATTCAAACAACCTTTCCCTGTCTAGGCTTGACTTACACAAATGGCAGTTTAATAGTTTCCCCAAATAATGGACAGTTGCAGGAAATCAGCTTAGTGGATAACAAGACAAATGCCATTGGTAGTTCTATTTCCTCAAATTATGTCGCCTCTCTGGGAAATAAACTGTTCTTTGGAAAAAGCGAAGAAACAGATACCATCATCTGTCAAAATAGGAACGGTGAGATGCTGTGGACATTTACAAACAAAACGGCTTTACGAAAACACAGGTGTATCGCAGTAGATGAATTCGGAAATGTGTTCGTCGCTGGGAACAAATCAAATAGCGTCGTTGCAATATCTTCTGATGGCAAAAAACACAAAATACTCCTGTCAAAAACAGACTTGGTTTTAAAACCATGGGCAATCGACTACAACATCAAATCGAAATCTTTGCTTGTGGCAAACGAACGAAATGGTCAAGTACTTGTATACAATGTTAACTATGCTTAAAATAAACGCTACTGATAAATTGTTTTTAACTAAATTATGGACAATGATAACTTATTTTATTATACCAACTGCATTTGATTTCATTTTTGAATTGAAAGGTTGTGTATTAGGAAGCAATTTGTACATAATGTATATGAAATACATGACAAAACGTGTTCAAAATATAATCAACTACAAGTAAATGGTTTTGGTTTAGGTTTTTGGATTCTTTATCGTTTGCATTGATGCCACATTTTATTTTCATATTTTGTATCAATGTGGAGGTCCACTGTGTGCTTTCTTTTTTATTGTTTATCATGTTCTATCCATTGTGAAGTTGCATTTATGTGGTAATCAAATAAATGTCTTGTACTCTATTACTTCTGATGTTTGATAATATAATATTTAGATTTATAATTGATATTTTTTTAGGCATTCCAAATATTCTACAGAAATAAATTTAGTTGTAAATTTAAGAATATCTTGGAGTTTTGTGAATACATGAACGTTCTCTGAAAACAACTGATATGTTTATTTTTACACCTTCTGCATGAAGGAAAAAAATGCCCATTAAAATCTAAAAAAGATTTTATCTTTCTCATGTGCAAATACTTTTAACTTTTATATATCAAGTGGATGTCAGGCCTTAAAACTTTCCAAACTTCATAGGTTGGTCTGTACACAGAGTAGTTTTTGAGGTGAACATACGGCCATATTTGTCCATTTGTTATGATGAACCTTAAGGTTAATGAAGCCAACTGTATGCTTTGAATTACGAAAATTTCAAACCGCAATAGCATAAAAACAGCAAAGATAATGAATAATAGAGATGGGCCGTTTTGAACATACACAAAAGGGAAACTTCGAGCAGAGCATCATTATTTATAGTTTGATTGCATTTGAAAGTCAAACGGGATTTTGTGGCAAATAAACCAAGATTTTTAGGTCTATTTGAAACTAAATGTGCCATTTAACTATGTTGCTGTTATTTTTCATTCCATTGATTTTTAAAAGTTTAAAATATCTAATCTATTTCTATATTTACGAGATTATAGGAATATGACGTATTAATTACTTCCTTAGTTTTTGACAGATTGTATGTTTGATTGCATCCAAGGTATGTACAAAAGCTTAAAAAATGCTGTCATAACAAAAGCGTTTATAGGTGGAATACGGCTTCCATTCCAAAATATATAACTGGATGGGCTACATTGGTTGATTAAATCCTCTTTTGCATCAGGGCGATGATCTAAATAAGACATATTGTTTTAGATTGTATTCCTATTTTATCGAATGTATCGTATTCTTACTCATTATATTTTGTTTCCGTCTCTAAAATAATGTCCAGAGAAGAACGATTTGTTTAGGCATATTGCCAATATTGCAAAGTTTGATTAAAATGACAAGATTTTTGTTATATGGAAGTTAAACATGATTATTATTTTTTCTATATCGCAAACAATATTTTTTATATATATATATAAATGTTGTCTCACTAAAGGAAACTTATAGACATAGATATCATCATGATCATTAACGTTTACAATTTTATTAATCAAAAGAAAAACACGTATATCAGATACAGTTATTATCATCAACTATAAATACCAATTTGAAAGGTTTAAATGTTAAAATATATATTTATTTGGTAGACAAAATACTTCCCTAACGGTGTATCAAATATACATAATAAATGTTTCCGTATAGCAGACATTTAGATGCAGTTTTTGCAGGCGGATATACAATACATTTCATGAAATAATGTAGAACACTCGAACAATATTATGCATGTTATGGCAGAGGAGTCGTCAGGGAGAAATAATTTTACCAGGAAATCATTTCAAGGACAGAATTATAGTAATGATAATTGGCAGTATTCCATTGTAAAATAGTGTCATGGATAGTATTTCACAGTGAAATTGTTGTAGCTTATAACCTTGTTTATCTGACCTGCGCATGTGTAATCAAAGACAAGGGGCTTTTTTATTTAGAGGATGTTAAGAAAATTACAAGATACTAATAATATGGATAACAAGAACATATGATAGGAATACACTCCTAAAAGTAACAAGGGGAGGGTTTGTGCCTTCAGACACTAGTTCAACCACTACCTCATGCTGCATGTCCATTTTATACATCAAGAGCCTTTAATTTAATAGTGGTCGTTTATTGCTTTATATTATTTTTTTGTTTTTCGTTCATTGTTTTGTACATAAGTCAGGCCGTTAGTTTTATTTTTTGAATTATTTTACACTTGTCATTTCATTTCATTTAGGACTGACGTGGTTTGAATTTTGCTCATTGTAAGAGTACATGTGGTGATCAATTGTTATATTGCCTCCATTATCGAAATAGAGGGTAAACATCAGAAAAAAGCAATCAAACATATCGATAGAAATAAATTAAATGACTAAAAAAGAAAATGACAAAGAGACAAACAATAATACACAAAAAACGACATAGAAAACTCTAAATTAGACAACACAAACCCCATGAACAAATTATGGAGGATCCCCAGAAGAATCAGCAGATCCTGATCCACATGTGGCACCCGCCGTGTTATTATCAACCCGGTTATAAATCAAAATCGGAAGATCACATTCGGGGAAAGAGGAACAAAATTGTATCTCCGACATTTGGAACATATTCCTAACAATCTTCAATAACGGTCAACAAACTCGTGATGACGTCTATACAATTTAGGAACGGACAATTTCATTTGGTCTTTGTGGAGAGATGTCTCATTGGCAATCATACAACAACTTCTTAGCTTTATATTAAACTTACAAATTTTATACAACATATACTATTTTACAGGCTATGGCTTCCTCGTTTACAAGTTGTTGTATTTGTAATTTGCGACATATTTCGAAGCTTTCTGTTGTTTGGTGCTCTGATTGTAACGAATGATTGTGCAAATAATGCAGAGAACATCATAGCTTATCTAAGTCCTCACGAAACCACACTGTTTTTCCTAATGGTAGATATAAAAGGTTGTCAGCTTTTATTGAAAATAAAAAAACTGAACTACGTAAAGCATGATGAGAAATATCTATTGTTTTGCAAAGAGCATAATGAATGTGCTTTAGAAAATGTGTTGTTTCAGAAAAGCTCAGAAATTGCAAAGAAATACCCCCCCCCCTTTTCCCCTTAAAGATGTCGTTAAAAAGGTTAAAACATCTGTAGCTTTTACAGAAATCCTGTCCTCACTCCAGGAAATGAAGGGGAACGTTGCTCTTATTCTGGAAGACAGACGAATGAATATGTATTCGATATCAGCTCCAATAGAGAGAATCGAATCCGAGATTTCTCTGACTCGACAGCAGTTAAATCACCATCTTGATAGATTACAAGACCATTTTGTTGCTGAACTGACCAAAGCCGTGGAAAATTCAACTAAACAAATACAGAGCTTCATTATGACCTTGACTAAAAAGCAAAGGGATATCGAGGACTGGATAGAAGATATAGAAATCATCAAGAAACATGCAACGGATATGCAAACATTTTTAGGGATGACGTATCTAGAAACCAAACTAAATAAAACAAGTAACGACTTGCAGTCTTGGTTTGACGGTAACCATTTGTCTCAAACCGTAATGTCTTACCATTTGAGCACTTTATTGCATAATATAATCAACGAAAGAACTAAGTTCGGAAAAGTTGTCGTACATGCCATGCCTAGTAAATTATCATTAAAAAGATGGATGCTTGGTCAGGCTCAAATGATTAAAGTGAATGCAAAATCTATAAATTCTTTGGAGCACATGAAACTGGAATTAAAAACAAAAATGAAGACAAATGCTTTCAATGTGTCAGAGTATTCCTTCATATTTGATATTGATTGCAGATGATGGAAAACAGAGAATAAAATTATCAGCATCATGCAAACAATTATTGATGTTACATGTGTTGACAATGACACTGTTGCCGTAATATCATATACACAGAAAAATATTGAACAAATCAGCGTGAAATCTGGGAAAACATTCAAAACTATCAGTACGTCTGCGCCTGCTCTCTGCTTAACTTACACTGAAGGTACCTCGATAGTATTCCTCGAGAACGGACAAGTGAAAGAGTTTCGGTTAAAGGTGAAAAGAAAAATGATATTAGCAGTACGGTGGTGTCAAGTATTACCGAATCAAACAACACTCTTCATTCTGTAAAGAAAGATACGAATACGATTGTTTGTTATAAAAGAAACGGGGACGTACTGTGGACATTTAAAGCCGAAGAGGTTCTACAAAAACCACAAGGAATCACAGTAGATGACCATGGAAATGCTATCGTCGCTGGTGTCGAATCAAACAACGTTATTGCGATATCTTCTGATGGCACAAAGCACAAAATACTCCTATCGAAAACAGACTCAAGTGGTTGTCCTTGGGCTGTTTCCTTCAACGACAAATTTAAATATTTGCTTGTTTCTAACGACAAAGATGGTGACGCATTTCTGTACAGCGTTAACTATTTATAAACTAAACCCTTGCCTTGTCTTGTTTAATGACTTTTAATTATTTACTATTCTTGTACATAGGAATAAAGTTCCAATCCGTTTAAATAAATTCCTGTAATTTATTCAGAGATTAAAAACTTTATTATTTGTGCTTCCCATAATATGCCTGCAGTTCTAAGGAATATAACACATCAAAATATGTGATTTTTCGTTGTCATATAACAAACACACATTTGTTGGAATGTAGTCATTAAACTCATAATAGATACCATTGTATATACGCCAGACGCGCGTTTCGTCTACAAAAGACTCATCAGTGACGCTCGAATCCAAAAAAGTTTAAAAGGCCAAATAAAGTACGAAGTTGAAGAGAATTGAGGACCAAAATTCATAAAAGTTTTGCCAAATTCAGCTTAAAGGTAATCTATGCCTGAGGTAGAAAAGCCTTAGAAATTTTGTAAACAGTTAATTTATAAATGTAACCATATCAATGATAATTCATGTCAGCACAAAAGTGCTGGTGATACCCTCGGGGAAATAAATCTCCACCAGCAGTGGCATCGACCCAGTGGTTGTAAATAAACTCATCATAGATGCCAGGACTAAATTTTTTATATACGTCAACCAAATTTTGATTCCAGTATCAACAAGAATTATTTCAAAGATCTTCAAAAATAGTATTAACACATTAAGCACAGGGAAAACTAAAGACTGAGCAACAATAAACCCGAAAAATCTAGTTTGAACTCAGTTGCTCCCGTAAAATTAAGTAGTTCTTACTTTACGTGCGGCACCAATCGTGCTGCTTAAGCATGAACAATCCGGTTATAGTTGCTTTTGGTAATGTTCTAATCAGACAATGGAGAACGGGATTGTTGTTACAACATGTGTACATATCCGTTTCATAATTTCATATTATGACACAGATATTCTTTTAAGTTTTAGCAAATCATAATAGCGTTCATAATACTTATCAAAGAATGACTGCAACTCAAATGCTTTGAACCCTTTATGTCATAGTTTTTATATAAGGAGTAACCTTTATCAAGTAAATGACGATAAGAAACACAAGGTACATCGGATAAACTTAGACATATAGTTATACTCCGTATGTAGGTGTACATGTTGCTTTAATATTGCTTGACAGTATTGGAAATGTCAAATTTTAAAATTTTGAATCAACTGCTTTGTTGTAAAGTTAATTCGGCTATAGAAATGATAATTGGTATTGGATATATTTGATCAAGAGTCACGACAAATTTTTCATCGCATTTTAAATCACATAAAGCAAACAAGGTTACAAGTCATCCATGTCATAAACTGGATAGAACTAATCTTAAATGGACCATGAAGAACACATTTTAAAAATAAATAAAGAATCCGGATGAAGTATACTGTCATGAAACCTTTTCCTTAAAATATTCAATAAGGGGAACCATTTGATGTTCGTTGATGAAGGAATATTTTGAAAAAGAATTACCACTCACGCTGGTTTCTTATATAATATATATCTTTATATCTTTACCAGCTTTATGAATCTATAGAATAGCCAAATTATACACCTTGAAGTAAATAAGTTTAATTTTTCCTGAAAAGGGACATTAGCTGCAAAATTTATGTAAATATATTTTTTTTCGAACTCTCAATTTTGTTGTAACATACACTGAATTAGTTTCAAAGAAAACAATACGCAATGTCTGGAATCATTATAACATTACAACGCACCAACATTCCGTATATATGGTTGAATAGACGATATCAAAATAACTTTCGACGAAAACAGTTGATTGACATGCGTTCCTGTTATAACCATGAATACAAGCAGACATATAAACAAAACAAAAACAAATACACACTGTGCTCTTCGTAGAAACTGTGTGCAGAAGAGCACCATTTTAGAAAAGTAATGCCATTACTAAGCATCCGTCGCAGTCATCGTATACATGTTTTTCTAATAACTTCCCGGATTTGTCTTTGCTGAATCAGTTCATAGCTATTAAACAGCAGTATACTACTGTTGTCCTCATTTCTCTTTTTTTTAAACGGAACCAATTTCAGCCTAAATATTTAGGGAAAGAATACAATCGGTAAAGTTACATTAAACGACTAGACTCGTATCTTAAGATCTAAGACCGCGAAAGCATTCATAAGTATAAACTGTTAAACAGGGAAAATACTCAGAAAAGACAATGATGACATACTTTCTTTACGTCGAATACTTTATTCAAGACCATCTCTTCTGACACAACTGAAACAATTCAACCAAACTTGGAGAATGTGTTTACCAATTAGGCAACTAACCTGGAAGTCTTGGATACAAATAAAATATAATGGTAACATATCGTAATTATATTTTTTTTTATTTCAAAAACTACAATGGAGAGGGAAAATCTGAGTTAAAAATTGTTATTTTGAAACAGAGTAGCCAACATCCCTTATTCAAATACAATAACAATTAATCATTTTTCATCTTCTCCCAGACTTAACTATTTTTTTAAATTAAAGAATTTTAAAAAAGTAGTGTTGCCAAGTTCAATTGATTTCTTATTTTTTTATCCTTAATAAAGGAAAACATTTGCAAATATTATAATAATATTTTTCGAAATTCCTTTTAACGTGTTCATGGAAATTTGCTTGTCAACATATATAAAATATATGTTCGCCAAGTGAATCTCATATTTCAATTAATTACAATCACAGGCCGTCCCCTTTTTGTTGTCTTTTTTATCTTAAAATTGTCAGGTAAGATATACCTTATATAGCAATAGAAAATTTAAACAACAATATATATATATATCTATAGCTATACAAGTTGGACTTTAAAAAACTTTATTGATTTTATTTTGAAGTTATCTAACCTGTTGCTATATCACGTGTTTCACGAAATATGACGTGTTAATAACTTCCTTTTACAAAGGACTGAGTTTGTTAAATATGATGAACTGAGATACTGTTCTTCTATTTTATTGAATTTAAGGTATTTATAACAATTTTTGCTATCAAAATTAATCGTTCTATATATTAAACAAGAAAATTTTATCACTAACTCATTTGCCTGCTTGATTAAGCACATTGTGGATACAGAGGAGCGTCTACCCATAAAATTCACTGAACAAATTATGACATTAGACAAGTTAAGGTTAAAATTTTCCTAAAATAATATTCGAAATATGTAACAAAAAGTTAATCAGTCGACCCTAGCCATTTACTCTAAAATGGCATAATGCTTCCCCTTTAAAATTGTATCAAAATTATATCAAACTTAGTTTCAAGCAATACTTGTGTCATTATTATTCAATCTGAAAATTGAATTTATAGGAATAAAACAATCCTTAGTATTAAATAAAATCACAAAAATACTGAACTCTGAGGACAATTCGATCGGAAAGTCCCTTATCAAATGGAAAAATCAAATCTCAAAAACTACAATGGAGAGGGAAAATCTGAGTTAAAAATTGTTATTTTGAAACAGAGTAGCCAACATCCCTTATTCAAATACAATAACAATTAATCATTTTTCATCTTCTCCCAGACTGGACTACTTTTTTAAATTAAAGAATTTTAAAAAAGTAGTGTTGCCAAGTTCAATTGATTTCTTATTTTTTTATCCTTAATAAAGGAAAACATTTGCAAATATTATAATAATATTTTTCGAACTTCCTTTTAACGTGTTCACGGAAATTTGCTTGTCAACATATATAAAATATATGTTCGCCAAGTGAATCTTACATTTCAATTAATTGCAATCACAGGCCGTCCCCTTTTTGTTGTCTTTTTTATCTTAAAATTGTCAGGTAAGATATACCTTATATAACAATAGAAAATTTAAACAAAAAAGATATATATATCTATAGCTATAAAGTTGGACTTTAAAAAACTTTATTGATTTTATTTTGAAGTTATCTAACCTGTTGCTATATCACGTGTTTCGAGAAATATGACGTGTTAATAACTTCCTTTTACAAAGGACTTAGCTTGTTAAATATGATGAACTGAGATACTGTTCTTCTATTTTATTGAGTTTAAGGTAATTATAACAATATTTGCTATCAAAATTAATAGTTCTATATATTAAACAACAAAATATTATCACTAACTCATTTTCCTGCTTGATTAAGCACATTGTGGATACAGAGGAGCGTCTACCCATAAAATTCACTGAACAAATGACATTAGACAAGTTAAGGTTAAAATTTTCCTAAAATAATATTCGAAATATGTAACAAAATGTTAATCAGTCGACCATAGCCATTTACTCTAAAATGGCATAATGCTTCCCTTTGAAAATTGTATCAAAATTGTATCAAACTTAGTTTCAAGCAATACTTGTGTCTTTATTATTCAATCTGAAAATTGAATTTATAGGAATAAAACAATCCTTAGTATAAAGTAAAAGCACAAAAATACTAAACTCTGAGGACAATTCAATCGGAAAGACCCTTATCAAATGGCAAAATCAAATGACAAAACACATCAAACGAATGGACAACAACTGTCATATTCCTGACTGGTACAGGCACTTTCATATGTAGAAAATGGTGGATTGAAGCTGGTTTTATATTGCTAAACCTCCCACTTGTACGACAGTCGTATCAAATTCAATTATATTGAAAAAGATGCGTGAACAAAATGTCACAAATAGGGGCACAACAACGACACGAACCCCACCAAAAACTTAGGGTGATTTCACATGTTGCACCCGTCGCGGATGACACCCCACACCAGAACAAAACCAAATTGATGATCAGTAGTCAAAACACTCTCGTCAACAATAGACATGGATCTATTTTATTTATCTCTTTCTGTTATATATAGATTGCATAAGCGTATAAATTTAACCTTCTGACATTACATATTTTTGCCATCGTCATTTAATTCAACATATAAATTATTAGTTTCAAACAACGAATACAATTGTCCAAGTTGAAATGACTAATAATTCGAGTTTTAACTATTTTCGTATATAAAAATTATTCGGGTTTACCATACTAGAAAGGATTATAGGTAAAATATATCTAAAACATAATAATTAAAAGGTGTAGATGTTCAATGATTATTCCTGATCTTTTTATTTCTTCAGTGACCATAAGTAAAGTCCAACCTTTTTTTTATATTTTATAATGATTTATTATGAAGCTTTATTGACCATCTAACAGGGTTTATGTGGAATTGACATCATTTACATAGTTTATATAAATATGTATACTCTATTTTCTGTTAGTAAGATAAGTTTCTCTGTTTCTGTAAGTATCAAGTGTAAACTACACGAGAATCATCAGTGGCGTTGCTGACTATGCTATGTGGGTTTTGCTGAATTACAGTTACATATTGTTGCCAACTTGTATGTCTTTTGATGTTTGGTTAGGAGCGGTTGGGAGTTGTCTTATTGGCAATTATACCAAATCCTCTAATTTTCATATTAGGTTCATAACCATATATGAGTCAAATTATATACGAAGTAAAGAGCATACACTATATTATTATTGTATATATTTCGTTATCAGATGACATTTGATTTATTTGACTACAAAAAAAAATGGAAATATAATGATGGAAAAAATAAGGTCGCAGTACTTACATTTTAAAGTTATAAGATTTAAATTAGTGATTTATATACACTCTAAATTTAAACATGTGTGATACTGTATGATAATATGAAGATTGTTTTATAGGTTATGGCTTCCTCTTTTGACCATTGTGGTGTTTGTACTTCAAGACATGTATCTAAGCTTTCAGTGGTTTGGTGCCCAGACTGCGATGAAGGACTATGCCAAGACTGTACAGAACATCATAGCTTGTCAAAGTCATCACGAAACCACAAGACTGTTCCTATTGACGAATATCATAAGTTGCCACCTTTTATTGCAAACACTAAACTGCACTGCGATGAACACGAGGAGAAGTACCAATTGTTTTGCAAAGGACACAATGCCATGCTCTGTAGAAAATGCGTCATTTCTGAAAAACACTTGGAATGTAAAGAAATATTCCCTATTGAAGAAGTCATTCAAAATGCTAAAACATCAGTAACCTTTACAGAAATCGAGTCCTCATTCCAAGAAATGAAAGAAAATCTCAGACTTATCCTGGAAGACAGACAAAATAATGTATCTTCACTATCAGATTCAAAACAAAAACTAGAGTCCGAGATATCAGCGATTCGACGCCAGATAAATCAACACCTTGATAAAATACAAGACCATTTCATTGTTGAATTAAATAAAGCTGTAGAAAATTCAACCCAACAAATACAGAGCTTCATAGCATCTCTGAAGAAAACCCAAAGAGAAATAGACGAGTGCATAGAAGATGTAGAAACAATAAAGAAACATGTAACAGACATGCAAACATTTTTAGGTATCAAACTATTAGAAACCAAATTGAATAAAACAGAAAACGACATGCAGTGTTGGACTGAGAGTTCTAGTTTAGGTCCCACCGTAGTGTCTTACAAGATGAACTCTTTACTTCAAAATATCAGTAACAAAATAACTATGTTCGGTAAACCGATCGTAGATATCCAACTATGTGACCTAGCTTTACATAGAAAAAAAGAGGGACAAGCTCAGTTGATCGTTAGTCTGGAACCTAAAAGTTCAGTTGAGCATATAACGCTGAAATTAAAAACGAAAATCAAAACTTTATCTAACAGTGTGTCAGGTTGTTGTATTTTACCTTGCGGTAAAATGGTTGTGTCAAACTTTCATCCTTCGTATTTGAATTTGTTTTTCTCTGATGGGAAATTTGAAAAAAGAATTAACAACATCATACCTAATATTTATGATGTAGCAATTGTCGACAATGAAACTGTTGCAGTTGTCTCATCTTCTGTGAGGAATATAAAAGTAGTAAATCTAAATTCAGGGAGATCATTCAGAAGCATTAATATGAATCTAGCTTCCTGTGGTTTAACTTATACGAAAGACCATTTTATAATTTCTTCCTTTGAAGGACAGTTGATGGAGGTTGGGCTAGAGGATAACAAGACAAATATCATTAGCGGTTATGTTGATTCTTCTTACGTTGATTCATTCGAAGATAAACTATATTTTGCAAAGAAAGATACAAATATTATAGTCTGTCATAACAGAAACGGGGATTTACTATGGACATTTACAAACGAAACGGTTATAACAGGAACTGTATGTATTACAGTAGATGAACACGGAAATCTTTTTGTCGTTGGAAAGGACTCACAAAATGTTATTATAATATCCTCTGATGGCACAAAGCACAAAATACTCTTGACAGAAACAGACTTGTGTGATTCTCCGTGGGCAATTAACTATAACAGCGAATTGAAATCTTTGCTTGTAGCAAACGAAACAGATGGTCAAGCATTTTTGTACAGTGTGAATTACTCGTAAATATATTCTTAGCTGTTGTAATGCTTCAATCCAAATTATTTTACATGGAAAACTTTTTTCATTTAATTATGAATATGTCGTACAAATAACCTGCATAAACTTTCATTCCGGTTTTTTTCTAGCACTCGTTGCATGTCGTATAAGTTAACATAGTGATCCTTCATTCTGTCATCGTTTACTTCGTTATCTTCAGACATCAATAACTTTCTCGAACCTTGTTGAATTTTACGAAACTTAACAATAGCTTTTTCATGATTAAAAGAACGTCTCCGTATATTTTCAACATTTCGTATTTTACTGATAAAGGACATTACTGAGTTGACTTCTTAGCAATTAATATTTAGAGTACATTGACAGACATCGACCTACATCGACTTTTACGAAACTTGAGCAGATGCGTCTTCGTCATCACGAGACAGTATCCAAAGTTGAATTATGAAAATATTTTGGTAATTTAGTGAAAAATAGAATTCGTGTTTTGATGACAGATGACACTTAGATGTAGACATCAACAACTTTGTCAACCCTTTATAGAATTACTAAGACTCTGACAAAAGATGCATTACGTTACATAGATTACATCTTTAAAAAGTGATAGAAATATTTTTTCCCAGTATTTTACCATGTTTACATGTTCTATTGATATTTAATTGGTCTTAACGTGTTCGACTTTTTTTTTAACAACACTTTCTTTAACATTCATGGAAAGCTACGAAACTAAATATCTGCTAAATCAAGAATGGCATCTGGAGAAAACGGGTTTCCCACATCTTTCTAATAAATGAAATAGATTTGGCAGTAAACTTTTTTACCTCACTAAAACACTACCACAAGAAATTGCAGGCGGGGCTCTGAATTCTGCGGAACTCTTTTTTTTCTTAAATTTCTGATCAGTATCCATGTTTGATCGTGTATCCGTCTACTTTTCTGTAATGAAAAGATACACTTTCATAATGCATTATACAGATGCCAACAAATTGTGGGCAGTTATAATCTTGGTCAAACATTGATATACTTTAAAATATACCTTCTATCAGATTACTGTTGTCATTTTCAATCTATACTAGAGTAATCAATCTTTATATGTATTTATTAGACTTATCACCGGGTTTCAACTTACACGAGCAACACGACGGGTGCCTCATGTGAATCAGGATCTTAATACCCTTCCAGAGCACTTTTAATTACTCATTAGCCGAAGTGTTTTCTGAGTACGTTTGGTTTTAAGAACTGTTATTTGTCTGTTGTTGTTTTTGTTTCAACCATGATGTTGTCGGTTTGATTTTTCGACTTGTGAGTTTGAATTTGTTTTTGGTATCTGATTCCTCCATTTTACGATAAATAGACATCCTATTTATCCATTATACCAGTATACAATTTAATTATGAAAAGATTTTTTTTTTATTTTTTTTGAAAAAAAATGTCTTTATAATATTTTCATTCTGACTTGAATATTTTTTGGATTATTTGTGCTTTACTGTGCGATATGAAAATTGAAAAGTAAATAAAGCTTCCTCAGAATAATATGAATAATTTTTAACATCATTAGAGTAAAATTGAGAATGGAAATGGGGAATGTGTCAAAAAGACAACAACCTGACCAAAGAGTAGCTAACAGCCGAAAGTCAGCATCGGGGCTTCAATGTAGCGGGGAAAACGCACCTGGAGGCGTAATTCAGCAGCTGGTATTCAAATGATTAAAGAAATGTAATTTTTCATCTTTTTTAATTCAAACATCATCAATCAAATATAGCAGGATTAAATTATTTTTTTTGCGCAAGACACGCGTCTCGTTAATAAAAGACTCATCACTTACACTCGAATCAAAAAAGTTCAAAAGGCCAAAACAAGTTCGAAGTTGAAGACCATTGAGGACCAAAAAATCCTAAAAGTTTTGCCATATAAAGCTAACTGAAGGTATTTATTCCTGAGGTAGAAAAGCCTTAGTATTTCAAAAATTCCAAGTTTTGTAAACAGTTATAATAATATTATGACAATACTAATGATAATTCATGTAACAATAAAAAATAGTGTTAACACTGTGCGAATAAAATAACAATAAAATAATGTCAAAGAAGCAAAAGCGAAACAATACCAGGGGTGAGCTGAGCCGGATCACTCCTACCAGATTAACCTAGCTTGAGTTTCTGTATTTTCCATGTTTTCCTTTGTTCTGTGCGTTTTGGCGGGAATGTCGAATCCACTATAAAACTTATAATTTATTATACTAAAAATACTCTCTATCAAAATTTACATAGAAAAAATCCATTGACTATGCTGGGATTCGAACTCAAGACCTTTAGCATATCAACCTACGACTTAAACCACTACGTATACACCAGGACGACTGGATACAAACTTTTTATAAATAAGGCCATTAGTTTTTTCGTTTTCTTATATAAAGTGGCGATCTAGTGTGGGCCGATTGGCCAGTGGAGCGAGTTGACATTGTTTCATATTTAATCATCATGTTCGGGGTCATAAAGGGTATACATTATATAGTAATATATTAAGTATATTATAACGGTTGGGTGGCGTTCTAAACTAGACTTTATGAATTTTAAATGTTTTTTCGTCTAATCTGTAACAACTGGGATGTAAAATAATTATCACATTCGGACTTGATGTGTCAGTGTTAGATCACCCTCTGGCCTCCGGCCATATCGGGATGATCTTACGCTGACACACCGCGTCCTCATATGATTTCTATTACAGAATTTGCAATATCAGTGAGCCATACAGGTAAAATTTAAAGAGCCTCGGGTTGGTATATACTATCAAATATCGATTTCTTTAAAAGAGGGACGAAAGATACCAAAGGGACAGTCAAACTCATAAATCTAAAACAAACTGACAACGCCATGGCTAAAAATGAAAAAGACAAACAGAAAAACCATACTACACATGACACAACATAGAAAACTAAAGAATAAACAACACGAACCCCACCAAAAACTAGGGGTGATCTCAGGTGCTCCGGAAGGGTAAGCAGATCCTGCTCCACATGTGGCACTTAAACTATCTGTAGCCATTTGTTATTCTTCGTGATAACAGAAATATGGCGTCTTATTTGCTTCAAATGACGAAGTGTTGAATTTAGTAAATTGCATGACATTTACTAATTTATGTTCTTATGTTTGACTGCATTTAAGGTATGTAATATTTTTTAATACTAAGTAAAGGATAAAATGGATTGAACAGGGAATATTTGGTACATTCGACAGAATTATATCACCAAATGGTTGGTTTTCATTACAGAATGTACTTGATGCACTTGTGCAGCTGAGAAGTGTGTAGGCCTGTCCACACATAGTTAATGAAGTAATACTTGTTTTCTTTTATTATTTTTTTTCTATTTTAACATTCATTTTAGCTCACCTGATCTAAAGGGTAAGCCAGTTATTCACATCATTTGGCGTCCGTCGTCGTCGTCCGTTAACAGAATCAGTATTTGGGATATCTAGTTTTAAAAAGGAGACTCTCTATAAAGAGTTATAGCTCTTTATTGATTAAATTTACAACGTCGATCGCCTTATCATCCCGATAAATATAGTATAATTGTTTAATTGAAAAACATTATCCGAAAGATAACATCTACAAACAAGTCTACAGGGCCGAAATTGTTGATCACTTTCTATGAGAAGTTATTGCCCATAAAATACAATTATTACCGGTATCTATATGCAGAGACAAAATGACATCTATAGATGTAAACATTTACTTATCACCAGTGGCTTTAACAATTATTAAACCGATCAAATAAAGTAACCTTTAATAAGATCCCGAAATGACAAAAGGAACAACAATTCCAAAGAGAAGAAATACTGATAAACAATAGGTTTGTCTGCTCTCATTGTGTACTATGTTGCATGGATATTTTACTAGTAAACAACATTATGAAAATGGCATACAAAAACCAAACGCTCAAATCCGAATATTTAAAATCAAAGGATATATAAAGACAGAAAACGTTGAAGAGTTTCTGTATGATTTCAAAATTTGTAAACAAAAATGTATGTATAATTAGACTTTGACAACATTGCCTTTTTATCCTTATAGTTTGGCCAAATTTGCAATGAAGGACAATCATATGTTGTTTTAATAAAAAAGAACAACGTTTACTTGGAAATAATTGTGTATGTTCCTTTGTAGTTTATTTTTTGTGTGAACATAATTTGACATTGTATTCAACACACTCTCAATGGACTCCAATACTAAATACAAATAAACATTTATTAAAGATGTTATAGTCGATTTTAAAATGTGTATCATTACATGATGAATAGCGTTTATCTGTATTTTCCACTTACCAACTCGATTTGCATGTGGTATCATGTTCCATAGAATGGCAATCAATATAAGAGTGAATGCCAGAGCTGCCGTGAATACGAAAAAGACTAAAGGGTTTTATTCTAGTCATAGTTGATATCCTACATTGAACATGGGTAACATCCGGTGAATAGATCAGGTGGTTTTTAAGTTAAATGTATCAAAGATCAATGTACGTCACTGTTTGTCTTTGATGAAAGATGTTCGTTGTTGTTCTGTGGTTTGCATGTTGTGTAGACTGTCATATTATTTCTTTGTACGATTCTCTGTGATGAGTGTTCTGGCGTGTGTTTGTGCTGTATTTCTGTCACGTAGTGTTGTCATTTAAGTTATATTTTGTAACATTGTCATTTAAAGTGGGAGGTTTGGCTAGCCATAAAACAAGATTTAACCCACCATTTTTTATTCAAATGAACTGTACCAATTCAGGAATATGGCAGTTGTTTATATCAAATAGTTTGTTTCTATGTATGTTGGCTTTTAATAAAAATAATACCAAAAATCGGACAAGCGTCCAGAGCTCTGCAAGAGAAAAATACATTCCTTTCTTTACAAGGAATTTTTCAAAATTATATCGTGTGTGTAGTGTCATTCGATTCATCGAGATGATTAAGGTTAGATAGACAATGTTTTCCTTGGTAAGAACAAATCTTACAGTACACGCTTTCACAAAATTTTATGTTATTATACAAAATGAAACGCGTTCGTCGAGGAAACGTGTCCTATCTATTTATTCTTTTTGCCTTTTATATTTGACAAGTATAAATTTAGACATCATGGATATATATAGCTTTGTAACTCTTTGAAAAAAACGTTAATTTACTTTCGGAAAGACTTCAAGGTCCAATTGAAAAGTATGTGTAAGAAACTTAGACTAAAAGGATGATTAAAGATTATTCAACATGTTTACATATATATCCGTATCTTGCTGATTTGTGTTCTCATTTAAAACATATATATGAGCTGACTTTTATCGGTTGAGAACTTTATGTAATTCTTAATATAGATCAATAGATTCTAATATTTTGCTTTTTCAGGTCATGACGACTTCTTTTGAAAATTGTGGCATTTGTACTTTACGACACATATCTAAGCTGCCCGTGGTTTGGTGTCAGATTGTGATGAAGGTTTATGCCAAGACTGCAGAGAACACCATAGTCTCCTAAAGGCAACACGAAACCACAACATTATTCAAATTGCTGAATACCAAAAATTACCATCCTTTATTGCAAACATTAAACTGCACTGTAGTGAACATGATGAAAAATATTTGCTGTTTTGCAAAAAGCACAACCAACTTTTATGCGGAAAATGCGTCATTTTTGTAATCCACAAGGAATGTAAAGAAATATTTTCTGTTGAAGATGTGGTTCAAAATGCTAAGACATCTGTTGCCTTTACAGAAATCGAATCATCACTTCATGAACTTCAAGAGAACGTCAGCCTTATTCTCAAAGACAGACAGAAGAATTTATCTTCAATATCTACTTCAAAAGAGAAAATCGAATCCGAGATATTAGCACTTCGAAAGCATATAGATTCTCACCTTGATAAAATGCAAGACCATGTTTTAGCCGAACTGAACACAACTGTGGAAAATTCAACCATACAAATGCAAGGCTTCATTGCGTCTCTGAATAAAAACCAAAATGAAATTAACGAGTGCATAAAAGACATAGAAAACATAAAGAAACATGCAACAGGTATGCAAACATTTTTAGGAATTTCTCATTTAGAAAGAATAATAAATAAAACAGAAAATGACCTGCAGACTTGGATTAAAGGTGATAGTTTTGTTCACACCGTAGTCTCTTGTCAATTAAACACATCATTACAAAATATCAGTAAAGAAATAAATACATTCGGAAAAACTATTATAGAAATTCGACCATGTGAACTACCATTACAAAAAAAGAAAGCGGGACAAGCGCAATCATTGAAAACAAACGTCGAGCCTAAAATTCATGTTGAGCATATATCATTGGATTTGAAAACGGAAATAAGTACGACAGCTTTCAATGTGTCAGGCTATGACATATTTCCTAGTGGGAATTTCGTTGTATCAAACTTTGACCCTTCTTATTTGTTAATTTTTACACCCCAAGGAAACATTGATAAAAAAATCACCAAAATTATGCCGAATATATATGATGTTGCATGCATCAACAACGAAACTGTGGCCACAATATCATATACTGAGATGAACATCAAATTACTGAGTGTAAAATCGGGGAAGGTATTCAGAAGCATTGAAACTAGTTTTTCGTCGCGTAGCTTAACTTATTTCGGAGGTAAATTTATAGTTTGTCCTGATAAAGGACAAATACAGGAAGTCAGTTTAGTGGATGATAGGATAAATATAATTGGCAATTATCTGGTCTCAACTTGTGTGGCTTCATCAGGCAATAATATATTCTCTAAAAAGAGAGCCACGAATACGATAGTCTGCCATAATAAAATTGGAGATATTCTATGGACCTTTTTAAACGAAACCGTTCTGACGGGACCTAGTGGCATAGCTGCAGATGAACATGGGAATATTTTTGTCGTCGGGGGCAAATCAAAGAACGTAGTTGCGATAACTTCGGATGGCTCAACGCACAAAATACTCCTGTCAGAAAAAGACTTGTGTAATTCACCCAGGGCAATCTGCTATAACAGTAAATCAAAATATTTGCTTGTTGTTAACGAAACTGACGGTCAAGCATTTTTGTATAGTGTAAATTGCGAATAACTATATTTTATGTTTTTATATCATGTAAAGCAAATCTGATTAAAAAGGTACAAATAATAACCGATTTTCGTGGTTATAAATTTGCAAAAAATTGTTCTTTTTTTTGATAAAAACAATAAATGAAATGTGTTTTGCGATACATATATGTTGTTAAATTGCAGCTGCAAACATTTGCACATGTAGCTTTTACAATCCTAGGTCCATTGTAAGTGATTAATAAACAATGACTAGAAGCTCAAAAATCTTACTAGACAACGGGTAATTGCTATCTAATGTGTGAAACTATTTTATTTGTATTAAAGTCATATGAAACAAGTGATTGTTGAAAAATAATGTTTATCAAATTCTTAAACCAATGTATGTATATATCATAAACTTAGTCGTTTGTGCACGATTGGATCATTTCTCACGCAAATATAGTATAATCGTCAGGTGTTTTTTTCTTTGTCTATTATGATGTAACAAACATGGCAGCTAATTAATTGCCATGTTTTGAACCATTGCTTACTGATTGTCACCTTATATTAAACAATTAACAAAGAATCATGTATGACAATTTGCCCTATATTGACAATAATATTTTTTTGGAAAACTGTTTTTCTCTACTTTTAAATAGATTATTTGCACAGAATATCAAAAAAACCTAAATATTGTGTTGTTTTGTTGTTTTTTTTGTTGTTTTTTTTTTTTAGATATGACAATTTTGTTAACTGTGTCGTGATCCTTTACAAGAATACTATTAAAACTGTAATTAAAACATATACACATACAGAAAAATCTTTTTCATAGAGTATTAACACTGAAACAACCTCAAATCACACGAAAATTTCATGTTTTGTTTTGTCAGTTTTTATGGCATAAGAGATGAACAAATCATACTCAAACTATGAGAAATTAATCAGGAAATCTTGTGTGTTGCTTAAGCAGTGTCAGATCGTTGGAAGTTTAACAGTCAGGACATCACATAGATTATTAGATAATATATCAAAAACCCATTCAGCAGTGTGTTCTGTCATATGTAAACCAAAACTAGCGAGGAAAATGTCTCAGAGCACAAATTACAGGGAGACACAAATTCTATTACAACAAATGGCAAGGATTGCACCTGCAGTTACTTGTGGTGAATATCAGCTGAGATTGTATATTGTTCAGAGTATTACAAACTTTTCGAGTCATGGGACGAAGTGTTTGGTCTTTGAAGTTCAACAATATGATTCTGTTGAAAGTAAAAATTATGTATGTTAATGAGGATGTTCAATACATCAATGATGATTTGAATGTAGCAGATGATAAAGAAAATGAAACAGATGTCCAAATATTCGAAAATTGCAGCGAACTAGTTTCGCTAGAAGAAGAACGAGATATAGCTCAATAAGAACATCTTCTGGATTCCAAATGTTGGGGATGTTACTGCCATCAAATATCAAGAATAGTTGAAGGCCAAAAGGTTTAAACTAAACTGTCATTGGTCTGCCAAAAAAAAACGTACTTAAAAAAGCAATTGTGTACCATTTCATAAAAAGAGTTCCAAAGAAATAGGATACCTTATACTAGAATGGATTGTTGGAAGCGATTGAGCAAAGCATGCTGTTAATAACAAGTTGAAACAAGACCTGAACTTTTAATTGCTTCTTGATTGGACTCATTTATTAACATTGATTCAATTAAAAAATATGTCAAAAAGATGCACGGAACGCTAGAATCTGATCTTTATATGTAACATATGTACACATGACGTAGATTCAAATGAAGCCAGTGTCAATTTATAATTCCTGTTTTGAGTGGCAACGTTACCTAGACTAAAATAACTCTCAAAAGCAAAGAACTGGATTTGTAACAATTGCAAATATAAAATCATGTGTCATTTTAAAATTCGTATAAAACATCTGTTTAATTATATATAAATATACTAAATAAATAAATGATTTGGAAAATACATTGAAGGTATAAAAAGTCATGAGAATTCCGAATGCAATTAGGTTATATCCGGGCACTCTGGTTCTAAACCTTGGTTCCATCTGGGTTTTCTGGTTCTGAACCTTGGTTCTTTGGTTCGAAACCATGGTAACTGGTTCAATATCCGGGTTGTTTGGTTAAGGCAACCCCACTTCTTGGAATAAAAAGGTAAAGTAGGTCAAAGACGCTATAATTATTTTATAACATTAAACATTTTAGCATCGACGGTAAAGGAAGCTATAAGGTATTTATCTTCTCATTTTAATTATTTTGATAAGGAAACTAGATAAAAATAAAGCATCGTATAGATTTTTAAAACAAACCGAAGTATACAGTACATCGAACATCCTTTTATTTAATTCAGTCGTTTTGTTTTTCTTTTTTTTTCTCCTTTACTCATCCTTTATTTACGTAAATATGTCTAGACAGTGGCGGATTCAGAACTTGTCCTAAGGGGGGCCCGCTCCAGTCATGCTTCAATGATTCCCTATATAATCAACCAAATTTTTCCAACAAAAGGGGGGGCGCCCCCTCCCCTGGATCCGCCTATGCTAGAAGTTTTAAAACCACCCAATTAGGACATGTTGTTTATATGGCTAACGATATGTGCATCTAGCCACTTGACCAGTTGACGACTTGCCTATATATTTGATTGCACATTTATTATCAAGTTCGACTGAATTTTATTTAATGGCTTTTTAATAATGTCAGATTTGAAAGAAATACATGTGAAGTATATGTAACAAATCTTTTTGTTCAAAACAGAATCATTATGTTAAAAGACATATAAAGGAAAGTGATGATCAATAAGTTGGTAAGCTTTAATTAGTTGGAAAAAAAGTTATAAAATATAATAAAATGTATAATTATGTACAATAAATTTGTCAAATTTGATACTCATTCACTGATTCAGTCATTGTGAAGGGCATGCATATAATCATTCGGCCAAAAATAAAGAAATCAAAATTAAGATTGAATATTTTTATAATAAAATTATGCGTACATGTGTTAATGACAGTGATAGTGGGATCTGTATCACCAGCACAATAGTCAGAACTTCTGTGTTGGCGCCATGATTTAGGGGCATAAAGAGTTACACTAGTCCGTCTGTCCCGAACGTCCAATAAAAACGGGTTCCGCTCTCCTAACTTTACTTTGCCTCAACCAAATACTACAAAACTTATACACAATATATAAAAGAAGCTGGTGCATGAGTGCCAATGAGAACTCTCCACAAGAGACTAAATGACACAGAAATTAACAATTATACAATGTAGCCTAGGTCACCACACGGTCTTCAACAATGAGCAAGGTTCATACCGCAAAGTCAGCTATTAAAGGCACAGACATGACAATGTAAAATCAATTCAACCGAGAAAACAAACGGTCTAATTTATGTACAAAAAATAAACGAAAAACAAGATAGGCACGTGCATATAAAATAAGGCGGGGTTAAACATGTTAGAGGGATCCCAACACTCCCCCTTATGTGGCATGAGTGCCAATGAGAACTCTCCACAAAAGACCAGATGACACAAACACTAACAACTATAGGTCATATACAGCTTTCAACAATGAGCAAAGTCAATACCAAATATAGTCAGCAATAAAAGGCACTGAAATGACATTGTAAAACAATATTCAAACGAGAAAATAAATGAACAAATTTATGTACAAAAAATGAACGAAAAACAAGTATGTAACACATAAAAATGACAACCATTGAATTACAGGCTCCTGACTTACCACAGGCACATACATACCGAATAAGGCGGGGTTGAACATGTAAGCGGGATCCCCACCTCAACACAAAAACAAATTTGAAATTTTTAAGTGTCACTTTTACCGTTCAAGAGTTATCATGTCCCTTTAAAAACATAAGAAATGCTGACTCTTTCGTTTCCTTTCTCTTAAATAAGTCTGACTCAATCAAATGTTAGGACCCTTATACACGATTTACATTACCCCATAACACAGATCTATTAAGTTCGATATTGGGTCCCGATGGCGTCACTGTTCATGAGTTTTAAGATGTAAAAATTTGTGGTACGAGTACCAATGATACAAATGTCAACCCGGAGCCTTGAGATAGGAAAACTGCTAAATCTATAATTGTTTCCGTTCTTTAACTTTAATTTGCCTCAACCAAATGTTTTGAAACTTATTCACAATGCTTTTGGTCACAAAACGGTCAAAATTACGCGAATCCTGCATCTATATGTGGAAGTTTACTCATTTTTTTCACAAGCAGGGGCATCTGTGGTTAATAGACATATTCTACATTTATTTCAGTAATCAGCTTATTTACTTCCATTGAATTCTTCTTTAAAAAGACTTAACTTGCACATTTTTTTTTCAGGATCTCGGTGCAGTTTGGTAACAGACAGTGATATTTCAAGTTAAATGTGACCAACTTAACAAAGTGTTTCACTAGATTGAGCTCTCTGTCTAAGTGTACTTTAAAGGTTCTTAGCATTGAGTTCAGTTTATTGATATGCGTATACCTTCTGTGTGAATTTTTATGATGTAAAAGCAGACTATCCATACCTACATGTCCATGAAATGAAATCTAAGGTAAAATGATTGAAACATTTTGCATTATCTATCACAACTGGCAGCACACGATGCTACTGAAGCAGTAAATTTTCTTACTTGATATTCACGGAAATTAAAGGATTTAGTTTCATCTGAACCAAACATTCTTAAAAATTGGGAATGGAAATATGGAATGTGTAAAAGAGACAGTAACCATGTCAAAAGAGCAGAAAGCAGTCAAAGGCCACGAATGGGTCCTCATAGCTGACTATGCGGTATTGGCTTTGCTCATTGTTGAAGGCAGTACGGTGACCTATAGTTGTTAATGTCTGTGTCATTTTGGATTTTTGTGGACAGTTGTGTCATTGGCAATCATACCACATCTTCTTTTTTATATCTTCAACAAAGCGAGAAAATCCCTCACCCAGAGGTGGGCTTCAGATGACCCTTAACAAAATGTGTACCAGTTCAAACTCCAAATCATAAAATAAACTTATAATTAAAATCATACAAGACTAACAAAAACCAGAGACTCCTGACTTGACGTCAAGGTAATCATACCAAGAGACACATCCAATATGCAAAGGTCAAGAGTCAAAAAGTCATAGTCTGGTCAAGAGATCCTTTTAAAAAAAAAATTGTAAGGGTTCCGCAGAACCCAGTGTCTCGCCTACTCTTTCTGTTAATCGCAGGCTCAACAAAATTGAGGAAATTATTCAATAAAATATTACTGTTGATACTATCTTTTGATTGTAGGAAGCTTCTGTCCAAGTTTGGTAAAAATCCAGGATAGTTTTTGAATCTAATAAATCTAATAAATGTTTAAAAACTTTAACTGTAGACTGAATGTAATGTTAACTGGAAGAAAACAAAATTTCCTTCTAAGTCCATTTAAAAGTAAAATACGAAAAAATAGATTTATTTTTTTACAAAATTTTATTCTAAATACTAGCTTTTGATCATAAAGAAGCTTCTGTCCAAGTTTGGTACAAATCCAAAATAGTATAAGAAAGTTATTAAAATTTTTAAAAGTTTAACCACAGAGTGAATGTGTTGTTTCCTGGCAGAAAATCTAAGTCCATTTAAAAGTAAGATACGGAAAAATGGATTTATTTTTTTACAAAATTTACTTCTGGATATTATCTTAAGATCATAAACAAGCTTCTGTCAAAGTTTGGTACCAACCCAGGATAGTTTAAGAAAGTTATTAAAATTTTAAAAACTTTAACCACAGAGTGAATGTAATATTTCCTGGCAGAAAAACTAAGTCCATTTATAAGTAAAATATGGAAAAAATGGAATTTTATTTTTACAAAATTTACTTCTGGATACTATCTTATGATCATAAACAAGCTTCTATCCAAGTTTGGTAGAAATCCAGGATAGTTTCAGAAAGTTATTAAAATTTCAAAAACTTTAACCACAGAGTGAATATTTGTGGACGCCGCCGACGACGACACCGACGACGACGGAATGTAGGATCGCTTAGTCTCGCTTTTTCGACTAAAGTCGAAGGCTCGACAAAAACACAAAGCGGATTTTGAGAAAAGGGTTATAGTGGTACACAAAACTAACAATATATCTATATATCTAATATATCAAAGAAGATGTGGTACGAGTGCCAATCATATAGGTAATTCTCCATTTAATTCAAGCAAAATATACAAGTTTTACATTGAGGGCAAAGGTCAAGCTCACATGAAGTTTCTCGTGCCAATAGACTCATCATCTTATGACAATACATCTACATGCCACATATTCAGAAGCAAGGTCAATTGAAAATTATATTTTGAGGTCAAGGTAATATACCAAGGAACACACTGCAACATGATAACACCCAACGTGCATATGTGTAGGTCAGGAGTCAAAAAGTCCAAGTCTGATCAAATGTTCCATGTAAAAAATACACACAGCAGTCTTGCACGAAAGCTCATCATGGTACAAGTTACAATGTCTTATGTCATGATGCACTACACATGCAAAATATAGAAAACCTAGGGCAGAAACAGAAACACAAGACATATAACTAAACTCAATTGAATGGTACTTGTATTGCAGGTCACTACAATTGCCTTCAACAAAGAATATAAACTCTCGCAACAATGCAAAGTTAAACCCGTCTTTCACTAAAGTTTGAGCAGGATTCTTTGCAATGATTATCTTACCACATATAATTGAGAATTGAGTCGTGCAGTTATGTCAATAAATTAAAACGGTAAGATTAGACATTAAAACACTAAAAACTAGGGTTTACCATTAATTTTTAACCCAACCATATGATAGTACTATGGTAAACTTATGGAAACACATGATACAGTCATGAAATTGAATATTTGAAATAGTACAACCAGAACAATACAAGACAGAGTTGTAAACAAAAGAAAGTAATGATACATATCGAATTTTTAATCCCAATGCACAAATTAGGAACCGTAGTTTTCATTCAATTTATTTATCTAAAATGTACGCTTGGGTTAAACACTGGAAGTTAACACTGTATATTTATATAAACGATCAATCTTGTAATGTAGTTATAAAAAGCACTTTTTTCATGACATAGCAGGATATTTAAATCATAGATTTTATCCGGATTTGAAAATCAACATTTTTTATAAATATTTCAGAAAAAAAAACATATTTAATCATTTTTAGACATCTGCGTGTTCATGCTTTTGATTAATAGTATAAAGTTATACATGATTTTTTTTTTCTTCTTTTTTTTTATTGTGTGTCTTTTTATTGCTTGATATTGTGATAAAATGAATTTACATTATTATTTTAAAAAATTCTCCTCTTTTTATCACACCAATCAGCAAAATTAAGTAATAGCCAGCAAAAGTTCATAGATTTAATCTGGATCTGATATTAAACTCTTGTATAAATATTACAGAACAAAACATATTTAATAATGTTTATACATATGTGTTTTCAAGCTTTTAATTAATATTACATAAAAGTTGTAACTGATTTTTTATTACCATCTTCCATACATTATTATTTTATTTATTTCTCCTCTACTTATCACACCATTCAACAAATTTTAACAGTAACAGCCGGCAAAAAATAGTGAATACCTTTTATTAAATTCAAAAAAATCATTTAAAAGTTCACCTTTCAAATAAGTCCCAAACAAATTATGGAAATTTGTCTCCTGATACGCGTACGTATATAAGCATATAAGTTTTTGTCATTCTTTCTTAAATACTTATATAAATATAGATACTGAATTTCGGTTTATGCTATATAATAATGAGTACTATAAAAAAGAAGATGTGGTATGGTTGCCAATGAGACAACTATCCACAAAAGACCAAAATGATACAGACATTAACAACTATAGGTCACCGTACGGCCTTCAACCATGAGCAAAGCCCATACCGCATAGTCAGCTATAAAAGGCCCCGATAAGACACTGTAAAACAAATCAAACGATAAAACTAACGGCTTTATTTATGTAAAAAAATGAACGAAAAACAAATATGTAACACATAAACAAACGACAACCACTGAATTACAGGCTGCTGACTTGGGACACGCACATACATAAATAATGTGGCGGGGTTAAACATGTTAGCGGGATCCCAACCCTCCCCTAACAAGGGACAGTGGTATAACAGTACAACATAAAAACGAACTATAAAAATCAGTTGAAAAAGGCTTAACTCATCAGATGGACAAAAAAAATAAGTTTGTTTTATGCAAAAATGTCCAAACCCTACCAAATAAAGCAAATATTTCACAAACTGTACCCGCGTCTTTTTAAAATGTTGACGGAACGTATACATATATACTTGTCAACAAATGCAAAATAAAACAAAGGACAGAACATGCATCTCATTTTAGAGCAAGACTTGTTCTGCTTCTAACATGTAAATAATAGAAAATTGAAACGTGAGCTGCACAGTTATTGATTAAATTCTAAAATTATCTTACCTGTTGTTTTATCACGTGATCTGATACATTGATTTACTTCCCTTTTCAACGAGTTGGATTATTTAGATTTGGTAACACTGAGCTTCCGTGTTTATGCTTCACGAAGAACAGGTACGTTTAAGGGCCTTTAATTATCAAAATGATACAACAGCAAACTACAACGTTAAAGGCACATATCTTCTAAAACCTGTATTCTTAGTAAATCATTATCTGACTTTTCAAAACCGTTCGATGAAGTGGACATTCAACCAGGGTTATTTTAAAACTAAGATGTATGGATGAACAATAAAACATTAAGACTGGGTGGAGGCATGACTATCTAATATATCTCAAAAAGTGGTGCTTGACAGTCACACTACAAATAGCTGTCTAGTCCAAATAATTATGACTTGAAAGGCTATTATACTTTTTTTGCTTCGACGCCTTACAGCTTCTAATCAAAATCTATAACAGCTTTTCAAGCAGCATAATATGGACTAAAGCTGTCCAGTAATGTCAGGCGTACCTCGAGGCTCTGTTCACGGTTCATGTCTTTTCTTAATTTTCATGAATTATATACCAGACATCCTCAAAAGTATTGTTTGGATCGACTCTTTGCAAATGATACCATTGTGTATTTAATAGTATCATTCCGTACTGGCTGCTACATCATTCAATCAGACCTACATAAACTGGAACAATGACGGGATCAAGAAATGCTAACGTTATTGAATCCAGACAAATCGGAAATCATCCACATAACAAGAGAGAATAAACCATTCATCTTTGAATACACACTTAGTCTATATGATCATATAATAAAATCAACAGATCAAGCTAAATATCTTGGCGTTACCATATGAATCACTCACGAACTGACATCATGGAACTCACATATAAATAACATCACAAATAAAGCAAAAGTATCATTAAGATTTATTAAAAGAAACGTAAAAACAGCATCATATAACCATAGAACTTCCTAAAAAATATATATATCACACCAAATATAGAATAGTGTAGTGTTGTATGGGACCCCTGACAGAAACAGCAAATACATAAAATTCAAATGATTCAGAGAAAAGCTGCCAGGTGAATCAATACAGCTACCAAAGCAGTGTGACAGCTATGTTGAAACATATAAGCTGGCCGACTCTAGAACAAGGAAGAAATATTGCATTAGTCACCATCCTATACAAAATTCAACACCAATTAGTATCCAACTCAAACAATCAAGACTGCATACCACCAAAAGAACAAAAATTTGAACATCAATTATCTCCCACAAATTACCAATTTTAAACATGTTTTCCTGGACTTCCCTACAAAACCCAGAGGAGGAACTGCAAAAGCACATATAAATTTCTATATCAAAATCTTGTTTTTGCTAATTTTGCAGATATTTTTTACAAAACATGTTTTGAATTTATTTCAAATATGCTCAGATTATAAAAAAATTTTCCTAGTTTGTGACTTCTTGTACTCTTCAAAATTTTAAAGTATATAGAGGTAGATCTTAATGAAACATTGGGCTGTTTGGTTTAGAAAACTGAAGGCACGGCGAATGGACACCCATGAAGTTGACTAAATTAAATTAATGAAAATGTAAAAACATACTGTAAACAGTTTTTTATAAATCATTGGATTATGTGATAAAAGGGTAAGTTATACAGCCAAAATAGAAGCTTGTATCTGTCAGAAACACCACAAAGGGGTGTTATTGGGATTTGCTATTTTAAAAGTTTATAATCACACATAAATTTCGTCATTATACAGGGATTAACCCTACTCAATTCAATCATTGACCAAAATATATATTTCTAGTTTCCGACTGTAGTAAGTACAACAGGAGGACGGCTTGAGTCTTTAGAGAAAGATTTCGAAATCAGAAAATACTAAAATAATCTCACTTCTTAGCCCGAAAATTTTACAACATATGTGAAAATGTATCAGCTTCGAAACAAATCATCATACATATCCCAGTTTACGATATGGGTTGAGCTACAAGAAAAGACGTTACGATTAACGCCTATTGAAAATAAATTAAGGATATTTCAGTTCATTGTGTTTTATTTTCATTCCTTATTAACATGTGTTATTCTTTATGATAATATGAAGATTGTTTTTACAGGTCATGGCTACCTCTTTTGATCACTGTGGTATTTGTACTTCAAGACACATTTCTAAACCATCCGTGGTTTGGTGTTCCGATTGCGATGAAGGACTATGCGAAGACTGTACAGAACATCATAGCTTGTCAAAGGCAACAAGAAACCACACGACTGTTCCTATCGATGAATATCACAAGTTGCCATCCTTTATTGCAAACATTAAACTGCACTGTGATGAACACGATGAGAAGTATCAATTGTTTTGCAAGGAGCACAATGCCATGCTCTGTAGAAAATGCGTTATTTCGCAAAACCACGTTGAATGTAAAGTTATATTCCCTATTGAAGATGTCATTCAACATGCTAAAACATCAGTAGCCTTTACAGAAATCGAGTCCTCATTCCAAGAAATTAAAGAAAATCTCAGACTTATCCTGGAAGACAGACAAAATAATGTATCTTCACTTTCAGATTCAAAAGAAAAACTAGAGTCCGAGATATCAGCAATTCGACGCCAAATAAATCAACACCTTGATAAAATACAAGACCATTTCATTGTTGAATTAAACAAAGCTGTTGAAAATTCAACCCTAGAAATACAGAGCTTTATTGCATCTCTGAAGAACAACCAACGGGAAATTGATGAGTGCATAGACGATGTAGATACCATAAAGAAACATGCAACAGACATGCAAACATTTTTAGGAATCAAACAATTAGAAAACAAATTGAATGAAACGGAAAACGACATGCAGTCTTGGACTGATGGTAATAGTTTGTGTCACACCGTAGTGTCTTACAAGGTAAACTCTTTCTTACAAAACATCTGTAACGACATAACTACGTTTGGTAAACATATCATAGATGTACAACCATGTAAGCTATCATTACACAGAAAGAAAGAGGGACAAGCACAGTTGACGGTAAGTCTGGAACCTAAATCGTCAGTTGAGCATATAACGCTGAAATTAAAAACGAAATTCAAAACTTTATGTACTGATGTGTCAGGCTGTTGTATTTTACCTTGCGGCAAACTTGTGGTGTCAAACCATGATCCTTCGTACTTGAAATTGTTTGCACCTGATGGTAAATTTGAAAAAAAAATTGAAAACATAATGCCTAATATTTATGATGTTGCATGTGTCGACAATAAAACTGTTGCGGTCGTATCATTTGACGAGGAGAATATAAAACTTGTAAATCTAAAATCGGGGAAAGCATTCAGAAGCATTCATACAGATTTACCTTCCCATGGTTTAACTTACATTAAAGGCAGTTTTATAATTTCTTCTGCTGAAGGACATTTGCTGGAGGTCGGGCTCGAGGATACCAAGACAAAGATATTTGACAGTAATGTGGTATCAGCATACGTAGCTTCATTCGAGAATAATCTTTATTCTGAAGAGCATGATACAAATACAATAGTGTGTCAAAACAGAAACGGGGATTTACTATGGACTTTTAAAGACGAAACGGTTATAAAAGAATACAGATGTATTACAGTAGATGAACATGGAAATCTTTTTGTCGTCGGAAGCAAATCACAAAATGTTATTATAATATCCTCTGATGGCACAAAGCACAAAATACTCTTGACAGAAACAGACTTGTGTAGTTCTCCATGGGCAATTAACTATAACAGCGAATTGAAATCTTTGCTTGTAGCAAACGAGAAAGATGGTCAAGCATTTTTGTACAGTGTACACTACTCGTAATTATATTTTTAGCTGTTGTATTGTTTTACTCCAAATTATTTTACACGGAAACCTTTTTTTATTTAATTATGAATATGTCGTACAAATAACCTGAATAAACTTTCATTCCGAGTTTTTTCTAGCACTCGTTGCATGTCGTAGAAGAGAAACATAGTGATTCTTCATTCTGTCGTCGTTTGCTTCGTATTCGTTATCTTCAGACATCAATAACTTTCTCGAACCTTGTTGAATTTTACGAAACTTAACAGTAGCTTTTTCATGATTAAAAGAACGTCTCCGTATATTTTCAACATTTCGTATTTTACTGATAAAGGAGATTACTGAGTTGACTTCTTAGCAATTAATATTTAGAGAACATTTACAGACATCGACCTACATGACCTTGATCGAAACTTGAGCAGATGCGTCAACAAGTTTGCCAACCCTTTATAGACATGATAGAATTACAAAGACCTTGATAAAAGATGCATTACGATACATAGATGACATCTAAATTAAAGTTTTTAAAAATATTTCTTTTTTATCTTACATGTTCTGTTGATATTTGTTGATATATTGATAATATATATATTGATCTCAACGTGTTTGGGTGTGGGTTTTTTTTTTTTGGCAATTGGTTAAAATCTCCTTCGAAATCAAGAATAACGTCTGGAAATGTTTTTCTTCATCTTTCTAATAAATGAAAATAGATTTGGCAGTAAACTTTTTTAATCTATCTAAAACACTACCACAAGAAACGCAGCCGGGGCTCTGCATTTCGGGAAACTCTTTACGATTTTTTTTTAAATTTCTGATGCAAATACGCATACCAGTTTCTTACGTCTGAAAATATCCAAATGGTTTGTCGATTATCAATACACTAAATTATATAGAAGTGAAAAATTGCAGGTCACTATATATACGAGTTTCTTAATGAACCAAACTCATACCGTACAGGTATGCTTCATCTGTATAAAACCCGCAGTTTGACAAATGTAAAACATTAGAAGTGAAAATTAACGGCATAAATTATACAACAATGAATATCAAACATATTTGACAGGCATCACCCCACGTCAGTTAATGTATTGTTTTGTGTTTCTCACTTTGTATATGCATATACGGAATGTTGTACCAATTTCTAGCTGGAGGAGATGAATTCCCCCATTCGTTGCTGAGAAGTAAAATAGTGTAAATGAAATTAATAAGGCTATGATTATGGTTTCCCTCAAATTCTATTAAAGGGATTCAATATATAGAATTATGTGTCAGTGTTTGTTCATTCGGCTTATTCACTATTAAAAATTCATCCAAGGAGGATTTTCAATCTCATCGGCGGTTACTAGTTAGCGTGTGCGCTTCACGTGTGCGCCTCACGTGTGGGAGGTACTCGGTTTGATCACAGGACAAATCAGGCCGAAGAATTTGAAAATTCGGGTTTACGGCTTCCCTGTGTTATATGGGGTTATTATCCATGTATGCTTGTGTATCCGTCTTCTTTTCCTTAAGTGTGACATCACAAACCTACTTATTTTTACTTGCAAGAGCAACAATACGACTTCTTTCACGATCGCTTAAGATAAATAACGATCATACGGTTCGTTTATCTCAGTCTGTAGATCTCTATGTTTTGTTTTGTTGACTTTTATTTGTCTTTGATTCTGTAATCTCTCAATGTCTTTGTTTTTTTTTTGTTTTTTTTTTTTTTTTTTGTCATGGCATTTTCGAAAAAAATCATCTACGAATAACGAGTTTGACTATCCCTTCTCTCGTTACAAGACGTAACGCCTAAATATATAATTTTTTTATAGATAGGAAATCGAAGAGTAAATCTTCATCACAATGACTTTGCGCTTTTGTACTGAATACTTTCACATATAATAGCAATGCCTTATGGAGAGTCTCCTAAATTGTGTTTTCCCAAATTAAAAAAAAATGTTGTGGTTATAGAAAAGAAATACAATCAACATGCATTATACAGATGCCAAAATGTGGGCAGTTATTTTCTTGGTCAAACATTGATAAAGTTTTAATTTTACCTTCTATAAGATTTCTTTTGTCATTAGTATTCTGTACTAGAGTATTCAATCCTTACACGTATCTATTAGACTTACAAATGGGGTTCTACTTGCATGAGCAACACGACGGGTACCACATGTAAATCAGGATTTTCTTACCCTTCCGGAGCACTTCTGATCAGCCGAAGGGTTTTGTGAGTTTCGTTTGGTGTTGTGAACTGTTATTTGTCTGTTTATCTGTTGTCTTTATCTTTTTCAACCATGGCGTTGTCGGTTTGATTTTTCGACTTGTTAGTTTGAATTTTTGTTTGGTATCTTACGCCTCCATTTTACGATAAATAGACAACTTATTTATCCATTATACCAGTATACAATTTAATTATGATAAGATTTATTTTTTAGTTGTTTTGAAGAAAATTGTCTTTATATTATTTTCATTCTTGAATATTTTTTGGATTATTTGTGCTTTACTGTGCGATATGAAAATTGAAAAGTAAATAAAGCTATCTCAGAATAATATGAATAATTTTTAACATCATTAGAGTAAAATTGATAATGTAAATGGGGAATGTGTCAAAAAGACAACAACCTGAAAAAGAATGGTTAACAGCCGAAAGCCAGCATCGGGGCTTCAATATAGCGGGAAAAACGCACCCGGAGGCGTGCTTCAGCAGCTGGTATTCAAATGATTAAAAAAAATGTAATTTTTCACCTTTTTTAATTCAAACATAATCACATCAAATATAGCAGGATTAAAATTTTGTTTTTGCGCAAGACTCGCGTTTCGTTTACAAAAGACTCATCAGTTACGCTCGAATCTAAAAAGTTCAAAAGGCCAAAACAAGTTCAAAGTTGAAGAGCATTGAGGACCAAAAAATCCTAAAAGTTTTGCCATATAAAGCTAAGTGAAGGTATCTATTCCTGAGGTAGAAAAGCCTTAGTATTTCAAAAATTCCAAGTTTTGTAAACAGTTATAATAGTATTATGACTATACTAATGATAATTCATGTCGACACAGAATGCTTTACAAAAATAATAAAAAATAGTGTTAACACTGTGCAAATAAAATTACAATAAAATTATGTCAAAGAAGCAAAAGCGAAACATTACCAGGGGTGATCTGAGCCGGATCACTCCTACCAGATTACCCTAGCTTGAGTTTCTGAATTTTCCATGTTTTCCTTTGTTCTGTGCGTTTTGGCGGGAATGTCGAATCCACTATAAAACTGATAATTTATTATACTGAAAAGACTCTCTATCTTTTACATAGAAAAAAATCATTGACTATGCTGGGATTCGAACTCAAGACCTTTAGCATATCAACCCACGACACAAACCACTACACTAGAACGACTGGATACAAACTATCTTTTTATAAATAAGGCCGTTAGTTTTCTCGTTTTCTCATATAAAGTGGCGATCTAGTGTGGGCCGATTGGCCAGTGGAGCGAGTTGACATTGTTTCATATTTAATCATCGTGTTCGGGGTCATAAAGGGTATACATTATATAGTAATAGATAAAGTATATTAGAACGGTTGGGTGGCGTTCTCAACTAAATTTTATGAATTTTAAATGTTTTTTCGTCTAATCTGTAACAATTGGGATGTAAAATAATTATCACATTCGGACTTGGTGGGTCAGTGTTAGATCACCGTCTGGCCTCCGGCCATCGGGATGATCTTACGCTTACACACCGCGTCCTCATGTGATTACTGTTACAGAATTTGCAATCTCAGTGAGCCATACAGGTAAAAAATGTAAGAGCCTCGGGTTGGTATATACTATCAAATATCGATTTCTTTAAACTATCTGTAGCCATTTGTTATTCTTCGTGATAACAGAAATATGGCGTCTTATTTGCTTCAAATGACGAAGTGTTGAATTTAGTAAATTGGATGACATTTACTAATTTATGTTCTTATGTTTGACTGCATTTAAGGTATGTTAATTTTTAATACTAAGTAAAGGATAAAATGGATTGAACAGGGAATATTTGGTTAACATTCGACAGAACTATATCAACAAATGGTTGGTTTTCATCTCAGAATGTACTTGATGCACTTGTACAACTGAGGCGTTTGTAGGCCTGTCCATACATAGTTAAGGTTCATCATAACAAATGGACAAATATGGCCGTATTTTCACCTCAAAAACTACTCTGTGTACAGACTTACCTGTGCTGTTTGGAAAGTTTTAATGCCTAGCATCCACTAGATATATAAAAGTTAAATACATTTTTTGTTTAAGAAAGATAAAATCCTTTCTGCAGAAGGTGTAAAAATAAACAAACACATGAATTACTTTGATACTGTCCACTCACTGACTCAGATAAACTCTTTAACTCACCTATAGTTGTGAAGATACCTGCTGTCCGTGTCAATTAAGGACAATCATAACAATACAAACCGGTTTTTTTACCTGAGGGAGCATCTCATAGTTGTACCACAACTTAGTTAATTTTCACACCTTTTGCATGAAGGAAAAAAATGCCCATCAAAATCCAAAAGATATTGTATCTTTCTGAAACACAAAATGCATTTAACTTTATTATATCTAGTAGATGCTAGGCATTAAAACTTTTCAAACTTCACAGGTAAGTCTGTACTCAGAGTAATTTTCGGCATGTAAATACAGCCATATTTGTCCATTTGATATGATGAACCTTAATGTAGTAATACATGTTTTCTTTTCTTTTTTTTTCTATTTTAAGATTCATTCTAGGTCACCTGATCTAAAGGGTTAACAAGTTATTCACATCATTTGGCGTCCGTCGTCGTCGTCCGTTAACAGAATCAGTATTTGGGATATTTAGTTTTAAAAAGGAGTTATAGCTCTTTATTGATTAAATTTACAACGTCGATCGCCTTATTATCCCGAAAAAATATTATATAATTGTTTAATTAAAAACATTATCCGAAAGATAACATCTACAAACAAGTCTACAGGGCCGAAATTGTTGATTACTTTCTATGAGAAGTTATTGCCCATAAAATACAATTATCACCAGTATCTATATGCAGAGACAAAATGACATAGATGTAAGAATTTAATTATCACCAGTGGCTTCATCAATTATTAAACCAATCAAATAAAGTCTCAGAATAAAGTAACCTTTAATATATAAGATCCCGACATGACAAAAGGAACACAAATTACAAAGAGAAGAAACACTGATAAACAATGGGTTTGTCTGTTCTCATTGTGTATTATACAGCATGGATATTTTAGGAGTAAACAACATCATGACAATGACATACAAAAACCAAACGCTCAAATCCGAATATTTGAAATCCAAGGATATATAAAGACAGAAAACGTTGAAGAGTTTCTGTATGATTTCAAAATTTGTAAAAAAAAATGTATGTATAATTATACTTGACAACATTGCCTTTTTATCCTTATAGTTTGGCCAATGAACGATACTTATATGTTGTTAAAAGAACAACGTTTACTTGGAAGTAAATGTGTATGTCCCTTTGTAGTTTATTTTTTGTGTGAGCATAATTTGACATTGTATTCAACACACTCTCAGTGGACTCCAATACTAAATACACATTAACATTTATTATACATTATACATGTTATAGTCGATTTTAAAATGTGTATCATTACATGATGAATAGCGTTTATCTGTATTTTCCACTTACCAACTCGATTTGCATGCGGTATCATGTTCCATAGAAAAGCAATCAATATGAGAGTGAATGTCAATTCAGCCGTGAATACGAGAAAGACAAAAGGGTTTTATTCTAGTCATATCCTACATTGAACATAGGTAACATCCGGCGAATAGATCAGGTGGTTTTTATGTTAAATGTATCAAATATCAATGTGCGTCACTGTTTGTCTTTGATGAAAGATGTTCGTTGTTGTTCTGTGGTTTGCATGTTGTGTAGACTGTCATATTATTTCTTTGTACGATTCTTTGT
The DNA here is from genome assembly GCA_037788925.1 of Mytilus galloprovincialis. Classification (NCBI taxonomy): domain Eukaryota; kingdom Metazoa; phylum Mollusca; class Bivalvia; order Mytilida; family Mytilidae; genus Mytilus; species Mytilus galloprovincialis. The sequence continues at coordinate 66,867,224 of CM075341.1, read as the reverse complement.
GATGAGTGTTCTGGCGTGTGTTTGTGCTGTATTTCTGTCACGTAGTGTTGTCATTTAATTTATATTTTGTAACATTGTCACTTAAAGTGTGAGGTTTGGCTAGCCATAAAACAAGATTTAACCAATCATTTTTTTTATTCAAATGCACTGTACCAATTCAGGAATATGGCAGTTGTTTATATCAAATAGTTTGTTTCTAGGTATTTTGGCTTTTAATAAAATAATACCAAAAATCGGACAAGCGTTCAGGGCTCTGCAAGAGAAAAATACATTCCTTTCTTTACAAGGAATTTTTCAAAAATATATCGTGTGTGTAGTGTCATTCGAGTCATCAAGATGATTAAGGTTAGATAAACAATGTTTTCCTTGGTAAAAACAAATCTAACAGTACACGCTTTCACAAAAAGTTTATGTTTATCTATTTTTATTTTGCCTTTTATATTTGACAAGTATAAATTTAGACATCATGGATATATATAGCTTTGTAACTCTTTGAAAAAAACGTTAATTTACTTTCGAAAAGACTTCAAGGTCTAATTGAAAAGTATGTGTAAGAAACTAAGACTAAAAGGATGATTAAAGATTATTCAACATGTTTACATATATATCCGTATCTTGCTGATTTGTGTTCTCATTTAAAACATATATGTATGAGCTGACTTTTATTGGTTGAGAACTTTATGTAAGTTTTAATATAGATCAATAGATTCTAATATTTTGCTTTTTCAGGTCATGACGACTTCTTTTGAAAACTGTGGCATTTGTACTTTACGACACATATCTAAGCTGCCCGTGGTTTGGTGCTCAGATTGTGATAAAGGTTTATGCCAAGACTGCAGAGAACACCATAGTCTCCTAAAGGCAACACGAAACCACAACATTATTCAAATTGCTGAATACCAAAAATTACCATCCTTTATTGCAAATATTAAATTGCATTGCAGTGAACATGATGAAAAATATTTGTTGTTTTGCAAAAAGCACAACCAACTTTTATGCGGAAAATGTGTCATTTCACTAATCCACAAGGAATGTAAAGAAATATTTTCTGTTGAAGATGTGTTTCAAAATGCTAAGACATCTGTTGCCTTTACAGAGATCGAATCATCACTCCAGGAACTGAAAGATAACGTCAGCCTTATTCTCGAAGACAGACAGAAGAATTTATCTTCAATGTCTACTTCAAAAGAGAAAATCGAATCCGAGATATTAGCACTTCGAAAGCATATAGATTCTCACCTTGATAAAATGCAAGACCATGTTTTAGCCGAACTAAACACAACTGTGGAAAATTCAACCAAACAAATGCATAGCTTCATTGCGTCTCTGAATAAAAACCAAAATGAAATTAACGAGTGCATAAAAGACGTAGAAACCATAAAAAAACATGCAACGAGTATGCAAACATTTTTAGGAATTCCTCATTTAGAAAGAATAATAAATAAAACAGAAAATGACCTGCAGACTTGGATTAAAGGTGATACTTTTGTTCACACCGTGGTCTTTTGTCAATTAAACACATCATTACAAAATATCAGTAAAGAAATAAATACATTCGGAAAAACTATTATAGAAATTCGACCATGTGAACTGTCATTACAAAAAAGGAAAACGGGACAAGCCCAATCATTGAAAACAAACGTCGAGCCTAAAATTCATGTTGAGCATATATCATTGGATTTGAAAACGAAAATTAGTACGACAGCTTTCAATGTGTCAGGCTGTGACATATTTCCTAGTGGGAATTTCGTTGTTTCAAACTTTGACCCTTCTTATTTGTTATTTTTTACACCCCAAGGAAACATTGATAAAAAAATCACCAATATTATGCCGAATATATATGATGTTGCATGCATCAACAACGAAACTGTGGCCACAATATCATATACTGAGAGGAACATCAAATTACTGAGTGTAAAATCGGGGAAGGTATTCAGAAGCATTGAAACTAGTTTTTCGTCGCGTAGCTTAACTTATTTCGGAGGTAAATTTATAGTTTGTCCTGATAAAGGACAAATACAGGAAGTCAGTTTAGTGGATGATAGGATAAATATAATTGGCAATAATCTGGTCTCAACTTGTGTGGCTTCATCAGGCAATAATCTATTCTCTAAAAAGAGAGCCACGAATACGATAGTCTGCCATAATAAAATTGGAGATATTCTATGGACCTTTTTAAACGAAACTATTCTGACGGGACCTAGTGGCATAACTGCAGATGAACATGGGAATATTTTTGTCGTCGGGGGCAAATCAAAGAACGTAGTTGCGATAACTTCGGATGGCTCAACGCACAAAATACTTCTGTCAGAAAAAGACTGGTGTAATTCAACCAGGGCGGTCTGCTATAATAGTAAATTAAAGTATTTGCTTGTTGCTAACGAAACTGACGGGCACGCATTTTTGTATAGTGTAAATTACGAATAACTGTATTATATGTTTTTATACTATGTAAGGCAAAACAGATTTAAAAGGCACAAATAATGTCATATTTTCGTGGTTATAAATTCGCACAAATTCGTTCTTTATTTTGATACAAGGATGCTGATAAATTGCAGCTGCAAACATTTGCGAATGAACCTAACGTGTGGTCATTTTTTTCATTATAATTTTTTTTTGTCATTAAATTGCACATGTGTCTTTTACAATTTTAGGACCATTTTAAGTTATTGTTAACAATGACAAGACGCTTACATATCTTACTAGACAATGGTTAACTGCTATATATCTATTGTCAATTTTTGTGTAATTTTTGTATTTGTATTTACCTCTATAATCAAAATTTATTTACATCATATGTAACAATATTGTTTTAAATTTTTAACTTAACCACTCGATTATAGAAAAGGTCAAAACTAATCTCACTATCTTGGTAGTTATACATTTGAGGCACACACAAATGATAAAAAGAATAAACAGTTAGTCTAAGATATAACGACAATATTCAAAAGGTAAAAATTATCACGAGCTTATAACACACAATAACGCTTCACTTAATTCGTGTCAAAGTATAAAAACAGAAGGTTTCCAAATTACATGGATGCCCCACTCGCACAAACATTTTCTAAATTCCGTGGACCATAAAGTTGAGGTTAAAACTATAATTTGGCATAACAATTAGAAAGATCATATCATATAGAAAACATGTGTACTAAGTTTAAAGTTGATTGGACTTAAACTTCATCAAAAACTACCTTGATCAGAAACTTTAATACAAAGCGGGACAGACGGACGGACGGACGCACAAACCAGAACAAATAATGAACATAAATGAGACATAAAAAAATCTTTTCAATTTAGTGGTCATCCTGTTTGATGATAGACTCAAGGTAGTGTTCTATACATGCTGTTTTATTTGTGAGACATATGACTGAAGGGTTGGTTGTCAAGAGGTCTTAGTAGTCCAACAACTATATCATAACTAGCCAGTCAACATTTCGAATCCCGCACGTGGCATGTGATTCCGACTCTTCTCATGAGAAAAGTCGGTAGTCACACCGAGTTCCTCAACCAATAAAAACTGACCTCCATGAAATAGCTTATATAGTGCTGAAAGTAGCATAAAATACCACTCTTTTAAATGATTTGATTGGTGCTGTTGGTGTGTTGCATTGTGTGTCATGTATTTGGTAATTCCTTAAATATTCTTTGTATAATTTGCCGATATTACAATCCTTTGTTTTCGGCAGATGTTTATATTTAACTGAGACACAACTTATAGCTTTGCTTTATCATGTTTAAATTTTACAAAGATGTGTTTTAAATTGTTGGTAATTCCATTGGACAATATTGTGGCTTGACCTCGGAACAGTTTTTTAAGCTTATTTCTATAATCATCTACGTCCTCTATTGTTACATACGAAGCAATGAAGTTCAATATCCTGTCCTGGTCATGTTGACAGGATGAGACACTTGCAAAAAAAAAAGGAATGAGGAAAAACCGAATTTCCGTGGATATTTGATTTCGTGGTTTTGCCAATCTCTGCATACAAAGAGCCTATACAAAATGTGTTATTCGTTGAACATTTGAATTCGTGGTTCACCTGTTCCCACGAAAACCATGAAAATTGGTATCCAACGAATGATAATGAATACACAGTACGGAATAATGGCACACATTGTAAGAGCAAAAGATAATAATAGAGTACTGAAGAACACAGTTCAATTCTATTTGCCAGCATGGAAAAAGGACATTTTAAAGACTGTTGGATATAGTTATCAAAGGCTAATAATTTGATACACTAGACGCGAGTTTCGTCATCAGTGACGCAGTAGAAATTAAGACAAAAAAGTACCAAGTTGAACAGCATTGGAGACTCTTCAAGTTCCAAAAAGGAGTGCCAAATACAGCGAAGGTAACATACACATGGAAAAAAGCATTGCAACACCAAATTGCAATTCAAATTAAAAAAAACACTCTTTATTTTTTTGTGATATAACTTGTTGAAATAGAACTAGTTAAACATTATTTAAATATCACCCGAGTTAAATCAATAAATATCGACTCGATAAGTTCTTATATGCACATGCAGCTACTGTACTCGTAAACAATAAAACAGATGTTTTTATCCTCATTGTTTTCAACACTTTAAATATTAACCAAGGTTTATAAAGTTTTGTGATTGACACCTTGAAATTGGTCATCCACAACTCATAACTGCAGCAAGATGGCAGATAAACAGCATGAGAGAAGCAGGTATGTCACTGTGACAATTTCACGTATTGTTGGTCATTACCATTCCACTATAAGTCGTTTTAAGAATAAAAATCAGGCAACATATACGTTGTTAAAGACCTTCCGAGATCAAGAAAACCTCCTATAACATTTGCTAGGGAAATTAAGCATAACGAAGGTTGGTCAGAAGGAAACCCACTGCAAACAATCCAATCCTAAAAAGAGAGTGATGACCATACAGGAGCCTTTAAACAAGAACTGTTCGAGATCGGTTCATCGCTACTGGTTTATCGTGCGATAAGACCCTTTCGGTGACCTTTGCCTACGAACAGACACACAGTTGCCCGTATCCAATAGAGTACAGAGCTCGCCAAAGTTGGAAATAAACATCTTGGAGGAAGATCCGTTGTTCCCATGGAATTCGGTTTATCTTCCTTGGCCCGATCGTAGCCCAAATTTGAACCATATCGATAATATATTGGACACTATTGGGCGTAAAGTGCACGAAAGGACACCCCAGTTCAAACACGTCATGAAATAAACAATACCCTTCGTCAGGAATGGTTGCTGCTAACTTCAGTAAGGTCTTGATCTCTCACCTGCTGATAGAGCACCTTCTGATATAGCACCATCAGCTGGCGATACGGCACCTTTTTTGGAAAATTTGATTTGCCTCCCTTTGCACAGTGTCTTAAGTTCTCAGAGAAAAACTGTTATTAGTATCATTTTACCTTTGCCAAAAAAACATTTTACGAGATGTGTTCTTCCACCACCATTTTTAGAACTTAAAAAAAAATATATCCACAAATGTATTTTCACAAACAGATCTAATTAACAACTATTTTCTTCTCATTTTAACATAATTTAAATTGTTTTGTCGGGATTTGTTTGAATGAATATTTTGAAAATGTAAGTATTTTTTAATTGGCTTTGTAGTATCTCCTTTAGATTTAAATAGTATGTAAACTATAAGCTAAAAGAATAAGATTTAATTTTTGTTCTAAATATTTTTCATATAACTCACCAATAACGATGCCTGCCTTGTCATATATATGAATGAAGTTTTGGATGGGATGTTTATATATAGAGAATAATGGACAAAGACAACAGAATGGACGCAAAAAAGGGAATAAAAACTTATCTCCTTTTACTTGAACTACATGAATCGTGATTTTTTTAAAGGTAAAATATCAACATAAAAACTCTCTGTGCATGACACCTCGAATATCCACATGGCTATTGCTTAAAAAATCGCGTTAATAATTTAAATTTCACTGCCGCTAGTTGAAGTTATCTTAAAAACTAAGCATAATTTCACAATAGGGACCATTGTGTTAAAGGAGACAATGCCTCTACAGCTAGATTATTCAACAAATACACACTTGGATATCCACAAATATTCTAATAAGAAGACAGTCGAAAATAAATCAAAGACCACTACATAGGGGGGTGTTGATAAACAGCGGAAACGGAATACGGAACGGGAACGGAAATTAATGTAAATATGGACGTAGTTTAAGCAAGGATTCGATTAGTATCTAGATGTGTAGGCGATGCAATACCCGCAATTAATCAAGGCAGGCTGAGCATCTTTAAAAAGCACCACACAAAATCTCACGCTACATAAGACATTATATCTTATTATACTTCTTATATCATGTCAAAATGTGGGCTTCCGATTGGTCAATACGAAGGAGACAATTGACTCTATCCCATTGCAAATGTTTACAAGAGAGTTAATTGGTTCACGCACCAAATTTGTGGGCCAAAAATATGGATGTTTTTTGGTGTAAAAAAGTGCAAAGTATTATATAAACAATCTGTATATTGAGTTGACCTTAATCCTCAATTGGCAGAACTGGCCCAATCCAATTAGTTATGATAATGCTATAGAATATAACTAATTGTGAAGTTAATAAAATCGAAATTCTTTTAAGCGCAGTTGATTAAACGGAATATCATCTAATTCATTTTCAAGACTTGATTTTGACTCGTGACTATCAAAGCGGCATCTACTAACAAAATATTTGTATTCCTCATCTCAGATATGGACTTAAACGCAGCCTTTCACCTCGTTTACTCATCCATGAATTTATGCCAAGATGCATTTACTGACAAACTATTATATCTCCATGAGTTGTATCTCAGATATGGATTCATACTCAAACTTCGATCAGTTACTCATTTGTAAAATGTAGGTTAAGATTCCTTATTTTTATCAGGACCCCTTGGTGATACAAGACGCATCAAATCTCAAGAACTATGACTTATACTTCCATGGATATATGGACTTTATTTTGTGACGGACAGATGAAACACTATATCCCTCCTTGAACTTCGTTTGACAAAGAAAATAAAAATCTTAAAGCAAACAATTAAATGTCAAATTATTCCTCTCAGTAAAAGTTGAGAAGAAGACATTGCGCACGATGTTGGTACTACTCAAACTCCGAACAGTGATCGTTTCCGTTCCGGAACTTTTTTCCTTTACTCCATCATTAGTGTAGAGTATTATGCGGACCCTTATGCGGATCGGAGCTGGAACTGGAGAGTAAGGGTACTACTTAGCGTTTGACGACGTTCCTCAAAATAAGGCGATTATGACCATTTTAAAGAAAGTTTCAGGCGTTCAAGCATACTATTGATGAGGTCAATGTACTGTATGGTTTTTGGTAACCGATTTCGGTTTATCTGAAAAAATATGAGTATTCATTTAAAGGAGTCGTCAGTCGTTCCATGCATATTTGACAATTTTCCTTTCGGCAGCAGTTCGCATTAATAGATCCGATACATTAATTTTGCAAATTTACACAGATTTATTTATAAATTAGATTTTGAATTCATATTCTCCTATATTTTGCATATTCATACATTTGTACATACTCCTTTTGTTGCATTTCTTCCCGTTTCCGTTTCCTTTCTATATTTTATCATTTCCCGATGCTTTCTTTGTCGCAAAATATTTAGGAAGTTAAACGTTCGGGATTCATGTTTTAAATTATCTCATTCCCGTATTTGTGTGGCATATAAATAAATCCTTTTTTTTTAATTGCCAGCAATGGGTTTTCTCTATTTTATTGTATCAACAAAAAGATATACATGTTACTTCAGACGATTTGAAACTTGCAGATGGACAATGTTCCTTATATAAAACAAATATGATATGAAAAAACCCTAAGATCCCGATATTTCTTTATATCAATCTCATTTGGTCAACATTTGAATTTAAACTTAAACTATGCCTTTCTCATACATTGGTTGTATTGTAATTTATACATGTATTTTTATTTTAATTCGAATCATGTAAACTGGAAACAAATAATGACGATATAAAATTAAAAACCAGAGCATGACATCAATTACGTTTTTCGAACGTTTGGACGACACGGCTATACTTTTTGAAACGATCTAAAAATATTGTTGCCTAACGAAAAAATATTAAACGCTATATTGTTTAAAAAGAAAAACAGAAAAACCTTTACCACCAAGTTTTATTTTCTATGATCTAACCATGCTTGGATTGACAGCTTGTTAAAACTCAATTTTAAAGAAAAGACAGCGTTGGGACAAGATGGCTATACTTTTTAAAGTCATTGCAATAGAAACTATACGCATGGTTTTCGGTAAAAAATATCATGAACCAGGAGAATAGAAAAAAAAACTTTCAAAATTTAATAAATATTTTTCCTCTCAGCTTTTTCAATTTCACGGTATAAATGTGCAACCTCGAAATATACTTACCTTGTATAACCTTATTATGCTCGGACTTTTTTTCAGACTGTTTACAAAAATAACTTTTTTCGGATTTAGACTGTGTACCTCATTCACAGAAATTTTGCAAATGTCGAAAAAAGAATACACCCTTTTCTATTCAAAATAGATATTCTACATTATAAGGTGTCGACGTAAAGTTAAGAATGAAACTTGAATAACTTTTTAAAGTTTAATTTAAAATAAGACTTTAACAAAAGGTTGCCACATATTCAATATGATATTCACACCAACCTTCAAAGATAGGTCCCTTATATGATGCTTTGTCCGTTTCATTCTCAAATATCTTTTTTGGTTAATAGCTTTTCTCTATAATATTTGACCAAAGCTATAAATAATCTTGCATATAAATTCTTCTACTCATCTACGTATTAGAATGTTACAAAGATTCAGAATTATGTCCAACGGCATATATTACAGTCATATCCGGATTCTTTATTATGCGATGCTGAAAAATTCCTATTGTCAAATTCAATTTCAATTAGATCTGTTTGTGAAACGTCTGAAAAAAATTATTCATTGTTGGTCTTTAACGCCACTGTTATCATTTGTTTGCTATTTCATGGCGGCCAGGTTTTTTTTTTTTATTGTGTAGAAAGCTCGAGATCCCGGATGGAACCACTCACCTTCGGCTGGGAAACTTACAATTACAGTTTTGAGACGAACCCAGCTACCACTTGTGGGGTTCAAACTCTAAAATAAGCAATTAAGCAATAATTTGTACTTATGACAGAAGCTTCTTTCTCACTTTATCCACTTTTCGATTGATAGATAGTTTTTTTTAATGCAAATTGAATATAGCAAGAGATTTTAAAAGAATTGATGAAATAAAAAAACATTTCCTGAATCCATATTTTTTTAAAAGATATGTTTGTCGTTGAGATGATGTCTCGTTAAGGAAAATTTGCATATGTATCTGGATTCCAGTCAATTCACGCACATATCTTTTGGCTATTTATGTTGCTAGGTTGCTGTCTCATTGACGCATACCCCGTATTGACATTGATGCACAATACATGATATATATTTTAAAGCATGAATAAAAAATAGTATGTCATGCTTAATAAAGTGAAGAACAAATGCAAAAAAAAAACCTCAAAGAACTGAATAGAAAAAGACGAAATGATCTGATTTGCCAAAATGACCTGTTTGGTCGCTAGTAATCGGTTGTCTATGAATATAGTTCCTGTCATTTGTTATGTATGCCAACTTTAAGTACTGTGTTTTTTACATCTATATATCTATGGCTAAAAGTATTAGTTATGTTATTTCTTTTATAGAGAAATGTATGATATAATTTTCATTATGCTCAAGATCATTAGGGGACTGTGGCACTAATTTTCAAACTGTATGAAGGGCAATTCTGCCTATTGACGCAGCGACTATTCGCATGGTTCTTGTGACTTCATTTCATGTGTAAGCAGTTCCGAATTAGTAAATTCTTGAGTATACACCAAGACGAGCATCATCTTTTCAACGTTTGTTTCATTTTATAGACTGTGTACCTCAAATGTTTTTAGAGAAAAAAATGTCTTCACTGTGAACCTCAGAGCTGAAACGTGTACATTTCAGTTTAACGGGGACAATACTCTGTACCCCTTTTTTGTCATTTTTGCACGAGGTATTTTAACAAAGACTGTCAGTGGTTCAGACTAGTGTTTGTCAAAGACATGTATACTAAGATAGTGAATCCTGCATTCGATTAGGGGCTGTTCGATTCATTCACAGAAATTTTGCAAATGTCGAAAAAAGAATACACCCTTTTCTATTCAAAATAGATATTCTGCATTATAAGGTGTCGACGGTAAGTTAAGAATGGAACTTGAATAACTTTTAAAAGTTTAATTCAAAACAAGACTTTAACAAAAGGTCGCTACATATGCACTATGATGGACACACCAACTTTCAAAATATGTCCCTTGTATGATGCTTTGTCCGTTACAAAACAAATTAAGGATGTTCTCTGGTCAATTAAGATATCTTGTTTAAATTATTTTTAAATCTTGTTTTTTTCTACAATTTAAACCATTAAGATAGTTATTCATTTAATTTAGTTGCAATACAGGTTAATTGGTTTCATTTTGATTATACCAGAATCAAAATCTTAAAAGCGTGATTGACACTCACAAACTTTAAATATCGGATCAAAAAGTTGCAGGAGTAAATAAATATGACTTATCTCCCTTCTTTCAGTTTCACCATAGATATATGGGTCATGGTGGAAACAGGATACCCTACAACAGAAATCCCCATATTGTGTACTGAGAATCATAACATATGTTTGTGGATAGAAAACAGCATTGTGAATGGACAGTATATAAACTCAACAGTACAGGCTGCTTCGGCTGTCACTGCAGATCAATGGACAAGCGTGGTACTGATATATGATGAAACTGGTAATTAAATATAGTACATCCATTTAAATTTGTATTCAAATTTTTTTTAAACATATTTATTTATAGTGGATTGGGAAACAAGTTATTGCAACTTACATTAATCCCTATCTACTGTGTGGGTGCAAGCTATGCTGCCTTGAAGTGCCATTAGCATGCTCTTTTTTTAAATCTATATGGGCGTCTTTTACGTGCAAGAGACATGGCTCTCTTTTTACATGGTTCAGCCTTTTTTTCGACCCCTTCTAATGGTGTCATGGGAGACTTCATGTTCAATGGCAAATGTGTGCTTTTAAAAAAAAGGCCCCGGGGAGTTCAGCTCTAAAAAGGTGACTAAAAAATGGGGGGATAGTTTACTAAGTGAAATGGCCTAAAATAGTATTATGTGTGTGAAGTTTCAGCTTATAATGCTTCTGATATAACAAGAGAATCATTTAGTATTTGGTCTGACACTTTAGTAATGTTGAGTAAGCAATTCATCTATAAAATTCTATGCAAATTAGAACCCATGACTGAATTAATGATGAATCTTTAAGTAATTACAACTTTATCCCTTTTCAGATTGTGCATTGAAGCTTTATCTTGATGGAACATTGTCCAGTCAGACAACAGATACAAAACCAGTAGATTTGGTAAGAGTAGATACTGTGAATTCATTTATTTTCACCATGCTACATATCCATATACCTGTCCCAAGTAATGATGGTTGTCTTTAGTTATAAAGTTAATGTTTGTCATTTATGAAACTTGATGTTGATGAAATTTTATAGACTGTTAAATTTTATTATATTTACTTCTTAACCATAATGCATGTAACATTGCCTCGGAAATGAACTCATCATAGACGCCAGAATAAAAAAAATGTCATCAGACATGCATTTCATCTACACAAAACTTTTCAGCAAGTGATGTTCAAATGAAAAAAGTTAAAAAGGCCAAATGAAGTATGAGTACCTGACTGATCTGAATTTTTATTATTGTCAAACTTAATTTATTGTTACAAGAAGAGCTACATTTATACTGTGTGACCCCTTGATGTTGAGTAACATACATTCTCATGAAATTAGGATGTAACTGGCTTGACCATGCTGGATATTGGATGATGTTTGTACACAAACATCATCTTTTTTGTAATGATGAAAAAAACGTGAATTTTATTGATAGATTTATGTAAACTTGATAACTAATTGCTTTACATCCAGTGGCAAATATTTCTTGCCAATTCCGGATAAAGAAAACAAAACTGCAAGAGAAAATTTGTACAAAATGGGTCGACGGAGGCTTAGGGTGAGGGTTTGAGCTCACTGGAAAAGAAGGTTATAAAGGGTATGATGTTTAGGGGTAGGACACTTTGCATTGCAATATTCAACCTGCAATATTTTCAAAGAGTTGTTTCAAGGATTCATTCAAGTGTAGACAGCATAGCACTCTACATGGGGCTTTGGTTTATCAACTCCATTCTTACTGGAGATGGCCACATACATATACATCTTACACAATCAGACAAACATCCCTGTTAAGTAATAGATTTACAGTTGAATGGGAGAAATCTAAGGGATGTCCAAACTTGGGGTTTGAACCTATGTAAATTATCCATTTAGGAGTATAAAAATATATTTAGTTGGTATACTTAAGTTCAGATTTGAATGGCCTGCATTTTTCAAGCAGAACAATAAAAATAGGGTATATTAATCGAAGACTAATATTATAAATTCAATGTACAAATACATTTTGTATAACAATATAAATGTAAGTTTTAATTGTTACAAATTTTATCTTGTAGATTTTTCACATTAATATAAACATTAAATATATTTCTGATTTAAATGATAAAAAGTTAAGTTTGAAAAATAGGCAAAAAAAACAACACAACATAAATATCATGCATCTGAAATTTATTTTATATAAGGTGTGTACAATATACTTATTATATATAAAAATTATATTAAGGAACATTATCCACCAATTCTGCAATATAGAAGTAAAATGCAAGTTATTGTCTAATATCTTGAAAAAAGTAAAATAACAAAAATACCAAACTTTGAGGAAAAATCAGAACTAAAAGTTTGTAATGAAATGACAAAACAAAAACCCGAACACATCAAACCCGTCACTTGTGTGAAAATTCCATTATATTGACTATGTTGTGTGAACAAAACAAACAGACATAATAGGCAAAAATATAAAAAAAAGGGGGACCATAATTGATTAAGAACACACAAATATATATATATATATTCCAGATGGCAAAAATGTTCAGAAGGTAAAGATCTATAAGAATAAAAACAGTGGCACCAAATGGTTCCAAATAATACAACTATCCACAGGTAACCGAAAAAAGGTTGAAGAAGCAATTACAGGTGTGTGTACATACATTTCTTTCCATTGTTTGTACACGAAATAATCAAATAACTCACTAGTATGAGCTATTTACTTTGAGTGACAATTTAAGTTTTTTTGCTAATTACTTGAAAACCTCAAGATACCGACAATCAGTAAACAGCAAAAATGAACAATATAATTCATCTACAGAAATTTCACTTTAAAATTTTATGTTTACAGTTGATTGGTCAATGTTAAGTTTCATGGTTAAGTCTATATTTCAGTGTTTACCCGTATTTGATGACTTGATATTTATATACGATTTTGTTTTAAATTACCGTTTACACATTGTTGAATTATTCGGGACACAGGTTTTTTTGTCGACCTTCAAGCATAGTATATAGTTTTGGTCCTATTTTTTCCATTTTTTTGTATTCAATGCCCATCTACTTAGAATTTCATCAGGACTTCTAACTTTTTGGTTTTATTTTCACTGATGAACAAAGGAAGAAGCTTGGTATCTGAAATTGAAAGAGGTACTATATTTATTTTTGATCCAGAGGAAACGGACATCTTAACTTAAACGAAGCCTTTGGTAGACATTTTTAAATATCTTTTGTTTTTTTCATTATACTTTGGAAACGGATGATCTACCGATAGACTTGTATATGTACATAAGGATATGTGGAATGATAGCCATTGAGACAAATTTCAAATTTAGTCGCAGTGTTCTCCCCAAATATTTTATTTAGCATCCTGGTAAACAGGGGAAATTGAAATATCATCTTGTTTCTAAAAATTATAGCATCACAGCCATAACATAATCTATAAGAAATCTACTTCAGATAGCATCACATGTAAGATTAAAGCATCACATGTAAGATTAAAGCATCACATTACCATGATGCTAAATGGCCCTGGGGAGAACACTGAGTTGGAAATGTGTGTATATACGCGACTATAGATCACCTTAGGCATAAAAACAATGAGCAACATCATATCTTACAACACAAATCTAATATGACCCTGATCCACAGGACAGGTATATGACGGTGTTAAACATATTTGTGAGCCTAAAATGGGACAGCGGCGCAACAACATTATAACACACTAAAAATTTGTTGGAAATGGCTGGACTCATCGGATTAAACCTAGACAAGACGCAAAGTAACCGATACCAGAGTGTTTGCAGTTATTGAAAGCTAAATCAAAGTAAATTGAAAGTAGTGAGGATTCTTTTTCGTTCTTGAGATACCAATTTTCGTTAAATTTGTGATTTATTGTATCAAAAACTTTAAAAATGTCAACGGAGTACAAATTTTCTATATACTTGTATGTAGACTTTGACGAATTATTCATTAAAAAATTATTTTTCCTTAATAAACCATTTAAACGGAAAGTCGAGATGTCAAAAACAGTCTGAAAAACATTACCTTGTACAATGCCAAAATATAAGTATACATATGTGACCCGCCATTACATTTCCTGGCTTATGGAGGTAGAACGTAGTTGTTAGAAAAATTATAAACATGATCAATATTGTGAAGAAGAGATAAACACTTTCCTTGGCTTCTTTTTTGCGGACGCCGAACTATACATCATATATAAGATTTGAAGAAGTTTTACTTTATCGTTTGAAGTTAAAAATATTTGAATTAATTTTAAATTGATACACAAAAAAAAATCAAAATTCTCTGCTCTATGGATTTTCTTTCATAAATGGAGTCTAAAATATATCCATAACAAATGCACCGTATCAAATGCATATAAGAGAACACCAGTCCACAAATTTTCAACAAGTTTAAATTACATGTTCTAAAATAGAGCTGCAAAAAAAACAAAATGCTCTGCTCTATGGATTTTCTTTCATAAATATATCCATAACAAATGCACTGTATCAAATGCACATGTGAAAACACCAAGACATATAAACTGTTACGCGTCGCATTCTTTGTTTAGAGACGATAAATCTAAATTAAAAGACAATTAAATTTAAACAAATGAGTTCTTAAAGCTTACTTTTACAAATTATAAACTAACTTCGTTTCAACAAGTTGAAATTACATGTTCTAAGATAGAGCTAAGAATTGTTTATATTATAGTTATTGGTTGTATTTTGAATTATCTAATCTGTAAGATTTCACCGTGTTCACATGATTAAAGAAAATGACGTGTCATTAACCTATTAATACAATAATTTTGTATTTTATAAATTAGTGCCTTCAATAAATAGAAGTCGTCATAGAACAGTTTCATTTTCATACCGGTATTCGAAATGACTCGTTTCATTGCTATTACAACAAATATGTCATAACAACATGACAGAGAGTAAATTTAATTCTTTGAAATTTTATTCAAATACGCTATTGAACATTACTAAGAGCCAATTAATACAATAATTTTGTATTTTATAAATTAGTGCCTTCAATAAATAGAAGTCGTCATAGAACTGTTTCATTTTCATACCGGTATTCGAAATGACTCGTTTCATTGCTATTACAACAAATATGTCATAATAACATGACAGAGAGTTTTGTTTCGGAATATTATATAGACAAATATACAAAAAGCAAATTTTAGACAATGTACCCTCCTAAGCCTGGAAGTGGCTAGTCACATATAGTTAACGGCGTTTTTTCTCACAATGATGTTCTACCACCATAAGTCTGGATATGTCGTGGCTGGTCACATATATGTAATAGCATCGAGAGGATTTAGGACCATAAGTTTTCAGAACTGCATAACTATCATATTTATGTTCTAATTAACATAAAAACAATGCTAGTACCGATCTAGTACCGATTAGAATAATATTCACAGATCTTAATCTGGTGTTATATTGATAGACGTAAAGAAAAAGAAACAAATATACACAACAATAATAGAATGATTAAAATAATAAGCCTAGTATTTTTGATATTTTTTCTTTGCATAGAGTTTCCCGTGTAACACAAGTATCTGGATCTAGAAAGATTCTCAAGTTGATATGCTTATTATTTCTTTATTAAGTTTTTAATCTTATTTTTAACATATACAATGTAACCTGTTATCGTATATTAAGCCGTACATGCATGCTACTAAGGGCCTCAGGTTGATATTTTATTAAGTTATTGGTTGTATTTTGAATTATCTAATCTGTAAGATTTCACCGTGTTCACATGATTAAAGAAAATGACGTATCATTAACCTACCTGTACACATTTGTTGAACTTTAAAACTTTACCAAGTGTGATGTTTAATTGGTTTTAATTGGGTTTAAGGTATGTACATATGTTGATGCTCTCATTATAAATACATATGCAGGAGGTATTAAAAAGCGTAATCAAATCTACAATTTAAGCTCATATAGATGTATAACCGAAAATGATCTATACAAAACTATCTCTCTTTGACATCGTTCAACAAAATGTATTAGGCATAAACACTTATTAGCTTATAATTAGGCGTAATCATCCAGCTAATAATGTAGACCAGACTAAAACTTCAAGGTTCATTGATCGTCGCTGAGAAGAGTTATTTCAGTCTAACACAAGTTTCAGTCTAACACAAGAGTTTCTCAATAATAGACCCTATGCATTTACATGGTTCGTGAATCAATATTATAATTTCAAAACAAGACTAGTTTAAGGAATATATCTCCCTCATGGAGAAGTCTGATTAATTTCTTGACTAAGGCTATATACTTTTTTTCCGTTTTAATTATATAAGCTTAAACAGCTTTAAGAGGAAACGTTTGTCTGAAAGAGTTCACCTGACCTTGTCATTTTGATAGCTCATTGATGAACGGTACTTGAGTACATCATATTTTCAACAAAAGGAGAAGACATGTTAATGCCATATTTTTGGACATTGGTAATCGAAAATTAAAAAAAATATTACAAATCTATCAACTAACACCCTTCCAAGATGTTCTTACAATACTATTCTGTCAGAATTGATAGTTCTTTTTTCTAGATTTTGTTGAAATCTACAAAACTTAATGGAAAGTCCTCAAAAAATCAACTAACATAACGAATGGAAAGTAATTAATAGTAAGATATGAGCCAACACTTTACATAAAAAGATAGTTTGTAACAAAATATATATTATAAAGATGTCAATGTGTGTATAATAGCATAAGAGGCAAAGCACTTGTTCATATATATTTTGTCCAAAATCTATGTTTTATATGGCAATTGTTGGTAAAAAAATGTGAATTTCAATATCTTTATGACGTAATAGTGACATCACATGTTGAAGTGTACACATTTTAAATAACAAGTTCCTGTATCGATAAAATAAAAAATATTTTTGCAAGTCTTGAATAAATGTACTAATGTTACAATATCAGGTGCCAAATAATGGCTCTTGTCACACTTCCTTTGTTGTATATAATATTTTTTGGAGTCGTGATTCATAATATATTGATTATGTTAAATTGTTTAACCTGTAGTAGAAGGTCATTAACCATACTCAGTAAAGCAGACACAACTTTCAGTCTGTCCATTCTTGTAAAATAATGATCATATTCTTTGGATTTCAAATATTTTGGCTACGACCATCATTGAAGAGACATGTATTGTCGAAATGTGCATCTGGTGCATGAAATTTGGTACCGTAAATGTTATTACTTATAGTTTGATGTTTTTTTTTAAATCAAGATTGTATACCAAAAAAAAATAACGAAGAAACAAATACAATACAAAATACCTTGTCTTGACTTTATGACGTTCCATTGTTTAATTTATTTTAAAATTAAACCACATAGAACTATCTATAGTAACAAACTGTTTGTGTTTACAGGTCATGGCCACTTCTTTCGATAATTGTGGTATTTGTAGTTTGCGATACATTTCAAAGCCGGCTGCTATTTGGTGCTCTGATTGTGAAGAAGGATTGTGCCAAGAATGTTCAGAACATCATAGCTTATCTAAGGCCTCACGAAACCACAACGGTTTTCCTATTAATGAATATCAAACGTTTCCATCTTTTATTGGAAACATAAAACTGCACTGTGATGATCACAACGAGAAATACCTATTGTTTTGCAAAGAGCATAATGAATGTGTGTGTAGAAAATGTGTTATTACAGAGAAGCACGGAAAATGTAAAGAAATGGTTCCCATTGAAGATGTGATTAAAAATTCCAAAACATCTGCAGCATTTACAGAAATTGAAACATCACTTCACGAACTGAAGGCAAACTTTGGTTTACTTCTGGAACACAAACAAAAGAATCTATTTTCAATTTCAGCCTCGAAAAAGTTAATTGAGTCCGAGATATTAGCGATTCGGCAGCAGATAACTCGCCATCTCGACTTAATACAAGACAATTTTAATGCTGAACTTAACAAAGCTGTGGAAAAATCTACCCAACAAATACAGAGCTTCATTGCATCTCTGAAGAATAACCAAACAGAAATCGACGAGTGCATAGAAGATTTAGAAAGCTTAAAGAATTATGCAACAGATATGCAAACATTTTTGGGAATTGCGCAATTAGACACCAAACTTCGAAAACAAGAAAAACACCTACAGGATTGTATTGATGGTGGTACTTTGGTTCACGCTGTTGTTTCTTCCCAGTTGAATCCGTTATTACAAAATATACACAAACACATAACTTCGTTTGGAAAAGTCGTCATAGATGTTATACCATTTCAATTATCACTACGAAGAAGCAAGCTAATTCAGACTCAAATGATGAAAGTAATGGTGAAACCAAAATGTTCCGTAGAGAATATAAATCTGGAGTTAAAAACGAAATTTAAAACTAAAGCTTTTAATGTGTCAGGCTGTTGTATTTTACCTTCCGGAAAACTTGTAGTGTCAAACAACTGTCCCTCGTATTTGACATTATTTTCACCTGATGGGGAAATAAATCGAAAAATTTACTGCGATTTACCATATATTTATGATGTTGCATGTGTCGACGACACAACTGTAGCCGTTGTTTCAATGACTATGGAGAATATCGAACTTATAAATATGGAATCAGGTAAAACATTCACAATTGTTCGCACTTATTCCCCTTGTTGCGGCTTAACTTATAAAGATAATCATTTTATAGTAAGTCCCCAAAAAGGACAGATACAAAAAATCAGATTAGAAGATACAAAAACATATGGTATTGGCAGTTCTATGACCTCATTGAATTTGGCTGCATTAGGCAATACACTGTACTCTAGAAAAAGGGACACGAATACCATCGTCTGTCATAATAAAAACGGTGACGTTCTATGGACATACACAGACACGTCGGTTCTAAATGTACCTAGAGGTATTACAGTTGATGAATATGGAAATGCTTTTGTTGCTGGGAACAAATCAAAAAACGTTGTGGCTATATCTTCTCATGGTAGAGGTCACAAAATACTCCTGTCAGAGAAGGACCTGTGTGGTTCTCCATGGGCACTTTGCTATAGTGAAAAATTCAAATCCGTACTGGTTGCAAATGAAACTGACGGCCAAGCATTTTTGTACAGCGTTAATTACACATAAACTATATTTGCTGCTATTGTGTTATTTCAAAAAAAGCAACGTTAAACGTTATATCATACTATGTTTAGCAAAGAAAATAATATAACATATATAGATTTTAAAATGAAAAGTAGATACATTGCATAACATAGAACTGAATAACATTTATTTGCGTATATTCATGACGAAGACTTACATAAAAGTGTCGTTGATACGCGCTGGTTATCTTTTTTAAAAGACAAGATTATTATTAGTGAATATAATAAAGTCTCTTTGAATCTGTAAGAATTTATGATATAAGTATTGCTAGCGCTCATGGGTAACTTTGGCGAAACAATTGGTTTTTTTTTTCTCTTTTTGCCAATAGATAGTTTTGGTTAAAAATATCCAATCTTTTTCATTTCAAATTTACGCTTTTTTGTTTATGGTTATTGACCATTTTATTTGAATGGTTATCGTTGGCTGGAATTAAACGTAGACCGCATTAATATATTGTTTGACATGTTGATAGCTATCGGTTGTGTGTATTTAATATCTTGAATATTCAAATTTTATTCCCCATTAAATATGGCTTATTTTTCTACCCTTGCTCAACTAAATACGTAAATTATCGAAAACAAATTAAGCCATAGAGTTCAAAGACAGCAAATAATACGTTGACTAGCTTTTATGTCCAATTATTTCTGTCTATCAGCGAAAACATCTCTTTCTTTTGACAGATGATCAGTATTAAGAATAAGGATTTAGCAATATAAATTCGGCTTTCAATAGAGGCTAATCTAATGTTGTAGGCATATCCGGTTCCAAAAGACAAATATCAGTGTGTTAACATGGATTTTTTGTTGTTGCTTGAAACGAAAACGTTCCTAGAATATCCTCTGATGGCACAGAGAACAAAATACTCCTGTTTCGAGACGTTGTTGGTTCTCAATGCCATTATGCTACAACAGTAAATTAATCAGATGGCAAACCATATGTGTACATTGGTAAACACGCGTACACAATATTTTCATCTAACTGTTTTTAACCTAAATGAAAGTATTTGACTTAGGAAGTCAACGTTGCTGTTTTATAGCAGGGAAAATCATTAAATAGATATTATCCTAAAAAAAAATAACGTAAGCCTTGAAATTTGGTATTTGATACATCTACATGTAAGTATGCGACATTCCGGACAAAGAGCAAACGCTAGTCAATATTGACTTGGAAAGCATGATCGAACAGGTAGAATGTCTTCCTGTCGACATTGCCTTATGATTAAATGCTTAACACATAATGCCAAGTGGGTAAATGTGTACTAAAAAGCAATGTTCTGGTCCTGATATGCTTTAAAGAAATAAACGACGCGGATACGCCATCACCACTATAATCTTATGACAAAAAGGCAGATGGCTTTATATATCAAAGTGAATAGATGTATACAAAGAAGATAATCTACAGAACGAAAATTATAAAAGAGGAGATCTGCTTATAGGTAAAACTGACGCAAACTTCAGTCGACTCCCTATAGTAGTTATTGCTCTTAAATAATGATTTTACAAATTTTGTCAATCTGCCTTTTGTCTATGAGTACAACAGCATTTTTTAACAGCAAAACATTATTAGAAGGACAAAATCTACAAACAAGTCTACTAAAACTAAATTGTCAATCTCTTTCCAAAAGGAGTTATTGCCCCTAAATGACTACAATTACCGGTATGTGATCAGAAAAAAAGGACATTACGGTATATCCTTTTTGTTACAAATTTGTACACCGTACAGTCATGCCACATCTTTATATTTGAAAAGACAGTAACCTTACGAAAACACATATGTGCAATATGTGCAAGAGGGCTATTATAGAATAAAACATTTATATCATTATACTAAAATGAATTTCTGACATGATCATTACAACTTATAATTGAATGAACACAAAATGATTATGAAAAAAAAAATTTCCTGAGCTTGATCTACTTGACAAAAGATACCAAACGATTCCATAAATTATTTGTTTGATCAAATATGCTTAAAATGTTTATGTCATACAATAAAATAGAACGCAGTATTATATTCACCAAATTACCTCACCACGAGGCACAAAGCACATATACACAATATAATTTTAAACATTTGCAGAACAATGGTTTATTCTATCTAGACAATAAACACGGAATAAACAAACAAACAAGAAAACACAAAATAAACAACAATTTAGAATAATACATAAAGCAAGTATAAAGAAGACAGAAAATGTTGTTGAATTTAGAAAATAGCACAGATATTATCAAATAAGTTGAAAAATAAAATTTATTATGAGGTATACTCATACTGTAAATTACATTCCATAATTGATATTAAGACTGATTTTCAGTATGCATTAAGAGGCGATGCGCATGCTTAACGGATAAAATTATTTCATTTACTTCAGATCAGTCGACTCACATACATTCCATATTTAAGGTATGTTCAAATATTTTTATTTTTTTTATTTTATTCGTACTTTGCATAATGATTTTTTCAATCAGCCGACCAAAAATCAAGCACCAAGAAAATGATTAATAAAAAATCCTGAAAGTACAAATTACTGTTCCGTCGCTATGGCACAAAGGGATTAATCATATCGTAAATATATATGAACAAATCAAAAAGCAAATTCTCTTTTAAGATACACAACTGTTTATGAATAGGACTTTGTTTTTTAAATCTTTCAAAGTATTTTTAAAAATCACTAAATTTTCTGGAATTTCATGTTGTTTGTGTAACTCTTAGAATAATTTTGCTTACTCGTACCGTAACCGAACATCTCCGTAAAAATGTGGATGTCCTATCTCGTTCGAAAGTTTTCCACATCCAAACTTCCAACCTAAATCTTGATATGGTAGAATTTAGTAAAGGTTCAAAGTAATTTGACGTAACGAAATCTCTAACATTGATAACATTCATTTAAAATCAAGACGTCACTAAAGACACAAGCATAACGAACGAATTGTGATATATTATATACTCTATAAGATGTTGCCAAAGGAATATAACTGTCAGTTTCTTCTTATGTTGTGATATTATATCAGTGTCCCTGGTTAGTGGTGGGTTGAGCACAAACAAACATGTTTAGCCCCGACACTTTCTATATGTGTATGTCCCAAGTAACGGACCTGTAGCTTTGTAACTATCGTTAAAGGCTGTCTGTCATACTTGTTTTTCATGTATTGTTTTATCATATAAGGTCGTATGTTTTTTCTGATTAGAATTGTTTCACGTTTTGTAATGACATGACCTTTTATAGGGCTTTCTTTTTTATAGTTTAAGACTCACATACGATCTATTGCTGCTTACATCCACGTTTTGAAAGCTGATGAATAGTTGATAATCATAACACATCTCAATATGTTATATACATACACTGAGAGACTTGAAATATATCAACTTATTTAGTATATACTTTGGAAAATATTGACACGCATAATTCGTGATGCGTTTGATATTAATAATCAATATCTTAAGTTTTCTACTCAAAATAATAATTTATTGTCATGAAATATGATTGGTTACCTTGTCATGTTTAATATATTTTAATAACAGTTACATAAGCAAAATTTCCGGTTTCCTGTTTGGGTCTAGATTTTATGAAAATCCCATCACGAGTTTTATGAATAGTTATTGCCTCAAAATACTAAATTCAGGTCATTAAATTTAGTACATTTCCCTATACAATCATGCTTGCATTGTTTCATATATAATTATATTGTAATAAAGGATTTTGCTATATTCATAACATTAGTATAAAAACTTCCTACTTTGACTTTTTTATTACAAAACTATGAAATGAGCCCAAAATAACACGTTTCTATCAATATCAAAATGGAAGACTTCGAGTTCATTAATTAGCATGACATTCTGGACACAAAAACACTCTCAAGTAGACATTTTATTTTTCTCTCAGCCTTTTCTACTTGATCATGTTGATTGACTCCACTATGTGACATCAGTAACCAGTTGAAAACAAATATTTCTCATGGATTAATATGAAGCAAAATATTTGAACAAGCAAATTCACAGAAAGTCCTGCAGCCAGGTAAAATCTGCGTTTGTTTCTTTTCATAGAAAAATTATTACATTGTAGTGTTGTGTCGTTGTTCTCCTCTTATATTTCTGCGTTTCCCTCAGTGTTAGTTTGTTACCCCGATTTTGTTTTTTGTCCATGGATTTATGAGTTTGAACAGCGGTATACTACTGTTGCCTTTATACATTATCTTAATATAATTGTTTAAAATTTGAAATGAATTATATAAGATACATTTGTATTAATCAACTATAAAAAAAAATAATTTGAATTTGATGCGTTTTGTTATTTGATTTTGCCATGTGATTATGGACTTTCCCAATTGATCTTCCTTTAAGTTCAGTATTTTTGTGATTTTACTTTTTAATGTTGAATATATATTGGATTGGTGAACAAAATACTTGTCGAGCAGTATTTTCAAATAAACATATTGAATGGTTCCGTATAAACGCAGCTTACAACTGAGGTACAGAAGTTAAGTTAAATATAAATGTGCAAATTCCATTGCGGTGTCAAAATTTGCACTCTTCTGCATAAAGAAAAAAAGATGCAAAAGTATAGGGAACTGCACTACCCATCATAAATCGATATTTTTTTTTTATAAAGATAAATCTAAATAAAACCATATGTGCTTGTTTATATATTTTTTTAAAAGTGTTTATTTGTTTTCAGGCCATGGCTACCTCGTTTGAAAATTGTTGTATTTGTGATTTGCGACTTATTCAAAAGTTGTCTGTTGTTTGGTGCTCTGAGTGTAACGAAGGATTGTGCCAAGAATGCAGAGAACATCATAGCTTATCTAAGGCCTCACGAAACCACACTATTTTTCCTATTGGTAAATATGAAACGTTGCCAGCTTTTATTGAAAACATAAAACTGCACTGCAATGAACATGAGGAGAAATATTTATTGTTTTGTAAAGAGCATAACGAATGTGCTTGTAGAAAATGTGTCATTTCAGAAAAGCACAGAAACTGCAAAGAAATATCCCCCCTTGAAGATGTCGTTAAAAATGTTAAAACATCTGTAGCTTTTACAGAAATCATGTCCTCACTTCAGGAAATGAAGGATAACGTTGCTCTTATTCTGGAAGACAGACGAATGAATACGTATTCAATATCAGCTTCAATAGAGAGAATCGAATCCGAGATTTCTGTGACTCGACAGCAGTTAAATCACCATCTTGATAATTTACAAGACCATTTTGTTGCTGAACTGACCAAAGCTGTGGAAAATTCAACTAAACAAATACAGAGTTTCATTATGGACTTGACTAAAAAGCAAAGGGATATCGAAGAATGGATAGAAGATGTAGAAAGCATCAAGAAAAATGCAACAGATAAGCAAACATTTTTAGGGATGACAAATTTAGAAACCAAACTAAATAAAACAAGTAACGACTTGCAGTCTTGGATCGACGGTAACCATTTGTCTCAAACCGTAGTTTCTTTCCACTTGGACACTTTATTACATGATATAATCAACGAAAGAACTCAGTTTGGAAAAGTTGTCGTGCATGCCATGCCTAGTAAATTAGCATTAAAAAGACGAATGCTTGGTCAGGCTCAAATGATAAAAGTGAATGCAAAATCTAAAAGTTCTTTAGAGCATATGACACTGAAATTAAAAGCAAAAATGAGCACTAATGCCTTCAATGTGTCAGGCTGTTGTATTTTGCCAAATGGAAACTTGGTAGTGTCAAATTATGACCCTTCGTATTTGGTATTGATCGCAACTGATGGAAAAACAGAGAATAAAATTATCAGCATCATGCAAACAATCATTGATGTTACATGTGTTGATAATGACACTGTTGCCGTAATATCATATACACAGAAAAATATTGAACTAATTAGCTTGAAATCTGGGAAAACAATCAAGACTATCAGTACGTCTGACCCTGCTGTCTGCTTAAATTACACTGAAGGCACCTTTATAGTTTGCCTCGAGAACGGACAAATGAAAGAAGTCCGGTTAGAGGATAACAAGACAAGTGGTATTAGCAGTACGGTGGTGTCAAGAAGTATTACCGAATTAAACAACACTCTTTATTCTGTAAAGAAAGATACAAATACGATTGTGTGTCATAAAAGAAACGGGGAAGTACTGTGGACATTTACAGACGAAGAGATTCTACAAAAACCGCGAGGCATCACAGTAGATGACCTTGGAAATGTTATAGTCGCCGGGGTCGAATCAAACAACGTTATTGCAATATCCTCTGATGGCACAATGCACAAAATTCTCCTGTCGAAAACAGACTTATGTGGTTCACCTTGGGCAGTTTCCTTCAACAACAAATTAAAATATTTGCTTGTTTCTAACGACAAAGATGGTCGCGCATTTCTGTACAGCGTCAACTATTCATAAACTAAGCCCTTACCTTGTTTTGTTAAATGACTTTTAATTATTTATATTTCTTGTAAATAGGAAAAACGTTCCAATCCGTTTTAAAAAAAATCTGCCATTCTTCAGAGATTAAAGACTTTATT
Organism: Mytilus galloprovincialis; assembly: GCA_037788925.1. NCBI lineage: Eukaryota > Metazoa > Mollusca > Bivalvia > Mytilida > Mytilidae > Mytilus > Mytilus galloprovincialis. The sequence goes on along the minus strand of CM075341.1, from coordinate 66,841,070 downwards.
ATTTGTGTCTGCAGTTCTTTTCTGTAAAAAATCAAAGGAGTATGTATGTGATTTTTTGTAAGTGATTTTTCGTTGTCATTTCACAAACACACATCTGTTGGAATGAGGCCAACCAAATGTTGATTCCAGTGTCAACAAGAATTATATAAAAAATCTTCAAAAATAGTCTTAATACAAAAGACTGACAAACAATAAATCCAAACAAAAACCTGGGTTGAACTCAGGTGCTCGCGTAAGGTAGTTTCTTCTCCACATGCTGCTTAAACATGAACTATCCGGTTATAGTTGCTTTTGGTAATGTTCCAATCAAACAATGGAGAACGGGATTGTTACGACATGTGTACATATCCGTTTCAAAATTTCAAACGGTGACACAGATATTCTTTAAAGTTCTAGCATATCATGATGGCGTCCATAATACTTTTAAAAGGATGACTGCAACTAAAACTTTTTGAACCCTTTATGCCATAGTTTTTGTATACGTAAGGAGTAACCCTATTTCAAGGAATAACGATAAGAAACGCAAGTTATATCGGATCAAATGAGACATATACTAACACTCCATATGCAGGTGTTGCTCTAATATTACTTGACAGTATTGGCTATTTGTTAAATCAACTGCTTTGTTGTAAAGTTAATTCGACCATGAGAAATGATTATTGATATTGGGTATATTTGAAAGAGGGTTACAGCAAATTTTGAATAAATGAAATCTAAAGTTTTTCATCGCCTTTTTCAATCACATAAATAAAAGCAAACTAGATTACAAAACATCCATATCATAAACTGGATAGAGGAACTAAGATAAAAAAAAAATCCCGATGATGTATACTGTCATAACGCATTTTCCTTAAAATATTCAATAAGGGGAACCATTTTCTGTTCGTTGGCAATAAGGAATATTTTGAAAAAGATTAACGATTCCAGCAGGTTTCTAATATCTTTATATCATAATAAGCTTTACGAATCTATGACATAATCAAATTAAACACCTTGAAGTAATTAAGTTTATTTTTTCCTGAAAAGGGACATTAGCTGCAAAATTTATGTAATGATATTTTTTTCGAACTTTCATTTTATTTTGTAATATAGATTGAATAAATTTAAAAAAAAAAAAAACAATACGAAATGTCTGGAATCATTATAACATTATAAAACATCAAGATTCTGTGTGTATGGTTGACTAGATAATTTCAAAAGAAAACTATCGGCTTAACAAACGAAAACTGTCGATTGGCACGCGACCCAGTTATAATCATGAATAAAAGCAGACAGATAAACATAAAATAAAAATACACACCGTCCTCTTCGTCGAAACTTAGGAAAAAAAGAGCACATTCTTATAAAATGATTACCATAACTAAGCATTCGTACAGTCATCGTATACTTTTTTCAAATATCTTCCGAAATTGTCTTCGATTAATCAGTTGATGACTTTTGAACAGCAGTATACTATTGTTGTCTTTCATTTTTTTTGGTAAAACCTAAATCAAGTTCAGCTGGTCCGAGTACTTTGATTTTCGTTGTCCTTTCGTTGTCCACGAATATAGTCCCTTGTGTGGACAGTGTGTTACTTGCCAATTTTTTTTTTTATACCCCTTCCTAATTTATTTCTCCATGTTTTATGCCTCATAGAGCAAGTAGGGGGTGAAATGACACTGTAACAAAAAAAATTTTAGTGATTAGGTCCAGCTGAAAAAGGTAAAAAAATTAGCACTTCGAAAGCTGTAAAAAGGTTTCAAGACCCCTTTAACATAAAATTGTCCATATTTTGAGTTAGAGCTGATGAAGTTTTCTATATTTTGATATAATTTGTCCCAAAAGTAGTACAACACACTGAAAAAATATTATTGAGAAAGCGCAGGTGGGATTTTTTTTTAATGTTTTAATCTACAAGGAAGTGTTTTCGGTATATTTTGATCGTCAAGTACCTGGTCGACTTTTAACGTTTTCTGATTCAGATTATAAGAGTTTTTGAACATGAACGAATATGTTTTTTGTAGGCTTACTATATAATGAATTCACTTCTATGCTTCTATTGGTGATATCCTGTCATGAATGTAGCGCGAATATATACATGTTAACGTTGCTTCCTGACTTAAGTAATTATGACGTTACTGATAGCAATGGTAAGACGTTAGAATAAACACGATCTATACACAACACATTTATCTACTTTACACAACATTTATGGTGCCGTGACTGTCGGAAACAATGGAATCAAAGTTAAAAGCAGTACGTAAAGGACACAGAGGGCAAGTTATTAAAGAAATTTGATGGGATTGAAAAGAATTCGGACTTAGATAAAGACGATGTGAAATTAATTTCGGATGCAATTGAACAGAAACAGAGGACTATTGTGAACTTGAATGAAAAGATACTGGATTTAACGTCAGGGAGGATGTAGCAGAGGAAATTCAAGAGTCTGATGAGTATATGTTTAATTTAAAGTCCAAACTTCGGAAAATTAGAAAAATATCAAATTCTGATTCAAATTCTCAAAATGTCGCATCAACGTCTCTAGATCCAAATGCAAACAGTTTTACGCTATCATACCCCACAAATTCATCGCTTACCAATGCCAATGTTATACGCAGCAATGACACTGAAATTAATGTACAGTCAACCCATTTTGTTAATTTTGGCTCCATGCAAAATACCAATCGTGACTTGCAGTCTACAAATAATTTGTACAACCAAGGCTTTTCTTCGGTATCAAATAGCAGTCAAAACCACAGATTACCAAAACTAGATTTACCGCACTTGATGGGGAAATTTTAACTATCAACTATTCATTTCAACAGTACTTTGACCGAGATACAGAAATTTAGTTACTTGAAAGCCCAACTCCATGGCCATGCCGCCCAAACTATTGAAGGTTTCGCACTGACAAATGCCAATTACACCACTCCCGTTAATTTGCTCAAAGAGCGTTTTGGATCGCCTCACAAGATTATTCATGCCTACATGAAAGCTTTAATGGATCTTCCTTCACCGTCAAAAGATTTAAACAGCCTAAGAATGTATGGAGACCACCTAGAAACGTACGTAAGAGGTCTTGAATGTTTGGGTCAAACACAAGAAATGTATGGCGCGCTACTAGTACCTATAATTATTAGTAAACTACCAGTAGAAACGAGAAAAAGTGTTGCCCGTGAATATGATAGCGATCATATAACTCTAAACAACCTCAGAAAAGCCACCAAAGAAAAGGAGCGAGAATTCTTGAAGCGGGACAATTTACCGACCGCGACGGTTTACATATTACCGCAACATTTCTGACCGAAGCTCGTAATAAAACACAGCGAAATTTTAAATACAAACAACCCACGCCTCAATAAGACACGTTTCAATGACAAAAAACGTCCATGCATCTAATTCACTGGTGTACATTTTCCGGGAGATTGCACGATAATTTCTGACGTGAATGAAAGAATAAACATCGTAAAGCAAAAGAAAAAATGTTTCAACTGTCTAGGAAACCACGGTGTTTCCGAGTGTAAATCGCGTAATCGATGTAAGAAATGCAACACCAGTATTTGCGGGGAACAAGCTACAGATGGAAAAGGACATGACAACAAGGAGAAATCAACCGTTGTAAGCTTGGTAAAAACAGAAGAAGCAGAAACCGCAGTAATGTATACCTCACAACAAGCGTTTTATTGAAAACAGCTATCGCACCAACATCATACGGGATCACAGATCACAGATCACAGAAGCTAGTATTTTATTAGACGAAGGTGCCCAACTTTCATTCATTATCTGTCCGAGCTCGAGAGAACATCAAGAAATGGACTACCCAAAAGTGAGCTACTATCTGACAATTTTATTTGACGAAGGTGCCCAACGTTCATTCATCACTCAGAGCATAGCCGGAAAATTACAGATAAGACCAAGCGGAAGGGACACAATTGAACTGTCAGCTTTTGGAGACAAGGAAAAGAATATATGCCATTTGGATACAGCAACCGTACAACTACAAACTGACAAAGGTGAGATTGTAAACATTTATGCATTGATTGTTCCAGATATTCCAGTTCCACTTCAAAATCAGACGAAATACCTTACATGCAATTTACCATACTTAAAGATTTAAAGCTCACACATCCTGCAAATAACGCTGATAGTTTTGTATGGAACGCCACAGCTGTCTTATCTGGAACTCTGATATTACTTTATGTTGTTTTATTATTACTTAATGATATTTTGTCTTTACTTAATATGGTTTTGACATTACGTAATGATGTTTTAATATAACTCAATATGGAATATTCATTACTTAATGATATTTCGATATTACACGATACAATTTCGTATTGACTTGATAATAGTTTTGTCATTACTCAATATGCTTTTGTCATTACTCGATGTGGTTTCACCATTATTTGATATGGTTGTGTCATAAGTCAATGTGGTTTTAACATTACTTGATGTGTATGTGACTTAACGTAATGTAGTTGTTTCATTACATGATGTGGTTTTGTTATTTCGTAATGATGATTTGTCTATTCTTTATATGGTTTTAACATTGCGTAATAATGTTTCAAAATTTGACGATTTCACACAACTTGATGTGTTTGTTTCATTATTTGATGTGGTCTTTTCATTCTTTGATGTGGTCCTGTCATTCTTTGACGTGGTAATCCCATTACTTGATGAGGTAAAACCACGTGACCGATTCGGAAAAACCTGTTCCATTTTTAAGTAGATTTCGATACATGTTGTATGTGCCTTGAATGCGTGCACGGCCATCCATCTAATTAGTGTTCAAATAAAAGTTCGGGTTACTGTTTGAGTTAAACTTTGAGTCACTTTTCGAATTCAAGTCATGCTTAGAATTAAAGTTCTAGTTATCATTGAGTTTCGAGTTGGACATCGAGTTTGAGTCACATTTAAAGGCAGAGTTCTAGTTACAAGTTTGAATTTGAGTTACTTCTTGAGGTTGAGTTTAAGTAAGATTCGAATTTAAGTCTCATTTAGATGATTTAAGATTTCGAGTTGAAATTCGAGCTATTTTATATATCTTTTTGAGTTCGTAATAACATTTTCTATCGCGGAACAAGGGTTTTTGCTCGGGCTTCCGAAAAGAGGGCACCGGGATATGCGTACTAAATAAACAATGGTGCAGTATACAAAACGCAACACAGGAATTGAAATAAAGTTAGATGTGGTGGGATTGCCAATGAGACAACTATCCACCAGAGTTTAAATGAAGTGGATGTAAGAAATCATATAAAGGCAACCGTACAGCCTTCAACACTCTGTGTAGTCAGCTACAAAAGGCCACCATGCACAATGTGAAAAAAAAATCAAACGAAAAAACAAACGGTCTATTGTTACAACAACAAAAAAATATGACACATATGTATACAACGACAACAATTGAACTTCATGTTCCTGCCTTGGGGCAGGTTCATAAAGAAAGTGCACGTGGCGGAGTTTAACAAGTATGTGAACAAACATCGGACTGTAACAGTAGTGTAACAGCACAACACGAGAGAAAAAAAGTAAACTAGACAAAGTGATGCCCCAGCACTCCACTCATTTAACCGCTTATACCACAAAAAGGACAAAGTTCAATTTTTCTCCCAAAAGAGGAAAAATAATAAGAATACATGTACAAACAGCTAGCAGAGTGATAAACTCCTAGCATTCTAAATGTAGGAGGAGTTATATGGAAATGCCCTACTTATGCAAGTAAATTTCCAAAAAATGACAAAGTTCAACTTTCTCCCAAAAGAGCTCATATTAATAAAATTAAACCCTGACCACACACAGCACACCTTCAATATATGTAAAAACAGACAGTAAAGAGAAAACTTCCTAGGATTCAAACTGTTGGAGGAGTTATGCGGAATAACTATATACCCATAATGGGACGGAAAGACGGACGGACGGACAGAGGTTAAAGACTATGCCCCCAACTTTCAGTTGCGGTAAAGTGGTGGTGGCTTACAAAACAGTGTCAATTGGTTAACTCAATAGATCGGTATGACTGGATCATTTAAATCCATCGGGGTGATCTTGGGTTCCCCAGAAAGGTAAGGAGATTCTGCTCAACGTGTGCCACCTGTCGTGTTATATTCGCGAAATTACAAACCGAGTGATTTGTTTTTATTTGGAAGTTCACATTCGAGTAAAAGATGAAGGTATTATGGTTTCGACAACGGAAACATGTTCGTCGTCACATGTGAAACAGATATTCCAAAAAGTTTATTTTTCAATAAGTGCGAGGTAGATCAAAGAATTTAATTGATTAAAAGTAAAAGATTGATATTCGTATATATGTTCAAATGATCATTAACGCTAAAAAAACATCGGAGAATTCTTATTTTATAGTATTGATGCTTTGTCCCTTAGTACGAGCCCCCCTACCCGATTTTCCCGTAACTCAAGTGTGAGTTGATTTGATGTGTCTCATTTGTTAACAAAAAAGTATTAGTCTTTTGATTTGTGTCGAGCCTGTGACATCAATGTAGTGGCAGTGAGACCCAACAACGTCGTCAAAAGTGGCGTCATTTCGGGACCTTTTATAGCTTACTATGTGGTATGGGTTTTGCTCATTGTTGAAAACCATGTAATGATGTTTTAGTTAAATAATTCCGAATTAAACTGTTTTGACATGATAAAATTATTACCTCCATGAAGTGTTTTATAACTTGTATAGGAGTTTTTCCTCCATATCAAGAAAAAGCATCTACAGAAAAACGGTTTTTTTCACATAGTGCATGGTGGCCTTTTGTGGCCGACTACACGGAGTGTTGAAGGCTGTACGGATGCCTTTATATGATTTCTTACATCCACTGCATTTAAACTCTGGTGGATAGTTGTCTCATTGGCAATCACACCATATCTAACTTTATTCCATTTCCTGTGTTGAGTTTTGGATACTGCAACATTGTTTATTTAGTACGCATATCCCGGAGCCCTCTTTTCGGAAGCCCGAGCAAAATCCCTTGTTCCGCGATAGAAAATTTAATTACGAATTCAAAAAAATATATCGAATTTCAACTCGAAGTCTTTCTTAATCTAAATGAGACTTAAATTCGAATCTTACTTAAACTCTACCTCAAGAAGTGACTCTAATTCAAAGTTGCTACTAGAACTCTGCCTTTAAATGTGACTCAAGCTCGATGTCCAACTCGAAACTCAATGCTAACTAGAACTTTAATTCTAAGCATGACTTGATTTCTAAAAGTAACTCAAAGTTTAACTCAAACAGTAACCCGAACTTTTATTTGAACACCAATTAGATGGGTGGCCACACGCATTCAAGGCACATACAACATGGATCGAAATCTACTTAAAAATGGAACAGGTTTTTCCGAATCGGTCACGTGGTTTTACCTCATCAAGTAATGGGATAACCACATCAAAGAATGACAGGACCACATCAAAGAATGACAAGACCACATCAAATAATGAAACAAACACATCAAGTAGTGTAAAATCGTCAAATTTTGAAACATCATTACGTAATGTTAAAACCATATAAAGAATAGACAAATCATCATTACGAAATAACAAAACCAAATCATGTAATGAAACAACTTATTACGTTGAGTCACATACACATCAAGAAATGTTAAAACCACATTGAATAATGACAAAACCATATTGAGTAATGACAAAACTATATCAAGTCAATACGAAACCATATCGTGTAATATCGAAATATCGTTAAGTTATAGCTATTCCATATTGAGTTATATCAAAACATCATTACGTAATGTCAAAACCATATTAAGTATAGACCAAATATCATTAAGTAATTATAAAACAACATAAAGTAATATCAGAGTTCCACATAAGACAGCTGTGGCGTTCCATAGTTTTGAAATTTCCCTCTTGATAGGAACCGATTATTATTTGAATATAGTTCAAGGTCACGTGATTAGAGGGAATGAACCAACAGCCGTAGCATCAAAAATTGGTTACTTGTTATCTGGACCCGTAATAATAAACGGAAAGAAATCCTTTTCTTCATTGGTTCTTTTGAATGTTACTTCACACCCTGCAGAGGAAAGCGAGATCGAGAAATTCAGGAATCTAGAATCGTGAGAAATACGTTTACCACAACAGGACGACGAGGAGAGTTTTGTAAATACTTATCAACAAGACTGTATCAAATTTGAAAACGAACGTTATTCTGCCAATTTGCCAAGGAAACTGGATCATCCGGACTTACCTTCAAACATCATGATCACTAAAGCAAGGACCTAAAGCACAATTAGATGACTAAGTCGTGAACCACATTTATTAAGAAACTATTCAGAATTTTTTGAAGACCAAATGAAGAGAGGGTTCATAGAGAAGGTAAACGATAAAAACGACAATGGTAAAAGCACTCACTATATACCACATCATGCCGTAAAAAAGGATTCGACAACAACACCAATTTGTATAGTGTACGACTGTAGCTGTAAAAAGTCGCCAGATCACGCAAGTTTGAATGATTGCCTAATGTCAACTCCGCCAGACTTGAACGACTTGACAAAAATATTAACAGGATTTAGAACCAAGACGTACGAAATAAGCACGGACATTGAAAAGGCTTTCTTTCATATTGGATTAGATGAGAAGGGTCGAGATTTTACACACTTTTTTTGGTTGAGCGACACAGATAATCCCAGCAGTACTCTTACAACATATCGATTTTAATCTATTTTGTTTGGTGCAGCAAGTTCACCGTTCATTCTAAATGCAACACTACTTAAACACTTGGATGCATGCAACACAAATATATCAGCAATGATGAAGAATGACCTTTACGTGGATAATATTTTGACCAGTTTGGAAAATGAAGATGACGCCGAAAAGTATTTTGTACAAGCCAGATCATTGACGTCGGAGGCTGGATTCAACCTTCGTTCATGGAGTTTAAATTGCTCAAAACTTACAGATGTAGCCAAACAACATAACGTATGTCAAAAGAAACGTTTGTCAAAATACTTGGGCTGAAATGGGTTATAGTTAAAGATACGATCACTTTTCAAACAGTCGACTTATTTGATATTGAACTACCAAATATTACGAAACGTGAAATTCTTAAACAGTCGTCACGTAATTACGATCCACTAGGATTACTGAGCCCTGTATCCGTACGAGCAAAACTTTTAATGCAGACATTGTGGGAACAGAAGTACGGATAAGATGAGCCACTACCATTAGAAATACAGACAACATGGAAAAAATTAGCCAAGGATTTGGAGAAAACGACTTATACAGAATTAAAAAGACGGTATTTTCCCAATTCACCAAATCAGAAAACCAAACTTCACGTTTTTGTAGACGCTAGTACAACTGCAAACGGAGCAACTGTTTACATATGTAACCATCATGAGTCATATTTAGTTATTGCAAACAATAGAGTAGCACCGCTTAAATAACGGACACTACCACACCTTGAATTAATGGCCGCATTGATTGGAGCACGACTAGCCGATCACGTTAAATCAGTTTTACACATAGGAGACATAATGTTTTGGTCAGACAGTCAGATAGTTCTACAGTGGTTATCAACTTCAAAGCAATTGAAAAGGTTTATACGAAATAGGGTAACGGAAATACGCAAATTGACCTATACACAAGAATGGAAATATTGCCCAACGAAGGATAATCCAGGTGACCTTCTTACTAGAGGACTCAACATGTCACAGCTTGGATGAAAAGGTTCATACGAAATAGAGTAACGGAAATACGCAAATTGACCAATACACAAGAATGGAGATATTGCCCAACGAAAGATAATCCAGCTGACCTTCTTACTAGAGGACTCAACGTGTCACAGTTTATAAAAGAACACACTATGGTTCAACGGACCCGAATGGATCACTGGTATATCAAAATGGCCGTCGTGGAAGCCAAATGACACAACAGAATTACTAATCAGTACAGATATAGAAGTACAGCGGACAATGAAATAGATAATCAACAAGGAATACACCAAATTGTGCAAATAACTAGATATAGTACATTATCAAAATTACTACGAATAACAGCTTATCTTTTACGATTTATACGAAATTGCCGTTCGCCAATATTACAGAGAAATAAGGCAAAATACGTTTCAAGAGAGGAATTGCAGGATGCAACAGAGTGTTGGATACTTAATTGCTAAAGAATTTCCTTTAAGGACGAAATGTTATACTTGAAATTAAAGGACACTAAACCTACTGTTTTAGTAAGACAACTTAGATTGCACCTGAATAACAAAGACGCAATTTGCTGTGGAGGGAGAATTCATAACGCACCTGTTTGTGAAAATACGAAATTTTTACGATTACCCGCGTCGACTTAACAGGAGCGCTGTACGTTAGAGATAAACATGATACTGAAAACAAGGTTTTTATATGTCTATTTACCTCAACGAGATCCGTACACCTGGAAGTTGTACCGGACTTATCAGAAAAATCCTATTTACAAGCCTTTAGAAGATTTGCTAGTCGTAAATCTAGACCACACACCATGATTTCGGATAACGTATGAATTTCCCATAGGGTCCTATGTTAAACTAAGTCCTCCGCTGGCGGCCATCTTGGATGTTGGATCGGCGACAATGTAACAACACTTGGTCAGCATCTCATAAGAAACATTCATGCTATGTTTGATTTCATTCCATTCAGTGGTTCTTTAAAAGAAGTCATTTGTATACATTTCCACTACGGTCCTATGTTAAACTAAGTCCCATGCTGGTGGCCATCTTGGATGATGGATCGGCTACAAAGTAACAACACTTGGTCAGCACCTCATAAGGAACATTCATGCCATGTTTGGTTTCATCCCATTTAGCGGTTCTCTAAAAGAAGTCATTTGTATGCATTTCCCATAGGGTCCTATTTTAAACTAAGTCCCATGCTGGCAGCCATCTTGGATGATGGATCGGCAATAAAGTAACAACACTTGGTCAGCACCTCATAAGGAGCATTCGTGCCATGTTTGGTTTCATTCCATTAAGTCGTTCTCTAGAAGAAGTTCCAAATATAAAAAGTTAACGACGACAACGGACGAGAGACGACGGACGCCAAGTGATGAGAAAATCTCACTTTGCCCTTCGGGCCAGTCGGTTTTTTAATTGGTTACTAGTAAAGCGTAAACTATTGACTAATATCTGAAAACGAAGCATAAAATTCGATATTGTAAAGAAGTCTATTTTCAAGTTTTATCTTTTACAATTATCTTCAAATTACTAATAAATCGATATTTATAAGAAGTGATATTCTCGGAAAAAAAAGAAAAATGCACTACATCGCCCACCCTTTTTTATCAATTTCAAAGTTGAGGAAATGCTTTATTCTCATAATAACAGTCTGAAGCAAAGTAATGGAAATTAAAATTGACCTATGGCGACCTACAATATTTCAATGGCATACATCTTTTATTTTTATCAAAAACATGATCAAACCAAAGCGGATTTTTTAAAATTCCATTATCAAAATAGCCATTTTCAGCAGTTTTTTGTGAGACACTTGATCTTTTTATACAACACAATAAAATGCTTAGGTTTTTTTACATTATTATCATAAAATACACATGATTTTTTTCCTTAACGCGTCAAATAACAAATACTAACTTTGTCTTACAATACAATTTGTTAGGATCATAAATATGAACTTGTTGACAACAATGTTAGTAAAGGAAATAAACACGTATAGAAATAATGTACAATGTCATTTAGGAGATTTGTGGTTGTAATTATATAAGGTGGTATGATTGCCAATAAGACAACTTTCCAAAAATGTCAAAATGAGGAGGATGTTAGCAATTTTAAGTCACGATCGGTTTTCCACAATGACCATAACTCGTACCATGTAGTCAGCTTCAAAAAGCACTTAGATGACAACCTTTCAAACCATTCAAATTGAAAAATCTAACTGCCTTGTGTAATATGACAAAATAATAATGGAAAAACAAATATGACTGACAGCAACCTTCGACAACCTATAAAAGAGGGACGAAAGATACCAAAGGGACAGTCAAACTCATAAATCTAAAACAAACTGACAACGCCATGGCTAAAAATTAAAAAGACAAACAAACAACAGCACACACGACACAACATAGAAAACTAAAAAATAAACAACACGAACCCCATCAAAAAACTAGGGGTGATCTCAGGTGCTCCGGAAGGGTAAGCAGATCCTGCTCCACATGTGGCACCCGTCGTGTTGCTTATGTGATTACAAATCCGGTAAATAGTCTAATTCGGTAGGTCACATTCAGGAAAGGGAAGGGGGTTGTAGTTACGACGTAAGGAACATATCCGATATCATTTGTGATACGGTTATTCCATAACGGTCAACCAACTCGTGATGGCGTCCGTTAAATTTACGAAGGGATGATTTCAACTTCACCATTTGGAACTCTTGGTTTAATAGCTTCCTTGTGAGCAGCAACCCTCTATCAAGAAAATCATGATAGGAAATGCAAGCACGGGAATATCGTATCAATTGGGAGATATTTACCCCGTATGCAGGTGCTGCTGGAATGTTGCTACTTAGAAATGGAAAGTTCACAATTGGAAAGCTGAAATCATCTCTTTTGTCGTAAAGTTTTGTTTTCAACCGACCCTCATTGTCAATTTCTAGATGTAAGTCAAGATATGAGGCCGACTAATTTGATCTGTAGTATCCTTTATCTCTAGCTCTATTGGATAGATGCGTTCCACATAGTCACCAAATTTTGAATTATTTAGTGAAAGAACATCATCTATATAGCGAAAAGTAGAGTTAAAGGATAGTGCTAACTTCTTATCTTTCTTCCTAAGAAGTTCCTGTATGAAGTCAGCCTCATAATAATAAAGAAACAAGTCGGCAAGTAGAGGGGCACAGTTTGTTCCCATTGGAATGCCGACAGTCTGTTGAAAAACACGTCCTCCGAACGTAACAAATATGTTGTCAATCAAGAAATCAAGCATCTGCATGCTTCTTACTAACTTAGGTACATAGTGAATGAGGCAGGGTCATTTATATCTGTGATTGCTGAATCCTCCCCATAAGCTCTGAGACGGTGGCGAGACATCCCAACATTAGTATCAGCTTTAGTTGGAAATGGCTTGGCTCATCAGATCGGCACTATAAACAGAAAGCAAACAACATAAAGACAAAAATGATATTTAAGAGTATTCACAGTTATTTTAAGCTAGCTCAATTGCTTCTTATCTTATAAATAATTTTTCTCATTCTTAAGAAAATCAGAAGCAAATATTATGAGGGATATAACATTTTCGAACTGCCTTTTAAAGTTTTTACGGACATTCATCTGTCAACATTTATACAATGTCAAACTTTGCCAAATAAGTCTTACACCTCAACTAACATGACTAATTAGAGCTTCAGACCGTGCTCTTTGTGTTGTCCATTGTATCTTTAGAATTACCTGTTAAGTGTTCCTTTTCAATTAAATAGAAAAATTAAAACAATGTGAGCTAAATAAAGATTGGTGATTTAAATACGTTATTGATTTTATTCTAAAGTTATCTTACCTGTTTCTATATCACGTGATTAGAGGAAAGTGACGTGTTATTTGCTTCCTTTAACACAGGATTGAGCTTGTTAAATTTGATGAACTGAGCTACTGTTCTTGTGTTTTATTAAATTTAAGGTATGTACAAGAGTTATTGCTATCAAAATTAATCGTTTTATACATTAAACGAAAGATCATTCTAACTTATTCATTTTGCTGGTTGATTTAGCACATTACAGACACAGAGGGGCGTCTACCCATAAAGTTGCCTGAACAAATTCATGAAACTGGAAATGAAACGGTGAAACACTTCCTAAAATAACAATCGAAATATGTGACAAAATGTTGTGAAGTAGACCCAAGGTTTTTGCATTGCTTTCCTTGTAAAATTGTATCAAACTGAGTTGCAATCCATTATATGTTTAAGGTTCATCAAAAGGAATTTAAAATATATATCCGTATTTACACTACAAATCTGCTCTGAGTATAGACAAACCAAAACATCTAGAAAAATGATTAGGCATGGCTGGACCTAGATATAGGAAACATATATGCAGTCTATTTAAAAAAAAAACCTTACCTGGATTTTGATGTGCATTTTTTCCAGTGTGCAGAAGATAAAAAAAAATAAACAAACACTTGAGTTTAATTTTGTTATATTCTTCAGTAGCTTAATGACTGATAACTAAATCCATGTAAATTCTAATACAGTAAGACATGACTATAACAACTGCTTGGAATCCCCAAAATACAATTATATATTTAATCAGTTAAACTGTCACTCCATATGATAGGCGGTACTAAGATTAGATAAACAGGTAAAGCTAATCAAGTAAAGTAGATACAAATGATTGATATCATTACAAATTTGATGCGGCTCATTCTTTCTCAAGGTTTGCAGATATCTATTGTCCACCTATTGTCAATCGATACAATTAATATAACTTACAATATTGATTATAGGAGTGCAGCTTCTCGAACCTCATTCCCAAATTAGTTTATTTTTGCACCTTCTGCAGGAATTAAAATAAATTAAAAGCAAAATCATAATCTGAAACTTTTAAACTTTGTGTATATAGGTACATACTCTAAAAGTTCTTTATACATGAACAGGTTTGTGTGTACCCAGAGTGAAATTTGCGGTGCAAATACGATCATATTTGCTAAAGGGTTAGGATGAACCTTAACGTAACTAAACATAAATCAAAAACGAAGTAAAAGAGCTTACAATACGTTTTATGGTATGTATTTTGTTATCAAGATGATATTTCGTCGTGTGAGTCTTAGAGTGTTAGATATCCATTTTGATAAAAATTGAGATAGTTATATATTTGACATTTGATATTTATGTGCAAGGGTCAATTTCCCTTAATTTACATCTATAATATGAGATTTTTACACTTTTGTCAGAACTACAATGTTCTATCTTCACACTCCCATTTAATTATAATAGCTTACTAGTATTCATCTAGTTGGACACCGTAAGTTCAGGGAATAGTTTCATAGTGGTATGTGTTCATTTTTCTAGTTTTGTTACTGTAAAATATTTGTTACTTAAATTAGCAATGTATAACTATGCTGAAATTGTTTCCATGGTTTGAACGCAATCTATGAGTTAATTGTTAGCAAAATAATCATTCCCGAAATGGGGTTATTATACAATTGACAAATCCATGATCTATCTCCAATAGATATATAGGGATCAATTTCTTGTCAACATTGTTTGTTGCAGAGTGTCCTATCTCCAAAAAAGGAGGTGCTTCATTCATTTAATGTTTTTGTCTATTCAAAAGACAATCGAGCAAAGAGTTACTCTTCATATCCGACAAAAATCAATTCCTACAAATATTTCTTAACTCTGTCAAATATTTTACATGTTTTATGATATCGCGTTTTTAAACTTCATGTTCAATTTCGCAACACTTGGGTCTAACAACATTACAACATTCACACGGCGATTTGATTTATTTGATTACAGTGCAAAATGGAAAAATAACAAGGGAAAATATAATGCGGCAGGACTTATATTTCATATAATCATAATTCATTATAAAGATCTTAGTGTTTTGTCCTCATTCTGAATTTTGATATATCTGATTAATTATAAAAATGTAAAAATTGTTTTACAGCTGATGGCTTCCTCTTTTGATCATTGTGGTATTTGTAGTTCAAGACACGTTTCTAAGCCATCCGCGGTTTGGTGCCCACACTGTGATGAAGGACTATGCCATGACTGTATAGAACACCATAGCTTGTCAAAGGCAACAAGAAACCACAAGACTGTTATTATTGACGAATACCATAAATTGCCATCATTTATTGCGAACATAAATCTGCACTGCGATGAACACAACGAGAAGTACCAATTGTTTTGCAAGGAGCACAATGAAGTTTTATGTAGAAAATGCGCTATTTCTGCGAAACATGTAGAATGTAAAAAATTTTTCCCAGTTGAAGATGTCATTAAAAATGCTTAAACATCTGTAACCTTTACCGAAATCGAGTTCTCATTCCAAGAAATCAAAGAAAATCTTAAACTTATCCTTGAGGACAGACAAAAGAATATATCTTCGCTGTTTGGTTCGAAACAGAAAATAGAGTCCGAGATATCAGCGATTCGACGCCAGATAAATCAACACCTTGATGAAATACAACACCATTTCATTGTTGAATTAAACAAAGCTGTGGAAAAATCGACCTATCAAATACAAACCTTCATTGCATCTCTGAAGAATAAACAAAGAGAAACAGACGAGTGTATAGAAGATGTAGAAAACATAAAAAATCATGCAACCGATATGCAAACATATATAGGAACAAGGCTTTTAGAAAATAAACTGAATCAAATAGAAAATGACATGCAGTCTTGGATAAATGGTGGTAGTTTGGCTCACACCGTAGTATCGTACGAGATAGACACTGTATTAAATCACATTAAAAACGACATAACAAAGTTCGGAAAACCTGTTGTAGACGTGCAATCATGTAAACTGCCAATACGAAGGAGGAAAGAGAGCCAGGCTCAGTTGATGAAAGTAAAGACGGAGCCAAAAACAATTGATCATATCACATTGACCTTAAAAACAAAAATAAAAATATCAGCGTCAAATGTCTCAGGTTGCTGTATTTTGCCTTGCGGTAGACTTGTTATTTCAAACTATGACCCCTCGTTTTTGGTGTTATTAACACCTGATGGCACACTTGAAAAAAAAAAACTAATATAATGCCCAAAATTTTGGATGTTTCTTGTGTCGGTAAAGAAACTATTGCAGTAGCATCAGCTTCTGATAAAAACATTTCAATAGTTAGTCTTGAATCAGGGAAAACAATAAAAAGAATCCAAACAACCTTTCTCTGTCTAGGCTTGACTTACACAAATGGCAGTTTAATAGTTTCCCCAAATAATGGACAGTTGCAGGAAATCAGCTTAGTGGATAACAAGACAAATGCCATTGGTAGTTCTATTTCCTCAAATTATGTCGCCTCTCTGGGAAATAAACTGTTCTTTGGAAAAAGCGAAGAAACAGATACCATCATCTGTCAAAATAGGAACGGTGAGATGCTGTGGACATTTACAAACAAAACGGCTTTACGAAAACACAGGTGTATCGCAGTAGATGAATTCGGAAATGTGTTCGTCGCTGGGAACAAATCAAATAGCGTCGTTGCAATATCTTCTGATGGCAAAGAACACAAAATACTCCTATCAAAAACAGACCTGGTTGTAAAACCATGGGCAATCGACTACAACATCAAGTTGAAATCTTTGCTTGTGGCAAACGAACGAAATGGTCAAGTACTTGTATACAATGTTAACTATGCTTAAAATAAACGCTACTGTTAAATTGTTTTTAACTAAATTATGGACAATGACAACTTATTTTATTATATCAACTGCATTTGATTTCATTTTTGGATTGAAAGGTTGTGTATTAGGAGGCAATTTGTACATAATGTGTATGAAATACATGAAAAAATGTGTTCAAAATATATTCAACTACAAGTAAATGGTTTTGGTTTAGGTTTTTGGATTCTTTATCGTTTGCATTGATGCCACATTTTATTTTCATATTTTGTATAAATTTGGAGGTCCAATGTGTGCTTTCTTTTTTATTGTTTCTCATGTTCTATCCATTGTGAAGTTATATTCATGTCGTAATCAAATAAGTGTCTTGTACTCTATTACCTCTGATGTTTGATAATATAATAATTAGGTTTATAATTGATATTTTTTTTAAACATTCCAAATATTCTACAGAATTAAACTTAGCTGTAAATTTAAGAATAGCTTGGAGTTTTATGAATACATGAACGTTCTCTGAAAACAACTGATGTGTTTATTTTTACACCTTCTGCATGAAGGAAAAAAATGCCCATCAAAATCCAATAAAAAGATTTTATCTTTCTGATATGCAAAATATTTTTAACTTTTATATATCTAGTGGTTGTCAGGCCTTGAAACTTTCCAAATTTCATAGGTTGGTC
Source organism: Mytilus galloprovincialis (assembly GCA_037788925.1). Taxonomy (NCBI): domain Eukaryota; kingdom Metazoa; phylum Mollusca; class Bivalvia; order Mytilida; family Mytilidae; genus Mytilus; species Mytilus galloprovincialis. The sequence continues at coordinate 66,823,121 of CM075341.1, read as the reverse complement.
TATAAATAGAGTAGTTCTTTAGGTGAACATACGGCCATATTTGTCCATTTGTTATGATGAACCTTAAGGTTAATGAAGCCAACTGTATGCTTTGAAATACGAAATTTTCAAACCGCAATAGCATAAAAACAGCACAGATAATGAATAATAGAGATGGGCCGTTTTGAACATATAGAAAAGGGAAACTTCGAGCAGAGCACCATTATTCATAGTTTGATTGCATTTGAAAGTCGAACGGGATTTTGTGGCAAATAAACCAAGATTTTTAGGTCTATTTGAAAATAAATGTGCCATTTAACTATGTTGCTGTTATTTTTCATTTCATTGATTTTAAAAGTTTAAAATATCTAATCTATTTCTATATTTACGAGATTATAGGAATATGACGTATTAATTACTTCCTTAGTTTTTGACAGTTTGTATGTTTGATTGCATCCAAGGTATGTACAAAAGCTTAAAAAATGCTGTCATAACAAAAACGTTTATAGGTGGAATACGGCTTCCATTCCAAAATATATAACTGGATGGGCTACTTTGGTTGATTAAATCCTCTTTTGCATCAGGGCGATGATCTAAATAAGACATATTGTTTTAGATTGTATTCCTATTTTATCGAATGTATCGTATTCTTACTTATTATATTTTGTTTCCGTCTCTAAAATAATGTCCAAAGAAGGACGATTTGTTTAGGCATATTGCTAATATTGCAAAGTTTGATTATAATGACATGTTTTTTGTTATATGGAAGTTAAACATGATTTTTTTTTTCTATATCGCAAAAAATATTTCATAAATGTTGTCTCAATAAAGGTAAATTATAGACATCGATAACATTAACATTTTCAATTTTATTAATCAAAAGCAAAACACGTATATTAGATACAGTTATTATCATCAACTATAAATACCAATTTGAAAGGTTTAAATGTAAGAATATATATTTGTTTGGTAGACAAAATACTTCCCTACCGGTATTTCAAATATACATAATAAATGTTTCCGTATAGCAGACATTTAGATGCAGTTTTTGCGGGCGGATATACAATACATTTCATAAAATAAATTTGAACACTCGAACAATATTATGGCAGAGGAGTCGACAGGCAGAAATAATTTTACCAGGAAATCATTTCACGGACAGAATTAGACAAATGATAATTGGCAGTATTCCATTGTAAAAAAGTGTTATGGATAGTATTTCACAGTAAAATTGTTGTAGCTTATAACCTTGGTTATCTGACCTGCGCATGTGTAATCAAAGACAAGGAGCTTTTTTATTTAGGGGATGTTACGAAAATAACAAGGTACTAATATTATGGATGACACGAACAAATGATAGGAACACACTCCTAAAAGTAACAAGGGGAGGATTTGTGCCTTCAGTTTAACCACGCCCTCATGTTGCATTTCCATGTAACACATCAAGAGCCTTTAATTTAATAGTGGTCGTTTATTGCTATATATTATTTTTTTGTTTTTCGTTCATTATTTTGTTCATATATCTGGCTGTTAGTTGTTTGGTTTTTTTTAAATTATTTTACACTTGTCATTTCATTTCATTTCATTTAGGACTGAGGTGGTTTGGATTTTGCTCATTGTAAGAGTACGTGTGGTGATCAATTGTTATATTGCCTCCATTATCGAAATAGAGGGTAAATATCACAAAAAAGCAATCAAACATATCGATCGAAATAAACTAAATCGACTAAAAAGAAAATGACAAAGAGACAAACAATAATACACAAAACACAACATGGAAAACTCAACATTAGACAACACAAACCCCATGAACAAATTATGGACGATCCCCAGAAGAGTCAGCAGATCCTGACCCACATGTGGCACCCGCCGTGTTATTACAAACCCGTTTAAAAATCAAAATCAGAAGATCACATTCGGGGAAAGAGGAACAAAATTGTATATCCGACATTTGGAATATATTCTCAACAATCTTCTATAACGGTCAACAAACTCGTGATGACGTCTATAAAATTTAGGAACGGACAATTTCATTTGGTCTTTTGTGGAGAGATGTCTTATTGGCAATCATACAACAACTTCTTAGCTTTATATTAAACTTACAAATTTTATACAACATATACTATTTTACAGGCTATGGCTTCCTCGTTTAAAAATTATTGTATTTGAAATTTGCGACATATTTCGAAGCTTTCTGTTGTTTGGTGCTCTGATTGTAACGAAGGATTGTGCCAATAATGCAGAAAACATCATAGCTTATCTAAGGCCTCACGAAACCACACTGTTTTTCCTAATGGTAGATATAAAACGTTGCCAGCTTTTATTGAAAACAAAAAACTGAACTACGTAAAGCATGATGAGAAATATCTAATGTTTTGCAAAGAGCATAATGAATGTGCTTTAGAAAATGTGTTGTTTCAGAAAAGCTCAGAAATTGCAAAGAAATACCCCCCCCCTCCCCCTTAAAGATGTCGTTAAAAAGGTTAAAACATCTGTATCTTTTACAGAAATCCTGTCCTCACTCCAGAAAATGAATTTTGATTAAGTTGCTCTTATTCTGGAAGATAGACGAATGAATAATTATTCAATATCAGCTTCAATAGAGAGAATCGAATCCGAGATTTCTGTAACTCGACAACAGTTAAATCACGATCTTGATAAATACAAGACAATTTTGTTGATGAACTGACCAAAGCTGTGGATAATTCAACAAATCAAATACAGAGCTTCATTATGGCCTTGACTGAAAAGCAAAGGGATATCGAGGAATGGATAGAAGATGTAGAAATCATCAAGAAACATGCAACAGATATGCAAACAGTTTTAGGATGACGAATTTAGAAACCAAACTAAATAAAACACGACTTGCAGTCTTGGATTGACGGTAACCATTTGTATCAAACTGTATTATCGCACCATCTGAACACTTTATTGCATAATATAATCAACGAAAAACTTAGTTTGAAAAATTGTCGTGTATGCCATGCCTAGTTAATTATTAAAAAGACGGATGCTTGGTCAGGCTCAAATGATAAAAGTGAATGCAAATTCTACAAGTTCTTTAGAGCATATGACACTGAAATTAAAAACAAAAACGAAAATGAACACTAATGCTTTCAATGAGTCAGGCTGTTGTATTCTGCCAAATGGAAACTTGGTAGTGTCAAATTATTACCCTTCGTATTTGATATTGATCGCAACTGATGGAAAAACAGAGAATAAAATTATCAGCATCATGCAAACAATTATTGATGTTACATGTGTTGACAATGGAACTGTTGCTGTAATATCATATACACAGAAAAATATTGAACTAATCAGCCTGAAATCTTGGAAAACAACCAAGACTATCAGTACGTCTGCCCCTGCTATCTGCTTAACTTACACTGAAGGCACCTTTATAGTTTGCCTCGAGAACGGACAAATGAAAGAGGTCCGGTTAGAGGATAACAAGACAAATAATATTAGCAGTACGGTGGTGTCAAGAAGTATTACCGAATTAAACAACACTCTTAATTCTGTAAAGAAAGATACGAATACGGTTGTGTGTCATAACAGAAACGGGGAAGTATTGTGGACATTTACAGACGAAGAGATTCTACAAAAACCGAGAGGTATCACAGTAGATGACCTTGGAAATGTTATATTCGCCGGGGTCGAATCAAACAACGTTATTGCAATATCCTCTGATGGCACAAAGCACAAAATTCTCCTGTCGAAAACAGACTTATGTGGTTCACCTCGGGCAGTTTCCTTCAACAACAAATTCAAATATTTGCTTGTTTCTAACGACAAAGATGGTTGAGAATTTCTGTACAGCGTTAACTACTCACAAAATTAAAATTTGCCTTGTTTTGTTTTAATGAACTTTAACTGTAAAGAAAGTATGTTTTATCTTCTATTCTTGTCAATAGAAATTATTTTACATTCCGTTTAAATAAAACATCCTCTCATTTCTTCAGAGATTAAATGATACATTATTTGTGCTTTATATAAAATATCTACAATTTTTTTCCGTGCAAATTCAAAAGAGTATAACACGTAAAATATGATAGTGTGTTTTTTTTTTGTATTATCACAAAAACAAATGTGTTTCAATTTCGTACTTTATTTGGCCTTTTAACTTATTTTTGGATTCGAGCGTCACTGATGAGTCTTTTGTAGACGAAACGCGCGTCTGGCGTAAATACAAAATTAAATACTGGTATCTATGATGAGTTTATTTGGAATGAGGTCAACCCGATTTTGATTCCAGTGTCAGCAAGAGTTATTTAAAAGATATTCAAAAATAGTCTATGGCGTTCATTATCACTGAACTAGTATATATTTGTTTAGGGGCCAGCTGAAGGACGCCACCGGGTGTGGTAATTTCTCGTTACATTGCAGACCTGTTGGTGACCTTCTGCTGTTGTCTACTCTACTGTCGGGTTGTTGTCTCTTTGGTACATTCCCCATTTCCTTCCTCAATCTAAATATATTAAACACATTGAGAAAATTTTTGACTGAACAACAATAAACCCGAAAACTCACCTGGGTTGAACTAAGGTGCTCGCGTAAGATTAAAAAGTTCCTAATTCCTATACTGCACCAATCTTGCTGCTTAAACATAAACACCCGGTTAAAGTTGTTTTTGCTAATAATCCAATCAAAAAATTGAGAACGGGATTGTGGTTACGACATGTGTACATCAGCCTCTTGCTAGAACTAACTCTTATTTTAATAGTTTCATTCCTTCCACTATAAGACTTTGGAATAGTCTTCCTTTGAGTTTACAAAAATCCCCAAGTTTGGGTATATTAAGAAGTGGACTGGATAAGTTTTATAGGACTGATGATATATTCAAACCCTTCAATTATGGGATAAGGAAACTTAATATAAGTCATTGTCAACTCAGAAATAATGCTAGCCTAATAAACCTAAAATCTCATCTGTTTAATCAGTTCTTATCCGAGAACACTTTTCGTGCAAACTGTTGAGGATAACAAACATTTCTTTTTCGTTTGCCCTAAGTACAATGATGTAAGACAGATCCTTCTTGATTCTATTAACTCCATTGCTGATAATATTGATATAAATATTGAATTATTACTTTTTGGAAACAGATTATTTTCATATGATATGAATATTGCTATTTTTAAATCTGTTCATAATATATCAGTGACACTCAACGTTTTGTTTGAAACTTACTTATTTTTTGTTTCATTTAGTTTTATTTTTTATTTTTTTCTTCTCCACTTAAACATTAATTCATTTTATCCACTAAGGGAGCTTAGTGCCTCTTTCAAGCCATATATATATATATTACTAATGACTTATAAAGGATATTTGCATGTTTCAAGATTCTTGAATACATGATGAGTAATTGCCTATTTATTTGAATATACTTTGCATTTAGTAAGTAACACTGTAAACATATATTTGCTCGTGTGTGCTCCACTATATTGCATTATTTTAAATACAGTTGTTTTAATTGAATTATACCTTGAACATGTAATATGGAGAGAGCTTTATAGGCTGTGCCTGTTGCTCAATCCTTTTCATATCTTAATGAATAAAATATGTTTAAAATCAAAATTAAAAACATGTGTACGTATCCGTTTCAAAAATTCATACAGATTCTAAAGTTCTAGCGAATCATGATGGCGTTCATAATACTTTTAAAAGGATGACTGCAACTGAAACACTTTGAACCCTTTGTGCCAAAGTTTTCGTATCAGGAGTAACCTATATCAAGTAAATAACGATAAAAAAAGCAAGTTATATCAGATCAACCGAGACATATAATTATAAGGTGTTGCTGTAATATTACTTGTCAGTATTAGAAATTTCAAATTGTCAAATTTTGAGCCATCTGCTTTGTTGTAAAGTTAATTCGACTATTAAAAATGATTATTGATTATGAATATATTTGATCTTTTGGAATAAATGCAGTCTAAACTCAGTTTTTCATCGCATTTTAAATCACATAAAGCAAACTAGGTTAAAATCCATGGCATAAACTGGATAGAAATAATATTAAATGAATCACAAGGAACACATTTTATATGTAAATAAAAAATCACGATTAATTATATTGTCATAACACATTTTCCTGAAAATACTCAAAAAGGGGAACCATTAGATGTTCTTTGGCCTCGGAAAAGTTTGAAAATAAGCTATATGAATCTATGACATAGCCAAATTAAACACCTTGTGCAAATGAGTTTAATTTTTCCTGAAAAGGGGCATTAGCTGCAAAATTTAAGTACTTATATTTTTTTCGAACTCTCATATTATTTATTTTTTTTTGTAATATACACTAAATATTTTTCACAAAAAACAATGCGCAATGTCTGGAATCATTATAACATTATAAAACATCAATATTCCGTGTGTATCGTTGACTAGACGATGTCAAAATATCTATCGACTTAAGCAACGAAATCTGTCGATTATCATGTGACCCCATCATAATCATGAATACAAGCAGACAGATAAACATAAAATACAAACACACACTGTCCTCTTCGTCGAAACTGGGTGCAAAAGGGCACATTCTTAGAAAATGATTACCATCACTAAGCATTCATACATTCATCGTATACTTTTTTTTCAAATATCTTCCCGAATTTGTCTTCGCTTAATCAGTTCATGACTTTTGAACAGCAGTATACTACTGTTGCCTTTAATTGTTTTTTATAAACTAAACCAATTTCAGCTTAACAATATAAGAAAAGAACACAATCGGTAAAGGTACATGTTAAACGACTAAACTAATATCTTTGGACATAAGACCGCGAAAACAATCCCTAGTGAGTTAGTCAGCAACACATCGTATCGCGCAACTTATTCGTTTAGGTGATCATAGGCTTAATGGGTAGTGTAGATTTCAGTACACACTGTTGAACAAGTGACATAATCAGAAATTCAAGATCAACAAAGACAATAATTGACATATTTTCTTTCCGTCGTATTCTGCATTCAAGACTAAAACTACTGAACCAATTTAACCAAACTTGAAGATTGTAGTGTAACGAGTGTGTTTTTCCCAATCAGACTATTAACCTGGCCGTCTTGGATAAAAATAAAATATTGTGGTAACATATCTTAATTGTGTTATTTTTTTCAAAAACTATAATCAATAGGGGAAAACTGATTGGCATACTGCATGGACTGTAAAACCAACTTATTTTCGCAGATACTTTAATTCGCGTTTAGCCATTCCTATCCCATTTCGCGGCTACTTAATATCGCGATTATCGACCTTGCGTGATGAGGTTGAATTAGAAAAGATCCAAGATTTACATATTCGCGACAATTTATATTCGCAATATTTTTCTACTCGCGAAAGTCTCGAAAATAAATCGCACGCGAAAATTAGTTAGTTTACAATTAATGATCAGATTAAGATTATATTATCCAAGACTCATAATAGCAGGTATTGCCTATCTATTTACAAAATACTTTTAAGTGATATGCGTCTTAATATCAAGATGATGTGTGTTCATTGCAAGACTGTATACATAGTTTCCGTTTTAAAATGCAATGCAGCAATCCTCGGGTAACGGTTCGAAAATTGATTTATAAAGCCTCGGTCACACCTTACTAGATAGCACGAACGGACACCTAACGAATGAAAATAAAAGTTATCCGTTGGGAGTCCGTTGATTTGCTGACCGAATAAATAGGATGCTTAACGAATGCCTAACAGACACACACCGGATATGCAACGTACGAGAAACGCAAACATACCGGACAGAACGGATGTCGAACGTCCATCAAACGGACTAGTACCACATAAAACGGACACCTAACGGAAGCGTACCGGATAAAACGGATGAACAAGATATAAAGAAAATAGAAAGGCGACAATAATAATACATGTAATTGCATAAATATTCAAAAAGTTTCTGTGTAACTGGTTTTGGTTTGTTTTTCAAAATGTCACCAAAGGGTAGTGTCTGGCATGAAAAAGAGCTGCTTGATAGTGAAGACATGCACTTACTTAAAGATCGATTATGAAAAATAAGTATTCATGACACTCAAGAAATCTGACATACCAATAATTGTCATTTCTGTACGAAATTTTCAATTGGCACTTATTTGTTTCAGATCCGTTCATCATTCGTTTTATCCGTTAAATGTCCGTTGGAAGTTCGTTTTACATTCGTTCGACATATCCGTTTTATCCGTTAAAAGTCCGGTAGACGTCCGTTTGTGAATTTGTCTACCAGACTTCCAATGGATGTTTAACGGACAAGTAACGGATACAAAACGGAAACAAAACGGACGAGTACCGTACAAACCGGATGCCTAACGTACCTTTAACGGACATTTTTCCGTTGGACGTCCGTTCAAAGTTTTGAACATGCTCAAAATTTTCCAACGGACAGAAAGGACTTCAACGGATAAAACGTACGCTAAACGGACATAAAACGGATATGGACGGACGTCTAACGGATAAGAATGGACGTCTAACGGACATGAACGGATCGAAAAAAAAGTTATCTGTTAAAAGTCGGTTCGAGCTATCCGGTAAGGTGTGACCGAGGCTTAATGATGTCTTAAAAAGATAGCTGATATCGGATAACAAAGAATCAGAACAGTAATGTAAAGGAGCCTATTGACGTATTGTTTTATATTTCACATTTTAGTTCACAGTACAAATTAATACATCCAGATCTGACAAAATATAGTTATCAGAAGAAGTTATATCGGAAATCAGGCGTGAATAAAAAAATATGTATCATCGCCCTTTCTAAATAAACTCATCATAGATACCAGGACTAATTTAAGTATATACGCCAGACGCGCGTTTCGTCTACAAAAGACTCATCAGTGACGCTTGAATCCAAAAAAGTTTAAAAGGCCAAATAAAGTACGAAGTTTAAGAGCATTGAGGACCAAAATTCTCTATTCCATTTAATAATAAAAATTCAGGAAATGCTTAATTCTCAGAAGTGGGACAACAGTATGAAGTAAGGCAATGGAATTGTTATCAAAATAGTTATTTTTAGTAGTTTTAATCCCCTTAACTAGCAATGTCATCTGAAATAACGTTACCATAAAAGAAACTTAGATCTTGCTGACAAAAATGTAAGTATAGTAAAACAATAACACGTATATAAAAAAAAGGAATAATGTACAATATCAATGAGGATATGTATGTGGTTGTTAGCAATGGCTAATATCTCAAAAACAAGCACATGAACCCTTCATTTTTTCCGGGTTTTTTTCATTCCTATTTTTTAATACTATCAATTTTTAACAGTCTTTTAAAAATATTGTTATTTTGAAATAGAGAGGCGGACATCCTTCATTCAAATCCAATAACAACTAATAATTGTTCATGTTCTCCCAGACTAAACTATTTAATATGTAATTAGAATAAAAAGTATTGTCGCTGAGTTCAATTGATTTCTATTTTTTTTTATCCTTAAATAAGAAAAACAATATTTGCAAAAATTATGAGGGATATTACTTTTTTTAAACTGTCTTTTAACGTTTTTACGGACACTTGCCTGTGAACATTTATATAATATAAATGTTCGACAAGTGAGTCTTTTATTTCAATTTATTGCAGTCTCAGACCGTCCTCTTTTTCTATATCTTAAATTATCAGCTAAGAGATACCTTTTTCAATAAAAAAAAAAAAAAATAAATAACGTGAGCTATTTATAGATTGGTCTTTTAAATGCATTATTGATTTTATTTTGTAAGTTATCTTACCTGTTGCTATATCACGTGATTAGTTAAAAATGACGTCTTATTCACTTCCTTTTACAAAGCATTGCATTTGCAACTTGATGAACTGAGTAACTGTTGTTATGTATTATTGAACTCCAGGTACGTTCAAGTGACATTGTTATCAACATTAATCAGTCTATTTATCAAACAACATGATATTCTAACTTACTGGACTGCTTGATTAAGCACATAGAAGACACAGTTGGACGTGCATCCATAAAGTTGACTGAACAGAGTCATGAAAATGGATAATTTAAGTTTAAACTTTTCTTAAGATTACATTCAAACTATGTGACAAAATGTTCACCAGTAGACCCTAGGTTTTCACTCTAAGATTACACATTTATTTCCTTGTAATATTGTATCAAACTGAGTTTCAATTAATTTTATAATATTCAAATTCATATGAAATGATTGATTGATTGATTGTTGGTTGCTTTACGCCGCATTAGCACAAAAAGGCTATATCACGGCAAGAGCTAATATGAAATGAGTGACTGGTGAACAATAATGTTTGTCAAATTCTTGAACCAATGCGTGCATATGTCAAAAACTTGTTCATCTGTTCATGATGTTATCAAAAACGGTAATTAATCTATTGCCGTGTTTTGATGCCGTAGTTTACCGATTGTCAACTTATTGTAAACAATAATCAAAGAAGCATGCTGAGCACGTGTATAACATGTACAATAAGGTAATATTTTATTTTAACGACAGATCTATGCGTATAGCGATCGCCGGATTTTTACGAGAAAGGTCACGCTGAGTTCACTGCATACGCATGCATAAAAAAAGTAAATTCTTCTAAATTTGGACAAATTATAGAATTTTCTTGAACACATAAGTTTAATATTAAAAACTTGCCAATTGGTTATAAAAAAAACGTATGCATCATTTTTTTAAATTGAAGATTTAAATGACTTTAAGGTTCTTCAAAGGGAATTTAAAAATATATCGGTTTTTACACTACAAAATCTGCTCTGAGTATAGATAAACCGAAGCATCTATCAAAGTGTTAAAGCATGGCTGGACCTAGATATATGAAACATGTGAAAGTTTTATGTAGTCTTTGTTCCAAAAAAATAACAAACTTTCCTGGATTGTCAATCGATAAAATGAATATAACTTACAATATTGATTATATGAGGGGAGCTTCTCGAACCTCTATCCCAAGCTATTTTATTTTTGCATCTTCTGCAGGAATTAAAATAAATAAAAAGCAAAATCATAATCTGAAACTTTTAAATTTTGTGTATATAGGTACATACTCTAAAAATGCTTAAGAACAGGTTTATCTGTACCCAGAGTGAAATTTTCGGTGAAAATACGGTCTATTTGCTAAAGAGTTAGGATGGACATTAAGTGACATGCCTTTATGATATAATATGCATATGAATGGAACTAGACACTCAAATGTTGTGCTGTTTGACTTTTAATCAGTGTAATACAAGAATTTAAAACAATTTCAATATAGTCTTTATTAGTCACTCTGACATTTGTATTAATATGAATAAATAATTCCGTAGTATACGCCGATGAAGCTCTACACCACAACAAAACCCAAACAATATATGGTGGTCAGGATAACACTCCCCACCACAACAAAACCAAATAGATATAGAGTAGTCAAGCCGAAACCTTAAACCACAACAAAACCAAATAGATATAGAGCAGTCAAGCCGAAACCTTAAACCACAACAAAACCAAATAGATATAGAGCAGTCAAGCCGAAACCTTAAACCACAACAAAACCAAATAGATATAGAGCAGTCAAGCCGAAACCTTAAACCACAACAAAACCAAATAGACATGCAGTGGTCATGAAGATATCCCCCACAACAAAACCAAATAGATAAAGAGTGGTCTAGATAAAACCCTACACCACTACAAAACCAAATAGACATGAAGTGGTCAAAATAAAGTCACCAACAAAAGACATTTGTCTGTTGTATTTATCTCTTTCCCCAATATAAAGAATACATAATAGTATGAATACTACAAGCTGCAGTAATTTTTAAGCCATTAACATGACATACAAAGGATAGAAATTTAGATTTAAACAACGTACATCATTGACAAAGTTTGGAATGACTATATCAACATTGATTCGAGGTTTTAGTACTCAGTATTCTGTTTTATCAGTTCTCAACAAGAAGACAGAAGATAAGAATCTAGTCTTAAATCATGATAAGATCTCTTTACCGCTTAATGATTAAAACGTGTACCTATTCGTCTGACAATGACCTTATTTTAATCGTTCGTTGTATTAAAACGCTTCCGTGAATTTATGATTCTTCATTAACTACAAGTAAAAAATTAAAATGTGTTTATATAAAGAAATAAATGTAAAGTGTTCGTACTATCAAACACATTTCATGTGATATTGACATCATCGTTAATTCATCTTTTGTTAATCAACTTGATGTTTTGTTTATATGAAAAGTTTCTCGAATACTGTAAGTAATAGATCCCAACTACATTAGACTCATCAGAAGCGTTGTTAGGATCATAACAGTGAATAGGTTTTCAAGTATGTATTTTGTTTGATGTATTTGATTGTGGTTTTTGATACTAGTAATCATGTACAGAATGTTTTTACAGGTCATGGATTCCTCTTTTGATCATTGTGGTGTTTGTACTTCAAGACATGTCTCTAAGCTCTCATGGGTTTGGTGCTCCGACTGCGATGAAGGACTATGCCAAGACTGTACAGAACATCATAGCTTGTCAAAGGCAACAAGAAACCACAAGACTGTTCCGATTGGTGAATATCAAAAGTTGCCATCATTTATCGCGAACATTAATCTTCACTGCGATGAACACGACGAGAAGTATCAATTGTATTGCAAGGAGCACAATTCCATGTTGTGCAGAAAATGCGTCATTTCTGAGAAACATGCAGAATGTAAAGAAATGATTCCCGTTGAAGATGTCATTCAAAATGCTAAAACATCTGTAACCTTTTCAGAAATTGAGTCCTCATTCCAAGAAATGAAAGAAATTCTTAAACTTATCCTCGAGGACAAACAAAAGAATGTATCTTCACTATCAGATTCCAAAAAGAAACTCGAGTCCGAGATATCAGCGATTCGACGCCAGATAAATCAACACCTTGATCAAATTCAAGACCTTTTCATCGCTGAATTTAACAGAGCTGTGGAAAATGCAACCCAACAAATACAGAGCTTCATTGCATCTTTGAAGAATAACCAAAGGGAAATAGACGAGTGTATAGAAGATGTAGAAAACATAAAGAAATATGCAACAGACATGCAAACATTTTTAGGAATCGATCAATTAGAAAACAAATTGAATAAATCGGAAAACGACATACAGTCTTGGACTGATGGTAAGAGATTGTGTTCCACCGTGGTGTCTTACAATATAAACTCTTTCTTGCAAAACATCTGTAACGACATAACTACGTTCGGTAAACATATCATAGATTTACAACCATGTGAACTATCATTACACAGAAAGAAAGAGGGACAAGCACAGTTGACGGTAAGTCTGGAACCTAAAACTTCAGTTGAGCATATAACGCTGAAATTAAAAACGAAATTCAAAACTTTATGTACTAATGTGTCAGGCTGTTGTATTTTACCTTGCGGCAAACTTGTGGTATCAAACCATCTTTCTTCGCATTTGATATTGTTTGCACCTGATGGGAAATTTGAAAAAGAAATTAACAACATCATCCCTTATATTTATGATGTTGCATATGTCGACAATGAAACTGTTGCGGTCGTATCAAATACCAAGGAGAATATAAAACTAGTAAATTTAAAATCAGGGAAAATATTAAGAAGCATCTTTACGATTTCACCTTCCTGTGGTATAACATACATTGAAGGCAGTTTTATAATTTCTTCTAAAGAAGGACATTTGCTGGAGGTCGGGCTAGAGGATACCAAGACAAATATAATTGGCAGTAATGTGGTATCTACATACGTAGCTTCATTTGAGAATAATTTTTATTCTATAGGGGAAGATAAAGATACAGTAGTGTGTCAAAACAGAAACGGGGATTTACTATGGACATTTACAAACAAAACGGTTATAAAAGGAAAGAGATGTATAACAGTAGATGAACATGGAAATCTTTTTGTTGTCGGACAGGAATCAAAAAATGTTATTATAATATCATCTGATGGCACAAAGCACAAAATACTCCTGTCAAAAACAGACTTATGTGGTTCTCCATGGGCTATTGATTACAACAGCGAATTGAAATCTTTGCTTGTAGCAAACGAGAAAGATGGTCAAGCATTTTTGTACAGTGTACACTACTCGTAATAATAATTTTAGCTGTTGTATTGTTTTACTCCAAATTATTTTACACGGAAAACATTTTTCATTTAATTATGAATAAGTCATACAGATAAACTACATGAAATTTCCTTACGTGTTTTGTTTTCTAGCACTCGTTGCATGTCGTAGAAGTGAAACGTAGTGGTCCTTCATTATGCCGCCATTGGCCTCGTTGCCTTCATACATCAATAACTTTCTTGAGCCTTGTTGGAATTTTACGAAACTTGACAGTAGTTTTTTTTTTTCATTATTAAAACCGTCTCCGTATATTTTTGACATTGTTCCGTATTTTATTGGTATAACTTTGTTGACTTCTTCTTGGAAATTGATATTTAGATACAGTTATAGATAGAAGTCTGTACGTTTCCAGACTTCCACATACATGGACGTTAACGAAACTTGAGCAGAGGCACTTCGTCTTCGTCATCATGAGACAGAATCAAAAGTTAAACTATGAAAATATTTTGGTATTTTACTGATGAATAGAATTAGTGTTTTAATAGCAGATGACACTTATATGTAGACATCAACGACTTTACCAAACCTTTATAGAATTACTTAGATTCTAACAAAAGAATCATTTCGATACATAGATCATTGTAGATAACATCTAAATAAAAGTTATAATCATAGGTCTTTATTTCAGTATTTAACATGTTTTATTGGTAAATAATCTTAACGTGTTTGATTTTTTAACAGTTTCTGAAACTTTCATTGAAAGATACGAAACTTGGTTAAAATCTCCTTCGAAATCAAGAAATAAAATCTGGAGAAAAGGGTTTTTCCAAATCTTTCCAATACATGAAAATAGATTTGGCAGTCTCTTTTATTATTTCACTTTAACACAACCACAAGAAATCGCAGGCGAGACTCTAAATTCCGAGGAACTCTTTACGAGTTTGTGATAAAAAATTATGATGCATATACAAATGTGATATTAAATGCATACCGGTTTCTTAATTCTGAAAATATCCAAATGGTTTGTTGACTATCAATACACTAAATGACATAAAAGTGAAAAAATTGAATGTCACCATACCGCTTTTTAAACGAACAAAATCCATACCGTGCATGTATAATACATCTGTTTTAAGCCCACAGTTTGACAAACGAAAAACATGACAAGTGAAATCAACGGTCTGATCTATACAACAATTAATTTCAAACACAAATGACGAACATCAACCCACAGGTCAAGCTAATATATTGGTTTGTGTTCCTGGCTTCGAACATTCAGATACAGAATGTGTTGCATTCTAGATAGCTGGTGTTTACTGAAATTCCCCCATTCACAGAGGTGCAAAATAAAGCGATGGAACGTAATAGCGCTATGAGTATCATCTCTCAAATTATATTAACAGTTATCAAATATATAGAATTATATGTCAGTGTGTTTCATTCAACTTATTCACTATTAAAATTCATCCATGTAGAATTTTCAATCACATTGGAGTTCACTAGTTGTGTGCTTGCCTTGCTTGGGGGATGTACTGGGTTTGTTCATCAAACAGGAGACTTAGAAAAATGTTGTTTGCTGCTCCCTTGTGTCATATAGGATCATTAACCATGTTCCCGTCCTATTTTCCTTAAAGTCATATGGAACGAGTGAGAGGTGAAAGTAAAAGTTTATACCAATGCATGAATATATCATAAACTTAGTCTTCTGTGTACGAATTAATAATTTTTTATGCAAACCTATCGTAAAATCGTCATTTTTTTTTCTCTCTTTGTCTATTATGAGATGAAAATATGGCCGCTCATTAATTGTCGAGTTTTGAAGCCGTAGTTTACCGATTGTCACCTTTTAATAAACAAACAACAAATAAGCGTGGATATTGAGCACGTGTATAACATGTACAATCAGATAATAGTTTATTTTAGTAACAGATCATGCGTACGTATTGCGATCACCGTTTTTTTAACGAGAGTCTCACGCTAGGGTCACTTTGCATACGGAAAATATGTCGACGAATTGCTTCCTGGAAGCAAGCAATAAAAAACAAACGTTTTGCTCAATCTATAGCTTTCTTTCTTTTTTTTTATTGACTGTTCTTTGTCTTTGATTTTGAAGTCTTTGGGGTTTTTTTGACATGACATTTTCGGGAAAGTTTTTCTTCGACTAAAGTCGGAGAGTATTATTATCTTCATCATAATGACCTAGCACTTTTTAACTGAATACTATCACATATAATAGTATTGCCTTATAGAGAGTCTTAACTCCTATATCATGTTTTCCAAATTTAAAAAAATGAATATTGTTGTTATGGGTTTCTACTAACTTGAGCAACACGACGGGTGCCTCATGTGAATCACGATCTTCGTACCCTCCCGGAGCACTTGGGATTAGCTCAATTATTTTGTGTATTTCGTTCGGTGTCAAGAATTATTTGTCTGTTGCCTGTTGTCATTTTCAACCATGATGTTGTCGGTTTGATTTTTCGACTTTTTGAGTTTTAAGGATGTACTTAGGTGAGGCTAGGTGAAAATTAATAAATTAAGAAGTTAAAATTGATACTATAAGCTGGTAGAGCATCAATTAAGGATACAAATAAGCTAAAAATATTGATAGGTCATGGACCTCCTTTTCGAGATATTTGAGATTTAAAATATGGCGGGAAAAGGATGACTCGGACTTTTACCTTGTGTTTGCATTGGTATTATTAGGTATCATAACAAAAGAAAGAAAATTAAGAATCTTCTAAAATTTTGGTAAATGACCTTTCATGAGCTATTTTGAAAAATAAGTCTAGTTTTGTATAAATGTCTTCTTGGTTACCATAGCAACCACATCAACATTTGGTATAATTCAACTTGGTTATTGTTAAGAAAATTGCAATTTTACGTACTTTTAGACCCCGTCTGAAAAGAAACACTGTGTATGATATTTAAAAACACTTGTATTTTTTAATTGTTCAATCATTTATCTTTAAAATGATATATTACAATATTAAATCATCTGTTATCCAAATATTGGAATCGGTCGTCATAGTAGGGGGGGAACCATTGTATTTGGAGAAATGTTAAATTTCTAAAATTAAGGGTTTTTTTGAGGGAGTAAAATAATATAACGCAATTTTACACAGCCTTGTGAGTATGTTCTACTTAAACCGTAGCATGTTAGCTAACTTTAGGAAAAAAATTGGAATGAGTAAATTTGATAGTGAAATTTAAACCCCTTTTAAAAAAGACAGACATTGTCATTTTTTCAAAATTTCCTCTTTTTAATGACTGACTTCAAATCTTTGACTTCTATTTAATATAAATAATATTACTTCAAAAAATGTATTTGTTCAAGAACAATACTTAAAGTTCAGTTACAGATGGAGAAACTGTGAAAAAATAGTCCACATTTAGGTTTGCTATCTTCCCGGTTTTAGCCAGCCCTATTTTGGAGCTCTTCAGAAAAGAGTCAAATTTCAGCATAAATATACAGACAGAACTTTCAAAACATGGTAATCAGATATGGCCCTACATTCCTGCTTTTTTGAACAATTTGAAAACTTGGTTACTTGTTCAGAAGATTTAAAACCCTTATCCACATTTACAGAAACTGATACATATGAAATTTTAACAGAGGCTGGAATACTTCCAGATTCATTTGAACATTTATGTGTGTGCAGTGCACATTTTTCATTTTATTTGAGAAATAATCAAAATAGAAAAAGACGTAAATTGTGTGAAGTGCCAATATCCCTCAGTTCTCATCCAAAAATCCAAAATGTACCCGAGAGAGGGAGGAAAACCAAATCAATCACAGGAGGAAGACCGTTGGACATTGTCGGAGTTCAGAAGATTAGAGAACATTGGGGAATCATTATTCCAGTCAATACTAGTAAGTATTTTATCAGAGTTTTCAAAGGCAAATCATTGTTTGTTAACTTCCAAATCATAAGGTTGGGGCCCAGGGGCATGTATAATAGATGTTTTGGGGCGGAAAAATATGCCAGTCGACTGGTAATAAAACAGTATATGTTAAAAGTTGATAGCACTATTGGTATTAACACAGTGTATAATGTACACCCGTTGAATGGCATATTAGTGGCTGATCCAGAATTTTTGATAAGGAGGGCCCATTGACTGGCCTAAAAAGGAAGGGGGCTCAATTCATGCTTCAGTGATTCCCTAAATAATCAAACAATTTTTTCCCACAAGAGGGAACAT
Organism: Mytilus galloprovincialis; assembly: GCA_037788925.1. Lineage (NCBI taxonomy): Eukaryota > Metazoa > Mollusca > Bivalvia > Mytilida > Mytilidae > Mytilus > Mytilus galloprovincialis. Next base: position 66,804,944 of record CM075341.1, on the reverse strand, counting down.
TGTTTGATTGCCAATAAAAGGACTATCACAAGGGGGTTCTGATCCCAGATCCTGATTACTGTTTTGTCAGATTTCCGTATCACGCTTAAACTATGTACGTAAGCAATTCTCATTTTATTTGTAATTTCCCCTGTCCCGTTAGACTTCATTTCTTGCACAATAATTTGACTTTCACGTATCATGCTTACAAAAAATGGACATTCCCGTGTTACGCTTAGATCCCAATGAGACCCATTCACACATGTTCAATAATGGATTTAAGAACATTATAGGCCACTGTACAGCTTTCAGCAATGAGAAAAATCCACACCATATAGTTACCTAAAGAAGACACTGACATGAATAAAGTGAAACAATTTAAATGGGAAAACTAATGCGAGTAATGGCCTAATTTGTAACAAAACGATTAATGAGTAGCAATTTTACACACAAAATTTATTAAGTGTTACATCTCACTAATTTATGCATACAAGAGGTAATATTCTTATTTAAAAATAAAGTGTGTAACTACAATTAAATTCCTAACATTCTATTGATCACCACAATAAAAATTAATGACTGTAAAACGAACCAAACAAAAAGGTCCTAATTTTTATTTTACAGAAAATCCATTTAAAGATTGATGTTTTTTTTTAATTTCAAAAGAAGAAAAAAAAAAAGGTGACACGTACTAGCTTTATATAGCAAAACAACATTATATCTTACACTCTTCCTGCAATGCATGTATGATCAAAAGGAACCTAATAAAAATATATATGCGTGTAATGTTTGTCACAGGTTGCATCAATAAATCATCAATACAATGTAGTACACTTTCAGGCAACTCCTAACTATGTTAAGAAACACGTGTCCTAAGGAGGAATAATACTAAAGATCCTAATGTCATCATTGAGTTGTCAATGAAATATCTTGTATTATAAACTGATATTATAATCGTATTAAATCATAATTATAAAGTATTCTTATCTTTAATAGGTATTTGCATTAACTGTAGAAGAAAACTTGTAGACAACATAGAAGAGCCAAAGAAATTTCACGAAATTACAGCAGACAAGGTAACTAAAAAACAAAACCAATCCTGCCTATAATTAAAAAAAAACCTATGAAATTCTGGGGTTTATGGATTAGCTTTAAGAAAATTTTCATAGCAGCACTTAGATGTATATATGTATGTATTGAGTATATACTATAATAGATAATTTTAAATCATTTTAACATAGAATTAAAAGTACATACTACACCTATTTTATATTTTTAAATTAAAGTCGATTTAGAGGTTCTCATTGCTTTTATACCATGAAACAAATACAACAGTTGAAGAACAATCTGAATGTATGGTAAAGTTAAATTGCAGTACAAACATCATTTGAAGTTACTTTTTTCCTTTTTTTTTGCAGTTGCACAAAACAATTTAATATTAGACCACACCATTTTAATTCCTTGTTCGACAGACCCGCCCGCACCTATTTTTTTCAAATTTTTTTTTATATTTTTGCTTCCCACATCCGTAAATGTAATCATGTCAATTTCCCGCACCGTTTTTTTTTGTAAATATTATAAAAAGATATAAACATTTATCTTTAGATCAAAGTCTTTTAAACCTGTAAATGATGATTTTAAACCTATTAGCACCCCACCACATAGCAAGTTGGAGTGCTCCGAAATATAACAGTGGAAATACCTATACAGAACAAAACATAGGTGGCTAAGTATTCAGTAAAGTGCTGTTTCAATGGGTGTCCCAGAAAAATGCATTTTTTTCATATTTTAAATTATTTTGAGTTTTAATGCAGGTAGCTAATCAATTCACTGCATGATGAAGAGATAATATAAACAGTCTCATATGAAAAGTTTATTGTTGAATAAAGTATTTTATAAATGAAGTGTTGAATTCCCTATTTTTTGCATGCTTATTTTGTGACATGGTCGAATGACCCAAAATCAAAATTGTTTTATTAACCTTTTTGTATGAATGGCAACTAGGTAAAAAGGATTTTCAGGTAAAACAATAGGGTTGGCAAGGTTAAGGACACTAAAACATGAAAAATCATCGAAAAATAAGGATTAAAAACAATTTTAAATGGTCATGTTGTTGGACTAACATTTTCTGTCTTCTTCCTATGTGAAAATGAAATATAAGTTATGTAACAATAGAGGGCAATTAAATGCACAAAATATCTTGAGGCTTGAGCTTATTAACTAAAATGTGATAATTCATCATGAAGTTACAGCAGAAAGTTTTATTTTTTTCAGGAATTGTCATTAAAGTTTACTCTTGAAAATTCTGTCCAACCGTTACGGGCGAACATTTCAATTTTCATTTGCAAGTTGCCAACTCAGTTTAAGTTTTTTTTAATGTTTATGACAACAAATTTTACTACAATCACAATGTGCATACGGTATTGCTGTCAACTGTTCCTTTTTACTTGAGGTCAACGATATTAAAGGGGTGAACACTCTTTCTGTCCAACCAAGAGATGGAAGTTACATCCAACATTTGTCCAAAAAAATGTTACGTCCAACATCCAAGATATTCTCTAAAATGGCTACCACAAGTCACAGAATCAATTTCGCTTCTACTTTGACAATTACTTAACCTTAAATACTACCATATAAATGAAAAATAAAGAGGTTTTAAACTGTTGACAGTCTAAATTTGACATAATTTTGAAAATTAGGACGTAACAGGAGTCCATTAATTTTCTGTTGGACGAACCGTAGGACAAAATCTTCTAATGTCGGACGTACATGTAACAGCTTTTTAAAAGTAAAAAGAACCTTGTTAACAACTAACAAGTCCACATAAACTAAAAAATAGTTCTCACACCCTTCCTAGTCTCTTCTTAAGAGGTGCCCATTTTTAAATTCCCATTAGGATCAGTAAATTAATGAATTCTGTCCTATGTTTGTCCGACAGGGAATATAATCTGTCCTATGTTTGTCCTACAGTTTTTTATGGTTTTGTTTTATCCATTTATTTAATAATGAACCATTTTACCTCTTGCTGAGGAACACCAGCTGTAGATATTAGTATAAACAGCATAGTTTTGATTTTGTTTTTGACTTTCAATGATGCAAATGGAACAAATTCTCATCCAAAAATGTCCCCGTTTGTCCGACATATTTTAAGATTTTTCCAACTTATAAGTTAGTTTTTGAAAAATTTAACAAAATGATATACTTTAATTGAAGATCTCATGAACTGTCAGAGAAAAATTGATATATTTATTAACTAGGCCTTCATATAAAAGGAAAATATTCAATTTTTCAGTGTCCTGTTACGTCCAACATAACCTCTGTCCAACATGCTATTTAGGTCTAATTTTATGTTTTCTGACTAAATAACTATCTTTTTACATGTAAAACCCTAAACTAGAATCATTCTCCTTTCAGAAAATCATGTTATTAAGATTGAAACAGCTACTTTTAAAATCATACATGTTGTCACACACTAACAACACTATACTGAATACTTAGCCAGGTTTCTTTCCCCCTTACTTATATTCCCTATCACAAAATGTTTGATGTTAGAATAAAATACAAGGAACTTCTGAAAGAATTGCCTTCAACTGCAATTATATTGTATGCTGGTGAAACAAAACTATCCATAGCCGCTGTATGTTTATGCACCTGTCCTGATTGATTCAGGGACCTGTCTTTCAGCAGTTGTCGTTTATTGATGTGGTGCATTGGTATTTTCCCGTTTGGATATATAAATTAGGTCGTTGGTTTTCCTGTTCGAATTGTGTACACTAATGATTTTGGGGTCCCTTATAGTTTGCTGCTTGGTATTGATCAAAGCCCTGTGTAAAAGGCCGTACTTTGACCTGTGTTTGTTATTATCAGGTTGGGAACAATACCCCCCCCCCCTCCTTTTTCAGACAAGGTGTCATTTTACTGTTGTAGAAAAGAAAATAGAAATACCAAGGATTTGTAAAGTGCTTCTATACACTTTGATACTCAAAAAGAGGTTAAATACAACATATTTTTAACAACTTTTCTAAAAGAGGGGTCCACTTATTTTGAATAATATCAAACTGTTAAAGTAAATGTGTTAACATGGTTAAAGTCCAGAAATATTACAAAATTCTTTGACCATTTAATACCAGATAGATATATAGTTCTTTGGAAAAATATGAGCTCTTTTGTACTAAAAAGTGTTTTTTACAAAAAAATATATTCATGATATTATAAAGTTATATTGACCCCTCATTTAAAGGGATATTTATAACATTAAGGGGTTGTTCCCAACCTGATTATGACTTGGATGGAGAATTGTCTCATTGTCAGTCAAACATACAAAGACCAGATTTAATTATTCAATTATTTCTTGGTAAACAGGGGAAAAAAATACTTCACAAATTAAAGAAATGTCAAAGTACAAGTGATAAATCAAGTTTTAATATTGTCAAATCCTACTATTTTATGTTTACAAAAAAAAATTATAATCGCTCGCCTTTACTTTTCAAGCTTCGCCTCAAAAATTTGCAAATTAAATATTTTTTTATTAAAATTTTCAAATCGCTCGCTCGCCCCAATTTTTGGAGTCCAAAAATTCGTAGAACAAGAAATTAAATTGGTGTGGCCTAATCCAACAATAATTATTGGATATATATCCATTATGTGTTTACAACTCATCTAAATATAAACCCAACAATGTTAGATCTGTAAATGTATCTATAATGTGTTTATATAAATGAAATTTGTATATATCAATATAAATGTATATATTGTATATACGTGTATCTATGTAACTGCAAGATATATTAACCTTGTTAAATATTACATCCTTTTATATAACTTAAATTATAGGATGATTTTGAAAAGGATACCAGTAACCAAGACAAACCATACGACCTAAGAGAAACGACATATGATTTAGTAAGTTGTATAAATTATGTTAATTCTGGACATATATATTCATAATGTTGTAAAAATTGTGTTTAGGGAACTATTGTCTATTATCATGATTATAGGAAATCACAATAATTTTGTAATTGTGATGTTTCATATATGCATATACATGCGTTAGATTCTCTAGTATCCTGCTTTTGTTCCGTTAAAAGCTATACTACATGTATATAGATGTAAGAAGATGTGGTATGAGTGCCAATAAGACAACCCTCCATCCAAGTCACAATTATAAAAGTAAACCATTATAGGTTAAGGATCTTCAACACAGAACCTAGGCTCACACTGAAGAACAAGCTACAAAGGGCCCCAAAAATTACTAGTGTAAAATCATTCAAAGGGGAAAACTAACAGTCTTATCTATATAAAATACGAAAAAAATAAGAAACACTTAGGCCAAATAAAAATATATGTGTGGTTCCAGTTAGCCTACCTACCCTACTTTTTAGTCTCTAAAATAGCGTACCCTAAAGATTTTTTTGCCATTTTTCATTAAGCACTGTTAAAGTCAGAATGTTGGTCCCATAGACTCATTGTAAAAATAAAACATAAAATAAAAAAAAATCCCTACCTACCTACCCTATTTTTTTAAAGATGTAACTGGAACCACACATACTTTTTTTATTTGGCCTTAGGAACCACTTGAAAAGACTAGTCTTGTAAGCTCTATGTTATATTGCAGAGTAAAATCAATAATCTTACAATGTAGGAAAATATTTTTAAAAAAATTTGTGCTATGAAATAGGAGAAAAGCTAGATGAGTCTTGCTTTACAACATCTTTCTAAAACTCGTTATTTATTTTTCATCTTTTCCTACTCTGTACTTAAGTTGTATTTGTATATATATACACATAAATTACATGAATAATATGTGTAACTTAATAGCAACAATCATAGATTAAGTTATATACTTGCAATGAACAAATGGTATACATGCTCATATAATCATGCATTGTACATTAGAGTATAATGTTTACTGAATGTTCAGTGGCAAATTTTCATGCAATTTCAGGACAAGACAATTCAGTATGATTAAAGATGAAAGTCAAGAATATGTTAATTTAACGGTGTTCCATTATTAAAACAAACAAAAAAACACAATTAGTTGACCTTTAGATTCACTCTTCTCCATTCATTCTTACAATGCAGGATTTATTTTATTATTCAGGATAATTTTCAAAGTTCATATATGATAACTGACCAATCCAGCCAGAATACAATTTTCTCAAGTCAGAATACAATTTCCTCAAGTCAGACCACAGCAAGTACAATAGAGGACTTTAATAGAGAACATTATGTCGATCTTTTGAACAATTATTTGAACTCCAGAAAGGCATCAGCAATTAGTTTGCCAATTCAGAGATGGAAGGACAGCAGTAAGAGGACAAAGAGAAGATACCAGGGATTGTTTAAGGAATGCTTCTACACCATAATTGACACATTTTTCCCAGGGGAATATGATGATATATTTAACAATATATGTGAAGATGATGAACACCAGGATGAGGATGATAATGGTAATAGTAAACTGATAACCGCTCTTGTTGAATCCTATGAAAAATCTTCTGCCTGGCAAATAAGGAGACAAGTTTTATCTGTTCTGGCAATAAAACTCAGCTTTAGACAGCTTATCAATTACTTACCAGGATTGACTGAATATAGATACTATGTTGCACAGAAACATAGCATATTATACGGTTGTGCAATACCACCAAGTGAAACATGTAAAACTAGAAATAAAATGGATCAGGAAAAGCTTTCCAATTTCTTGGATTTCATTACTTCAAGTCACATCATCAAGGATCTGCCATTTGGAGAAAGACATCTGAAGTTATCATCAGGGAAAGTTATGGATGCCCCTAATATAATAAGATGCATGGGACCTGCAGCCATCATTCAACAGTACCAGGCATATTGTGAGGAGAATGATATCAGTTTACTAGGTAATTATTTAATCTTATCAAGTTAGTAGTTCATATTTAAAGCTAAAGTTTTCCTAATTAAGAAACTGTTTTTGATTTAAATATTACTTGAAGATAATTAATACTAAGCAAATTGTACTGTAATCATCATATAAAATTAAAAAAAACGAAGGAAGATGTGGTGTTAAATGCCAATAAGACATATCCATTAACACTTAAGGAAGTGATGAGATATATTTCAGTTGACCTTATACCTTTTAACAATAAGCAGCTACCATACTTGAAGCTTTAAATGAACTTTTTAGTAAAGAGGTATTTGAAGATGGGTGGATGTGAAAACTCATTAAATTATATAACGAGATTTTACAGAGCTCTAAATTTCTAGCTTTAAAAGAAAAATTTGTTAAAAATTTCATAAATGTACTTCAATAAATGACTTTTTTTAATGTTTCAGGTAGTAGCACAATGTTTAGGATACTTTCGGAATGTTCAGCTACTGTCAGAAAGTCACTGGAGGGACTAGACTACTTTGTTGCAGAGGGAAGCAGGGGATTTCAGGTATTTTATAATTTTGGTACACTGTATCAAACTTGTGTATTGAATGCCTACATATGTACATGTACTAGTATTAACAAATATTATTAATTCAAGCTATTACTTGTATCAAACTTATTATTATATATCAAGCTATTACACTGTATCAAACTTGTCTACATATTATCCTGAATACATGTGTTGTCAATGTAAACATCAACAAAGTCAAAGGCAAAATAGCAATAAACAGATTATCAAGGGGAACCACTCTCATTTGAAAAAATCAGTGATAATTTATAAAATGTTGCCATAAGGTTGAAATAACTGGAAAATTAGGTCACTAGAACTAACATTTTACATTTCAGAAACCTTGATATATATAACATACGAGTTTAAATGCCCTACTATTCGATTTTTTTCTCACAGTGTGCTAATTTATGTAAACATGTGTACTAACATATATACTGAAAAAAAAACTCATTAAATTTTGTTTTGCTTCTACATTCAGGATCTTCAAGATATTGTTCTGTCAGAAGGATACCCAGAAACATCAAACGGGACTGAATTAAACAGACTGTTGTTAGAAGCAAAACGATATATGAAAACAGATTACAAGGTACATTATTCAATTATGTAATAGCACAAGATATTATCTCAGAAATTGAACCAAATTTCTTGAACTAATATGGTCAATTATCCTCTTTGAGGTGTTCAATTGCAATGATCATATTGTCAGGCAACATATTGAATGTAGGAGTAATATAAACAAGAATGTAAATATTTGAATGTCTCCCTTGCTTTACTGACCATTCATTTTATGTTAAAAGTCTTAAAGATAAAGATTTTACTACAAATATCACATAAACTTAACATTTTTTAAAGATTCATGACAATGAGTTCAAGGTCAGATAAATCATTTCAAACAAATATTAAACACCCTACAATTATTAAATACACCAACATAGTTGACATTTTGATTATGGTAATTGAAAACAGAACAAACACAAAAACTTATCATTGAACAATGAAAATGAGGTCAAGGTTAAATTATGCCTGCCAGACAGACATTTACGCCTAACAATCATTCCTTGTACTAGATATTGTTGACTAATTTTTTTTAAACAGACTAGACATAATAAAAATGGAAATAAAAATTCCTGATTTATTTGTGAGCCGTTGATTACCATTAAAATTTTGTGAAATGATAAATATATCTTAGTGCTGCAAAAGAATTCTTCTAATATAACTAATCTTACTTTTAAGTTTAATTTGCGTTTTTTTTATAGGTTCATGTGTCAGGGGAGAATGAGGTAGCTGACCATTGTAGAAAATTTGCTTTATCAAGTACTAAAGAGGAACATTTCAAGGATAAATGCAACCATGATCACAATAAGGTTTGTGAATCTTGTGAACAGTTGAAGGAATTATTACATGGAATTTTGAAAGAGGTAGAAATAGCTAATTTTACAGATCAACAGACAAGAGATGATATTGTATATAGAGCTCAGCAAGCAGTGGAGAGCATTTTCCTTTGGAAGAGTCATATCTTAAGAGCACGAAACCAAGAAGCTGCGAAATCATTTCTTTTCAATTCAATGAAAGAAGATGAAATTTTTGTTGTATTTGATTGGGCCATGAAATATCTTCCCCGCAAATATAGAGAAGATCAACTTGATTGGTTCGGTAAACGAGGCATATCATGGCACATTTCTGTTTGCTTCCGAAGAAATGCAGAAGAGTTGCAATCTCTCACCTTTGTTCACATCTTCGAATCACAAATTTCACAGGACTCAAAAACAACATCAGCAACAATTTGTGATGTTCTTAACAATGTTTTAAAAAACAATCCAGAGGTAAAATCTGTACACCTATGGTCAGATAATGCTGCATGTTATAAATGTGCTGATACTATAATCAACATCAATAACAACAAGCCTTCAAAGGGACACATTGCATCATATAACTTCTGTGAAGCCCAAGACGGAAAAGGGGCCTGCGATAGAGCAGCTGCTACATTCAAGAGTGGAATTAAGAGATATGTTAACCAAGGGAATGATGTTGTGAATGCTAAGCAGATAAAAACAGTAAGTATTCAGGAATGAATTCTTTTAATTTCTAGACAATCATGTTGTAATTTCTACAATTTTTAAACCATATATGGCAGATGGCAGAATTTAATTTTTGGTGATGAAATTGGAATGTATTGTATAATTGCATATGAGACAAATATCGACTCAATACCAGAGATCTTTTTAAATTTACAGGCTTTATAAACAACATTGATGTTAAATAGAAAAGATGATACTCCATTATAATAATAACTTTACAAATGTCTCTTAATTATAAGTCCAGCCATACTTCAAATCCGATATTTGTATCTTTGAAAGAGTGGTGTTTAAGTTCATATAATTTTTGGTTATAAAAACCAATACTTAATCATGTTAATGATTTATCAGTTATACAATAGATAATTTAATCTGAGACATCACTCTAAACAAAAGGAAGAATTTTAGTCTGATACTTAAGTAAAAATTCTTACATAGCTTTACTGTTTGATATCTTATTTAAATTATCCAAACCATAACATTAGAAAGATGGTTGCCCTTGAAGCACTGACTTTTCTATTGATTGAAACAGATTTTTATTATTGATAAATACAAATATTAGATAATTTGTCTTGTTTATTTCAGGCCATTGAAAGAACTAAAAAAAATGTTAAATGCCAAATTAAAGTTGTGAAGATCCAAACCAGAGACACTGCTACAAAGAATCAAGCTTCTATACCTGGCATAACATCATACAACAACTTTGTGTTTGAAAATGGAGGACTTAGAGTTTGGAAAGCATATGGTATAGGGCCAGGTATGCAAATTATGAGAAAAGTTATTTAAAATGGTCTTTTTAACATTTATCAACTTTGCTTAAACAGTAGTAAAATGTCTGGGGCATATTTTTTTTACCTATGTCTGTCCTTTTTATATGACTGCAAAAAAATTTGCTGTTGTATATTGGTATCATGTAGTTGTTCATTGGTTTTCGCACAATAACTTTAGTATACGTAAATAGAAATCTATGAGATTTAAACACAAGATTTATGACCAAAAAAAATGTTGGGATTAATTTTGGGGGTTATGGTCCAAACAGTTTAGGAATTCGGGGGAAAAAAAAGGCACAAATAAGCATTCTTCTAGTTTACAGACAATAACTCATGGAATGGTGTATGGATCTCTTTGAAATTATACCACAAGTTTCCATACCACAAAGGCGAAGCTATTTATTTTGTTTGTCTGCCTCACATTTTGTATAAGAACTGTTTGATGATTCCACTCAACAAAACAATTTTAAGATTGTCTTTTCACATTGAGAAGTGGGTGTTACTACATGTACTACAAATGCCTAATGACATGTTGTGGAATTATTTGGCATGTTAGTTTGCGGTGCACATATTTTGTCTGTCTCAACCTTTTGCTGTTTCAAGCTTTTATCTGAATTTTGTTTTTCTTAATTTACCATAGATCTAACGTCTAATGACAGAAAGTGTATTATTTTGTATGGGAGCACCACTTGTATATTTGTATACCCCCGCTTTGAAAAAAAAGGGGGTATACTGTTTTACCTCTGTCTGTCCTTCAATCAGTCCGTCAGTCCATCAGTCCGTCAGCCTGTCAGTCAGTCCGTCCGTCCCATGAATATTTTTCGTCACATTTTTCTCAGGAACTACACTACCAGGATTTCTGAAATTTGGTTTCAGGCTTGATATAAGTCAGCTATACCGTGTGATGCGTTTTCAGATTCATCACTCAACAACTTCCTGTTTACCGAACACTTGTTTGATTTTACACATGATAGCCAAGTTGAAAATTTTTCGTCACATTTTTCTCAGGAACTAAATACAAGGATTTCTGAAATTTGGTTTAAGGGTTAATATAAGTCAGCTATACCGTGTGATGCGTTTTCAGATTCATCACTTGACAACTTCCTGTTTACTGAACACTTGCATATTTTTACACAATTAATATTATCCACTTGCGGCGGGGGTATCATCAGTGAGCAGTAGCTCGCAGTTTCACTTGTTGATACAGCCGTTTCCATTTGTATTTTACTTCCCTGATGACTGAATCAAGTATCTGTAGCACATCATTTATACTATGCATAACTAGTTTTCAAGACCAGAACACAAGAATAAAAAAAAACGAATAACTAGTAAATTTACAATTACTATATTTCGCAGGTAGAATACTTGTATGTTAAAACTATTATGCAAACAAATATGTGATTGTGATATGTTTTAATAAAAATTGAAACTATATGATTTTAGGTCTGCTTATTCCATGGACTACAATAGTAAAGACCAGTCAGTATGCTCTATGTCCATTGTTGGTTGAGGAGGAAAGTTGCACTGAAGATTTATTATCCTTTGGATGTGTAAAAAAAATAAAAAATGAGGAAAATAATGAGGAGAGTTTATTCACATGTCCTACAGATGGATGTATGAAAAGTTTTTCAAAATACAAAGATCTAGAATTGCATCTTCATGTGAATAACTGCACTTTGGTTCCAGAAAAGCAATGCAGGATAGATTTAACCAAAACACTCTATGTTGAAAAATTAAAAACCAGTGAGACCCGACCTGTTGTTAAATTTTCTGACACAGTTCAGAGCTCTGGTGAAACAGACTTAGATCAAGGATGGGCTTTGCGGAAACAACGAAAAACCACTCGCTTCAACGATAAGCAAAAGAAATTTCTTGATGAGAAGTTTAAACAGGGAACCGTAACAGGAAACAAAGCTGATCCTACTGAAGTCGCTAATGAAATGAGACATAAAAAACTATCAAATGGAGACAGAATGTTTGAAATTAGTGAATTCCTTTCTTCACAACAAATAAATAGCTACTTTTCTAGGACATTCAGGAACTTAAAAAGCAGTTCAGATCAGGATCAACTAGCAGCAGCTCAATTTGAACAAAATCTTACAAATTTAAATTCTTCAGTCTTGTCTAAGCTGTCTGCAACCAATTAAGGGCATATAATACAGATATAAATTTTGTAGATTGTCCTACATAATTTTGACACAACTTTTCTTTATGATTTGAAATCTAAATATGCGTATAAAAATATACCTTCATGACTAACTTTCTTAAGATATTACCATTTCATTTTGAATGTTTGAGGTTAAAAGGTAAAGAAAATCATACTTCAAATGTTTGCTAAAAAAAAATTAAATATTTCAAAGAAAAGAAAAAGTTCACTCAGTATTTGGTACATAAAGAGCTGAGTATTCTTTAAATAGGCTTTTAGGAAAGTTTCAAAGTTAAAAGATACTCTTTAGTAACATAAAATTGTTTTGAATTTTGCTGCTGTGTTATTTGCCCATATGCAATGAACAAGTTATTATTTCCCAAATTATATCTAAATTTGTATATATACATCTGAAACCATTTATTGTCTCCTATGTTGTCATTTGACACGACTTTTGCCTGTCATATGTCCGCCTACCTTTTATATTTTGATATCTTTTTATGAAACCTTTATGTACACAGAATGAAATCCACAAGGCTATATCAATTTTTTTCATTTTTTTTTAACTATTTATTTTTTCTGGAAAAGAGGGTAGGGGTGGCTATTGATTTGTTCTGGTTTATTGCTATTAATTTCTTTTTAATGTATTGAATATTATTGAAACATGAAAGGTGATGTCCTCACTATGTCAGTATATTTTGCTAATCTTAATTGCACTTAAATGTCCCTTCTATCTGTCATGTCTGTATAAACTTAAATTTGACAACATTTCATATAAACCATACGTTTGGATTGGTCCATAAAGTATTTGCAATAAAGATGGAGGGGACCTAATCAGTTATCCAAAACTAATTAAGGCATTGGAATAAACAAGCAAATGTTAATAGAAAGAAAAAGTTATTCATTTAATGATTATTTAGATTTAAATTGGGTTTTTTTCTTAAAAAAATTGTGGTTTTTAAGGAAAAGCATCGGGGAAGTTTGTATTGTGTACGTTGGTGGTAAAACTAATTTTCCTCAGAAAAGCAGATATATATGTTTTTCTTGTTTTTCTATGTAATACTGTTATTTTTTAAATAATGCTAATTAAATATTTCATATTTTCACAAAAATACGACACGTTTTAGCTTATAACGTTTATATCCTACAATATGAAAAAAATCAATGCATGAAGTTTAATGACCTTGAATTAAAGACAATGACCTTGAAATATTTTTTTTTATAAATTGCTTTCATTCATTCTAATTGCATAATGTTTTAAACTGCTTATGTTTAACAAGTTATAATAGTATGCATACTGTAATTAAAGACAATCTATGGGGTATGAGAGATAAAATTTGACTTAATTTTCTCACATTTCATGAAAAATTCAAATTTTTCAAATTTTTGTAAAAACAAATCAGTAAATTTACTCATTCTAAATTTTTAACATATAATTGTTGAATATCTTAATTTTTACTGGGTTATTAACAATTTGGCTGGAAAAATCGCGAAATTTTTTTTTTTTTATTTGAAAATGTGTTATTTTTGGAATTTGGAGGTTCTTTATACTTTTGGAAAATATGCAAAATTGACTGAATAATTTCCAATTTTTAGCTTTTCATATTTTTTGTTGTTTTTGCATATTTGAGTAGACCTTATCTTATTCTTTTCATGTGCAAACAGTATATTAATATTTCAGATCAATAAAATATGATAATTTCATCACAGAAATACCAGTTTTTTTCTTTTTTGACCATTTCTAAGCAAGCTTAAAGGGCAAAATTTATGACCATGCGTAACCATGGCAACAACATAGAATGTGTTCAAATTTAATTTATTTTTTTTATATTTAGGTTAAGACCAACATATAAAACAAAAATTACTTAAATCTGAAAATATTAGTGGCCATCAATATTCCTTATCCTTTGATGCTTACAGAGAATGTCTCTTAAGTCTTATATGAAAAAATAAATGGGTGTTATGGGGCAAAATATTTTACATTGTATTGTATGGAAAAACACCAAGGAGTCCGAACATTTGACACAAATTCAAAAACCTCACCTAAGTACATCCTTAATTTTTGTTTGGATTTACGCCTCTATTTTACGATAAATAAAAACCTTATTTATACATTATTCTATTTAAATATGATTAATTTGATTTTTATTTGCTTTGAAAAAGAAATCTTTAATATTATTTTTATTCTTCAATATTTTTTGGATTACTTTACTGTGCGATATGAAGATAAAAGTATTACCTCAGAATGATATGAATAATGTTTAACATCACTATAATAGTAAAATTGAGAATGATGGGGAATGTGTCAAAAAGACAACAACCCGACCAAAGAGCAGGAAACAGCCGAAAGTCACCAATGGGATTTCAATACAGCGAAAAGGTTATTTTTCCTGAGGTAGAAAAGCCTTGGTATTTCAAAAGTTCATAGTTTTGTAAACAGTTAATTTATAATTATGACCATACTAATGATAATTGATGTTAACACAGTGTCAACACAAAAAGCTTTACAACAATTAAAAAATATTGTAAACACTGTGAGAATAAAATAACTACATGTCAAAGAAGCAAAAACGAAACAATAATAGGGACAAAAAGGTATCCGGAGGGGGGAACCTTCCGCTAATAATGATACGATAAAATAATTTGCAATCTCAGTGAGCCATACAGGTAAATTATAAATAGCCTCTGGTTGGTGTAGATATAAACAAATATCGATTTCTTTAACCTATCTAGCGGGTAGCCATTTGCTTTTCTTCGTGATAACAGAAATATGGCTTACTATTTACTTCCAATGACAAAGTGTTGAATTTGGTAAATTTTGTGACATTTAATAATTTCTGTTCTTATTTTTGACTGCATTTAAGGTATGTAAAAAGAACCACTGAGTAAAGTATTAAACGGATTGTACAGGGTATACAACATATCAAAATAAATGAATAGTTGAATAGTCGGTTAAAATTCGACGGAACTATATCACCAAATGGTTGGTTTTCACCTCATAAAGTACGTGATGCACTTGTGCAAATGAGAAGTGTGTATCATGTGTATGGTACACATAGTTCATTTAGTTACACATGTCTTCTATTATTATCTTTTTTCTCTTTTATTCATTTTAATTCCAAAAGGTCAGCCAGCTAGTCACATCATTTGGCGTCCGTCGTCGTCGTCCGTTAACAGAATCAGTATTGGGTTTATCTAGTTTTGAAAAGTAGATTTTCTAAAAAAAATGTGTTGCTCTTTACTAATGAAATTTACAACGTCAATCGCCTTATTATCTCGATAAGTATAATTGAATTTTTTAATTGCAAAACATCATCAGAAAGATAAAATCTACAAACAAGTCTACAGGGCCGAAATTGTTGATCACTTTCTATGAGAAGTTATTACGCATAAAATACAACTATTACCGTGGTATCTATATGCAGAGACAAACTTACATAGATGTAAACATTTACTTATCACCAGTGGCTTCATCAATTATTTAACCGATCAAATAATGTAACCTTTAATAAGATCCCGACATGAAAAAAGGAACACAAATGACAAAGAGAAGAAACACTGATAAACAATAGGTTTGTCTGTTCTCATTGTGTACTATGTTGAATGGATATTTTAGGAGTAAACAACATCATGACAATGGCATACAAAAACCAAACGCTCAAATCCGAATATTTGAAATCCAAGGATATATAAAGACAGAAAACGTTGAAGAGTTTCTGTATGATTTCAAAATTTGTAAAAAAAAATGTATGTATAATTAGACTTTGACAACATTGCCTTTTTATCCTTATAGTTTGGCCAAATTTGCAATGAAGGACAATCATATGTTGTTAAAAGAACAACGTTTACTTGGAAATAATTGTGTATGTCCCTTTGTAGTTTATTTTTTGTGTGAACATAATTTGACATTGTATTCAATACACTCTCAGTGGACTCTAATTAAATACAAATTAACATTTATTAAAGATGTTATAGTCGATTTTAAAATGTGTATCATTACATGATGAATAGCGTTTATCTGTATTTTCCACTTAGCAACTCGATTTGCATGTGGTATCATGTTCCATAGAATGGCAATCTATATAAGAGTGAATGCCAGAGCTGCCGTGAATAAGAAAAAGACTAAAGGGTTTTATTCTAGTCATAGTTGATATCCTACATTGAACATGGGTAACATCCGGTGAATAGATCAAGTGGTTTTTAAGCTAAATGTATCAAAAATCAATGTGCGTCACTGTTTGTCTTTGATGAAAGATGTTCTGTTATTTGCATGATGTGTAGACTGTCATATTATTTCTTTGTACGATTCTTTGTGATGAGTGTTCTGGCGTGTGTTTGTGCTGTATTTCTGTCACGTAGTGTTGTCATTAAAGTTATATTTTGTAACATTGTCATTTAAAGTGGGAGGTTTGGCTAGCCATAAAACAAGATTCAACCCCCATTTTTTATTCAAATGAACTGTACCAATTCAGGAATATGGCAGTTGTTTATATCAAATAGTTTGTTTCTATGTATGTTGGCTATTAATAAAAAAAAACCAAAAATCGGACAAGCGTTCAAAGCTCTGCAAGAGAAGAATACATTCCTTTCTTTACAAGGAATTTTTACAAAAATATATCGTGTGTGTAGTGTCATTCGAGTCATCGAGATGATTAAGGTTAGATAAACGATGTTTTCCTTGGTAAAAACAAATCTAACAGTACACGCTTTCACAAAAGTTTATGTTATTATACAACATGAAACGCCTTCGTCGAGGAAACGTGTCCTATCTATTTATTCTTTTTGCCTTTTATATTTGACAAGTATAAATATAGACATCATGGATATATATCGCTTTGTAACTCTTTGAAAAAAACGTTAATTTACTTTCGGAAATACTGCAAGGTCTAATTGATAAGTATGTGTAAGAAACTAAGACTAAAAGGATGATTAAAGATTATTCAACATGTTTACATATATATCCGTATCTTGCTGATTTGTGTTCTCATTTAAAACATATATATGAGCTGACTTTTATCGGTTGAGAACTTTATGTAATTCTTAATATAGATCAATAGATTCTAATATTTTGCTTTTTCAGGTCATGACGACTTCTTTTGAAAATTGTGGCATTTGTACTTTACGACACATATCTAAGCTGCCCGTGGTTTGGTGCTCAGATTGTGATGAAGGTGTATGCCAAGACTGCAGAGAACACCATAGTCTCCTAAAGGCAACACGAAACCACAACATTATTTCAATTGCTGAATACCAAAAATTACCATCCTTTATTGCAAACATTAAACTGCACTGTAGTGAACACGATGAAAAATATTTGCTGTTTTGCAAAAAGCACAACCAACTTTTATGCGGGAAATGCGTCATTTCTGTAATCCACAAGGAATGTAAAGAAATATTTTCTGTTGAAGATGTGGTTCAAAATGCTAAGACATCTGTTGCCTTTACAGAAATCGAATCATCACTTCATGAACTTCAAGAGAACGTCAGCCTTATTCTCAAAGACAGACAGAAGAATTTATCTTCAATATCTACTTCAAAAGAGAAAATCGAATCCGAGATATTAGCACTTCGAAAGCATATAGATTCTCACCTTGATAAAATGCAAGACCATGTTTTAGCCGAACTGAACACAACTGTGGAAAATTCAACCATACAAATGCAAGGCTTCATTGCGTCTCTGAATAAAAACCAAAATGAAATTAACGAGTGCATAAAAGACGTAGAAAACATAAAGAAACATGCAACAGGTATGCAAACATTTTTAGGAATTTCTCATTTAGAAAGAATAATAAATAAAACAGAAAATGACCTGCAGACTTTGATTAAAGGTGATAGTTTTGTTCACACCGTAGTCTCTTGTCAATTAAACACATCATTACAAAATATCAGTAAAGAAATAAATACATTCGGAAAAACTATTATAGAAATTCGACCATGTGAACTGCCATTACAAAAAAAGAAAGCGGGACAAGCGCAATCATTGAAAACAAACTTCGAGCCTAAAATTCATGTTGAGCATATATCATTGGATTTGAAATCGGAAATAAGTACGACAGCTTTCAATGTGTCAGGCTGTGACATATTTCCTAGTGGGAATTTCGTTGTATCAAACTTTGACCCTTCTTATTTGTTATTTTTTACACCCCAAGGAAACATTGATAAAAAAATCACCAATATTATGCCGAATATATATGATGTTGCATGCATCAACAACGAAACTGTGGCCACAATATCATATACTGAGAGGAACATCAAATTACTAAGTGTAAAATCGGGAAAAGTATTCAGAAGCATTGAAACTAGTTTTTCGTCGCGTAGCTTAACTTATTTCGGAGGTAAATTTATAGTTTGTCCTGATAAAGGACAAATACAGGAAGTCAGTTTAGTGGATGATAGGATAAATATAATTGGCAATAATCTGGTCTCAACTTGTGTGGCTTCATCAGGCAATAATCTATTCTCTAAAAAGAGAGCCACGAATACGATAGTCTGCCATAATAAAATTGGAGATATTCTATGGACCTTTTTAAATGAAACCGTTCTGACGGGACCTAGTGGCATAACTGCAGATGAACATGGGAATATTTTTGTCGTCGGGGGCAAATCAAAGAACGTAGTTGCGATAACTTCGGATGGCTCAACGCATAAAATACTCCTGTCAGAAAAAGACTTGTGTAATTCACCCAGGGCAGTCTGCTATAACAGTAAATTAAAATATTTGCTTGTTGCTAACGAGACTGACGGGCACGCATTTTTGTATAGTGTAAATTACGAATAACTGCATTTTATGTTTTTATATTATGTAAACCAAAACTGATTTAAAATGCACAAATAATATCCTATTTTCTTGGTTATAAATTCGCACAAATTCGTTTTTTATTTTGATACATGTATGTTGATAAATTGCATTTTAAACCGGCGTAAATCATGAAAAAACGTTGATGACGTCATGGTCATATGACAAAATTCTGTCTACGATATGATAAACAAAACGACGTCAGCCAATCAGAAGACGCATTACATCCAAAATTAAATTATTTGTGAATGAACCAAACGTGTGTTCATTTTTTTAAGTTATATATTTTTTTTGTCATTAAATTGCACATTTGTCTTTTACAATTTAATAGGAACCATTTTAAGTTATTGTTAAACAATGACTTGACGCTCACATATCTTACTAGAAAACTGCTAATTGCTATCCAATGTCAATTTGTGTGCAATTATTTTATTTGTATTAACCTCTATAATCAAGATTTATTTACATCATATGTAACAATATTTGTTTAAATTTTTAACTTAACCACTCGAATATAGAAAAGGTCAAAACTAATCTCACTATCTTGGTAGTTACACATTTGAAGCACACACAAATGATAAAAAAAATAAACAGGTAGTCTAAGATATTACTACCATATTCAAAAGGTAAAAATTACCACAAGCGTATGACACAAGATAACGCTTCACTTCATATTAAAGTATAAAAAAACAAGAATGTGTCATTATTAAACAGATGCCCCACTTGCAACATCTTAGGGAACATAGGTGTACTTAGTTTCAAGTTGATTAGAC
The DNA here is from genome assembly GCA_037788925.1 of Mytilus galloprovincialis. Taxonomy (NCBI): domain Eukaryota; kingdom Metazoa; phylum Mollusca; class Bivalvia; order Mytilida; family Mytilidae; genus Mytilus; species Mytilus galloprovincialis. The sequence goes on along the minus strand of CM075341.1, from coordinate 66,784,987 downwards.
TTCAACTTCATCAAAAACTACCTTGACCAAAAAACTTTAACCTGAAGCAGGACAGACGAACGGACGCAGAGACCAGAAAACATAATGCACAAAAATGGGGTATACAAAAACTTTTCAATTTAATGGTCATACCGTTTGATGATGAACTCAAGGTAGTGTTCTATATATGCTGTTTTATTTTTGAGACATATGACCTAGTGGCTGAAGTGTTGGTGGTCAAGAGGTCTAAGTAGTCCAACAAGTATACAATAACTAGCTAGTCAACACTTCGAATCCCGCATGTGCGTCACACTCTTATCCTAAAAATCCTTTGCTTTCTGAAGATATTTATATTTGACCGAGACGCAACTTGTGGCTTTGCTTCAACATGTTTTAATTTTACAAAGATGTTTTAAATTGCTGGTAATTCCATCAGACAATATTGTGGTTTTACCTCGGAAAGTTTTTTAAAGCTTTTTTCTATAATCATTCTACGTACTCTATTGTTACATACGAAGTGATTAAGGTAGCACTACAGTCTAACAATGATTTTTTTATCATATTTTTTTTATCACATGACTTTGAAGTAAGTATTATTCTGCACAGTTTGTAAAAATCCCAAGGTCATTATCACATCACAACAGGGAGTAAATTGATAATGAATGTATGTAAATAAAAGCACATGGTAATTAATCTAAATATATAAGCATCTGGGAGGGGCTAATATGCCAATCATCTGTTGATATCAGTGTCCAGCTGTTAATCCCTGACCACAAGATAAATACCGTAGTCTTATCTCATTGTTTTGCAACAAAATATATGTATATAACATGGAAGTGAACAAAGAAAAATTAAAAAAAAATAAAGGGAAAAAATTTACCAAAAAGGAAAAAAGGTACTATGGAAAAGAGTGGGGAAGTATTTTTGAAAGCCTCTGACTGCCTGTATAAATTTCTTCTCTTTGGTCTTCTTCATTTAAATACAGTTTTATGATTTTAACTTATTTTCAGTTTATGTAAAATTGAGAAAGGAAATGGTGAATATGTCAAAGCGACAACCACCCGACCATAGAGCAAACAACAGCCGAAGGCAACCAATGGGTCTTCAATGTAGCGAGAATTCCCGCACCCGTAGGTGTCCTTCAGCTGGCCCCTAAAATATGCATAATAGTACAGTGATAATGGACGTCATACTAAACTCCGAATTATACACAAGAAACTAAAATTTAAAATCATACAAGACTAACAAAGGCCAGAGGCTCCTGACTTGGGACAGGCGCAAAATTGCGGCGGGGTTAAACATGTTTATGAGATCTCAACCCTCCCCCTATACCTCTAGCCAATGTAGAAAAGTAAAAGAATAACAATACGCACATTAAAATTCAGTTCAAGAGAAGTCCGAGTCTGATGTCAAAAGATGTAACAAAAGAAAATAAATAAAATGACAATAATACATAAATAACAACAGACTACTAGCAGTTAACTGACATGCCAGCTCCAGACCTCAATTAAACTGATTGAAAGATTATGTCTTCATCATATGAATATCAGGTACAATCCCTCCCGTTAGGGGTTTAGTATCATACTATCATAAAATATATGAGAAGAACATAACCCGTGTCATGCCAAAAACTGTTTTTTTAGAAGTAAATGTGTTTAGTTCCGATGCAAAGACCCTATCAGTGAATCAATGTTAAAGCCAAAATATGCAATCTTTAATGACCTGACAACAGTATCGTAACTATATCCCCTTTTAATAAGTCTATTTAAAGGTTTTGTTAGTTTCTGAGGAGAATACTGACATTTTTGTGCTTTATAAAGAATATTTCCATAAAATTTTGGATGTGAAATACCTGAACGTATAAGATGTCTGCATGTTGAGTTATATTTACGAATTATTTCCTTATACCGGTGATAAAATTTAGTAAATGTTTTGACCAGTTTGTGATATCGAAAATATGTATTTTTTCAGTCCCATTAAATTAAATGTATTTTCATTTTATCAAGAAAAGGGTGGTCTTATTCTTTTATGAACATGTTTTTTTATGCACACTTTTAATGTTCTAGCTAATTTCAGACATAGTTTATTTCTTATTTAAAATTCAAATGAAAATTATTCCTTATATATAGAGAATAATGATGTTAAACATTTATTAAATGCAGCTGGTCAATCATGTTTTTCTCTTATCTGAGACTGTCTGGAAAGAGGCGGAGCTTTGTCTTTATTTAATTACTTCATCACAGATGTTGGTCATATCTGTGACGTCAAACTCCCGCCAAATGCCAAGTTAGTGTTGGACAGTTCACATATAATGCAAAATTTACTGCATTAGAGCATCAAAGACACAAAGTGTGTGGTTCTATTGATATAGTAATGGTACCAGAACACTCCTGGGGTGTTCCCAGTGGAACATTTGTATTTACATTGACATTATAGGGGTTCTAAGGGGGAAATTCAGTTTTTAGGTCATTTCTCGGAACAATTTTTCATGATAATTGGAAGGAAAAAATTAAAATAGAAACTTTATGGGCTTGACTTTGATATATATGATTGAAAGGTGTATTTTCTACAATATCGTGTCCCAGTTTTTGGATAATTTGTTTCTAAATGAATTTATAGGTCTCCAAAGATGAAAGATGAAATGAGGTTTGGCACCCAGCAGTTAAATCAATATATCTTCTTACTGGAGGCATATATCAAAAATCTGAGACACGGTTTGGGAGATTGTATATGCTTGATTAAAGGGATGAAAACAAATTTTTACTACCATTTGACATGAATGTGCCATTTTCATCCAAGTTGGAAGACCACTTTTTTGGCAATTAATGAGCTATATTTTGAGATTAATCAAACCAAAAATAAATTTATATATAAATTATGAAAGAGTTATATTTCAGCTTTAAAATGAGTTAAAGATTTTCAAAATCCATTGAATAGTTTTGGAGAAATTAATCTTTAAAGACTGTTGATTGCAGTCAGAAAATTCTGACTGTAGTGCTACCTTAAGTTCAATATCCTTCTTAGTGATGTTGACTTATTTGTAGATCTTGTTTGGTTGATTTTTTTTAATAGGTTCTATCTATTTATTATAGTTTTAAGAAATATATTCTGAAGCCATTTCATTCATCTTGGTTAGCAGGCGGATCGGCGGCCAAAGTTTGGTAAAATTTGGCCCAGTAGTTTCATAGAAGATTTGTAAAAGTTAACAGAAAACGACAGACGAAAAGTGGTGAGAACAGCTCACTTGGCATTTCGGTCAGGTGAGCTAAAATAATAGACCTAGCGAAGAAAACGCATGTCCTAATAATGAATAATGGCACACATTTTAAGAGCAAATGATAATAATAGAGTACTGAAGAACACATTTCAATTCTATTTGCCAGCATGGATAAACATTTTAAAAACTGTTAGAGGTAGTTATTAAAGGTACCAAGCTTATAATTTGATACACCAGACGCGAGTTTCGTCTTCATAAGACTCACCAGTGACGCAGTAGAAAGACAAAAAAGTATAAATTTGAACAGCATTGAGTACTCTGAGTTCCAAAAAGTAGTGCCAAATACGGCGAAGGTAAGGCAGCAACCATTTGATTTTCTGGTGGGAGGGGAAGGGGGGCTATGGTTTTTTTGGAAAAAAAAAGTTTGTTTCCAGTTTTTGGAGAAAAAAATAATTTGTTTTGAATTCTGAAAAAAAAAATGTTTGTTACACCCTCAGCTGCCACTATATGTAATGCTAAAATTGAAAGAAAAAAATTGTTTTCGACTTGTCGCGAAAAAAAAAAGTTTGTATAGAAAAAAAAACATAGCCCCCCCCCCCCCCCCCCCGCCCCCCAGAAAATCAAATGGTTGCTGCCTAATATATGCCTGGGAAAAGAAAATCCTCAGTATTTCGAATACTAGTAAGTCATATTTTTAAAAACAGATGATATATAAAAATGACCATACAATTTATATTCATGTCAACACCGAAGTGCTGACTACTGTCTGGGCTGGTGATATTATCAGGGGCGAAACGTCCACTAGCAGTGGCATCAACCCAGTGGTGTCAAGTTACCAGACTTATAACTTGATACGGTAGATGTGCGTTTCAGTGACGCTCAGACCAAAAAAGTTAGAAAGTCAAACAAGTATTACGTTAACCATAAAGGACTAAATATTCCAAGAAGTTGTGCCAAAGTATGCTGTTGACAAAAATGCGCATATTGCAAAAAAAACGAAGACTGTGTCCATAGTACAGAAGCCCCACTCGCACTATCATTTTCTAAGTTCAGTGAACCATTAAATTGGGATTAAAAAAAATCTAATTTGGCGATTAAAATAGAAAGTTCATATCATAAGGAGCATGTGTACTAAGTTTTAAATTGATTGAACTTCAAATTCATCAATGAACTATCTGGACCAAAAACTTTAACCTGACACTCGCACTATCATAGTTTATGTGTACCGTGAAATTGGGGTCAAAAATCTAATTTGGCATTCAAATTAGAAAGATTATATATAGGTACCTTAACATGCGTACTAAGTATAAAATTGATCGGGCTTAACTTCATCAAAAACTACCTCAACCAAAAACTTTAACCTAAACCGGGACAATCAGATGAACGGACGCAGACCAGAAAAAAAATGCCCTTCTTCTATCTTCTATGTTGGGCATAAAAAAAAACAGTAGACGCAACATCATATATATTGCTACCATAAAGTATAACAGACACATTTCGCTAAATTGGAACAGTGAGCCAATAATTAGGCAGCATAATTATGAGATATTTTGAAGAATAGTATCCAAACTGAGTTTAGTTAAATTTATAACAATAAGATGTGGCATGAATGTTACCGAGACCATCTTACCACAACAACAAATGACATATAAAAATGACACCAAACGGCCTTCAACCATGAATAATTACATTAGATGTATGTTTCATTATAATATTTTATTCTGATTGGCTAACTGCACATAACGTGTTATTCCGTAACATTTGCATTGCTCAATACGACTTTTCATTCATGGTAACACGTGCTCCAATAATAAAGTGCACAGGTGAATTAAATAAATATTTAAAATTCGTGTTTTCATGATCATAGCTAAAAAATGTAATTATAAGTATTGCATGCTTCTTTTTGTAACTGTATAGGGCTGTAAAAGCGTTGACCGTGCGTACATTTTTAGTCTCGGTCAACGCTTTTACACCCCAATAAAATTTACAAAAAGAAGCATTCAATTCTTAAGTAATAAAATTGAGAATGGAAATGGGGAATGTGTCAAAGAGACAACAACCCGCCCAAATAAAAAACAACAGCAGAGGGTCACCAACAGGTCTTCAATGTAGCGAGAAATTCCCGCACCCGGAGGCGTCCTTCAGTTGGCCCCTAAACAAATATATACTAGTCCAGTGATAATGAACGCCATACTAATTTCCAAATTGTACACAAGAAACTAAAATTAAAATAATACAAGACTAACAAAGGCCAGAGGCTCCTGACTTGGGACAGGCGCAAAAATGCGGCGGGGTTAAACATGTTTGTGAGATCTCAACCCTCCCCCTATACCTCTAACCAATGTAGTAAAGTAAACGCATAACAATACGCACATTAAAATTCAGTTCAAGAGAAATCCGAGTCTGATGTCAGAAGATGTAACCAAAGAAAATAAACAAAATGACAATAATACATAAATAACAACAGACTACTAGCAGTTAACTGACATGCCAGCTCTAGACTTCAACTAAACTGACTGAAAGATTATGATTTCATCATATGAACAGCAGGCACAATCCTTCCCGTTAGGGGTTTAGTATCATACCATCATAACATATATGAGAAGAACATAACCCGTGTCATGCCAACAACTGTTTTTAGAATAAATGTGTTTAGTTCCGATGCAAAGACCTTATCAATGACTCAATATTAACGCCAAAATATGCAATCTTTAATGACTTGACAACAGTATCGTAATTATATCCCTTCTTAATAAGTCTATTCAAAGGTTTTGTAAGTTTCTGAGGTGAATACTGACACATTTGTGCTTTATAAAGAATATTACAATAAAAAATTGGATGTGAAATACCAGAACTTTTTAAAAGTCTGCATGTTGAGCTATATTTACGAATAATGTCTTTATACCGATGATAAAATTTAGTAAATGTTTTGACTAGTTTGTGATATCGAAAACCCTGGTGTAATAATTTTTCAGTAATACATAAATTTCTCTCGTTAAAATCTAAAACATTGTTACATACACGAGCGAATCGTACAAGTTGAGATATATAAACACCGTAAGATGGTGACAAGGGAACGTCACCATCTAAAAACGGATAATTAACGATAGGAAATGAAAAATCATCCCTTTTATCATAAATTTTAGTATTCAGCTTTCCATTAGTGATATAGATATCAAGATCGAGAAAAGGGCAGTGGTCATTGTTAGTATTAGCTTTATTTAAAGTAAGTTCAACAGGATAAATTTCATTAATATACATACTGAAGTCGTCATTATTGAGAGCCAAAATATCATCCAAATATCTAAAAGTATTATTAAATTTGTTTATCATATGTTGTTTCGATGGGTCTTTGCTTATTTTTGTCATAAATTATAACTCATAACAATACAAAAAAAAAAACCATAACGGAATAGTCTGCTATAAAAGTCCCCCAAACAAAAAATGTAAAACAATTCAAACAGGAAAACGGCTTGATTTATGCATTGATGTACAAAATAATAAATAATAAATATCAACGAACGACAACCTCTGAATTATAGCCTAAGGACAGGCACATGTTTGCTGCTTAGTAAAATATCAATAATCCAGTAGTTTCATATCTTGTGTTGGTTTTTTTTCAAGTGTTACAAACTACAGATACTAAGTGATGAGAAAAGTTTACTTTGTCCTTTCAGTTAATATTATAATAATTGTTGTAGCTATGGGCGTCATCATAACTAGCACTCCCCGTCTCTACGCTCGACTACAGGCTCATCAGTTTGACTTGTAAAAATCATCTTACAAGCCAATAGAATCAAACAATAGATGTAAAAGTTTCGTCCAATACAGGCACTCAAAAGAATCAAAAGTTATACAGTTCAAAGTCTCACAATGCGACTAGCACTTCAGTTCTGTCATATGTTTCATTGCCTTTTACAAATCAAATCTTATTACTTTTTTGTGTGGTTTCTTAAATTCATCAAGTCATTTATGAATAACCTTTATTTGGTCTCTTTTCACTTTATTCATAACAGGGTTAGACGCTAATCAATTTAAAGCTCTACATTTATTGTATGGACATCTATGGTGTTGAAAACAATGTAACTTGGGGTTCTATTGCTAACCCTTCCGGGGCACCTGAGATCACCCCTAGTTTTTGATGGGGTTCGTGTTGCTTACCCCTTAACTATTTACACCACTGGGTCGATGCCACTGCTGGTAGACAACAAATCGCCAGCCCAGTAGTCAACACTTCGGTGTTGACATGAATATCAATAATATGGTCATTTTTATAAATTTCCTGTTTACAAAACTTTGAATTTTTCAAAAACTAAGGATGTTCTTATCCCAGGAATAGATTACCTTAGCCGTATTTGGCACAACTTTTTGGAATTTTGGATCCTCAATGCTCTTCAATTTTGTACTTGTTTGGCTTTATCAAAATTTTGATATGAGCGTCACTGATGAGTCTTATGTAGACGAAACGCGCGTCTGACGTACTAAATTATAATCATGGTACCTTTGATAACTATTTACCCTTCCAGAGCACCTGAGATCATCCCTAGTTTTTGGTAGGGTTCGTGTTGATTATTCTTTAGTTTTCTATATTGTGTCATGTATACCATTGTTTGTCTTTTTCATTTTTAGCCATGGCGTTTTCAGGTTATTTTCGATTTATGAGTTTGACTGTCTCTCTGGTATCTTTCGCCACTCTTTTCTAAATGTTTAATTGTGTGGTTTGGGTTGTCATGTGTTTGTTTATTATTAACACTTATATTGTAATAGAACTTTCAATAAATCTTGGGGAACACATATTTTGTACAGTTGAATGAATACCTTGTTACATTTTTTTTTCATTATCTTCATATTCAATGAAAATGCATGCTTTTGTATTGGAAACTTAAAATATTCATCAAATCGATCGATTTGCTCAACATGAACTACTAAGTAGTGAGAACTGATTCATCATAGTTTAATTCATTTCTGTAGGAAATTGTAGTGATACTCAATGGATTAATTAGGTAGACACATGAACAGGAAACCAACAATGTCTACCCACAATTGTGAGACAATAACAAAAAAAGCGATGCTTGGCAACAATTCAAAATCAAAAAGCCTACAGGCATTCAACATTCCCTTTGAATGATAGACAAGCATTCACACAAACCATAAAATAAGTCAAGTTGTAATATGCCCATCTTAAATGCAGGAATGGCATCTGTGTTAAAAAGTGTAATGTTCATATATACAATTAAACTACAATCTGAATCACAACTTTTTTTCCAGATCTGAAGCCACAGGGGACAGAAATGACCTAAGCCAAGAAGATATTATACCATGTATACCTTTTCCATATAAATAAGTCATTGTTTTACTACATTTATTTCTGATGGATGTTAAAAAAAATAAAATATCTTTCCTTGATGGGGTAAAATGCTGAAAAGAAAATTTGTTTAAATACTCTTCAGAATTCATAATCAATGTAGCAATTCATTTTATATCCAATCTGTTAATTAAAATCCCACGTCTTTTCCTGTGTAAAACTTATCCAGAATAAAGTTGTAACTCCTAACAGAATATCTTCTTCTTTTCCATTTGTAGATTTTCATCTGTTCTGTTTTCCACTGTATGTCTTTGAATAGATGATCTGTGATGAGTTGATGAGTTGATTCACATGATGCGATGAGAGTGGTGTATTCTATGATGTCTTTTAGTTCAAATGTCACATGTCTAAACAATTAGCTATATACATCAATGAAAACATCTAGAGGTCTGAGAATTTTTTTATAAACACTTTCACGAAGCAGAATAAATTACCATACATAATCTGATAATTAAGGATGAACCTTGTACATGTCTTTTTACCTACAAATAGAGTACAGGAGCCATTTTTAAAATCCATAAATATAACCTATAATTAACTATACTTTACCTTCCCTCTGAAAAAAAACCAACATTAGCTCTAGAACACATTTATGTACAAAATAATATTCTATAGGTTAACAAATAATAGATACTACACAACACAAACTTAGCATAAGTTATGATCATCATTATTTAATCTGGCTGCAATTGATTACATATCAATTTATTTTGTTGTTTTTTTAAACTCATTTCAATTATTTTCTTAAATCTTATTATCAACGATTGGACATCTAGCCTTGTGGGGATTTTTGGAGTACAATTACTGTAATAAGACTGTAATAAGACTTAGAATTCAACCAATCAGAATGCTGGATTTGGTGATACAACACAATTTTTTTTAATAAGAATAAAGTAAAGTTTTATGACGATAGACAATAGTGGTCAATATGGTTCCTTTTCTTTTTAAATCTGTATTTTAATTGAAAGGTATGTGCAGGTAATTTCTGACAAGGACATTAAAATTTGACAAATTTGCAATTGAAAAATCATAGAGGAAGATCAAAACTCTGAAAGTAGATTTTAGTATCAACAATAAATACTTACAAGTCTACTTGTTTGTTATCAATTTATAACAACATGTTTATTCAAAAAGATAAGACACTGAGGGGGGCCAAGAAACAATCCCTTTTATAAGTCATCACCATGACCAAAAAGACTAAAAATAACATAACATTGCATAGAAAATTATAATATTGAAAACCAGGATGACATATTGATTGAATCGTAATGCAGCCCGTTTAAATAATGATGCTATACAATCATATAATATATTTAAAGACATATTAACATACGAGTCAACTAATAAATTTCCAAAATAATGGCATGGTTATATTTCATGTTTTCTCTCTTTAAATATATAAAATAGCAATTAAATAAAACATAATAAATTATTAAGAAATACTTGAAAGTTTTCATCACGCCATTATTTTTGAAAAAGTATTTAACCTTATAAACAAATCAGGCTAGTTTGGCATAAGCAGGTATTACTTACACTACTAAAGTTATACACAATACAAGACGGATTTCTAATTTCATTAATTTTTACTCTTTTTACAATTTCTGATTGAATCGTAAATTTACGAATAGAAATACTTTTAAAACATACTGAGCATATCATTGAGTCCTTTTCACCCTCTAGTAAATAGTATATACTTAATTAACATTTGAGGGGTGGCAATCAGGCAAAATATATATAGAAGTACCAATTTGCTAAAATAAATAAATTCTTCTATGTTGTTCAGATTTAGTTCAACTTTTTTTTTAACCAAGACTCTTGAAAAACATAGTTAATTTTTTTATTTCAAACATTGCAAGATTGATGTGGTAGGTAATGAATACATTTAACCGCAATTAATGCTAAAGACATTGTTTAACAGGAACAAATCTTAAGTATAATATTTATACAGTTAAACGATTTAATCTCAAATGTCAAACAAGATAACATTGGAATAAAGATATCTCAATTTATGTATCACATTAAACACCAATCAACTAATGGTAATTTACTCGATGTCATGGCCATAAATACTCAATATGATACATGCATTAATCAGGGTTGTTTTGGATTCATTTTATGACTTTCAGTAGGAATGATAAAAAAAAATGTCAAATACAGAGATGGTAAGCATACAAAGAAGCCTCCAATTACCTTTTAAAAATTGGGCAACATTGAACAATCCATTTTGACAAATTGACATTTTTAATGCAAAGATGTGAACAGCAGTAAAAGACATACTATAATGGTTTGCTTTTATAAATTGTGACTTGGATGGAGAGTTGTCTTATTGGCACTCATACCACATCTTCTTAGCATTTTAATAATAAATTTCCTAACATGTTAACAAGAATTTCATATAATAATATAAAATACAAAGTGAATTTCATAAGTGTTATGAAATAACAAATACTATTAACATAATAAAGGACTCAAGTATCAGGGGAGTATGTCTAAGATGAAATTATTGACAAGAACTGCACATAACCAAACAAACTATACAATAATTTGTAGAGCCTTCAGAACTAAACAGAGAAAATAAAGAACCTATTTATACATGAAGAAGATTAAGTTTCTCTACCAGTTTTATCCTTATGGTAGTTATAAAGCTCATAAAAAATTTGGGAAAAAAAAATTTATACTCAAGTTACATTATTTACAAGTGTTTTAAATCAAACAGCACAAAACAACTGATATCAATAACAAGAAAGTGCAGATCAAAATCCTGGAAATACAAATGCATGTACTAACATGTACTGACAATTTTTTTTCAAGTAGACACTTTTTGCGATTTTTAAAGATTATTTTCATTAAACTCTTACTGTATTCTTTAATTTATTAGTAATATTACCAGATTACTGAAAACTATAGCAAGTTTAATTTTTTAAATGATTTTCCATTCCTAATAAGTAAATACGGTTTGTGTTTTTGTTTTTTCTTACATCCTCTTGAGTTTGGCATTGCAAACTTCACTTTTACAATAATGCACTTGGAAATCAGTTTTTGTTATATTTTTATGCTACTATATTTGTAAAATAAAACAACAAAAAAATTAATATGATACCTATACGAAATTTTGAAGTCTATTAAGTGTATTTTAATGGATAAATTATACAACCCTCAAACAAAATACCAGCCACGAACATATTGTCTATGTTATGAATTCAACTTATCAACGGACATTCACACTTACACACAAACCAAGAATCACTGAACTCTCTCTCACAATTATTTCAATTCACAAATAAAACATTTTTTTCCTGGACAACTATCAAACATTATACTAATCTTAAATTACAAACTGGTGAGAAAATATGATTGTTTCCACTACATGACTGGTGCTAGATATTTATAATAATATGCAGCAAGGATTATAGTGTTTACAACCATCACTTAATACAGTTTTGGCTCTCTAATCTCACACAAATACCTATATCACAAATAAGATGTTATAAGGAACTTCACAATGTGTTAACATTGAAGCATTATAATCTAAAATCAAGTCAAATGCACATAAGGTTTTAGCCCTGAATTCGTTTTTTTTTTTCAATTTAGAGGAAGAAAGAGACTCAAATAATATTCAGAATTTCATCATTTGTAAAAAAAGTTATACTTATTTAATTAAAATTAACCAAACAATACCTATAATCTATTATAATGGTAAGCTCTTATTCATTTTTTCATTGTGATATTTTTTTCTACATACAAACTGCTATGTTTAATGCAAAATGAATTTTATATAAAAGCTTCCACTTTCTGATCAATGCACACTGAATAAGTTTACTTTCTCGCTCCATTTGTAAAGAAACACATGAATGACCTTCCTCTCTTCCCTGCTCTCATTGCACATATCATAAAGATGAAATTAAGTCCACTATTAACACAATTCTAAGCTAAATGATTAAAACTCCATATCCAAATAACATTTGCGATTGTATATGGATTTTTCAAAATATAAACAAGTAATTCAGTATTACATACAATCAAAATTATATCATGGGGGAGTTTAATATGAGATGGCTAAAACAGTCTTTGTTTAAATACAACTACTACCATGTAAATGTACAAATAAAAAATAATGTTCTGGGGAAAATTGAAAAATTCAAAGAAAAAAAGAAGCATGCAGAAAATAACAGTGGCAGAATCTACTGGATTTTTTGGATGAAATACAAGTTCTCTATTATTCACAAGTTTTTCTCAATATAAAATTACACTTTACAGCAATCAATCCTCTTTGAATAAATGTATATATTTTTATTCTACACTTGGTAATCTAAAATGTCAAATCAAGTTAAAGTTAAGTGCCACCAAATGAAATGCCAAATTAAGTATATTTTTCTGTCGTGAAAACAAAATATTAAAAATATCAATAATACTGTTTTGCGCTTACTCTTTCTCCATAACTTTTCTTTCTCCTTTGTTAAAAAGAATACCATTCTCTCTCCTTTTATAACCTGTTCATACACATTTTCCCCCTAAATCTATTGCACACTTTATCATGACAATCACAGTAAAAATTTCAGTGGCATGTATATTTCAGATTGCCCATGAAATAAATAATCTACAAAAATCAAGACTATGGTTTTCAGAAATAAATCTTAAAATCAAATTTTAGAATTTTTTTACAAAGAACAAGCTTGGTAATTCAACTAATGTTCTATGACGGACAATTCAATATTCATTACCATTCCTGCTAACTTTCTTATACTGTCAATACTGTTTTATGGTACGATTTAGCCTTTTAAATGGGCATGAATATCGTAATCTTAAAATAGCATGGATTTTTTAAGGACTAGACTCTTAAATATTGCATGTTCACTTATGCAACTTTCTTCAAGGAATAATATAAACTTAACAAAATAAAAAAAATTAAGTCATAGATTGCAGAATACTGTGGGCAGCTGAGTGAAATCATGGATGACATAAAATCAATATTGAAAACAGATTCCTATTAACTTTGAAAATGTGTTCCATGATAACATAAATTGTACAAGTTTAGGTGATTTTATATGAAATAAGTCCCAATCAGCCTAAATTTTAACAACATTTTTTGATTTTTTAAACAAGCAGTATTACAATACATATGTGATTGAATCAAATACATCACCACATAGGAAACTTTCACAAAAGTAACTGTAAAACTTGAATGTGTGTTAATTTCATATTATAGGCATATCAATAAGTTATTTCCATGTATTTCTGACAAGTTCTCTGTGCATCATACATTGAACTATTCTGTTAAAACTAATGTTTCAGGATCACAAGTATTCCCTTACAATTTTATTGCCCTCAAAACATGAATATCTAAAACATGCATTCAGTTTCTGATCCCTAAACACATTTTACAAGATGTTACTTTAGAGACTACACATATGGAGTATTTCGACTTTTATGTTATACATTTCAATATATCAATTGGTACATAAACATATCACTTTAAGGAACATCATGGATTCTCTGTTATGATTAAACAATCATAGTGGAATCATAGTGGAGGAATAACCTTTTTCAAAGTACTAATATAAACAAATCAGTTTTGGTACTACTTACCGTCATAAACAAACAATTTTTTAACAAGAGATGTCAATAGTATTTACTGTCACCTAGTCCTGAGAAGCTATCACATTTTTGAGGTTTTTAAAGAATTCACATAATCATGTAATATGCCTATTAATTAAAGTAAAAGCATGCATATATTTCAACAACATGGGAATTATCTTATAGTTATGTTATTTTATAATACACAAACTAAAGGTCTTGTTAATATAATTATACCAATACAATTATAGGTATGCATTTCCAATTTAGAATCTGTATTATTTTTTATTCTAGCATAACATTTTCTTTGAATATGAAATATGTCAAGAAGTCTAACATTTTCATAAGACACATATCGCAAACTTATAAGTTATTGTTGAAATTTTATAAAACACTGTATTGACTAAATTCTACATGTACTGTTCTTCAAAACAATATAAATAAATTTAGTAAGAGAGTTTGTAATTTTTCAGGAACTCACATAAAATGCATGCATGCATTTAGTTCTGAATTTACAATAATAAGAAACCATACAGAACTCTTTTTTTCTCATTTTTCAGAAAATTCTGTTCTATGACTGGTTTGAACAGCAGTATACTACTGTTGCCTTTATTTGTACTGAATTATGCAATTTAGAAATGAATTAAACACCTATACAGATATTAAGAATAGGTAAGCCAAAATTATAATCTGGGTTTACATCTTAATATATCAGTTCATTCTGAATGTAATTTTGATGTAATACCCAAGTTTACAAATATTTCTGTGACAGAATGGTACTTAACAGTGCATCCAACGATAATAAAGAATGTTGACAAATTAGCAGCCTGTCCTTTCCCCATGCATAATCATAAATATTTAATGGTAAACATGAAAGCTCTTGTTGAAGTAGGTTTTAAGCCATATAAATGCAAGTGACATTCATGTGGCACATTCTAAATGAAGCAATCTTATGGTGTGATTCTTGCTTAAAATGTACCACATCACTTGCTTCATAATTGCATAAGTTCAATTCTTATATTCCATAGAAGGATTAATTGAACACCTGTCATTCAATTTTAGTTATACATAATACAGACATATTTAGGACTGTTCCAAAACTGACTGCAGTAGGGGGATTGAAGGCTCTAAAATTAAGAAATATGTTCTTCAAATTTTGTAAGAACTATAAGTATGTTGGGGTCTTCCTTCCATGCCCCATGTGTTTTTATTCCGGAACAGTCCTAAACTTACTGCAATAAAATATGGTCAAATGTAAGCCACGCTATCTTTTGTGTTTTTCAATGCAAAGACACAACTATAAATGATAACAAGTAAAGTTTCTCTACTGATACAATTTCAAGAGCTATTCCAGAATAAGGGTTATCTAATGTTATTTTCAGCCAGGAAGAGGTGGAAGGGTTAGTAAGAGATAACCACTATTAGTGGTGTATTTAACATTTAAAATAGGACTAAAACAATAAGGATGTTTCTGGAATAGTCTTTTTCAACATACTTAAAATAATTATTGAATAAAGTTATTCAATGACATATAGTAACAAGTTTCTCACATTAAATTTTGATTGTTCTACTGTTCCATAAACAAATCCTTAAGTGATAAGGCATAGTTATGTGTTTACAACTGCTTTATTTTTAATGCAACATCATTAGAGAGAAAAATTCAACATGATGCTAGGCTTATCATTGTAGGATTTTATGGAACAGCCATTTTACATAATTCTTATAGGACATCACAGCTCATATGATTTTTGTCACTTCTCCACTCAATTTAGTACTTAGTTTTGTGAAAATATTAAATACAAAGTTGGTTATTTTTCCATTGTATTTGAAAGTGATAGTCTTGCACTGGAAGAAAAGAAATGGTTTATCCACTCTGTACAGTGGTAGTCAACCTCCCATCAGATTGGTCCACTCTTGTAAATTTCAACTATGGCATGGGTGAAAGTAACATATTCCACTATGAGCTGTGATGCAGTAACAACATAAATCAGCAACATCATTTCCTTCATCATGTTCATTCTTTCAATCATTTCTTTCTAAACCAATAAATTAAAAATTTTAGATAATTTGAATTATCACTTTTTTTTTTATTATCAACGAAATTTAGCATTGAAGGAAATTACATTTCTACAGTAAAATCAATTCCAAATAATTCATTAACTCTGGAAGAAATTGTATTACAGCTGAACTACTTGATTTATAGTGTATTTATGCTGATATTTTTTTGTGTCTGTCAGGTGAACTATGAAACCTTTAATAGCTATTGTTTATAGTTAAAAACATACTGATAATCTTTGTGTTACAAATTATTATATAAATATATGTGAACCCGTTATTAGAGTAGGAACTTTGGTAAACTTCTGCAACCCAGATGCATTGATATATGAGGTTTGAACATCTAAATTATCAAACTACTGCAATCCTTCTATAATCAATTGTTATTCTTTAAATGAAATTGGCAAATCCAAAGGGAGGGTCCTAGGGTCAGGACCCCCTTTTTTGACAATGAATGCTTTTAAAATGGGGACATATGGAACCCCTCCCCTTTTTTTTCCCTTTAAAAATGACTGGATTCACGCCTAAATAAGTAATGAAGAAAGCTTTCTTTAATATATTGATGCCATGGTTCATCTAACAGACAACACACTATATTAAAGAAATTTACATTAACAATAAGCAATAGCTTTACTTACCTCTAAATATACCATCACATATGCATTACAATGATTTGAAATGGGTCCAAATATAATCAACAGCACCTTTGACCCACTTACCCAAACTCAATAATAATATTTCATTTTCAAATAGCATCAATCCTTTCTTCAATTGTGACCCCAATTTTTTTAATCCTTGTACAGAACCTGACTTATTTATCCCAGATCATCCCATATCCATAAAGGTTAAATAAAATAAGTCCCCAACATGCTAAAAAAACTCAATTTTGGAGTTTCAATTTTGTGACTATCAACATAAAAATTGCACTTTCATTGTGTAAAATCAAAATTGAACTTTTCAGAGGAAATTACAAACTAAAACCCTAACTTTACAAAAACATTGGCAGAGTCTATGATAAGTACAGAAAATCCAAAAATAATTGGGATAAAAAGTATGGGAGGTGCCTTATGGCAATATATGTTTCAGTTTCATTTATTTTAAATGAAAGTTTAGAAGAACACATGTATGACAAAGTCTTTGTCATGCCAAACATATCCCAAAATCATTCATAGGAAGAAATAAATTAAGAGGTTCTAAAGCATCCTGTAACTAAGATTATGTGAAAGTTTTACAGAATTTCTCAAGCTCTGCAGGAGCAGTAGGGATTAAAATGGGACAGCCCCATAACTATATAACCCAAACTACAAAAAAAAGCAATATACTGAGAGAAAATGGTTTCTATAATCACATATTGAACCTGAACACAATTTTATGATTTCTACTATTTTTTTACACAATTTATCTATGATATAAAGAGATAAATAGACTCTCAAATTCAATATGTTACATATTAATTGAGAATGAAAACCATTCCAAAAAAAAATTGTGATCCTGTCCTGAATGTGGATTTTATTTTTGTTTCCTAAAATTGAGTTACTTTATTAAACGTTTTGTTTTGCCAAATGCATTTTTGGTATTCAGTTTTTTCCTGGAATGGCCTTTTAATTTAATGTAAGAAACTCATTATTATCCTTATCTTAATGTATCTACAGCCCTTTCATAACATTTTAAAAAAGCAATATCATTTTCTTAATATTTTGTTTAAGACATCTTTTACTGAATGTTGATTTTACAAATTGAATGCATAAATGAAAATATATGAAATGAACTTTCTTTTTATTCACCCTTTTAATAATATATTTTCCGAAAAAGCTGTCGATACTTCTTAAACAAACCTGAAAAAAATATGTATATTAAAGACAATTTAACAAGTACAACAAATAAACAGTTTCAAAAACTTAAACAAATGTAAATATTTCTAAAAAAAAAATAATATGTAAATATTAAAAAAAATATATATGTTATAAAAATACTTTATGTAAAAGACTTGTAAAATTTGTCCAAAAAAAATATTGCACCAATTACAAAAGAGGCTGGAAGACTCTGGCAAAAATTATACATGTTCATGAAAAGGGCAACTGCTTTATGGAATATGGAAAAGACAACATACTTTTATGGATTTTTTTTTTTAATAGAAAAAAACAAATTCTCTATAATTTTTTTCACTTAAATATTTAGTTAATATGTCTTTTATTTTCAGGAATCTTAACTAATTCTATCTTTAATCATTGAATTGTTTTATCATCTTTGTCCCTGATATTACAAATAGTAAATGGTTCTAATGATTCAAAATATTCTGTGACTAAAAGTAATATGAAAATTCCATTTCAAGTTTTAATTTGCAGTTGCCCAATCAAAATTCCTTCAAAATACTTTTAGAAAGACAATCCGTTACAATACTGAATTTTCAAAATATATTAACAAATTTGTTTCCTAAATAACAAAAAAAATCTTCAATTCCAGAGAATTTTTCCTATAACTGTCTGCAAACACAATCTTTTTGAATATTTTGTGCAGAGAGAAAAATTCTTCGATGATATTTTCAAATTCAGGAAATCTGTAAAAGAAATATATGCATATTTAAGCAACGTCAAGCTTTGAAATTCTTGCTTATGAGTTTCATATAAATTATGCACATATATTATAAATTAAACAACAGAGCATTATAAATATCTAAGTTACTTACCTGTAATCAAATTACTGGATTAGACTGTGCTTCATTTCTTGCTCGTTTGCTAGATTTTAAATGATTTATAAATGACGAGTTTGTGTGTATGCGCGTGGTTATGCGATTGGAATTATCCCCATAAAACTAATGAATTACAAAAATACTGAAATTATCTAAGAGCTATTCCGTTAAAATGAATGTGGTAGAAAAAGAAAGGTTTTGTTTTCAGACATAGGTCATAG
The DNA here is from genome assembly GCA_037788925.1 of Mytilus galloprovincialis. Taxonomy (NCBI): domain Eukaryota; kingdom Metazoa; phylum Mollusca; class Bivalvia; order Mytilida; family Mytilidae; genus Mytilus; species Mytilus galloprovincialis. The sequence goes on along the minus strand of CM075341.1, from coordinate 66,765,887 downwards.
AATATTTAAGGCATAAATTTATTTGATGTATGCCAAATCACACAAATTTGTGGTAGTTGGTTTAATTACAGAAATCCTTTCGTAACCTCCCATATCAATTAAATGGAATAGCCCTTACCCTATTCATTACAAGCTTCTTTCCCAGAAGCAATCATTACCTAAATTAGTGTCGTCTGCTGCTGTATTCTCTTTCCCTTTCCCTGTCACGATCTCGGTCTCTGTCAGATCTGTGTGAGGACCGTGACGATGATTCCTCTGCATAGTGACGATCCCCCCTTTCTCTACTCCTCTCCCTGTATTCTGCTCGATCCCGACTTCTTGATCTGTGACTTCTACTTCTCCTTTCCTTTTCTCTCTCGCGTTCCCTAGATCTTGATCTTCTTGCACTGCTCCTGTTAAATTAAACCATTATAAATCACATAAGCAGAGATGGGTCCGATTACTTTCAATGTAATTGATTAAATTACAATTACTTTGTCATTTGTACGATTAAATTAAATTAATGATTACATCATTTCTGAAAGTGTCTGATTAAATTAATGATTACATTGGCAAAGTAATCATGATTACATCTGATTACAATGAATTTTAAAATATAACCGATTTAAATGATGTGAATGAATTAACGCTTAAAACAACTATAGTACTTTTTAGAAAGGATTTTGTTTTATATATTATAAAATGATAACTTCAAACTTCATCTATTTAATAAACCACAAAAGTTCACAACATACATACATGAACATTGAATCACTGGTCATGACCCATTACACTTTGCCATCATTGATATCTGAATTATTTAGCTTCAATTGAATATAGTTTTATAAAGAGTTTGCTGTTTGTCTACTGACTTCTTACAGACTTTATATGTATTTAAAGGTGCAGTTTATGGAAGTTAAAATATGGATGAAATAAAGTTACCAGTTGAAAACTATGTCAAATTTTAATAGAATTGTTTTATCAAATTGTAAACCAAATACAAGTACTTTAAATCAAAGCATTCATGTCCAGTCCAAGTACAAAATATAAAAAAAAAATGATTATTTTAAACAAGATATTTGTCCAACTTTTAATTTAGTTTGTGCTAATTAGATAAGTTTTCACATGTCTGGTTAATCTTTTATCATATATATTGTCCTACAGCTATATTCAATTAAAAATTGCAATAAAAACAAACCTTAATTGGTTTCCTACCAGTCAATTCAAAGTTGACAAAAATCACAATATTAACAAAAGATTATAATTTAGGGTTAAAGAAAAGTATAACATAATTATTACTTAAATATAACAGTTTTTATCAAATATATATATGAACATCTTTAAATTGTGAATAAATGTACAATAACTTTTACTGAGGCCAGAGACATAAAATTGTAAGGCTAATGATGACTTTTCAACACATCATTTTGACCAAACATGTGACCCAATCCCATTAAATACACATCCCTTAAATATTTTAATGTATGTTGATGATGTAGTTCTTTTATCATCATCAGAGCAAGGACTTCAAAATTGTGTTAACAAATTAAATAAATTTACAGTTGATTATAAAATGACAGTTAACACAAAAAAGACCAAGGTTCTTGTATTTAACAAATCAGGAAGACTTAAAAATATTAAAATATCATTAGGAAACCAGACTTTAGAATGTGTACAGAACTACACATACTTAGGTATAAATTTTTCATCATCTGGGAGTTTCCAAATAGCAAAGAAAGAACTTTATAACAAAGGAATGAAAGCATATTTCAAATTAAGGAAGACCTTTTCAGTGGAAAGCCCAAAACCTAGTACTTTATTACACATCTATAACCATACAATCCGACCAATCTTGTTGTATGGATCTGAAATTTGGAGTTATGTGACATAAGTACATCAAAATTTTTCATTAATTACAATTAATTGGAAATCTATGCCAATTAACCTGAGAATTTGTGCCTCTTGAACTTTTAACGTCACAAAACAATATCTTTTCCATTGTGGCTTCAGAGATGAAGACATCAAAAATTTACAAGAACCTTTGTGATGTCCAGTAATGGCGGACAAATTAATAAGGAAAAGGATAATGATAACGTACATCTGATTCAGACACTGTAATATCAATCGAGACCTCTTTTTTTTATGTTAAATACAACTGAAAATTTTCAATTTCTTACTTTGATCCATATGACTTCTCTTCTATACCATGAAGTGTGTCTTGCAGAGAACTGATGAGAATTTTACATCGATCGTCACTGGCAATCTTTGACTGTTTAATCAGAGAGATGGCTGTCACTAATGTCTCTATTGCACTTGCAAATTCTCCTGTGTAAAGAGCAATAGATAAGTTCTTAGAATAATTCATTGATCTTATTGAAAAAGGATAATAAACCTACATACATTTTAATGAAAAAGCTTTCATTTTCAAGTCTGCAACAGAGAAATATTTTGAGATACTTGTAGTTCAACTCAAATTAATACCAGAAGTTTGACAGACCAAGGGACAAAACTCTTGTCTAGTTTAAATCCTTACTTTACACACAACGTTAATGTATGATTATGGTTGATTGTTTTTATAACTTTTGAATAATTTTTCATAAAATATATCACTTATTATTCATCATGGTGATCAAAGATAATCTCAGGTAAACACTTGCTGTAAAAGAATATCACCAATCAATACAGTGTGGTCAGTGGGAATTAAATTATACTTGTATTGTCTGATTAACACTTCAATCCATTTAAATCACCTAGATCATGTTTATTTACAGTTAAGAAAATGAATGCTTTTGTTATTATTAAGACGGTAAATTTGATTGGAGTCAACCGAAAATATTGACGCATCAGGAGTCAAAATACACATATTTATATAGGACACAGTTTGAGACCATGGGAAACTTAAGACTCATCTGAAATTTTGCGTCAACCTTGTTCAAACAACTAGACGGTACATGTGCACAAATTGTTGCAAATAATTTGAAATTGTGGGAAAAAAGTGAAATCTGGCAATTTTTCTGGAGACTAATTCTTTTTAGGTCAATCAATGCTTCATCTGACTTTTATCCCTCCATCGTGTTCAATAAAATAAATATAAAGAAGAAATTTACCTGCACTTGCGTCTTGTACAGCCCTGGATATAGCACTACTCGATACAGTCTTATTTCTCTGGAAAATCTCTTCAAATTCTTGTTCACTGAGGGCTGGGGATTCTGGTCTAAAAATTATAAGTTTACAAATTAGTCTTTCTTTGTTTGAAATACTAATAAAATTGAGAATGGAAATGGGGAATGTGTCAAAGAGACAACAACTCGACCATAGAAAAAACAACAGCAGAAGGTCACCAACAGGTCTTCAATGTAGCGAGAAATTCCCGCACCCGGAGGCGTCCCTCAGCTGGTCCCTAAATATATACTAGTTCAGTGATAATGAACGCCATACTAATTTCTGTTTAAATTTCAGTGACTTGCATAGCAATGATACATTCAAAATTTCTGTTTTTCCAAACATATTATGCTCTTTCGGAAATCTTCAATTTATTCTTAAAGATAAAACTATTTCGTTTAATTCAGCACTACAATGTTTTTAGTTACTAATTATAACATTACAAAAAGTTTATAGTATGCTTTTTGGTTTGGTGTTTAAGTTTTAGCCTCTTTCACTTTTATCCCATTATCTGCTATAAATTGAATGTGAATCTCATAAATATCACGCATCGTGGTGTTGAATGCATGACTGTGAACCAGAGCTCAGAGAAACTTGATTGAATAACTAGTATGTACTGTATTCCTATTACCTTTCAGGAGGGGGTCTAGAGTAGTGATCTGGAGGTCTGTAAGGGTCTGTAGGGTATGACACTGGTGGTGGCCTTCCATATGGGTCTCCTCCAGGATGTAAAGGCTGTAAAGAAATTTATAAACATGAACCTCATAGCTTAAGTATCAGATGAACAATGCAAAATATATTTAACAACACAACATTTGATTGGTTTATCGAGAGAAAAGCAATGGATATCTGATCAAATTACTATAAAATTAACTACAAATATGGATAATAAAACTCAACTTTGTGTGCAAATCTAGTGTTCTTTTCATGTCTTCATTGTCTAATTTTTTGGTACAGTGAAACCTGATTAAACCGAACCCTGAATAAACCAGAAACCTGTCTAATCCAAACTATTTCTGAAGACCAATCATATCACATTTTATGCATTGTGAACCTGATGAAACCGAATACCTGCCAAAACCGAACAAAATCTCAAGTCCGGAAAGGGTTCGGTTAAGTCAGGTTTCACTGTACTTTGAAAATTTTTAATTAACAGGTGAACTCTAACTGATTTAGGACAAAGATCTGATTATTGTAGTATTTTTTCATATGAAACAGTATACATGTCCATTAGAGCTAAAAGTTTCAGACACCATTTGCCAACTCCACCTGTATATATTCATGGGAATAATTCAAGCAGTGTTAGCTTTTCTTATCATTAAATAGACAAATAACTTATAATAAATGAAAAATAATACAGCTTAAATTTTAGATATAAGCGATTTATACTTTTAAGCCATGTTCACATTTTTGATGCAAATGCCAAAACATATATCCATCGCTTGTAAATTGATAGCATTGACCTACATAACATACACAAGTATACTTACTGCCACAGCAGGGGGTGGCCCTCCATGGGGTGGAGGAAAGAAAGCTGGATTAACATGTGGTGCAGGAGCTGTCGGGTGGCCAGGTGGTGGCAAAGATATTGGAGGATTCGCTGGTGGCATACCTATAATCAAAATCGTTAATACATAAATCATAAAATCATAAACATTACAACATCATGGATCACACTACTTCAAGTTCAAAAGCATAGGGAGTTACTTCTCCTTTTGGAACTAGTAGGGAAAAGAAGTGAGACTTAAAGGGCAGAGTTTGTTCTCTTATAGCATCTTTGTTAGGATGTGAATAATTAACAATTGATATTTGACAATAAAAGTTATCCATTAGGTACTTACATGAACATACAGTGGCTTAATTGTTCGTTCATAAATTGGCAATTTCAATGAAAAGTTACAATGTCTATCATTTAAAGATCTAAAGATCTATTGTTAACTATGAACTTACCTGGATGTGGCATTCTTGCTCCAGGTGGTGGCACTGGTTGAGGACCTGGGGGTGGTGGCCCATTGGGAGGATACCCTACTAAAACATAAACAAATAGAATATTAAAGTCATTTCTCTTACACATGGAATTTTGCTTATTTAAAACATGAACTGTATATAAACATAACAGACATACATAGAAAAGGCTTATTTTCAATTTTGAGAAACATCTTCTGTTCAAAATTACCCTTAAAAAGCAATTTTTACTCAATTGTAAGGCATAATCATGATAATGTATGTTTTGTATTATAAATGGTCTCTGTCTTTCATCATTTGAGAAGCATAGATAAAGTTTCTATTTCATATTTCTTGCAAATCCAAGAAAATATGTATACAAGATGCATGAATTCAAGGCAATAGCTTTGGTCTAACACATCTCCAATACTTTAACTGAACAATTCCTTTTACCCAACATGCAACAACAGGCCAGAACTAAAAATATTATTGCTCCTCATTTAAATGTCCTTCCATATGGCTTTATTTGTGTATGACAGGTCAAAAGGAATACAAAAAATTAAGATGACAAGTCTGCAGAATTTTTAAGTCAAAATTGTTTTTGAGAAAATATATTTTTGATAATTTTTCTATAATGTTTAAATCCCAACTGCTAAAAATAAGTAATAATGCTTAATCAATTAAGGTTAAACTGAAAGAATGCATGTCCATGGCTGCAGGATTTTTACATTATTAAGTAATTTTCAGTTTGTTTTCAGTAACTGCAAACATTCCTCGATATGGTATTCTATTGTTTATTATTTGGTTTTCGTAGTACTTGTATTTTTGTTATTTTTCAATCCATTATTTAAGATTGAAGTTCTTCTATCACTGATTTTATTGTATACTTAGCCAATTATAAAAAATTCAGAGGGTTTAAATCTAATAAAAAAAAGTCTGGTTTGGGCAATAAGCATTTTAATTCTGGCCTCACCAAACAGGACCTTACAACCATGAGGTATTTCAGACAGTGATTACCAGGAAATAATGACACACTTACCTCCTTGTTGAGGAGGTTGTTCAAAGAAACCTTTCAAATGATAAGTATTGAGAATAAAATGAAGACTATTCATTTCTAAACTCTACTTTTTTTCATTTTTAGTTAGTTTTTTTTCAGTTTAAGGTTTGCATGAAGGATGTTCTAGAATTTAAAGTGTGGAAGGATCTTAGTTTAGACCCAAACCATTGAATAAATACAATAGCTCTTTTTTCTCTGTGTAGTTTATTCACTGGGACCTTCAAATTTTGTCAAAGAGAAAACCATTTTTATCAAATCCTATGGTTGATTTCTGACAAAAGTTTAAACATTCAACTATTGATATTAGTTTTTTTGGTGTGTTAGACAAATTAAAACTGAAAAATGACAATGTTTGAATTAAGGCTTTCTTAAATGCATTCTGTAGCTAAACAAAAACACAAAATATGGAAACTGATTAAAAGGCTAAAAACACCTAGAAACTAACATGTGTAATCATTTAAACCAAAAATCAAGTATACACGAAATTACGATGTTTCCTCAATCCACCAAAGCAAATCAATCCAGTTACAGAAATCAATTAGTTAATCTAACCTGGTGGTCTTTCCCACTCTGGACGAGGAGGTGGTCCACGTGGATCTTGTGGTGGTGGACCTCTGAATGGAGGTGGCGGGCCTCCTCTCATCATCTGATAATAAATGAGGGCAATACAATCAATAATTTTTCTTTGAAATAATTAACAATGTTTTTACAACTAAAATTTAAATATGTAGTGTAAATAGTGATAATAATTTGCTTCAATTATAAACACTTTAAGTTTGTTTTTAGGCTAAACAAATTTCACAATAAAGAGACATATGGTTATTGATTAAGTAGCAAATTAAATGTTTAGGTTTCTTTTTTAATCTACAGTACATGATAGTACTTGATAACTTTTATTTGACTGGGTTTTGCTCAGTGATCTGGAAGGTTTTTTTCACTATGGGCCCAGGGCCCCTCAAAATTAAATTCAATGGGCCATTTAAAAAAATAATGGGCCATGTTGTCAAATGAGTGGGCCATTTGAATTGACTTCTGTAAAAAAAAAAAAAAGTATCAGTATATTTTGGCAAAGAGGTGTTAGTACTTACCTTTAGTTTATGATTTTAAATAATATCATGGATATTGTTCCTGTGATTTTGTAATTTCAATTTCAATGAATATACAATAACTTCTTCCAACCCGAACAATATTTAAGTTAACCTTTATTTACAATGTTTAAACTGGTACTGTTGCCTTGTTCATGTTCATGGTTTTTTTTACATTCAATTTGGGTCTTTGTCGATACCATACTTATTCCAGACGTTCCGTATCAGAGGACATTTCAGGCATTTCCTCTGCACTTCTTGTATTATTATAACTTCATCGCGGTGACAAGATTAACAGTAGAGAGTACCATAGAACAAAACAACAAATGGCTGAGGTCATGTTTACAAAATGTCAAAACGAGCCAAAGGCAAAGACCAACAAATGACAAGGACAGTTTAGCGTCTTTTATGGAGACAAAAACTATATTCATAAAAAGGCTTTGGGTTTTTTAAATCGCAATAATAGCAAGCTTAACTAAATGAGATGATTATTAGAGTTAAATCTCGTCTGTACTAGTCAAATTTCACAAATTTAAAGATCATGAATGATGGTTAATTACGTTTTTGGGTTATCAGTTAGACCGCATGGTTCTATTTTTACCATAGGAAAACACCCGAGACGTTAAACCGCAAGGTTCTATTATCAAAGGAAAACACCCGAGACGTCCCAAAAATATATAGGGGCTCCTATTTTTGGAGAAACATTACACAGTTGTGTACACACACATGGCGACACGGAACACGATCGGAAATCCATTTAACGATATCTAAACGTTTCGAAACGAAGTGAAAAATATCGTGCGCCATGTGGGCGCTTACATTTGTCACTGTATGCGCCATTTCTTGTCAATATGCGCTATAGGCGCAGGGCGCACGTCCTTCCCGATCACTGTTTGCTTATAAGAAAATTGAACCAATCTGTAGATTTCTGCTTGTAATATTACTCAAGACTGCTTATAATCATCCTTAGTATTTATCTTTCATTTAGGTCAATGTCCTTATGGGAATGACCATTGTACCATTCCCTGAGCAACATTTACAGCGGTTTAATCCATACCAACTCCAGTTAACTCAATGGTGTACTACTTGCTTAATTATTAAATAAAATTTCAACATGAGTATTAACTTACATGCCCTCCTGGTGGTGGACCTCCAAATCTCATGTGTGGTCCTGGAGGTGGTCCAGACATTGGAGGGGGACCAGATGTTGGAGGGAATCCTCTAGGTGGTGGTCCTCCTGAAAAAGGAAAGTTAAGTTTAAAATATAGCATCAAAAGTATGTCCTGTGCAAAATAAACAAGTTTCTGATTCTTCACTTTTGTCATAATAAAGACATCAATGTTTCGTAAAAGCCTGACATCTGAAAAGATAATTTGAATGTTAAAAATATTGAAAATAACTAAAAAATATCAAGAAAATGATGCAAAATAGAAAATAAAATGTTTCTTATGATCTCCAAATAAGTTCACTAGAAATAAAAATATTGATGAAAATCTTCTGTCAGAATTATTTCATGCACAAACCAGTTTATTCATTTTTTCTTTCTTACCTGGGAATCCTGGAGGGGGTCCACCATGTGGAGGCGGGCCCGGTGGGGGACCGTCTCCTGGTCCTGGGGGTCTGTTCTGTCTTGGCATAAATCCTGGCTTTCCAGGTGGTGGTCTCTGCTGTTGAGGTCTTGGACCTGGGGGACCTAGAAAAGTGTTTGAACAAAATGTGCAAGCTCCTTAGAACTAGAGGATAAATGAAGTGTTCTGCTTATCTAGTATCTGTACACAATATAAATGATGGATCTTGTAAGAGCATGGTGCTTTAGCAACTGAAAGGGCATTAAAAATGCAAAAAATAATCCTTTTATCTTTATCAAAAGATGTGTCCCTTACCCATTCTGACATAGTATGTCTAAGTGTTCTAACTACAAACATTAATAAATGAAAGTTGAAAAGTTATGACAAAAGCTAACCTGGCACTTATGTTCTGTATAAAATAAAAAATATCTTTCTAAACATAATGAGTCATAATTCAAGATCCCTTTTATGGTAAATTAAGTTCTTTTTTTTTTTTTTATTATTAATGTCAGTATTTGATCAAAAACAAACTAGATGAAAACGCAACTGATAACATTCAGTTAAGTGGTATTTATTTTTAATAGCAGAGTTTAAATTTAGCAACCGCTGACAAAACCCCTTCATGATATTCTTGTCCCTTTTTATGATATTCCTTGAAGATCACAATTTTCAAGAAGAGATATTTTCATGATTTTTTTGTATCCTAATCAACTTATTTTCACGATATTTTTTTATCTAATCAAATTATTCCTGAAATAAACCCCTCATGAAAATTACCCACTTTACCAAGGTATTATCTGTCACTAATGCTTAAGATATAATATATATATAAAGAGGTCAACTCACTGTAATTACCATTTTGAGGAGGTCCACCATCTTTCTTTGACTGGGCTTCAAATTGACTAAGGGCCTGTTTGTTAGCATTTGTTACCTGTGGAACTTGGCCATGGATTTCTTTTTTTGGTAGTTTGTCAAATATCAACCTAGAAGAGTTGTCTGATCCAACTACCACTACTGCAAACCTAAAAATGACCAAAAAAAATTAGCATTTGTTATTTAAGCAGCTCTTTCCATCAATAAATATGAGGTGATTAAATTTAAAATCACTCTGAGTGAGGTTAATTACTTTGGAACAGGGTAAATGCTAGTGATTCAGAGTTACACTGTTATATAATGCCTTTAGATATAAATGCTAGTGATTCAGAGTGACAATGTTATATAATGCCTTAGATATAAATGCTAGTGATTCAGAGTGACGCTGTTATATAATGCCTTTAGATATAAATGCTAGTGATTCAGAGTGACGCTGTTAAAAAATGCCTTTAGATATAAATGCTAGTGATTCAGAGTGACGCTGTTATATAATGCCTTTAGATATAAATGCTTTTAGATATAAATGCTAGTGATTCAGAGTGACACTGTTATATAATGCCTTCAGATATAAATGCTAGTGATTCAGAGTGACACTGTTATATAATGCCTTTAGATATAAATGCTAGGGATTCAGAGTGAAGCTGTTATATAATGCCTTTAGATATAAATGCTAGTGATTCAGAGTGACGCTGTTATATAATGCCTTTAGATATAAATGCTAGTGATTCAGAGTGATGCTGTTATATAATGCCTTTAGATATAAATGCTTTTAGATATAAATGCTAGTGATTCAGAGTGACACTGTTATAAAATGCCTTTAGATATAAATGTTAGTGATTCAGAGTGAAGCTGTTATATAATGCCTTTAGATATAAATGCTAGTGATTCAGAGTGACACTGTTATATTTAATGCCTTTAGATATAAATGCTAGTGATTCAGAGTGACGCTGTTATATGCCTTTAGATATTTCAGAGTGAACCACTCTCAGTGAGCGCTGTGTTTTGATGTGTTTGAGCTTTTCTTTTGATTTGCCATTTGAATACGGACTCCCCATTTTGTATTTTTCTCAGAGTTCAGTATTTTAGAGATTTTACTTTTTACAACAACATTCACTGTGAAAATCACCACCAACAGTGAAATTAAACTAGGTCACACTTGGTGTACAATTTTCTTCGTAAGTCAACACCAAACATACACTTTATTATTTTGATTTGAAGAAGTAGAATTACATTTACAACCTGAGTCTAGATAGCCCCAAGGATAATATCCTCTAATCAATAAATGTTGTACATAATTTAATCTAATATCAAATTTAGATCAAATTTAGATCTGAAAGTTTTTTGAAGTGCAAAATGGTGGGAAAATGATCAACATAAAATTTCTGTATTAAACCAGATTTTATTTTTATTTCTACAAGAAAGGAATTCGTTCTTGGCAATCTTGCAGCTGATGTTCTTCCACAACATCAACAAGAATAGCATTTGAAAATTTCTAATTTTTTCATTCTTTAAAACCTGAGTAAACAAATTAAATTGTGCTAAGTCTTCTAACATTTCCCCCCCCAAATGATGGTATTTCTTTAGTTGCATGGTGCTATGTAAATAAGACAGAGTTTAACATTAATGAGAGGGGGTAGGAGGGGGTCCTGACCCCGAAATCCCGACTTAAAAACACGAAATCTGAGGTCCCGAAATTTGAAAAAAGAATTCCCGGATCCCGAAATCCTGAGCTTAAAAACACCTGATCCTGGAGTCCCGATAAAGGTCCTATCCCCCCTCATTAATTCAAACATGTCAAGATCTGTAGGCTTGGAAACTGTAAACATACCCTTTAGACTGTCCATTTGCTCTATTTTCATAAAATTTAATCTCCACTAAATCTGTGACTCCTACTGAAGCTATGGCATCTGTTAAATCTTGATCTGTCGTCCACTGAAAAATAAAATCCAATTGCATAATTATTTGACGTTGACTGAAAAACAGACTTCTTATATTCAATCTAGACCTACTACACTTTTTTGATGTTGACTGGAAAAGAGACTTCTTATATTCAATCTAGACCTACTACACTTTTTTTACGTTGACTGGAAAAGAGACTTCTTATATTCAATCTAGACCTACTACACTTTTTTTACGTTGACTGGAAAAGAGACTTCTTATATTCAATCTAGACCTACTACACTTTTTTGATGTTGACTGGAAAAGAGACTTCTTATATTCAATCCAGACCTACTACACTTAAAAGTTTTTGACAAAATTTCAACATTAACATGATTAAGATATGTATTTTCATTCTATTATCTTTTTCTATAGGTGACCCTGGGCTTTAAATTACTTTTCATACAGTGAATGAAATGTGTTCGTACTTACCCATGCCTTCTTTGGCCAACATCAAAAGGCATACTCGTAGCCAGGGGGGTTGGGAGTGTCCGAACCCCCCTTGAAATCAAATAAGCACTGTTAAAGTCAATGTTTTGTTCAAATTGTGAGTGTTAAAGTCGAGTTCATGAGTCCAACCGGGTTACCCCCCCTTGGAAATTCCTGGCTACGGGCCTGAAATTTACACAGTTATAGGACAAACGCCAGATTTTGAGTTTCTTCAACAAAACAGCCAGACCATTATCCAATTAACAGATTATTGATAAATCATTTATTCAAACACTTGTTTATTTGTCTTCACAGCAGGAAATCTTCTGATTATCACAATATTTTAGACAACTGACCAGAAATGACCACATGTGTACTATGTACTGTCAAAGTACTGTTCCACATAAATAGATTGTTATCAGAATTAGCTAGTGGCAAATATTATGACTTTTGAATTTTATCTATACAAGACCCCCCTTTTTTATGGTGCAAATTTTGGCAATGCAAACATTTGAAAACAGAGTATTTGTGTTCAGTATTTTATTTTTTATATTTAGCGTATTAATAAATCTACAATATAAATATGAATAAGAAATTACTGATTTTGTAAAATATTTTTTTGTATACTGGAATGAAACTTGAGAAGTAATCGAATTTAATGTTCTTGTACCACAGGCACACTTTGAAAATGTTTTCTCTTTTAAGCTTAGTAACAGTGTCAAAAATCCAACACAAGTTTTGACATTTTTTAATAGTTCCAGTTTTACAATTTGCTATTTGTCAAGCTTGCAAATAAAGTAGCCAAATCTAGACATAACAATCCTTCTATGGGGAAAGGACTTATATACATTTTTCTTGTTTCCAAATCCCTACATTTCTATTGTATTATTGCAACATGTGCACTTTTGAAAAATAAAATACTGTTTTTAAACATGTTTTAGACAAAAACATTATGAAAAGAGCAGAAATATGAAATAAAAAATTTGATAAGAATTCTGTTATAGTTTTTTTCTCAGGTAGACTGTTTTTTGTGTTGGTACGAAGGCAACATCAAATAATTTAAATTCAATTTTTGACCTCAAATAAATTCTTACCCATGTGAGGTTTCCTACATATAAACTTATCCTCCTACCACTATAACCTGCTGGTACAGATATTGACAAAGCTTTTGTTTCTTCTATTGTCTGAAAAATAACAAAGCATATAAATATATATATATATATATATTTAACATAAAGATACAGAAGTTAGCTGTTAACTCTATTTGTTTGTAAGTCTATTTTGAAGTACTTTCTCAGAGGAATAAGTTTGTAGGTTGGTGACTTGAAACAACTCAATAATAGGATGCACATTATATCAAACATATACATGTATCTGTATGAACTGTCTAATACTATGGCAATTCTTTTTTATGTGAATAAGTTAATACTATTTTTATGTATATCTTTTTTTTTCGTGTAATGCAGTACACACAAGGTTATAAATATGAAACTAACTCTCCCATCTTGAACAAGGCATCATAGCTATATATATAGACATTGTAAAACAGATTAATTACACCCTTTAACATTGTAACTGAGAACATCTACAGGGGGGGGTCTCGGATCCCGCTTACTGTTTTGTCAGATTCACATATCCCGCTTACACTATGTAGGTAAGCAATTCTCATGTTTTTGTAATTTCCAGTGTCCCACTAGACTCCATTTCCCGTTTTCATGGCACAAAATTTAATTTTCATGTGTCACGCTTACAAAAAATCGGCAATCCCGCGTCACGCTTAGACCCCAATGAGACCCACTACAGGGTGATTACATTGATACCAGATACTGTTGAAAGGTGGATTACTGTGAAATTTGCTACCAACAGAAACTTAAATAACTATAATAGTTGCATAGACTGTTTGTTTATGTGTTACATATTTGTTTTTCGTTCATTTTTTTACATAAATAAGGCCGTTAGTTTTCTCGTTTGAATTGTTTTACATTGTCTTATCGGGGCCTATTATAGCTGACTATGCGGTATGGGCTTTGCTCATTGTTGAAGGCTGTACGGTGACTTATAGTTGTTAATGTCCGTGTCATTCTTTTGTGGATAGAATAGTTGTCTCATTGGCAATCATACCACATCTTCTTTTTTATATAGTATGTGGAGAGATTTTTTTCAGAGAGAATAATCCCTTAAATGAGTCAAATACATAATAAATATAAAACCTCTTATATTATACCACAAGAGCTTGCCAACACAGATTGTACATGTGCCATTAAAAAAAGCTATCAATTACCTCAGTAGACTCTGCAGATGAGGATGCAGTTATAACGTCATTATACAAATCATCATCTTGTGTAAATTCCTCATTCTGAAAGATAAATTATTCAATAACATGTAATAATATATCGTATGTAGTTTTACTGTTTGCTCAGTTCATTTTTCATTTTCAGTGGATTTATTTGAAATCAGCCTGCGAACTGTTTTTATATCTGGACAAGTGTTATTGTAGTAAATGAATGAAAAAAGATGCTCCAATACCTCTTACAAAAATTTGAACAAAAAATGTTTTAATGTGCAGTGAGGTGCATCCTTGCACCTTAAGACTATTGGCTACCCTTTAGTTATCTCATAAAACAAATATTCAGATGATATTGTGTGAGCAAATTTAGAACATACTTCTCTGATTGTTGAAGGATGTACATGACCTATAGTTGTTAATTTCTGTGTCGTTTGGTCTCTAGTGGAGAGTTGTCTCATTGACAATCGTACCCAACTTCTTCTATATATATTAATCATGACATGAACCTTTTATATATGAATTTATGATTGGTTTTACTGTGAAGATTTAATGTAAAGACTTTTGTGCGTCCAGATTAGGGAACACCTGTTTTGACATTTCTTCAAATGTCTGGTCTTTAAAATAGCTGATTTTGAATGCAGGTAAGAATTTATGCTACGCAATATAGTTCAGTTTGAACCAAACAGACTGCCAAAGATGGGAATGAACAGAACAGACTGTCAAAGATGGGAAGCATCAGGGGCGGATCCAGCCATTTTATAAAGGGGGGGTCCCTACCCAAGACAAAAAGGGGGGGAGGGGGTTTCCAACAATATTTCCCCATTCAAATTCATTGATCGTCCAAAAAAAGAGGGGTTCCAACCCCCGAAACCCTCCCCCTGGATCCGCCAATGAGCAGGGATCTCCATGGATGAAAATTGAACCATGGAGGAACTTTCACCATTACAAACCGTGTCTACGCTGTACAGTGTAGCGCGATTTGAAGTATTTTATCCCTCAATACAAGGAAGGGTGAACATGCTAATTCATTGCTTATTTAAATTATATTTATTTGAATTTTCATTATAGAATTAGAAGTATCAATATGTTCATTTATTGCCGTTTTTAACCATTCAAATGCCATGTCTTCATGGTCCTCCCTTAGTCGAGAATGACCAAAAGCTGTCATGAAGGTCCCCATGTAGATTTCTTGTATTTTTGGTAATTGTTATGGGGGTTAAAAATCATATGATGTGGAGCTTATTTTTCATGGACACTGTCAAATTCAGAACCCATTACCGATATGGCTGATTTGCAGCAACAACAAAACTATTCGTACGGGTTATGTTAAAGGTTAAAGAGATTTGTAAAGCAAATGAAAAGGTTTTTAATGACTTTATCTGACAAATTGATGCTGTGCAACATGCATCTTTCGAGTCTGAATAGAAACCGGAAACGCGGATGTATCAATTTGATTGTAATATACAAAATGAATTCGGAATTACGATACGATATTTCTTTACAGGAAATATTTATAAGTTTTTACTTTTAAACTTTTAAAGTCATTCTAAATTATCGTTACAGCAGTACTCGAGTTATTTGTGATGAAATAATATTTACTGTTTTGCGTCTTAATTTGTACTTCTTAAAAAAGGGGGATGCTGATTGCGTAAGTCAAAATAAAGCACGTGTTCGACTTGTTAAACTGTTTTCTTTGTAACTGGATTATTAATTTATTTATTTAATCTAAATTATCATAATCATTTGCTGAAACTTAGTTGATTAATTCAACAAATGGATCGTCTACCCTCAGATAGCATTCTCCTGTCTGGTTTGTTGATCTACCTGTACAAGCTCAGGTACAAGTGATTAGCGATCTTAATCCGGATATCCCTCAGGCGTTAGAACTGTGTTGGATTATAACATAAAAAGCCTAAGGGTTATGCAATTACATGCATTTGATTATAATTGTTAAAAAAAATGGCGTCGGGCTACAAAAAATGATGAAGTTTTGAACGATGGCGGAAGACAATTTAACGATGGCGCAAAGACAATTTAACGATGGGGCGAGTCATTTGACGATGGCGCAAGACATTTGAACGATGGCGGGGCGCCATCGTTAAACAGGCCATGGAGATCCCTGCAATGAGCAAAATTTATTTCATTTTGATAAAAGATTGACATAAAATGAAACCAATTTATTTAATGATCTTTTAGATGGATCATGGTTAAGTATGATTAATCATCAGATTGCAATCATAATTTTATGTTTGAATTTTACACTTTTAATCTTTTCTTTCCAGAATTCAGCAAACTTAATATAAACAATAACAAGAATGATTCTATTGGTGTAATTGTTAATCGTATCTTATTATATCATTTCTTTTATATATTTCTGGAAATATTTTGCATCAATAAGCACAATAAAAATGCTATGAAGCAGATTTCATGCCAACATTGGGTCTCCAAGTTCTCCTTCTCCACCCTCCCCCAACCCCATATAATTCTCTCTCAAAGTCCAGATGTAAAAAAATAGCTTCAGCGTTATGATGTCATAGGAATGTGTAACAAACAAAAAAATAGCCTTGCAAGTAACTTTGACGTCATAATTATTTGGACTAGTCTACATGTACATTAGTAGGTATAAAATTATCCACCAATTTATGGTTATTCCTGACCAGTTAATCATAGTCAGTGCTAGTCCAAATAATTATGACATCTTTTTTTCTTTGACGCCTTACATTGACGTCATAACGCCTAACTCATATTTTCAGTTGGACTTTTACTGCTTTATTAAAATGTTTAGCTGATTTATCCCAAAAATGCTTAATTTTCGGAGTATAAAATATATTTTTGAACCAAACTCAGACGGACCTGAATTTCTATATATTAGATAAAAGTTTTTAAAAAAGCAGTCGACAAGTTCCCAGCTAGGATGGAATTGTAACTTATTCTATTATTACTGTAGGGATTAATTGAAAATATTTTGTACGAACAATGAAAATTTTATGGCTAATTTGGGTCTCAAAGTCCAACCGAAAAATGGTGGCTTCAGCATTATAACGCCGAAGGAAGGCGTCAAAGCAAAAATTTAAAATAGCCTTCCATGACGTCATAATTATTTGGACTAAACCAGTGCATCACTATTAATTTACTTGTGAAAGAAGAAACATAAGTTCACTTATAGCCCGTCAAGGTTGTAAAAAACTTCCATTTGTTGTTTAACACTTAAAACACCATCTTAGATACTACACTAAAAATACACTTTTAATACACACGTAACACAGGCAAATGGCACACAAAGTTAAAAATAATGTTTATGATGTTAAAGGGAAAATTCGCGATTTTTTTCTTATGGTTTAAATATGTTCATAATGACATAATATATATATTCACAAAGTTTTATCGCTAAATGTGCAGTAATAAAGGAGAAATTCAATAATTAATGAAAAAATATTTACTACTTCCTGTAGGTCGTGACGTTTTCTCCTGGTTTTTGCATGCCGGGATTTAAAATACAATCATTAAAAGTCTTGGTTTTTAATCATATTTTAACGTAATCGTAAGCGCGCCGATGACTTATGCTTTATCTAATAACCAGCCGATAATAAGAAGATAAAACGCACAGACGTGCAATTGTACACATTCATGAGATAAATTTTTTCTATGTTAAACGTATATATTCGAATTATTTTTTTAGACAACACAAAAAGTTATAAAACTATTTTTAATTAATGCATTTTCGGACTGATAAGGTGAACAAATTAAAGTACAATAATCTGTAAAGACAATATGTTGGTGTACTCTTATTGACCTTTTACTATCTCTGCTATGACTAGGTTTATACGATGTGTGTATTCACGGTTCTGTGGCAATACTCGTAGATGGCTTGTTTAAAGGTAAATTGTTATTTGCACTTCGGTATTTAACCACGCCTCTAGGGCACACCTTGCCAGGTGTGACTGTCTATTCGGATCACTGGATTATAAAACAAGGGAGCATTTAATACACACATTAAAAATACAGGTGACAAATAAAAATAGATCGCCGTGGAATTATTTAATTATATTTGGTGCTATTATTTATTTGAATTCAAATAAATTAATTTACTAAGAAATAAACAGTTTTCGGTTAAAGACAGGAAACTTAATTCATGTGTCAGAATAAAATTATATACACCTGTTGTCCTTGATTTAAGTCTCATAAAAAAGGGGAACTTAGAAATTAGAAATAGCTTTACCAAATCATTTTGATTGTCTTTATTAGGCAAAAAAATGTACGAGAACACTTACATTTAGACTTTTGAAACCCATGTATTAATTAATATCTGAAACTATCTGAAGACAACTCTACCGAAGCGGAATATAATTGTACGAATAAAGAAAAAAAAATGTTTTTAAATCTTTGCACATTTATGATTAATTATTGTTATCTATTGTTCATTTAATTATACTTAATTAGTACCTTAAATATGTCTACCGCTCGGCATTAAATCTTGGTGTGGTAGGAAGGGATTATTACATATAGATTATATTATTTGGATGAGGATTTGAGCTAGCCTATAAAAACACATTAATTAGTTCAGTGATTTTGCTAGCGCTCGTCACTTTCGTATTTTACGAAAAGGTTTTCTCATTGACGAAAGTATTTCAAATCAATTTCGTCACTTTAATTTTGAAAGTGTAAAAAAAATTTCGCAATAAAAACTATAAATCTACCTGTCTTCATGTTTTTGACAAGTTTATGACCTCCAGGTAATTAACATTTTCAACAGGTGTTACAAGTTGTGATTACAACTAATCCACTTATCGCCATCAGATGGGTCACTTATCCGTAATTTATTAACAGTGATTAATTAACCCCATAATTGAATGACCATCATAATTATTTCCCCAGGAAAATCAGTCAGTCGGTATTTCAACAACCAGGAGTATAATTTCGTCATTTAATCAAAAATGTAACAACCCGGACAGTTCGCATTTGAATTTCAATATTTCCCAAACGATCACAATCTGAAGTAGTTTGTCGTAGATTCGTCATTCGAAGGCATTTTTGTCATATTTGATTTAAATTTTCATCAAAAACTTTCGACAATTTCCATAAAGAACTTTAATGTGTTTATTCAAAAAGTTCACGAGAAATGTTTTATTAAACAGGTGCTTCCTGCAATGTGTTCCACGCATGCGTGAAAGTATTCCCTTGACTATTTATAGACATTAAAAACGTAAAATACGAAATCATTTAGAATCAATTAAACGAGAGAGACAAATATATATATCTCTTACTAAAGGAATTTAAATAGAAAAATGATAATTTCCGGATGAATCTGGACTCGTTTTGAATTTATTATCCACATGTCACTTCCTGTTTTCGTTTTATTTTAAAACCGAAAGTAGTAAACGTGATCTATTGTTGATTTGTTTACAACCTACTTTCAGTCATTATATTCGTTCCAAAAAGGATTTTATACATTTCCAACTTGATAGAAATGATTTCCAAATATCGACTTAGACGTTTTATAAGGATAATGATAATGCAGTGAAATAATCATTGCAAATTAATTTCTGCTGTGATTCCTTGTTTAAAAAAAAATTGAATCCAACTTTTGTTGATCAGGAATGACCCCTGGAACAAACTGAAGAGAAATTGTGAACTAATTTTCTGGATTCCATGTCAGAATCTTTCATAATATGGCCAATACAGTCAACTCATACAATAACTGCCAATCATGCTGGTGCCTCAATCCCTTAAAATCTGACTAAGTCAAAAGATGAAGCTAGTAATATACATCATTGGTCCATTGCTTTTACACAAAATAAGGTTGATTTTAATAGCACGCAAAAGTGACTAAAGCCCTCAAAATCCTAGCTTAAACCCTGCATTAATTAGTTAACATACATTCGAGACCAAAGGATATTAACTTTGATAATTCAATTAACTTTTACTCACATATATTTCTCTCATGATTTGTGCGTGCTTGTTTCTATAGGACAGTGTATATATTGTCCCAAAATTAATCATAAAATCGTAACTCAAAATGTCTTGTTCGGTGTTGATAGTAAAAAAAAAAAGAGGTTGATAGTACTAACAGTGGTTCCAGTCCGGTCAAGAGAGGCAGATTTTGACGAGTATGGTCAATTTGGGTACGCACTAGAGCCAGAGTATACCGAAGAAGAGCTCCATAAAATGGAAGCTGCAGAAAGTTCCCGAAATCAAGATATCCTTAGCAACCCTCGCCAGTTTAACACAGCCGGATTGGTGTTCGTGTACTAAATGCATAGTTATGCCGTTATTGACGGAATGTCTTTGTTGCCCCGAATTTACTCTCTTCGATGGTAATATTGAATTGGGTGAATGCATTAGTGACAATATCGATTTCAGAACAGTTTGTCTGAACCCGGTTGTTCTTGAAACAAGCTGTATAAGTTTTCCGAGGTACAAGCGCCATAGAGGGAGAGCTCCAGACGTACTAACTCACAGCCATGTTCACATTTAGTTGAATTATACAATGTACTTTTAATTTTGTTCACTATTGAAGGCCATACCGTGACTTATATAGCTGCTTAAGTCCACTTCATTTGGGTAAGTGTCTCCCAAGTAAACAAACCACAACTTCTTATTTAATCAAATGACTTATCTTTTTGCGAAAGTTTGGTATGCAAAAGTGCAAAGTTATAAATGGGTGTCTTGCAATATCGAAGTGATAATCTATTTGTCAGATCTCTTATATCTTTTGACGAAATCAAACCATCATGGTATATTCTGCATTTGTATAGACCGAAGTGTACTAAATGATATTCATATTATACATGTTAAATGAATGAACAAATATTAAACCTATCTTTTTATTGTTTTCCGCCCATGTCTGCTCATCGCCAGAAATAAAGTTTGTCGCACGAAAAAATGGTATTAATTCCAGAGTCAAAATTTAAAGAACTTATTTTCCATGTTTTCTGGTATTGTACGAAAGAGAATTGACCTAACAAAAGAATTGCTATCTTAGGCTGTTAGTAACACAAGTAGAGCAGTGGGTCGTTGTTGGACATATAAATCTTAGAAAGTGTATCATCTGTTAAATTTGCAGGTCACTGAAAGGGGAAGTCCCATACGGAAGTAGGTGTTGAGGGTGATTTTTTTTATCCAGTGACACATATTACATGTGTATTCTTGAACGTTTGATACATCATTTACTCTCAAATTGCAAAAACGAAAACTTCCAATTGTATTTATAGTATTTGTATTTTTATCCATCTGATGAGTAACTAAAGCCTTTTTCAACTGAATTGTATAGTTCGTTCTTCTTCTTCTTCTTCTTTTGGTATACAATAGTCTATCGAATTCGTTAATTACATACTGTTGGCATACGTGGACTAGTCTATTTACAAAACTTTTACCACAATTTACACAAAATGTATGTTTCTTTCTTACAGTACGCCCAGAGAGTTTGTAATCGCGAACTTTTATCACCGATTTCCGAGTGTAGCGGTGTGACACCGCGAATCACGGATTCTACTCCCAATTTCCTCCAAAGATTCTCTCCCAACACCGCGTGGTTGTTAATTGGTTTATTGCCCATCGGATGAACTGAAAATTAATGACGCGTGACAACATAATCGGATTAGCCAGATTTATTACCTTTGTACATTTAATCGATCTTGACTGCACCTGTGTGCTTTAAAATACGTTATTTAAATGTCCATTCATTGTCAGATAAAAGTGTGACATTTTTATTTAAAATAAGATAATTATTCTTGTATGTATATGCCCATGTCATTGTCATATTAAATAAAACGTAAAAACGTATAAAAATACGAATAAAACACTTATTTAGTATTTTCATTATAGTCCGATCAGGTCATAATTTTTGTTTTTTCAACAAAGTTTCAACAAAGATGATTTTACCACAATTAGAACCTTTTATGACCTACTCAGTGAATATCCGGTTCATTAATAGTTCAATATTATATAATTAATATCAACTGGCTTAAAACAAAATGTTGTTTTTACGGTAATTTGTCCAATCTAAATCAAACCCTAGAGTTAATTTATCGGACCAACAAGTGAACTCTGTTACTTTCAATTTATTTTGAAATGTAAAATATTATGTTTCACTACCTCGGTAGATTACCGACTTGAAATATTTGAATTTAAAAAAGAAACTGTAAAGTGACAAATAGTTTTGCATGCAATGTGGCAGCCCTATATTCATAAATACTGAGATAATTCCCCGCCCAGACACAACCCAAAATCACAACCTTATTTAATTATATGAAGAAATAAAATCATGTGTTTTTTATCTGTTATGATCTGTTATTGATCTTTTATTATTTAAAATAAAATTGGATTGGCGCAATCCGTATTTTACTGCTGTTAAAAGTCCTCGGCGAAATATAAAAAGAAGTATTTCAACAATTTATACTATAGAATATTAAAATGAAATTATATCGTACAAGAAAGAAATATGTAAAAAAAAATGTGGATCGGATTTTTACGATCGACACATTTTCACAGAGGATCTCTACCAACGCCCATCAGGAACTGAACGACATGCATCCTGTTTTCATCTACCATTAATGTATAGTGTTGACTATGGAAGTATAAATAATGTCCAGGTTTATGTCCTCTGTTGACTGAGAAACGTATAAATAAAAGGCTGATGTTCGTTTATTCAGAAAAGGAATAAAATTTAGAATCCGGTTAACAGTGGCGGATCCAGGGGGGTTCCGGGGGTGCGCACCCCCCTTTATTTTTGCCGATCAATGCATTTGTATCGGGACATATGTTTTGCACCCCCCCCCCCTTTGCCCTGGGTGCCCTGGGTTAGCACCCCCCTTTCGAAAATTCCTGCATCCGCCCCTGGTTAATCAATTGTAAAAGGACCTTCTAGAGCCTCAATCTTAACGCACACAAATGTCAATCATTACATGAATTTTCCCACGGTTATCCAGAAAGGTCACCTGAGTTTACTGTTACATGATACTATTTCCCGCCAAATAAAAATCTCGTGGACAAAATTGATGTCACTATTTTTAGCATTCAATATTGTGAGCGAAGTCAAGTTCAAGTTCAACCACGCACTGTTGATCACTGAGATGCGTGTCGTCTTCCCACGGCAATTAATTGTTTTAAAAATATTTAAAGATAACTGTTCTAAATACAACACAAAGGTTTACATTCATTGTGCGTAAATGAATATTATGCAACGACGAGTTGATGCAGCTATAGAAGTATTCCTGTTGTAGCCGAAATGTATTATATCCTAAAGTAATGCTAATCGTGAAGAGAAAATGCCGTAGACTTATTAAGCATAACGAATGGTGAATAGTATTTTCTTTTTTACTTGCATATACAAGTTTTAAGACACGTAATTTTCTTTAAACTCACTGCTCACATTTTATACCTTCAGCGTTAGTTTCCGTTTATTTTCACGCAAGTATGTCTCTTTTCGTAAGTTATATCAATTACCGATAAATAAAAAACGAGGTCATAATCAAGTATAGATTTTTTTTATAAAACTTTAATGCAATTGAAAGCATTTACAACAACGTTTTGGATTTTAAAACTTTTATTTTGTAATCGTAAAATGGAAATGGCGTAGCATAACAGATAAGGAATAATATTTTCTTTTTTACTTGTAGTATAAAAAACTTTGAGACGTGTAATTTTTCTTTAAACTGCCCTCATTTATTCAGCGTTAGTCTCCGTTTATTGTTGCACAATTATATCTCTTTCAGTAAATTAAATATTTATTTACTGATAAAAAAAACGGAAGTCAAAATCAAATATAGTTGTTTAAAAACTTGATTAAAATGTACAGAGTAATTGAAAGAATTAACAACAACGTTTTGCTTTTTATTTTAATCTTTCATTTGTTTCAAGCAATCAGATATAACCTGATAATCAATAGACAGGAAATACAATTGTTTAATTACATTAGAAATCTCACATACCTTGACTGTCGCGTGCCGGCATAGATCAGACGGATTAGGGCAATTAATTACCTGGTGTCACACCGCGTCACACCAGACTGGGAGAGATGTCGCTAATACAATAAACAAAAGGTAGCGGATTTACGCGGAAGTCGGAGGGAATACTCCCAAATTTCTCCGAGAATTTTGGGAGGGATGTCGGAGTTTCCTGGTGTTACACCAGGAAAAATATCGGAGTATGGAGTTTGGGATTACAAACTCCTTGGGTGTACTGTATGTTCAATGTATACATGTATATAATTTAAATTGCGCTATAGTTCCGTAACTTTCTATCCAGGCGTATAAACGAATCGTCGGCAAATGCGTACATTTTTTAAAATCAATATTTCTGGTATGTTCCAATCTGTCCTTTACTATCGACATGGGTTTATATTACATTTTCCTAAATTAATCCTTGGAAAAAATATGTAAATAGATTTTTATTTCTTCAAATCTTTTTTTTATGTATTATTTATATTTTTATAAATAATATTCTTTACACCAGAAATGTTATTTATAAACAAGCGTATGAGTTAAGTAATGACTAGTATATTATATCACTTTCGGACACGCAAGACAGAGATGTATATTATAAACCTGATAGTTCAAAATGGAAAGTTATAAGTTATCGGCCGTGTACACCGATCAATACCTACAGAAGTGAAACGATGCATGAACTTGCAAGCCCGACAGGAAATCGCTTGAATACCTGGACGTGTCACCTCACACCCCTCACAATACCTTTGGGAGTAATACCTTAAGCCATGCTGGTGATCAGATGAGGGAAGATCCGAATTTATTTTAATAAAGTTTATTACTTTAAAGAATTATGAACGAATTACAATTTTGAAAACAATTTTCACGGAACACTTATTTATGATTTGAACTTTGACTTTTTAATTAATTCCAATATTAACAGTTTAAAAATAACAGACTGTGGTTATTATAAAAAAATAAGAACATTTTCCGTATCAAGTTAGTAAGTCAGATAAAACAACCGTACGATTGACAAGATATCGACACGCAATTACGACTACATCGGTTACTGTAATTTTGGTCCTTTGTGGTTTATAGACATATCGTGATTTTTGATCGTAGAAGATGACAAAATGGCAGAACGCAGAGAATTGATACTCAAAATTTAAAATCGATGGTGATCTCTTATCTAGCGGAATAAAACTTTAATATCTATAAATTTGAGAATTTTTATACAGAATGGACATAATATCAATTTTTGATTTTTTTGCGAAGTTTCCCTTTAATACAGTACGGTCTTTGGTATTCAAGAAGACGGAAATTAATTGCCATTATTAAATTTTCTGCTACAGACATATTATTTTAGACTAGCATAACTCATGAAGAAAATTTATTGAAAAACGTGAGGAAATATATCCTGTTCAACGAAAAATAAATCAAAATGGCGGAAGCATTTGTTTTGTCCGCTAAATGACCAAGATCGTTTTAGAATTGAAAAGATGCATAATTGTCTTGTAGGTAAAGTTAAATGTTTCATGTTTAAGTAATAAACTGCATTGATTTAAAGTGAGAACCTGCTCAAATCCTTCTTCTAAATTGTCATAAAGATCGATGTCCACGCCATCCGCCATTTTTTTCTTGAATAATAAGGTAAATGTTAAATCGGTGTCGGAATGACTACAATTTTACGTTATTCTCCACCGTACAGTTTATCTGAGGTCAAATGTGAGGGTAGCAATGCCCCTTTACCGTCAGGGTTCAAACGGTAATTTATGGCTAACGTTAGCGTCAAATTGGATAAAATATAACCATGATTCGTTAGAGGTCTAAAATAAAAAAGTTTTTTTTTATTAGGTCATCAATACTCTTCATGCAGTAAAATTCGTACTTTTTATGACCATTTCAACTTTTTTTTATACGAGAGTCACAGATAAGACTTTTTCAGACAAAACTCACACCTGCAGATTTTTTACTAAGACTTTTTCAGACAAAACTCGCACCTGCAGATTTTTTACCAAGACTTTTTCACTGACAACACTCGCACCTGCAGATTTTTTACTCAGTAAAGAAAACATCTATCAAAATTTATTGAACCACCTTCAGTTTCTAAAATTTTGACAGAAACTTTTCGGGCTATCCAGAGCTGCATGGGAACAGTATATCTATATATCAATATATACGTTCCTGTCCAGAGCTAGAGAAAAATAATTATACTTTTTTTGCACTTAAAGTTTCGTATTAAATTGATGAAGGACTTAAAAAAAAACAAGAAAATACAGTATAAAGATTAAAGTTTGGTACCGTAATATCAACAAGGATTTGTATAGTGACTATTCACATCCTTGATATCTAATACTACTACAATGTCAAACCTTCATTGCATTTGATGAAAGTTTGGCAGTTCATTTATTTTCACGTTCAAATATATTGATGATGTTCTTTCGATTAACAATCCAAATTTTTCTTATTGTGTTCCATTAATATATCCCCCAGAGCTAGAAATTAAAGAAACGGCAGACTTCCTCCGCTTCATTTTTAGACTTAAATCTTGAATTTGACATACACGGTCATCTCAGTATAATAATTTATTACAAACGAGACGATTTTAATTTTGAAATTATCAATTCCACCCCACTTAAGTAGCAAAATGACAACTTTATCTGTATATGGGATAAAAAAAAATATCTCCAAACTTGTTTTAAGTATTCAAGAGCTTGCAGCTCCTACTCACACTTTGTAAAACGTCACCAATGTCTGAGCAGAAAGTTAATGAATCAGGGGCATGTCAAAGAACGTCTCGTCCTTTTTCTAGAAAAATCATCGGAAGGTACCAAGATACGGAAGCCGATAAGGGCCATTCAAAAAAAACAATTTATGTCGTAATTACGACATAGCATGTCGTAATTTCGACATAACATGTCGTTATAACGACATCGCTATGTCGTAATTTCGACATAACATGTCGTTATAACGACATCGCTATGTCGTAATTTCGACATAATATGTCGTTACAACGACATCGCTATGTCGTAATTTCGACATAACATGTCGTAATAACGACATAGCTATGTCGTAATAACGACATCACTATATATATTAAAGAATATGTATTATGATTGCCAAGACACTAAATGACACAGAAATTAACAACTATAGGTCATATCATAATGCCCCCAATAACTAGAAAAGCCCCCGCATAATCAGCTATAAAAGAGGGACGAAAGATACCAGAGGGAGAGCCCCCGAAATGCTGTGTGGCAGACAGTGTTATTAATTAATTATTAGTAAATTTCATATTTAATGTATTTCATTGTTAAATAATTTACATGAATCTGAATAAGTATATATCTGTTAATTGCATAGCTTTTGCTATTTGAATTCATTGATTAAAGATATCTATTTATATTGTAAAGTTTAATATTTGTATCGTCGCAAAATCTTTGGTCACCTTCTTTGGTTACCTTCTGTGAGAAACTTATATATTTTATAGATCCTGATTGGACGTAATAAGTAACCAACCTGGGACTATGAGGACTGCCCTCAAGTCCTATCAAGGCAAACAAAGCTTTCCACCTCTCATTAAAGAAGTGCAGAACTCCATGGTTTGTTGTCATGAGGGTGAATGGACGTATCGATTGCTCTGTATTTACTGTCAAACGATGGGCACGATGTTCCTAAAACACGACATTACACATAAAAAGCGGCGTCGAAGAGGGTTTTTGATTAATTTTTGCAAGTTTTATTTGTTTTTTTTTTTATATGTTGGTTGATTTATTTATTATATTACAAAATTCTGGTTCTGTTCGTTTTGTGATGTCATTTTATCATAAATTACCTCAAGTTGTGGAAATCTATTTAATAATGTTTACCCTTTAAGTTATTTCAACTAAAAATGCATTACTGTCGCAAGTAATGTGGGAAAGAAAGATGGGACGGAAGTAGATATAGAAAGATGTGGTACAGTTTTCCATAAGAAAGATATTTTTTTTTAGATGTACGAAACTTTTATCATATGATGTTTAACTTTCAAGGTGCATATCATCTAGCTATCTGTCATTGTAACTCAACCCCAATACAAATATATCTGACACTCTGCAAGTAAATCGAACAATTTTACCCTTGGTTAAATTTGAATAGAATTGTATTTTCCCTGGTACATAAGTTGTCGAAATACACCCCTTCAATTACTTGAACCTTGGCTTGAGAATTATTTCCGCGCAAGTCATCTATAGTGTTTAATTTCTGATATACATTTTAAAATATAGTAATCTACTCCTGGATCGTCCGCGAAAACGGCTTAAATAATCCCGGGTTTTTAAAATTCGATGAAACGGTTTTCGTCGCTGTTTGGGATTTGTCTTTCAATTACTAGTACCTCCATTTCATGCACAAGTTTATATTGACGAAAAGTTCCGGTTTCGCTAGTACAGGAATTAATTTCATCACGACAGTTATAACATGAATAGCAGGACAAATCGCGAAGTAAAACACTCCGTGAACTAGTATAAGTCTTTTAATATTGGTGATTGCACCTTACTGAAGTGACGACTTTAAATGATCTATGGAGTACTTCCACAATATAAATTTCAATTCGAATTTTACATTTAGAGGACTGTCTTGGTGTCTAAAATTTGTCTTTGCAAAAGTTGGACGAAGTGTTTTTCCCCATTTCACCATTCTTTTAAATAAATCGTTAAAAGCTATAAACGATTAATAAAAATTACAAAATTTAACCTGTGTCGAACCTATGTCCCCGGGTGGAGTCTATAGCAACATGCGCTATTTTTTTTTTTCGGCAGCAATCATCAACCTGTTTTTCCAAATTTCATAACACGATTTGTTTTAATTATCATAAACATTTAATTGAAACTTTAGCACATGTAACGACGGAAATAAGCGTCTTTCGAACTTTCGACGTTTGGACAAATTGGCTACTGTTTTGTAATGTGTGGAAGCATTTTATTCCTTTAAGACCCAAACATGTAGTTAATAAGAAAAGAATCTTGGCATTTTTTACTCTTCGTGTATCTAACTTTTGTTTTGATTAATTATAAAAAATACGCGTTAACTGCTTTGAAAAATGAAATATCAACTTGGACGAAATGGCTACCGTCTGAAAAACGACTGTGTAGAGAAGATTTTATTGAATCAGCAATATTTGAACTCACGAACAATAAGGCAAATATTTGTACTTTTGTTAGATATTATTATTGTCTTACTCTTTTTATTCATTTTCTGCTACTTACAAAATTCACTTTCAGTCGTTGAGATAACGAAAAACGTCGTTGGACATTTTTCTTATTCCCGCTTAATATGAAGCCACCGAGTCAAATAAAATTTGGCAAAAATAACGGCTTTAACCCCACAAAGAACCGACACCTGTCGTTGTTCCTGCCAAGTATCAAGAAGATCAGAGAATAAGAAATAGGATCACTATACATAAGATTTAAAACAGTTTTTCATAAATGTAACGTTGGACATCCGGTTTTTTTCACATAGCTTTGCTAATCTAATCATCAAATATACTAGATATTACTTAGTATATGGTCAAGAGCTGTAAAAACATAATTTGAAACATATATTGAATTTGTTTTAATATTGGTTCGTGTTTTCTAACATTTTTATTTTGTTTTGCGGATGAAATTTCGAAGATTCTGTTTTAAATCCTAAAGGTTGTAGGAACATCGTGTCCAACGTTTGAAAGTCGAAAGAGAGCAATCAATATTTCAATTCACCCTTATTACACGAAGGCATGTAGTTAGAGCTTGTTATATAGGTAGGACTATATGTCAGTCCTCATATAATTCCACACATATTTGTTCGAACAAGTAGTCTAGAAGGTTTATAAGACCTTGACTGACTCTGCATCCCTTCCACCTTGAAGGACTTAAATAGGATCTATAAATTATATAAGTTTCTCACAGAAGGTAACCAAAGAAGTTGACCAACGATACAAATATTAAACTTTACAATATGAATAAATATCTTTAACCAATGAACTCAAATAGCAAAAGATATGCAATTAACAAATATATACTTATTAAGCATCATGTAAATTAATCAACAATGAAATACTTTAAATATGAAATTTGGAGTTTTACCAAGGGAGCTAATAATTAATTAATGTTAACACTGTATGCCACACAGCATTCCGGGGCCTCTCCCTCTGGTATCTTTCGTCCCTCTTTTATAGCTGACTATGCGGGGGCTTTTCTAACTATTGGGGGCATTATGATAACATATAGTTGTTAATTTCTGTGTCATTTAGTGTCTTGGCAATCATAATACACATTCTTTTATATACATAGCGATGTCGTTATTACGACAT
Source organism: Mytilus galloprovincialis (assembly GCA_037788925.1). Lineage (NCBI taxonomy): Eukaryota > Metazoa > Mollusca > Bivalvia > Mytilida > Mytilidae > Mytilus > Mytilus galloprovincialis. The sequence continues at coordinate 66,735,314 of CM075341.1, read as the reverse complement.
AGCTATGTCGTTAAAACGACATGTTATGTCGAAATTACGACATAGCGATGTCGTAATAACGACATGTTATGTCGAAATTACGACATGCTATGTCGTAATTACGACAAATTTTTTTTTTTTTTGAATGGCCCTTATCGGCTTCCGTACCAAGACCTTGTTGATAAATAATCTATATCAACTTCACAAATAATACACGATATTTTTGAAGTAAATATTATGGATACTGACGTTATTCATTATCTTCACGCAGGGGCGGATGCAGGAATTTTCGAAAGGGGGGGTGCTAACCCAGGGCAAAGGGGGGTGCAGGGGGTGCAAAACATATGTCCCGATACAAATGCATTGATCGGCAAAAATAAAGGGGGGTGCGCACCCCCGGAACCCCCCCCCCCCTGGATCCGCCACTGTCTTCACGTACGTGTTATTCTTTTCAGTATTTGTCTTTATGAATATTACTGTTACTGTTTAGTCTGTTTTTGATTATATTCATTTGCCTTGACTCTGTACAGTCCGTCATGATTCTGTTCTGGTTCGATGATATTTTTCTTGTATTTTTTTCTGGTGTGCTTTGTCTGAATGCCTTTTTGTGTTTCTTCTGTCATGCACACAAGTGAGAGGTTAAGCTAGCTATACAACCAGGTTTAATCCACCACTTAGTCCCGGTTCCACTTCAGCTTTTGTCTAGTTTGGGACCCTCGGGACTGCTTTTTCAAAATCCTGGATCTGCCTCTGTTGATGACTATATATGTCAGAGGCAGAGGTGGATTTAGGGGGGGGGGGCAGGGGGGCCGGCCCCCCTTTTTGGGGAAAAAAATGGTTGCTTATATAGGGAATCACTGAAGCGTGACTAAAGCGGGCAGTCAGTGGGGCCCACTTATGAAAATTTCTGGATCCGCCAGAGAGAGCTAGGGTACTGCATCCTTCTTTTTTAACACATGTTGTATTAATTTTGATTGCCAATGAGGCAACTATCTAACAAATACCATCGGCCGTGGATGTGTAAACAACTATAGGTCACCGTATGGCATGCATTCAACAATGAGCAAAACTTATACTTTATAGTAAACTGTACAAGGCACAGCATGACAAGGGATGTTTCTTATGATTAACAATAAACGTTACATGTAAGGAAGGGGACTGGAGACGGATGTTTGCTTCAGCTAAATGGATATAAAAACACGGCTATAAATGTATACGCCTCGATCTGGACTGTTAAATGTCTCTAGCTTTTTCAGGTTAGAACAAAGCTACACCAATGGGTCATCAAATTCTCTTCCGGTGTAACTGAGTCTTTTTCAAATTTAGGGTTCATGCTGCTCATTCGAAAGTTTTTTGTGTGTTTTGTGGACTCTTAGTTGTAACTTGTATTTTCTTTCGGTCTCACGAGGAAATACTTAAATTTGAAATTAGCTTTAGTAGTATATCTAAATACTTGAGCCATATAGTCCATATGCATATGCATATTGGAGCTATCTTTTATTTCCTCGATCTTATTTAGAGTTTGTCAGCATATTAGCTGTTATACACAGTATTATCAGGGGCGTAGCAGCCGGTACGGCAGGTACGGCACTCGCCGTACCAATAATGTTCGTTGGTACGGCATGCCGTACCTAAAATTTATATAAAAAATATAAAAACAACAAGGTTTTTCAATGAAAATAAAGAAAATAAAGATTTTACAGAAAATGATAATGATAGAAAAGCCCATGTAGAAGTCATAGCAATATACGGTATACATTCATTAATAGCAAAGTTCGATAACTCGTATAAGTAGTATATACGGTAACGAGTTATGAAACATTGCCCTGTATTAATCAAAGTACGGATTTTTTTACTTACAAAAGATTATAATTGATCATGGTCATGAACAGTCATAGTACTTTCAATAGCATGTTACTGCCTTCTACAATTGTTCTGGTTTAAACACAAATGGCATGGAATAACAAAAGTTAGCACTCTCAAATGGAGAAACAAACGTTGTGCGGCAAGCATGATATTTTGTGCGACTGTCATACAAGATAAAAGTTGAGCTAGCTATAAAACCAGTTTTTGTCCAGCATTTTCTACATACGAAAATACCTGTACCAAGCCAGGACCTTGTATATGAAAGTTGTTATCCATTCGTTTGATGTCTTTGAGCTCTTGAATTTACCATCATTTGATAACGGTATTTTCGTTTTGAATGTTCCTCGGCGGAGTTCGGTATTTTAGTTATTTTACTTTTTGCAACAAAAATATTGTCAGTTACTTTGTATCCATACACCATAAAGTTTAAGTTATCATGATTGAATTATAAACGAGTTGTCCCAATCTTGTTGCGTGCCGATCTATCCGCGACAGAGACAAATAATCGATCTGCATATTGTTAAACTGCACATTCTGCTTCTAGGCATCAAGCCGATGGGAATACAAAGCAACTTCAACAACACCATACACACTTTAACTGTTAAGTCATTTTTTGGTTATATCTATTTGACGTGGCTCAGTACTTGTACATCCCGCCATTGTGATATTGTGCTATGGTAAATTTTTGTGATCGTGTCTTTCATATTTGCTAATGTGCTTTGTACACAGGGCTTTTTGTTTTCCTTCTAAGATTTTAAATAGTGTGTGCAAAGTATATGTTGCATTTTGAACAAAATAATCGAAAAACTGAATGCAAGTAATTTTCTCTTGTAATTTAACACTTTTTTATTGGAAAATTACGATTGTTTCTTCATTTAACAGTTATTGTGAAATTTATATAAAAAAAAGACCAAATGTTCAAAAGTTTCGAGTGGCACTTGGTTGTATATCATTTCTCGTAATTTTGGAGTTTTACACTGTACAAATCTACAAACTGCTGTGTGATATAAATAAAAAGTATCTCTAGCGTTCCAAAACGCCAAAATCTGAAAGCAAGTTGTGCGAATATACGCCGTGGATATAAATCCAGCAGTCACATAGTAGACGTGCCAACCTTTGCATGATCCTTTAAAAAAATAAAGTACATAATGATAGACCAGTCCTAGCCGCAGTGATTTTTTTTTAATATTTTAATCACTGAAGCCCCATGGCTGATCTTCGACGGGTTACAAACCCGTTTAATGCTTTTAGAAAATGTTATTCCATTATATTCCCTGAACGCATCTAACTCTTATGTATTTTTTCCAGGTTACAAACTTTTCCCCCTGAAATACCTGGATTTTCTTTTTTTTCTTTTAAAACAATACCTTTACTTATTACATATTACATTAAAAAAACATTTACATACATGTCATATACATACAAATACAGAAATACATTAATCCGTCTCCCTGTCAAAAAAAATCAAATAACTGCAAATGAAAAAGTGGATTTTTTTTTTCGTCTGATATTTGCTATATATGTACCGGGGTGGGCTGTTTTCGGGACTTTTTCGAGACTGTCTCACCCAATCACGATCCTAACCATGAAAGACGCTATATGCCAAATCGCGTTGAATCTACTTAAAATTGTTGAGCTTGTTTAAACACGAGTAGATTTTTCTCTTGACTGAGTTTATTTTGCCAAACATGAGTGTTTGTATATTGTATGGGAACGGAATAGTTTCTTTCGTACGTTTTCAAACAAGGAAGTACACTCGAGAGGAAAATGCTTACTGCTCTCCATTCTACCACAAGTACAGTTTTTAATTTCTTCAAGATTTCTCATAAATAAATGTTCGTTTAGATTACTGAAATCCATCCGAAGTCTGGCATGAAGTATTTGTCCTTTACTGTCTACATAAAAATAATAATTTGGTATTTTACTTACGTTTTGATAAAGGTAACGTTTATGTGTAAACTTAGATGGACCTAATCTGATATCGTCCGGAAAACATTCCAGGATCGAATAACTGATGGAAGAAAAGATTTCTGATAAAATGCTGTTCTACACTTTATATGTCGCGTGTCATTTGTTCGTCTTGTGTCATAACTATGAATATTAAACAATAGTTGAGGGATAATATCACTTAAATAATCAGGGGTCTTATTGTGAAACATTTCATGTTAATTACGTCTATAAAAGTTCTGATAGCCAACTCCCATCCTGTTTCGTTGTATAATTTCATTAATTTGATTATGGATGCCAATTTAGTACCGCCAGTAACTATCCTAGCCGCGTCAAGTTGCATATTTTCTAGTTTATCACTTTTGATAAGAGCCAAGGTGGTCGAGTGGTCTAGCGCGCCTATCATAGTACAATGTGATTTGGTGCCATGATATATCAAATTGAAACTTGGTGAGGGAAGAACAAAAAATTTGCTAACGCAAATTTACAGATCTAGCATTGTTGGGTTGATGTTTAGAATATATAAGTACGTCTGAACCAGTGAAAACTCTACAACAGATTTATCCATCGGATCACCAGCAGTATTGGTGACACAATATATATATAAAAACTAATCTGTAATCACGATGCCTTTACAAATGACTTGTGAATTTGGATGTCGGCCCTCTCTTGATCAGCTGGAAATGTTCTAACTTTGTTTGTTCTAAGTTGTTTGAACATTGTTCTGTTGCTACTATATTAATGTTTTAGCAGTTCTAGCATTCATTTGTCATATGATCATGAACTCATTGATCGTTATTGCGGTGTAACTATATTCACGATAAAAATAGATTTGTTCGCAGTGTCATAGATTCGTCGTTTGTCTTACCCTTATTTGATATTATATGAGAAATTCTGATGGCTATCTGTCATGTTTATTGCTTGGTCTTTGTAACTGAGGAATTTTGATAAGAAGTTTTTTTTAGGAACGAAATTTAAATGTCAGAAGATCGTCAGAATGCAGATTCAAGTTTTTTTTACAAAAGTTTTATATTTTGATTTTTTTTTTTTAAAAGTCATACATTAATTGTTGCCAATAAAACTAGGGTTTTCGGGAACGAAATTTAAGTGTCTGGAGATCGCCAGAATGCAGGATTTTGCACTATTTATCAAAATTTTCTACGCTTCTGATTATATATCCGTACCTTTTCAAATATATAAAGGTCTGTAAATAGACTAAATTTAATTATGTCGATGTTTCAAGTTTTGTTTGTTTCTGTTTGTTTGCTGTTTGGTTTTTGTACTTTTTATTGTGAGCATGATAATTGGATGGGAAATTATTTAGATCTGTATCTGTATGTTACACAGTGCAGTATCCGATCATAGAACCATTTATATATGCACTGGAAAGATACCCTGTTGATGATCCCAACTGCTGGTGTGCAGTCGTGAAACCATTAATTGTCATTGAGCATTAACGATGAGCCTTAATGATAATTAAACTTGCATAATTATTTTAGGTAAAATTGAGATTTCTTTTCTGTTTTCCGTCTTGTATAGTCAATCAATTTGGAGGATCTTGTTTTGTTGTTGTTGTTGTTTTTGTTTTTTTTTAATGTTTTTTCCCCATCTTTCTACGATTTCTGAATATTTGAAATCACTATAAAGTTTGTTGCTTTGACTTGCCGTTAATTTCTTATTTCCTCTGTGAAGTTTGTCAGTTGATCTTAGTTCAATAGCCAGTACCACCCCCTCAACTCATTTTGTAGAACATATAATCAACGAATATATGTGGGTTTTTTTTCTTCGTTTCTGGAGAGGCTGTTTATCCAGCTTGTAATTCATATTTGTTATTTGTTCCACATCCTGTTTCTCTGGATTTGTAATCGTGTAGGATGGAAAGTGCTCCTCTTTTTGTTTGCTTTCTTTCCTCTCTATTTCGTAATTGCGTCTACGAACATATGGACAGCACCATGCATGTTCCAATACCTAGTTTGTTTTGCTTTTTATTTTTCCATATAGCTATTCCACATTCAAGCGGCCATCTGCTATATTCAGACATATAGATACGGGTTTTCGTTAGTTTACTCTTTAATTTATGGTTATTTTTAGTTGATAGAGTATTTAGTAGATTTTTGTTTAAATGAGAAAAAGAAGATGTGGTGTGATTGCCAATGCGAAAACTTTTTACAAAAGAAATTAAAATATATATATATAGGTTACCGTACGGCCTATATACTACAACACCGAGAAAATCCAATATCGCATATATATAGTAAAAAAAAGCCTGAAGACATGATTTCATATAATGTTGTGAGCACTGCATATAATGCTGTGAGCACTGCATATAATGTTGTGAGCACTGCATATAATGTTGTGAGCACTGCATACAATGTTGTGAGCACTGCATATATAATGCTGATCATTAACATAAGGCAGTCATGGTGTTCCATATGTTAACATGTTAAACTTAGAAACGAAGACCTCATTATTACACCAAGAGTTGTGAGGTGTCTCATACATGTAAAGACGCAGCTTTAGGTGGTGGTGGGGGGGGGGGGTATTTTCATAAGTGGGAGCCCACTGGCTACCTAAGTCGGACCCGCTCCCGTCACGCTTCAGTCGATCCTGTATAACCAACCAAATGATTTTCTCAAAAGGGGGGCCTGGGCCTCCTGGCCTCTCCTTAAATCCGCCTCTGGGAGCGGGCCCCATCTTAAGCAGTCAGTTGGTCCTACAGTACTTATGAAAAATTCTGGGTCCGCCAGTTGTTCATGCATCGTTATGCATTTTAATGGAATTTGATGCGACTGCATGTCATACAAGTACGAGGTTTAGCGCTATAGCGCTATATATATCTAACGTTGTTGGGTTGATGTTTAGACGAGTTGTATATATATATATATATATATATATATATATATATAAAACCAGGTTCAATCCACCATTTTCTACATAAGGAAATGCCTGTACAAAGTCATGAATATGACAGTTGTTATGATCCATTCGTTTGATGTGTTTGAGCTTTTGATTTTGCCATTTGCATTGATTATGACTTATATCTAGAAATTGACTATGAGAGTCTGTTGAAAACAAAACTCTACGACTTAGAAACCGAACTTGATTGTCGTCTTAAACTTTTTGTAATACTGTATGCAGATGATACAGTTTTGTTATCAGAGTCGCAAGTTGACTTACAAAAGCAACTGGATACTTTATCTGAATACTGTGAAGTGTGGAAATTGAAAGTGAATGTACAAAAAAGTAGAATTGTAATTTTCTCTAAAGGGAGACTATCTAATAATGTTCAGTTTAATTATAACGATATTGTACTAGAAATTGTTAATGAGTTTACTTGTTTAGGTGTCTTATTCAGTAGAACAGGAAGTTTCTTAAAGGCAAAAAAAGCACAAGCAAAAAAAGCCACATGTGCTATGTACGATGTTATCAAAAAAAGGAAGATTGCACAATCTTTCTATTGAATGTCAAATCGAATTGTTTGATAAGATTGTTAAACCTATTAATTTATGGTAGTGAAGTTTGTGGTTTTGGTAATAATTCGGTTATAGGAAGGGTTCATATGAAATTCTGCAAACTTTTCCTAAAGGTCAAAAATTCTACACCTAATTTTATGATATATGGAGAATTGGGCAGATTTCCTTTGGAAATTGATATAAAACTCCGTATAATAATTAACTACTGGACAAAATTATTGTCTGGAAAACAAGAAAAACTTCCTGCAATTCTATACAAGTACTCATTGTATAAAAATGTAAAAATGATATTACTTGGTTAAAAAATGTTAAATCCATTCTTGATGAATCGGGTTTGTCATTTGTATAGGACACCCAATATTTTGTAAGTGATACATGGCTATATATAATACTATTGTTAAACAAAATCTTGTTGATCAATTTAAACAGAAATGGCAAATTATAAATTATATAAAACTATATTAAGGTATGAAAGGCTCTTTAAAAACCGTTTAAAAACACGTTTGCAAATGATCGAGATAACTGCATACACCTATATACAAATGATACATATATATCACTATGGGAAGATGGCATTTTCATTCGTATCGAATTTTTGAATGACACATGTTATTTAATTTCTGAACTTTCGGTTTATTTGGTGCTGTAGAAACAACAGCACATTACGTGTTGCACTGTCCCTTATTTCGCATCATGCGTGAATAACATTTTATAACATCAGAATCATACATTTCTCGTTAGAGGAAATTTTGCTATACGGTTCAATGGAACTCAGCTACGAACAAAATATTGAAATATTCTTGGTACTGCAGTCAGTCAAACATTTATAGTACTCAGTAGCAACATATTTGTCATATGATTAGACGCATCTTGTCCAACAAGTCTACAGTGTCTACAGTGCATATTTATATAAAGTGAAGGGGTGGGGAAACGAAGCGTGCACTCAATTGCTACTACTACTTTTCTGACTGTGTCCAGTGAGTGACCGCTTTCAACACTTTGAAGTTTATCATGTTTATACCATTTATTAATTTGGTTCTTCGTTGAACTGAACTTGAAGAGGGGCCTCGGTGACCGAGTCGAACTATTTCACCATTATTATAGTCTGCCAAAATTTGGGTTCAGAATCACAGTGAGTTGGAATCCCGCATTTTGCGAAAGGTGCGCTCGACTCAAATCTTTAAATTGACTAGGCCGAGTGTCAGCAAGTTTTCTAATTAAAGGTCAGTGGCCCAGTTCTCTCCGGTCACTCAGATTTCATCCACTAAGAAAATAGCTCAAAAGTGTTGACATTGAATTTGATAACTAATCAAGCACGATTGGTAGTCCTTGATTATTTGATAATGAAGGACTCAGTCAGGCTCTGATCTGTGTGCCTCATTCAATAAAAATCCTGTGTAGCCTAGGAGTTAATAAGAGAGAACACATTTAATTATTGAACACAGGAAACTACGTTCATTTAAGATACTTCATTTTTTAATTGATATAAGACATTTGTGGGGAATGCATGGTCATACATTAGCCGAGACGTAGCTAGACTACTTATCACAGGACCGTATTGCAATCTTTGAAGCGTGACAAGGGACATGACTCAGATAACGCATCACGTGAACATTTTATCACATGATTTGGTTTTTATAAAAGTCCTTGTCAGCCGGTATCTTTCTTTGCATTTACTGGAATCTCACCATGAAGGCATTAAATATTTGTTTGTGCATCCTTCTTGTTACCATTTGCAGTGCATTACAGAGGTAAGATATCTCAAACTTAGTGCATACTAAAAAAATATTGTTTTACGCACTTTTTGTTAACTTTGACTTTGTTGTGTGATCATGACATCCGTAAAATTAAAAAAGTGTAAGACACGGGACTTCCTTTGTATTAATTTTTTGCTTTGTCATGTTATGTAATATAATTCAAATCGCATTCTGTATGAGAAATTTTGCAAAACTTGATAAACATTCGAATGGTGAAAAATAGGGGGGAAGGAGTAAAAACACAGGCATTTGAACTCCACATGACACATCTTTCTGTCAATGTGGAGTTTACTATCCACATGTGGATAGTAAACCCTAAACCCCACATTAACAGAAACAAGTGCCTGTGAGTAAAAAATATGAACTTATAAAATAAAGTCTATAGTTTAGCACAAGTGTAGTTAGTGATGATGAACCATATATCATATGTATATATAACGTAAGGGTACCCAAATTGCACCGAGTACCCAAATTGCACCTATTTAGAAAAAATAGCAACGGAAATCTTACAACATTTCCTAGAGATTAAACAATTTGTATTTTTTTTTATTTGATACTATGCACGTCTTTCAACATAGGTGAACATATTTAGATATACACAAAACGTTCACAGTATTTATCAACAGATGGACTGTTTACTGAAAAAGCAAAATGTTCGAAAACGTCACCGTACGACGTCATCAAAACGTCATCTTTTTAAAATTAGCAAAAACAATATATTATAAGCATCCATTTTGTAAAATATGAATAGTAAGCATGGACTAATATCCAATTGTTCAAAATATTTGAAGAAATTAAACAAAAGCTCGGTTATTAGACTTTTGACGATGTGAATTTAAGCATGGATGCAATTTGGGTATTCCTCATTACAGAATCCTGGATGGTTTGGAGGTTGATTCAAACCAATTTTTTTATGGACTCAATATGGATTAAAAATCAAATTAGTGTACCTATATAATGAAGAAGGATAGGGCTACAAAATAAACACAATATGGACATATTTTACTTGATCATAAAAAAACGTAGGTGAAAAAACTGTCAAAATAGGTGCAATTTGGATACCGTCACGTAAGAGGAGAAAACTGATCTCTTGCGTTTGGAAACACTTAGGTAGACTTGGGTAAGTTTCTAACAAAAAGGGTCTGATTGGGGATGAATAAATATTTCTATTGCGCTACCGTAAAAAAGTAAAAAAACAAAAATACTGAACTGCAAGGAAAATTCAGAAAGTCCAATTATAAAGTGGTTTTGATTCCTAAGCTCAAACACATCTCACAAAAGGAAAACAACTGCAATATTCCTACATCAACTCTTATTTTCAGAATCAAATTGAAGAAGTTTAAGACAGTGAGAAGAACTTTAGCAGAAGTTGGCACATCCATAAAAGCTTTAGAATGGAGATATGGCTCAGATCAAATCAGAGGGCCATCTCCTGAACCCCTGGTAGACTATATGGATGTGAGTATTGTTTATAGTCGAAGAAGGAATTGGCATATTTATGAGCTACAGCTAATGTAGACTGTCCTAGTCTGGAATTGACACAGAATCTGAGAATGGGGAAATTCTTAAACGTCTATTGTGCATATCTTTTATAATGTTTAGACAACTTTCTGGATGGGGTTCACAGAAAAGAGAATAAAAAGTGAAAAATAAAGAACTTTTAATTAGTTGATTAAGAATAAAGAGTATAAAAGCTATTAAAAAGAATAGAAAATAATTGGGCACTTAATTATTTAGAATATTAACAGGCAAAATAATTAATATAAAAGAAATGGTCAAAAAGTTAAAGAATAAAGAAATGAAGTACCTCATCCAGATCCTCTTAGGGCTATTCCAGAAAAAAAATGTATGGGGGGGGGGGGGGGGGGGGGGGTGGGTTGGAAGGCACATTATATTAATAATACATGGGTGATGGGTATCAGAGCAACTTTTCACACTATAATGCACTATAATTCTCAAATACAATTGTCTGGGTGGCGGGTGCTGACAAAAACTGCCTCCCAACACCCCCATACATTTTTTTCTGGAATAGCCCTTAGATAGGAAATGCCATTTCTTTTCTGTCATTTGACATAAGAATTGAACTTCCTATTTATTTGAAAGTAAAATTTTCTCCAGCAGTAATGAAATTTGAGCACATCCAATCTTTTTTAAAAAGGAGATAAATCTAAAGGCAATATACTAGCTACATATGTTACGTATCAGCACAGTAAAACCTACATGTATATTATTGTTTTCAGGCACAATATTATGGTCCAATCACAATAGGAACACCACCACAGACATTTAATGTTGTATTTGATACCGGATCATCTAACTTGTGGGTACCATCAAAGAAATGTCATGTCACCGATATCGCTTGTCGTAAGTATAGTGAAGTTAAGTGAACTCAATGACTTAATGCAATATTCAGTTACTTGGAATTACTTAAGGTGGTACCCAATACTTTCACTGAAATTAATTTGGCTCATTTAATTATAAAAATTAAAAAAGATTTGAACCAACCGTTTTGTCAGAAAAATTACACTGGTTATATATAGCAATTTGATAAACGCCAATTTTGATCATTGAGAAGCTTAATATTCCTTTTACAACACAACGTAATTAAAATGTTTAGCTGAATTTACAGAGTTATCTCCCTGTAGTGTTAGGTACCACTTTAATACATATGATTAATGTTCAAGTACTCTATCAACAATTTCAATGAAGTGTGTTATAAATATAGATTATTTATCCACTCAAGAAAGTTAAATTTAGTGGTGGAAATCTGTTTCTCTACTGATTTCTAGACGATATGAAGTCATACTAATCCTTTTTCAAATGCTCTGCTGCAAGATTTGTTCTTTATATATGACCTCATCAGTCATGGTAGCCTTTTTTCCTGGTATCTTAATAGGAATTTTAGAGGCAAGAAAGAACATTTGACGTCATGATCAAATTTTGGCCAATGAAGTACTTATCACTATGGCTAGATTTCAAATATGAACTTAGTACAGATGGGTCCTACTTTTGAAACGAAATGAACGATATCATTATTGGCTTTTCAAAGTCACTGATCCCTAAATTACCAAATTGTTTGAATATTATGTGATGGATTTTTGATTTTTTTTGGAAGGCTATCAACATTAAATTTGGAATTGAATGACATTGAATATTTGAAGATTTAAAATCAAGATGGAATGAATAACTATCTTACTCTATACATTTCATATAACATGCAAATAACATTTATAAATAGTTTAAAGATTAAAGAAACATTAATTGAATGATTGAAGTCACATTTCAATATCATGACTGAATCATACATAATATTTTCTTTTCCAGTATTGCACCAAAAATATGACAGCACAAAGTCAAGTACTTATGTCAAGAATGGAACTGCCTTTTCTATTAGATATGGAACAGGAAGTTTGACTGGTTTCCTTAGCACTGATTCAGTAACAGTAAGTATCCATATGACAAATTACTAGTAAACAAAATAATAAAATTGAGAATTGAAATGGGGAATATGTCAAAGAGACAACAAACCTTCCTCCGCAGATGACAACTGAAGGCCTCCAAAGATTTTTGTCTTCCTTCTGTCTCAATGAACAGCATGACAGAATTTTGTGATACTATGAAACTTACTTACTTGATTTACTATTGCATTTCATTCTCCAAAGTAATTTTTGGGGTTTACATAGCCATGACATGGACTTTGTCTTATCGATAAACTACATGTACAGTACACATCGCGCAAAAAAAAGTGTAGATTCAGAATGGGGCACTCTTGGTGTGCATCCACTCTTAAAATAGTAGTTTAAATCTGAAATGAAATTATATGAATTTTGGGAGTGGCATTTAAAATGTTGCTGTGCCTTCTTTTTTTGGATAAATCGATAACATTTTAAAAGAAAACTTTTTTCACTATTCTTTATAGATTGGGAGCATCACTGTGAAAGGTCAGACTTTTGCTGAAGCAGTTACCCAACCAGGAATTACATTCGTTGCAGCCAAATTTGACGGTATTTTAGGAATGGCCTATGAGAGAATTTCCGTAGATGGTGTTACTCCAGTTTTCTATAACATGGTTAAACAGAATTTGGTGCCAGCACCAATTTTTTCATTTTACTTAGACAGGTATGAATAACATTTGCATACTGAAGCATCACTAATTTTCAAGAGTAGAACATAGTCGCCACTAAACACGATAAATATTTTTATGTATGTGAATAATTGATCTTTAAGAATTCAATGTTTGAATGCTATTGATAATCTTTGATTCCTCTGGAAATTTGTCAATAAAATTGAGAATGAAAATGGGGTATGTGCCAGAGATACAACAACCCGACCATAGAAAAAAACAACAGCAGAAGGTCACTAACAGGTCTTCAATGTAGCGAGAAATCTCCATTATCAGATTGAGTGGCTACAAGAAAAGGTTCAATCAGGTTCACAGTTATAATAAGTATACTCTAATCCTACAAATTGACTAAATTGAGAGTGTATTTGATTATAGATATGATTTGGGAAATTCATTAGTTTCTGAATTTACAGTATTTTTGTCTAAAAAGGTAAAGAAGCATATGGTAAACAGAAATGAAAGCACATAATATTTAACTTACAACAGAACACTATGATATATGTGAAGCAATTGGTGTGTAGGACGGTTTTAATAGCCAGACATTTAACAGATTTCTGAAATTGAAGTAATACCATTGATAATCGTCTAATATTTGTTCTGATGAGGGTTAAAGCAATCACCAAAAACTATTAAACTAGAAATATATGGGTCCTATAAATTAAACTCATCAGATTTGATTTCCAATATAAACTCTTGTTGTTTATGATTTTTCAGAGATCCCACTGCAAAAGAAGGTGGAGAGTTACTCCTTGGAGGCAGTGACCCAAAGTTATACAAAGGAAACTTTACATATGTTCCAGTCACCACTCAGGCATACTGGGAATTCAAAATGGACGGGTAATCTATTTATAATGATACATTTTGTTGAAAAAAATTGAAAAATGATACTGTGGGGTCATTAAATTCGTGGGTACCAATTTTCGTGGATTGAGGAAAACTTAAATGTTCGTGGATATTTGATTTTGTGGTTTTTCGGAAGTCATACAAGCCATAAGAAAATTTGTCATTCGTTGAACATTTATTTTCGTGGTTCAACTGTTCCCACGAAAATCCACAAAAATTGGTATAAAAACGAATAATAATGAATCTACAGTATACTGTGGATTCATTATTGTTCCCTGGATATTAATTTTTGGTGGATTTTGTGGGTATCTGTAAACCAATGAATTTCTATAGTCTTGTATACAAAGTCTTGTATACAAAGTCTTTTATACAAATATTGGCATAATTAAACACTCAAATATCCTCAAAAAATAGAATTTTCCCCAAATACATGAAAATGTGTACCCTTGAAAATGCATGAATCAACAGTTAATGCCAAATAAAAATATATGTGTGGTTCCAGTGACCCTACCGTCCCTACTTTTTCCGCTTAAAAATAGCCTACCCTAAAGATTTTATTGTCATTTTTCTTTAAGCACTGTTAAAGTCAGAATGTTGCTCCCATAGACTCAATGTAAAAAAAAACCCATAAAATAAAAAAAAGTCCCTACCTACCTACGTTAACTTTTTTTTAGAAGATGTAACTGGAACCACACATACTTTTTTATTTGGCCTAACTTTATTATTTTGTAATGGGGAATTCGTTTTTAAAGTTTACCTAAATCTGATTAATTATGAATTCTTATATACATGATATTGATCAAGATGAATAACTTGATAACCCATTAAAAGTCCATTATACTGCACTTCAGCTTTTGCCCTTGACAAAAGGTTATTACATTTGTCATTTGAAATCAAGCCATAGATTATGTATGATAAGATAACAAGTAAAGATGGTTTTATCAGTGGAAAGTAGAATTACTGATGTTGTTCAAGGTCAATGCTCCAATTTTCTAATCAATCCAATTGTTTACTTTTTATCCTGTATAACTAAATAATCTAATCAAATGTTTGTTTTACAGTCTACAAAATTAACTTGTATTTTTGATAGGACAAAGTAGATGATATATTTGATTTTACTTATACAGTCAGCCTTGATTACACTTGAAAATAGTTCATATTCCAAAGTTTAACATCTAAAGAGTTATCCATTGTTCTATACATTTGGTTTTAATAAAAGACTTTCGTGGAAATATGTAAATGAGTAAAGACATAGAATTTATTTGTTGGTGCAGAATCAAAATCATCCAATAATTGTAGTGATTTGTTATCAAAAAGATTATAATATGTATACCACATCTCCTAATTTTATAAAGGATATTCTTATTATTGTATTTAATTTTCATTTTTATGTACTAGAGCACAATGAAACTACAAATGTACCAATACTGAATATTCTTTTTGAAATTTAAAAGTATGAGTTAAACTATACTAAAATCCTTAAGAATCTCTGAAACTATGAATGCTTATAATTATTGTTGATAAAAAAACAGATTGTATTTTCATGTATTGAAACTACTAACATGACTAAAAAAAGGAAATTTTGGTATGCATTAGGCCGAAAAAACTATATATATAAGTGTTTACTGTACCCTGAACGACCCTAAGTTTTTTGCACTGAAATTGGGCAAATGAAATTAATTGATATTGTGGTTGGCAAAAAAGTTCTTTTTGTTGAACAGCTAGTGAAATGCCTAAAATAATCATCAAAAAGCATTGTTTAAAAACACATCTAACTTACAAAAACAACTACCATAGCATTGTATCTCATGCTACAGTACAGCAGTGTCTTATTTAACATTTTGATGCTTTTCTCTCTTTAGAATCATGATGAATGGAAAACAATCCGATTTCTGCTCTGGAGGATGTAAAGCTATTGCTGATACAGGTACCTCACTCTTAGCTGGACCTGTTGATGAGGTCACAAAACTCAACGAAATGATCGGAGCTAAACCATTGGCACAGGGAGAGGTAAGAGGCTATTGTCTGTTGTATTTTTTTTTTTTAAACAAACACAGTTTTTACAATTTTACAACATAAAGTTGAATAAAAAAGCTTTTTTTTGGTACATGTAATGTTTTATTTTGACTTTTGCAGTTAAGCTTTTTTCTACTGCAAAATTGAATATTTATGTCATATTATCAAGAAGATACAACAGTGACCTATACACTTTTTCTCTTTGTAAGGTCCTGTAAGGTGAAGCTCTAATTTGAGGTTAAGGATTTTGAATTCGATCTTTACAGTGAAAGAGACTTTTTGCTTTAAAATACCTGGCCTTGCGGTCATAAAACTTTCGAGCACGATTTTTGTACTCAGACTCAAGAATCAACCAATCAAAATACTGGATTTTGTGTTTCGAGCATGATTTTTGTGCTCCAAGCACTGAGCAAAGTTTTATGACTTCAACCCCAGGGGTTTGTGCTAATAATATAAGAATGGAAGAGCACCACCAATAAATAAATGTGTGAAAATGATTAAAACATTTGTTTTGTTTATTTTAGTATGTTGTTGACTGTAGCAAAATTGACAGCCTACCACCAATAAGCTTTGTTTTGGGAGGAACCACCTTTACCCTAACAGGAAAGGAATACATTCTACAGGTAACAATTTTACATTCAATATTCCATATGAATTAAAATTATGAAGTATTGAGCATGTAAATTTATGATGTGGTATGATCTCATTGTCATTTGTGAGGAAATATAGTTTCTGTGGATTAATTTTTATTGGCGGGGAACCAATTTTTGTGGATTTCGTGGATATAGGTGAACCACTAATTTTATGTCCAATGAAGTACCAATTTTCTATAGGCGTCTTAAGTCGATTTTGTCAAAACTGTGACTTCAAATATCCATGAAAATGCAATTTTCCTAAATCCGCAAATATTGGTACCCACAAAAATAAAAAATGAATCCACAGTATGTGGTTATCGACCAAATTGATATCTGATTATAATGGTTCTGGATATTTGTGGTTGAACACAGGTGCCGACTAGATGGATACCGAAACTCCATATAAATGTCAAATATAAGTTTTCATGGATAGGAGTTAAAAAGTTTGAATTATGTTAAGTTATTGATAAACACAGAGCATACAAACAAATGCAGGATTAATTCCGTTTAGATTCTTTTTATTTCATTTTAAAGTGCAAAGTGTACAGTACCTTCCAGCACATCGTAAAAATGTTTAAATAGCACTAAATGACACTTGCTTTCCCGTGTTCACTACACTGCTGACACACAATTCAATATTACCTTAGCTTGCCTAAACACACAGGGTTTATACAAAACAACATTTTGTTGAATCTGACATTTAATATGATACATATTGTTTTGCATTTCAGCTATCAAAGTTTGGGGTTACCATTTGTATCAGCGGATTTA
Source organism: Mytilus galloprovincialis (assembly GCA_037788925.1). Taxonomy (NCBI): domain Eukaryota; kingdom Metazoa; phylum Mollusca; class Bivalvia; order Mytilida; family Mytilidae; genus Mytilus; species Mytilus galloprovincialis. Next base: position 66,717,904 of record CM075341.1, on the reverse strand, counting down.
CGCCAATTAATGTTCCTCCCCCAAAAGGGCCCCTTTGGATTATAGGTGATGTTTTCATTGGTGTTTACTATACAGAATTTGATCTCGGCAGGAATAGAGTTGGGTTTGCACCATCTGTAAAGCGTCCTAAGTAAACCTGGCTTAAAATTGCTATTGTGTCGCATCTTTAAAACTCAATATATCTCTTGCGTAACAGAAAATGGGAGATAACTCTTCTATGACTTAAGTTGTTAAAGTGTAGGATATGAGAATTATGAACAGTAATTGCTAAAATCATTATTTAAACTGAATATTTGGGTTTCTTTCTGTCAAGGTTAAGATTAAATCTTTCAAAGCAAACTTGTTCTGAATAATTGAATGAATTAATTGTACCCTTGAACATGACAAAAAAATTATATGACTAGTTCATGGGAATGACAAATTTATAAAGCCGTTATACAAGTATTTGACATAATCATTGATATTTTTTTTTCTGCAAAATTTGTAAACCAAATTCTTAAAACTTTCATATTATTGAAAGATTATATTCTTTACTCCAAATTTTTAAAACCAGATTTATAAAACTTTCATATGACACAATAGCTGAAATCCTTTTCTGTAAAAATTTATAAACTACGCATGTTTAAGTCATCTAAATGTATTTTCTAAAATCTGTGGAAATGTCTAGCCTACTTCGTAATGTAGCTTTTATGTATATCTAAGACTGATTATAAAGAACTTACTCATATCATTAAGCAATCATCCCTATATCAGTCATAACTGACGTCTGGATATGTTCTCAACTCTTTTATATAACAATCATAAAAATATAAGTCATGACTGCAGTTCTGTTGCCTTCTTAACTTCAACCATTCATTTGACCTTCAATCATTGTGTATAAAAATCTTAAAATGAGTAATAACAATTTCTAAATGAAACCTTGGCAGATCTGGGAGCAGATAGTTTGTTAAATAGGGTGCAAAATGCATCTTTAATGGACTGGTTTTAAATGTAATAAAATTTCTATACAGTAGGAATCCTTATCTCTGGGAAATGTTAATTGATGAAGACAACTTGTCTGATGTCTTGATCTTCTCAAGTGACTGATTTAAAAGACCCTAAAAATGGTGTTAATTATTATACAGTCCACATTACTCCATACCCTAAATTGGCCATAACCATGGGCAAATCTGGATTTTGGTGAGAGAAAAAAAACCAAGATTAGATAGTTCTGCCTAATAAGTATATATTACTTGAATATATAATATGTTAATTTGCTTTGTATTTCAGGTTTCACAGGCAGGGACATCAATTTGTCTCAGTGGATTTATAGGACTTAATGTTCCTTCCCCATTAGGACCCCTTTGGATTTTAGGGGATGTTTTCATTGGTCCCTTTTATACTGAATTTGATCTTGGAAATAATAGAGTAGGGTTTGCACAAACCGTACAACCCACCAGAAAATGGAATTTGCATTAAATGTTCTTGAAGTCATGCGCATCTGCATGAGTCCCTATTGAAAAACACAAGGGTGAAACAAATCTGTTTCAAAAAAATCTTTGAATTCAATATTTGGTTCTTTCATAGTCTCTGTTTGAAAAGAAATGGTAAATGAAATCAATAACTTTGAAAAAATGTTACCCAGAATACTTTAGTTTCTTAAATGGTAAATTTATTTTTACATTTGGAGTTGGAATAGAAAGTGAAAACTAAAATGTCATATGTATATTTTGCATAGTAGATGGTTAAGCTCGTCTGGTATATTTGATGCAAATTTCAGAAACCTACCCAACCCCTTTACTAACAGTTTATAATGAACTTACTGATTATTGTCTCGTAGCTGTATTTTGTAATAATTTTTGTTCATGTTACACTTTTGGTCATCTTCAAAAATTTTAACCAAAAAGAACTTCAAATTTAATTAGATTACAAATGGAGAAAAAAAACCTACAAAAATCAGTATATTTATTATAAGCACACAGTGTTTGAAAGAGATGTTAAACTAGCTATTTTATAATTTAGCTGTATGTAAATGTTGATTTAAAAGATCCAGGCTGTATGGTTATATCATTCCTCAGTGTAACTAACTAACTAACTAACAGAATTTACTATTAATACTGAAAATTGCTAGCAAATCGTATGTTGCGACTAACAACAACTTAACTTATTGGCTGATTGTGAAACAATCACTTCAAACATTTTTGCATTATTTTGAGGGTATTGGAGAATTTCACTAATTTTAATAAAAAGTCAATTATTTTGTACTAAAAGATTGATTTTTGGAGGGTTTCTTTGCATAATGCTTATTGTGGTAGATCTGTAAAATGATTTTTGATGTGATCTCATTCATAAATGACTATTGTTTTCCTTTTTTATATTTCATGTTTGTATATTTGTGATATTTTTTACACATATATTTTTGTTTCTGGATAGTTACATAAATTATTCATGCAATGCAGAAGAATGCAGTTTCAACATATAAAAAAAATGACATTGAGCGAATTCTATAAAAGAAAAAATAAATGAAGGGGATAATGTGCCCAATTTTTTCACTAATTTTAATAACTTGAAAAGTATGAACTATACCTTTGTTAACTTCCAATAATATTAGCATTCCATTAAATTTTAAAATCTAAGACCAATCCCATTTTGCAAATTCAACCCAAATATCCCTAATTTCAAAGTTTTCGCCTTGGAAATCTCCCAATTCAAGCTACATTGTAAATACATCATTTGTGATCATTGGTTTAAATTTTATATTATATTTCACATATTTTTCATCATACATACTTGTACATAGCTATATACATCACTATTGCTACAACTTACCTGAGATATTGACTCAAAGCTGAATTCCACCAACTAAACAGAACTTGCACATACCTATGTTTAGTCGTGTATTATTTTTTTTCAGTCTGGAATGATTTTAATTGGTGCATGGCATGGTTTTTATTTAATATAATTATAAACACAGATGAAATTTGTAAAACGATTGGGCTTGATTCAAAAATGTGTTTTTCTGATTGACAGCACTTGTACAGATGATACATGAACACTAAAATATCTTTATACTAAATTAAATTTCCGAGTGTAATCTTCAAATATTACAATTTATGCAATGTCATAAATAAATTGGCATCAGTCATGTGTCAGTAAAAAGAATTGAATTAAAAAAACATTCAGAGTTTCATTGAACTCAATAGTAATACCAAAATTTAATGAAACAAACTGTTGTTTTCATGTACATCCAAAATCAGTACTAATATTAACAAATTTCAACTGTAGCATGAACTAACTGTTGTCTTAGCTTATTCTTGTGCAAATCCTGCTTATTCTACAGGTCAGTCAACAAGGTACAACAATTTGTCTCAGTGGATTCGCTGGAATAAATGTACCCGCCCCTCTAGGTCCATTATGGATTCTTGGAGATGTTTTCATTGGACCATTCTACACAGAATTCGATCTTGGAAACAACAGAGTAGGTTTTGCACAGACTGTTAACCCACAGTAAAGAAGATTATGTTGGAGTAACGAGAACTTGAAAGACGATTCCGATATATGAAAATGCTCAAAGACTCACCGATTATGTTTTGTTTAATTTATTATTTACGAAAGTGCAAAAACAATAAGAGTGCAAAAATTTGTTACAGTGCTTTGTTTTGGAGAACTTTGAATAAATGATTTCTGTATTTTTGTTAAAACTGGTTGTTGTTGTTAGATTCATAAAGACACTAATTTTAGTCTGTAGAACACATGCTAAATACACTGACTTCAGTCCATTTGACACATTTTTTGTTTTTATAATTTGCTGTTTCAGAATCTAATGTGTCTGGTTTTACAAGCTGACACCAAAATGTGTAATTGATTTCCTGAACAAACAATTAAATTCAACCAATAACCTGACTTTATTTTGATTTTCATGAGCGAACAATAAAATTACCATAATCTTTTACATTCAAATGGTGACTTGAAACCAGAAGGTGTAGAAATCATCAAATCTTTTGAATTCTTTAACCCACTTGAACTTAACAGAAAAGCTCTAAACAGTCTAAGGTTAGCATTGCATGCATACAGTTTCTTTCGAAATATTTACATATATATGTTTACTAAAAACAATACACAAACAAACATTAAAGAAAATACAGCTTCATAAAAAATACCATTGAAATTTCATCACAATGTGAATTATTTTGATGTGTGCATTAAACACTGCCACTCTTTAGTGGACAACAATGTAGAATTTCATCATCGGTGATGCATATTCATGCAATGCAGAAGAGACTTATACTGATGTCATCCCTTGTCTTGCTTCTTTTGGAGTTAGAGCGACATGCCTCAAGTGTGTAGGTAAAGGTTATATCTTTGGCTAGCTTGCTTGTTAGTTGAACCATAAAATCATCATAAGGTTAATTATACTGTCTTTCAGAGTATTATAGTTCTACAGACAGACAGATTGGTTATCTGTCAGACTAGTCTACTACTAACGAAGGATAGAACATGTATGCCTAACTTAATAATGACTTTACATTTGAATTAGTAATATCAACAAAACAGAAGAGGCTTTTACTGATGGCATCCCTTGTCTTGCTTTTGGAGATCACACATTATTTATTTTGTCACAAAATTTGCACTTATCATGAGTGACAGGACATATGTATTTGGTATATAGAATTTAGGAAGGTTACCATAACTACGGTATAAGGTAGGTTTCATCTCATTTCAAAACTTATAATCAAAGTATGTTTTGGTGTCAAGTCTGCATCTCGGTTGCTATAAGCAATATTATTTGGGGCATTGAGTTGAATTATTGTAACCTGTACTCCAGATTAACCAATGAAAATTAGGTCAAGGTCAGGGAATACCTGCCAGACACACCAGGGTTGAGTTCAATATTGGAGCAGCTACGTAGCTGCTATCAATATCTATGTAACAACTAGTCTATAGCTACACGTTCAATAGTCAAAATCTAGGTAGCACTACATAGCTGCTACGATATTGAACTCAACCCTGTACACCTTACAATCATTCCATACACACAATCTAGTTTAACTTCTGCTTCTAGTGTTTGAGATACTGACTTTAATTTCAAAACTTAACGACCTTGATCACTGATTAATGAAATGAGGCAGAGGTCATATAAACCTTACAGTGATTACATACTGAATGTGCTTTCCTATTACTCATAATAATTGAGTTTTTTCAAGTAGTCCCATCACCAGGAAAATTATGTCAATCTTGTCAAACAGATGGCAGGACACTTTCTCAATTGAATTGTGTTAATGTCTAGCATCTTCTATCTGCAAGATCAGAGTCATTCAAGAAATAGAGCACTTTTCTCAACAGAATTGTTATTTTATATAGAAAAATTTAAATAAATCAATTTCATTTCTATTGACTTCTCTAATTGGCTTTTTGTAGATCTTTAATCTGTGTTCTTTTCACAGAGTAATCTCTCTTACTGCAGTTATGTCCCATGTAAGATACTTCTCACTTATGTTTTCCTAACAATGTGGATTATTTTATTTTATTTTTGTTGATTGAAAAAAAAAGGTTTTCTTATAGATATTTGTTTTCTTGTTTTTTTTTCAAATTCTAATACTAGTACATGTATAAGGGAGCTACCATTTGATTTTTAAGGGGGCTAGGATGGAACGTGTCCTGCATTTTTGTTGTTGTAATCTTTGTCCTGCATTTTTATTTTTCACTGTATTCGGTCCTGCCTGTTTTTTAATTAGATAATCTTTACTTTTTATATAAATTGTTATCCTTCCTTATTTTTTGTTGCAAAGTTGCCCTTATTTTACCCCCCCCCCCCCCCCCCCTTAAAAATCAAACTATAGAAGCATTTTGTCATGTAATAGCCTTATATTTCACAGTAATGGGTCTTTGTATGTTAGAGAGCCGTCTGCTATAAGTTTTTTATCATGAAGTTTGGTGGATAGCTGTTTCATTGGCAATCATACCCTTTTGAACCTGATGTTCAGTGTTTGTTGTTGTGGTTCATAAGAATTTCTTGTTTTTTATATAGATTAGATCATTGGTTTGCCTGTTTATTATAAAATGATTTTGCATTTCTCATTTTGGTGCCCTTTATAGCTTGCTGTTGGTTCGAACCAATGCTCTGTGTTGAAAACCTTACTTGAACCTGTAATAATTTACTTTTACAAATTGTGACTTAGATGTAGAGTTGTCTCATTTGTACTCATACCACATCTTCTTGTATCTACTGGTCTACTTATTAAAAGACTTGTACTTGTTGAACCTTAAGGTGGTACCCAACACCTTTACTTAAATTAATTTGGCTCGTTTATTTTTCATAAAATTTTGACAAAGTATTTACTTTAACCCTTTGACAAAAATATATAAATTTCAAAAAATTTGAACCAACCAATTTATAAGAAAAATTACACTGGTTACATAGTAGTTTGAAAAACACTAATTTTGATCATTGAGAAGCTTAATATGCCCTTAACAACACAACATAATTAAAACGTTTAGCTGACTTAATTGAGTTATCTCCCTATAGTGTTAAGTACCACCTTAAATTCATGATTCAGCTTTACCCATGAAATCCACAAAAACTGGTAACCCACAAATACATATGTATTACAGCTTGGTCTTTTAAAAAGATCTGTTAATCCTTGAAGTGACATCAGGTATTGAACTTTGGATTTATCAAAAGTCTACAGGTTCTTACGTACTAAACAAATGTCAAACAGCATGGGGTTGCAACTTTTTATATGCTGTAAAACAAAGTAACTTGTTTACGCTGTAATTACATAGTAACAGCCTGTCATTTGCACTATACAATATGTAATATTCAATAAAATTCAGAGCACAGATGTTATATAATAAAAAGGTTAACAATCTGTATTTACACGAAAGACAATACAAATTACTATATATAACTTGACATCTTACGAAAATAGTAATTTATCCCGTAAAGAGATATTCTCTTAAAAATAGGAAAAAGGAATAGCTGACGGATATAACCTTTACAAACAGGCATAAAAAGTAAGAAATTTACTATAATGCGTATTGCTAGGTGGGGCCACTTCAATACCTTATTAATAGGGGTGTCGCTGGGATTCAGTTACCCCATTCTTTTCATATAATTTAGATTACAAAAATGTATACCTTTTCATATATTACTTAGGTAAAAATGTTACCTTTTTCCATATTGTTTGAGTTTCGTTTGGTGTGTAATGTAACAGTGGAATACCAAAGTGCCAAAAGAGAGACAATTGGTTAATAAAACACCGCCAGGAACACCAAGAAAGATGAAAGAAGAAGTTATGGAAACTTTATTGACCTTATCATATATTTCTGATGGTTTTCCCTGACCTTTTCACATATTTTCAAGCTTGAAAGGTGACCTATTCAAGCCGCACGTCCAATCACCTTGTAAATAGGAAGTTGACCCCTGAGGCTTATTGTTTGAAATCATAGAAAATTGGTATACTACAGTATAACAACAAATACAAGAAAAATACAACAGAAAATTGAAAAAAGTATTTTTAGAGGTTTCCATTCACACACTATCTAATCTAATTTTTATGACTCATGGGTAAAACTATAACCTGAATATGCCAAATTTAAAACTTCTTTAATATGAATATAAAGCAAATTAAGAAAAAAAAGAGGGAATAAATCCCATAAAATTGGCTAGAAGTTTCTCAATAAATAAGTAGGAATACAGTTCTTTATTCAGTATAGAAGTGGATGGATTATAGTGATTGTCAAATAACCACCACAACATATAAATGAGGGGGGATAGGAGGGGTCCTGATCCCGAAATCCCGAGGTCCCGGATTTAAATAAAGTTAATCCCGACGTCCCGAAATCGGAAAAAAAGGATTCCCGGATCACGAAAGGGTCAATCCCGAAATCCCGAGCTTAAAAAGACCCGATCCCGGAGTCCCGATAAAGGTCCTATCCCCCCTCATAAATAATTGCAATTATAAAAAGAAAATGCTATACTGGTAATTTGATTAATATAGGCTATTTCAAATTAAATTGTTTTTATTTTTGTGAAATCAATATTAACCCAATTTTACAATAATAAAAGCATCAACAGATCATAAGCAATAATCAGAAATTAAATGTTGATTTCAAACTATTTTTGAAAATATGACTCACCAACAAGAATCTTAAACCTGATCCATTAAAAAGACATTTATATTGACCAGCTGTTCAACAAGTGATTTGGTACATGACATACCACAGATAGTTGGGTGGTTTTTTTTTCTCATTTCATTAATAAACAAGGCCAACAATATAATTCAAAATTTGAATAAGAAAATAGATTTTTTAATGCTTAACAAGAAGATGGGGTATTTTTGTGACTGTCTCTGACAGAATCTATAGCTGTAGAATTTTTTAAATTCCATGCATTTCCCAAACAAAGAGCGTTAAACTTAGTGTCACAAAATGTTCCGATCTAAATTTATAATTTTCACTCAGACTGTAAATTTGGATATATATATTAACAGATTGAAGGGCCACACATGTTTGAAAAACATCTGCAGACAAAAATAACACATGAATGAGAAAATGTAAGAATATTTAATATTTTGACTAAACAGTAAACCAGGAGATCCATGATAACTGTTACCCAATAAATAATAACACTTTAGAGATACTATGTACACAGAACAAGGAAGCAGTTCTTTTAAATCAATTGCATGTCATAATATTTTTTTCCTTGGCAATTTCCATAACTTGTGTAAAATTTACACACAATGGATACACTGAGTTTTTACTTGAGATTCCATCACAGTTCTAAGCGTTATAAATCAGGTTGGCGACTACGATCCACCAGATTTTCATTACATGCATGCTTTTTTAACAAGTCCATAATTTTATTGTCAAATTCTTCTGGTGTTGGCTTGTTACCTGCAAAAAAGAGTGTTTTTATTAGCAAAGCAGAAAAGCTGAACAACCTTTATTTCTTAGTAGGAATCATTACATGTATTCTCATAGCTAAAAAAGGATGCATTCCCATACAATACATCTTGAAACCACTTTTCTGCACAGTTTTGGTCTATTTTGTTTGTGGTATTACACAATGATAAGAATCTATACAAGTAACAGGCTATTATTTGAACTTGGAATTATTTTTAATTATGGAATTTGCATAATTTCTTGTGGTGGAAATTTTTACTAAATTCCATGTTTATTCTATACTCAAATGTTCTGTGCTGCACTCAACACTTTCTATTACAAAGAAGACAGTACATTTTCAATACAATGTACTGTGCCGCACACAACACTATCTATACAAAATACATTGTATGGAAAGTGTTATGATCCTCTCAAAACATTATAATACATTTTTTTACGAAATAACCATGGAATTTATTAAAAATTTCCAGCACATAAATTATGCAAATTCCATAATTAAAAAAAATTCTAAGTTCAAATAATAGCCTGTTAAGTGACAATATTTCGTAGAAAGGATGCATAATGCAACACGCAGATTTGGTAAGCTATATATTTTTTGAAAAATTTAAGACTTTTAATGGAATATGACCTAAACCTCAAAATTAGTCATCTAGCAAGGGGCAATCTTAATTGAATAGGATTGTCAGTTTCCTACCAAAAAGTTTGATTCTCTGCGTGCCTCTTTGTTTTTTTTTTTTTCACCGAAAAAAAACTGACCACCATTTCTAGAGACCAAATATAAATGGCTTTTATTATACCTTCTCCTTTAGATTTTTATGAAGGCTCAATTTGCTCCATTTGTCACCAAAAATTAAACAAACACGATACTGACCTATGGCCCAATAATATATTTCCCAATCGTTAGATGGCTTGTTGATCAGTCTGTCATACATGGTGGTTTCTTTCTCATCAAAAGAATTTAAAAATTCAGCTGCAAACGAGCTGAAATAAATAACATATATTTTAAGGCAGTACCAAACACCTTCACTAAAATTTATTTGACTTCTATAATTTTCAAAAAAAATAATAAAATATTTAGTAAATTACTTTCACCCATTGACAAAAATTTCAAAATTTCAAAAACCTTGAACACAGTGACACCCCTTTATTGGAAACATTTCATTGGATATATACATGATATCTAGCAGTTTGACAAACCACTTATTTTGATCATTGAGAAGCTAATAGTCCCTTAATAATAGAATATGATTGATACGTTCAGCTGATTTTTTTAGAGTTATTTCCCTGTAGTGAAATGAACCACCTTTAGACCTTTTCAACTATAGATTGTTCTAATGTTGTGCTGTTAAACCACTGTCCAAGGTTATGTGATGGTTATGTATTCATGACCACATTGCTCTCTTACCTGTCCAAACTCGGGAGCCTTTAATTCAAGGGACAACAGTTGCTTTATATATAGTTTTTTTTTTTTTTTTTTTAAACCAGGCTAATGGTTTTATTGTTTGACTTGTTTAAAACTATGTTTAAATCTTTATTTTATGTGCATTTTAGGTTACTGCAGGGTATGGATTTTTTTCATTGTTGAAGACAGTAAAACAATGACTTTTAGTTGGTGAAATCTGTTATTTTTTCTCTGGTGGACAGTTTCCACTGGCTTTCATACCATATCTTTTTTTTTATGTTGTAGTAGTAGAAAAACCAATTATTAAAATCAAGTACAATAAGGACTGAAAGTTTATCCACAAAGGGTGTTTTTAATTAATGGGTCTATGACCTTCACCTATGTATTTCTAAAGTATAGAAATCCCTGTCATTTAATTTTTCATACATATTGCATGCATTCCTGAAACATTTTAAGAAAACAATCTATGTACCTTAAAAGAAGACCATTTTCTAGCATGCCCCTTTTTCTACTTTGGTATAATAATCTAGCTTTCTTCACTTCTAGTGCTTCCTTCTCTCTTTCCTGGTATTCAGGTAAAGGATATTCATCCTCTGTGTTATTTGTTGAAGATAATCTGTGAGACTGTAAAAATACCTAAAAATATAAGATTGACATACATGTAGTTCAAATTAGAATTTGATACAAGTGTTGATTTCAAAAGTTTCAGGGATTCACTGAATTTCAAGACCAATAGACAATTACTTTTTGCTGCATGCCTGTTTTTAATAAAAATTCAATGGCAATTCCATCCATATGAATAAATAATACATGGGGGCTTGCATCAATATTGATTTTAATAAATTGGTAAACACTTTGAATTAAAATAATGTAACCAGAGAGTTTGATTCTTCTGACAAAATCACCTTTCACCTCTCCATTGGGACTAGTAAAAATAATTATGACATCTTGCAAGGCTATTTTAAAACGTTGGAGGAAGGCGTCCTATAAAAAAAAAATAGCCTTGCAAGACGTCATAATTATTTAGACTACAGCCTGACTAGAAGCTAAGAACCCAGGAGTCAGGACCTACACATTACAAAGCATGTGTGTTATCATCTGATCCAAACAAGTACTTCCCTAAGGGAGCAACCATTTGATTTTTATGGGGGGGCTAGGATGAAAAATTTTGTCCTGCATTTTTTTTAGCTGTAATCTCTGTCCTGCCTTTTTATTTTTCACTCTGTTTGGTCCTGCCTTTTTTTTTTAGTTTATCCTGACTTTTTTTTACCTAAATTGTCGTCCTGACTTTTTTTTTTTGCAAGTGTCTCATCCTGCCTTTTTTTTTAACTCAAAACTCCTGTCCTGCCTATTTTTTTCAAATTTCAACCTAGCCCCCCCATAAAAATCAAATGGTAGCTCCCTAATGCTTACAGCTGATCTACCATATTTATACCAAGGGATATACCCAGGGAAAGCAATACCGTCACACTTCCCCCACCTCAAGTCATTATTTTACTATTATCTTCTTCTTCTGACAAATAATTTGCATACCACCTCTGGTGTATTATGGCAAATGACTATTTACACATGCCCAAAGGAAACATCTTTCCAACATACTATGTACACAAATCCGGTTAAAAGCCATTGTGGTGTTATATACAATTAAAACTGAAATATCTAACATGAACAGATAGTGTTGTTCCGATGATCAGAATAAGTTTGAAATCAGTTGGTTGGGCCTGGCGATGTCGATTATCAATTGGGATTTTGTTTAATCGATTGTCGTTAAAGTTTCCGGACTTTAAGCTTATCAACTTCCAGTCCGTTTGCAGTTTGCATTTTATATGCGCAGTCAAACAAATAATAACAAAAAATATCAGGATCGATGACAATATCAATGTCAAACATCCTATAATTAAAGACATAACCAATTTCCTTCTTTATAAACGTGACAAATGCATTGACTATAAATATTTGCAGATTGATGGAATGTTATTTAAAATTAATAACTTTGTATGAAATACTTTCTTCCAATACCGGTAGATACACCTTATCGCTAATCCTGGCTGACCCGGCCGCTTGAACTTTTGACGCATACAACAATCACTTTTCCATTGTGGCGTCAGATATTTTGTTTTGTGACGTCAAAAATTTATGGGAACCTGTGTGATATCCAGTAATGGCGGACAAATAGAGATAAGGTGTATTCTACTTGTTACTTGAGAGCGTACATTAAATCATTCTGATTATAGACAAAATAATTTCTTTGCTTCATTAGAACGTGTTGCAAATTGCCTTTTATTAATGTTTTATCCATTTGTAGCATCAAAAACGTCATATTCCTTTCCATACTGCAGTCAGGGGTGGTACTTAAACAAGTGATTTCAAAATCACTTCTTTGAGTGATTTTGGCTGTGAAATATTTAAAATTTTCACACAAACTTTTCAAAATCACTGAAACAAGTAATTTGAGAAGTTAAAATTTAATCACTTCAATAAGTGTTTATAACATTTTTTGGATATTTTTTCCCACAAGCTTGATTTTTTTATTAATAAAAAGACCAAAATTCCATTGAAAAAACAACTATGTACATGCAGAAATTGTCATTTGCTTGATAAGCCTGCCAGTTTTTACAGTTTATTTGAATATGCAAAAACTGGAATAATTTGTAGATCAGGACATAACCTTAAAATAAATCATTCTAATTCTAAAGAAAACCAGTCAGGTCACCTTATATTGTTGACCTTTGTCTGATAGTAAGAGTAGTTAATGAATATTTGATTACAGAACAATTCCCAAGGGTACTTTTAAAAGCTTTAGCGCACTAACTAACTGCCCAAGCGCACTGGTGAAATTGATATCCAAAGATAAAGGGATAATTGATTTATGTAGGAAAATTATAGAAAAGTTTGTGAAAATATGGAAAATCAATGAAATTAGCATAAATTTGAAGATCAAAGAAAACACCAAAATCACTTAAATAGGTGATAACTGAATATAAAAATTCACTGAAATAGGTGATCATGAAATCACTTGTTTAAGTAGCACCCCTGACTGAACTGCTTGCCAAACATTGTTTATTTTTGTAAATTTTTCGAAATTGTCCGCCATATTGAAATTGAAGAATCACGAATCAGATACGGTTCAACTATGTAATAATTCCACATTCTTGCAATTTAATATAAGTTCAGACGCATGAATGACAAAATTGACAGAAAAATAATGATCACAAAAGAGTAAAAAAGCATTCTACACGAATTAACAGACATAGGATTTGTTTACTGTATATATTATAATGCAAATGCATTGTTTTATTTTTTTTCTGTTAATCTTAAATTTTTCAAAGTTAAAAACTTTATATATCTTTTCTTAAGTAGAAGCACTCAAATGTTTATACAGCTATGTTATATTGAAATTGTATTGTGAGTATACACCATTGAAATTTAGAAATGTTAGTGTCACTGTTGGTAACTAATGTTGTAATATTTATGAGATAAAATATGTTCAATATGAATCTTGATTCTTATTAATTCATTGTTTTAACTGCTAAATAAATAGTTATCAAAGGTACCAGGATTATAATTAAGTACGCCAGAATATATGAAAAGGAAACATAAGATCAAATATGAATATATATAAACTCTACAATGATATGGAATATATACACATTAGACATGTACAATGAGACTAAATGCATGATCTCATTTAAAAAAAGGGCAAAGTATTATGATGCGATTATAACCGATAGTCGGTTGGTTGCTGTCAACCGATTGTAATAGATAATCGGTTGGTAGTTTCAACCGATTATCCAACACTATGAACAGAGGTTCAAATTAACATTTGGTACTGGAAGGTCCAGGACCTTTGACACTCCAAACTGAAAGGTCCACAACCTAAATTCCAGGTCCTACTTTTACTGGAAATATTTCCTAACTCAGTAAGATTCAAAATGAATGTGCTTTAGGTGTTAGGTTAATTTAACTTTGTTTCATTGTCAAAATCACTTTTGTATAACATGTTTAATGATAAATGTAATGGTCTTGTATATAAATTCAAATATATTTTATTTTTTTTGTATTTGGGAGGGCATCACTGTGGGTGGGTATGTTGTCTCAACCATTGGTAATTTAAAATTACTAATTATATCAAATGCAAAGCTGTTTAAGTGTATCATATCTAGTTGCACTATTATTATATATTAGTTCCTGTGTGAAAATAAAGTAAGAAACTTCCAGATTTTTACTGGCCATTCAAAATTGAGATGAAATTACCTCTTGGAATTGTGGTATTATGCTTACACTATAAAAAAAATCTTCATGTAATATTAACATTTATTAATGATAAAGAAAATTACTGTCACATTTTATTGGATTTTAATATGAAAATTTGTGAACTAAAAGTAATTTTGAGTTTCTGTATAAAATATTTCCTACTTTTTCTATCTTTTCAATATATCTTTCGGTCTTCAATTCTAGTGTTTAAATTTCATCAGCATAGATGTATTTAGTCACCTGCCTGGAATTATTATTTTTTTCATTTTAGTTGATCGGCAAACCCCAAATTACCCTTATCCGCACCCAGAATCGGATCAGGTATTATAATTTTCTTCATTTCTGGTTTATGGCTCTATTGTTTTTCAATGTTGTTTTTGTCAGTCAGATACGAGTTTATGAGAGATACAATTTTCGGACGTAGCTAGTAACCAAACCAAAAGTCTGATTGCAAATGTGGAAGGTCACGGACCTCGAACCACTGCTAATTTGAACCCCTGCATGAAGCAGGTGTCTGGAGGCTGTGTCTGGAGGCTGTCTTTGAATCCTTCCAAAGTGGAAGCTGTGATGACAGTAGATGGTAGTTCATTCCACAGACGAATTATGATCATATTTCAAACACTTCCCTGGTTTAATAGGTCATGTAGGTTATGTTGGGTGCCAAATGTAACCAGAGAACATGATTCTATACAAAATATAACACCTTTGTCTAAACAGGGACTCAAAACTCAGGATCTTCTTGTTACAAAGTATTGTGTAAACTGACTGAGCTAAAAAGTGGGTCTCGTGACTTGGGATTGCCGATTTTTTGTAAGTGTGACACATGAAAGTGAAATTATTGTGTCTTGCAAACAGGAAATTAAGTCTAGCGGGATACAATACACCTTATCACTATTTGTCCGCCATTACTGGATATTACACAGGTTCCCGTAAAATTTTGACGTCATAAAACAAAATATCTGACGCCACAATGGTAAAGTGATTGTTGTATGCATCAAAAGTTCAAGTGGCCGGGTAGCCAGATTAGCGATAAGGCGTATACACTAAGCTGCCGGGATCTGGGATCAGAGATCAGAACTACCAAATGGCAATGAGACCCTCTAACATTGTCTAAAGAAGTACTTTCCCCAGCTCAACCCATTACGGCTGGTAAAGCAAATACTCAAAGTAATACTGTATTTACTATAAATATACGAAGGGAGGCAATCCCATCACAAACAACCATTTTCCAACCCATCTTCTTTTACAAAAAAAATATTATTAAATGCATGTAATGTGTATTTTTTTCTCTACATCATAATTTGTACATCAAGGACCTCTCCTGCACTTTCACATTTTCAGTTACACATATTTGTCTGTTCTCTATCTCTTAGTGTTTTGTTGTGTAATTCATAATTACTTGTCTGTATCATGCTTGAAATGGTGGGCCTTACAGTTAGCTATATTTTTTATTTGTCCCTCGCTTGCTTATCATTATAACCGACTTCTAAATATAAAAATCTAAATATATTTCTTATAAACATACTCTAGTAGAAGACTGATATGTAGATTGTCTTGCATAGGATTGACAAGCTCGAATTAGAGAGAGAAATCTCATTTTCACTCAGTCTTGTCTGCACCAAAAGTTGTATAACATTTGACGCCGAGGTTAGCTCCCCTTAGAAATTTAACTAATCACCAAAATATTTATTAAAAATAGCATAAATCGGAAAGGACAGATTGTTTTACAGTTAAATTATTGATAAGCAAGTCAACCAAAAAAAGCAATTGTAGAGCTGACCTGCCTGCATAGATCATCTTAAAAAAAATCGTTAATTTATTCATATGTGAACACTGTACAATCGATTTTATTCAAATAAATAATTATTGTTTTGTTAGGGACGACATCAAAAGTCACAGTCAATGAAGGATAAAAAATACTTAATTAACATAGTTTTTTTACTGACCACCCCCCCCCTCCCCCGACCTCCTCTTAACTTAATTTGGGAAAAAATGATTGACCCATATGAATATATGTAAACATCAATGTCGGATAACCAAATCTTGCTGCAGACAAGCCCCCCCCCCCTCCCCCCAAACTATTTGAATTAAGTTGGGGTTTTTTTTTTTATCTTACATTGATCTTTGAATGTCGTCCCTTACTTATATCTTTAATATCATCAATCATTGAATATGTACATATAAAAAAAAGATGGTGTAAGATTACCAAATGGAAACTGTCCACAAGACACAAAATGACACAAATTTTACAACTCATATGTCCCTGTGCGACGTTCAACAATGAGCAAAGCCCATACTGCATAGTCAGCTATAAAAGTAACCAGTCAAATATCTTATGGTATTCTAATTTACTGTTTACATTGAAAAATTGTGTTTGGCACTATGAAGAAAGATAAATAAAAGGCTCAATAGCAAAATTCACTAAAGATAGGCAAGATATTATCAAATATGCCGTCTATTTCCTTATTTTATTTTTTCTATGAAGACAAGGATTTGTGTAAGTAATATGAATCGATTCATTGATAATATTGCAGCTTGTGTAAAAACCAATGTCAAACATTTCATACATTTCTGGGACAAAAATCAGTCAGCCCCACAATAAATTTCGGTCTCTGATATTAGTTGACACGGCACGATATCCGTTTCTAATCGGAAAACTTTATAAACAAGATTTTACTTCAATGTTTTTTTGACAGATCATATGAAAAACACAATTTTATGATAATCGTTTACTGTTACTGAGTGTGACCAGAAGCCACATGCCATCACTGACTATTCTAATAAACAAGAATGATAATAGTTTATTGTTTAAGACCTTGGACATATTATGCAAGGAGACTGTGTAGACCTTTTTTTATGAATAAGAAATAACAGTGGCGGATCCAGCCATTTTAAAAAGGGGGGGGTTCCCAACCCAGAGTAAAAAAGGGGGGTTCCAACTATATGCTCCCATTCAAATGCATTGATCGGCCAAAAAGGGGGGGTTCCAACCCCCGGAACCCCCCCCCCCCCCCTGAATCCGCCACTGAATAAATTATATACATTAAGTCCATCGAACAAATACACAGTAGAGCCCTCGCATATGTTATATGATTTATTGTTTCCGTAAACCTGGGACTATTATACTATATTATTAAATAATACGATTAAAGCTTAATTAAAATTGATAGAATATTTTAATAACTTGTCAAAATGAAGTTTTTATCATGCTTTTTTAAAAAAAATATATAAAAAAGTATGTGTCACCGGACTTTTTTCTACGGAAGCGTATTAGCGCCACACATTTTTTTTTTTATTTTTCTTCTTATGTTTGCGTTGTAACGCAAACCTTTGCGATATAACGCAAACCTTTGCGTTATAACGCAAACATCTTTATTTCAATTATTCATTAAGTTTTGTATATATGTCCGTCTGTCATTCATTTCGGATGTGATTTACTAGTAGATAAAAAAAGAAACATGCATACAAGGCCAAATCATTATAATAAATATGCATAGGAATAATGGATTAATTGAAGTGCAATTATACATAAATTAAGACTGATTTGTGCATCAGAAAAGTATATAATTTAACAAGAAAATAGATATAGTATATAGTCATATTAAAATTGAAAGATCAAAAATAATGTCATACAATTGTGAAACCTCCAAGTCAAATAGACAAAATGATCTTTCTGCTTTAAAATGAATTATTAATAAGGAAACATTTTTTTTAAATCTCAGAATATGATCAAGATTCTTTGATAGAAAGTCATTGAATTTTCATTTCAATATAATGAAGTATTTTTAAGATGCTTGGGTAGCAATTTGAATAGAGAGAACATAATTTTATTAATAAAACATCTTCATTCTATACATTTATTGCCAAAGGGTAGCTTGTTTGAATGTAACCTACTTTACACAGTTCTAAAACGAGAGCTTACTTTGGAAGTATATTTATATTCGGTTATAGCTATATTAGCAGGGTTGATTTTTTTCTTAGGTATAATAACCTCAATTTACTCAATTTTCTTTGTAATATATATACTAGTAGTAACTTGGATATCGTTTTTGGGGACCTTTATAGTTTGTTGTTTAGTGTGAGCCAATGCTCCGTGTTGAAGACCGTAATTCGGCCTGCGATGGTTTACTTTTACGAATAGTGACTTAGATGGAGAGTTTTCTTATTGGCACTCATACCACATCTTCTTATATTATTCTGCTCATTATTAGTCATTGATATGATCTAATTATTCAAGCAGTTTACTTTGCAATTACTACAAAGGTGATAATTTTTTTTATATCCAGCCTCCTCTATTAATAACTACTGTTTCCTTTGAATCTTAAATAAGAAATAAGATAAAACAAATGTTTGCGTTATAACGCAAGAGGTTTGCGTTCCTATAACGCAAACATAGGAAGAAAAATAAAAAAAAAATGTGTGGCGCTAATACGCTTCCGTATTTATCACGCTATGGCAGGGACTTTTTTTTAAAAAGAACATTTAAATATTCTGGTCTTATTACCTGGAATAATTTACCAAATAATATTAAAGAAATAAATAATTTAGATTCATTTAAGACCAACTGTTCAACTGACTATTTTCTAACTGAACAGAATAAAGATGCACGAAACTAATGTATTTTTCTTCTTCTATTGAATGCATATGTACTTATTCAATATTTAAGCTGCTATATTTAACTGTATTATGTATTTTATTTTGTATGTTTTCCCCCCTTTTCTATTTGTATTAATAGTTTTTGAAGGCCTCATGGAAGATTAACATGTACTTGTTAAATGTGTTACCTTCGTTAAACAAAGAATTTTATTGTTATAGAAAGTCCCTAGCTACAGGTTGTGCAAAATTGTCAGATTTTGTATAGATGGAAAATCAAATTTTGTGTGATTAAAAAAAAAATACTATCAGAACTTTAAGATAAAATGTGAGAAGATTACTCTAATAAAATGCTAATGTTACACACTCAAAGACGTAAGACAATATAAAAACATTGGAATGCAATTTGTTCAGATGGCTTTTTACAATAAATTTTAAAGGATTGATTTTTTTCCTAAGAAAGGATTATTTTTTTTTCTGAGATAAAAGATGTTAAGCTTTATTTTTATTAACAAATAAAAAATAAAAAAGTAATTTGAATTGAAACCATTTAATTATATACATCTTAATTATAAAGGCATTCGATTTCTTTTTTTTATGGATAAACTATGCACTGCAAATAAGATTGAAAATGGAAATGGGGAATGTGTCAAAGAGACAACAACCCGACCATAGAAAAAACAACAGCAGAAGGTCACCAACAGGTCTTCAATGTAGCGAGAAATTTTCGCACCCGGAGGCGTCCTTCAGCTGGCCCTAAACAAATATATACTAGTTCAGTGATAATGAACGCATTTTTGCACTCCAGAATGTCAAAGCGAAAGGACTACGGCATATCTAGCATAGCAGTTCTGCACAAATATATGCACTGAGGGAATTAGCGGGAACAATTATTATAGCTGTTTTTTTTTTCTATAAATTTGTATTATAGCGAATCCGACTATTATAGTCCGGAAAACACTTCAGTCCCGCGAGGAAATCTCTCTCCCACCCCTTCTTTATGAATCGGTATATAGCTTCAACATAAAACATTCATTTTAAAGTTTTCTTATTAAGCAACAAAAAACAGTATTCCAAATCGTCTGTGAAACCAGCAATCATGACAATTAGACGCATACTTTTTTAAATATTAAACGTCAAAATCGTATGTGGGGACATTGTATCGGACATTTTTGTTTTATCTGATATCTCGTATATTAGATTTTAATTTATGGGAATTTAATATCAAAATAGAGAAAACAATGTGTACTTTTATCCATTAAAATGTGTTTTTATGTAGCGAATGGCACTGTATTAAATAATCATCATGAAAAAACAGAAAACGTAACCCTACGTTTAATTTGGTTTGAAGGGGACAAAAAGTCGGACATTGCTTTAATCAACTCGAATAAAAAGAATTTGTTTTAAAAATTCCTGATTATTGCATGAGGCGAAAGTGTGATCTTTGTACAAAATACTAGTATAAGAATTATTTACTTTAGACTTGGAGATTGCTCTGGAATTCCCTTTTTGGGAAAATTTAAAAAAAAATTACGGCAACCTTTCGTGCATGGGACACATAATTTGTATCGTCTTGATGATATCCCTTTTTTTTTTATATATATATATATTTCCGTCTTTTCGAGAGGGGAAAAATCGGCATTACGTCATTGACCACTTATAAATTGCTTGTTCTAGACAAACTTTTATATCGTTTGGTAAAAAAATTTATATGTTTTTTTACAGTATTCAGAAATTTCACAAAACTAAAAGTGTAACGCGGGGCAAGGAAATCATATTGCAAAATAAAGGTTTTATTGAGTTTAAATTAATGAAAATGGTCTGTTACATATACAAAATTGCAATAATCTGAAAGAAGAGTTTAAAAGCTTTAAAATGATATACAACACTTTATAATATCATTTTTTATGTTTAAAAATTAACAAGATGAATGTGTCTTGTCCGTGATTTCACCAAAGTAAAACCAGTAGCGTGCGACGTTTCTTTCATATAATAAAAAGGAAAAATGGGTCACCGAACTTTTTTTCTTGCTGCATATCAAAAAAGGGTAAATTCATAACACTTTCTATTATAATAATTACTTTATCTGCGTTATCTCCCCTTATTTGTAAAAGAAAATCTAATCAAACACAAACAAGGTGTTTTAGAGAAATTACAGCTGTAACTATGATAAAACACACGATTTTCTATATTAATATCAAAAGTCTTTTACATAAATTACATATAACTCTAAAACATTGCACATTTCATCAAATATCTAGACCAAAGTTATCTGCTTCTTCAAAATCCAAGATGGAAGAAGACACCCGAACCACCTTAATACAGACCTAATACTACAAAAACGGCATGTGTCATACTGGTGACGTCGTCCTGGTCATATTAATCACATGACCTATATTGCTACACGGCCTAGTCCAATATTCCCAATACGGGCTGGCAATGAATCCTGAATTACATGTCAACATATATTGTGCATATACGTATTCAGGATTCATTGCCAGTCCGTATTGGAAATATTGACCCTATATTCACATTTGATGTATGCAATACAGCAGTAAAAAAAGTCTGTATTGAAAAAGTTGGATTATTAATACATGTAATATTTAAGTGTTATGAACTGGCTGTTTCTGTATGTTGGCACTGGTCATACCTGCCACTGAACTGTCACTATTTACGGGGGATTTCCCCTATGGAAGCTCCCAAATGGATATGTTTAAGGAGCAATTTTGTCAACAATTTAAAATAAAACAATGAATTTTACAATTTCTGAAGGCTGGTAAAAGTATGAAGAAGCCAAAAAAAACCTTTAAATATATTTAAAGACCCCCTTCAAGGTTTTGTAGGACTATATGAGCCATCGTGCATGTAAAAACCCCATGGACATTTTGAAAAGTTGGCAGGTATGACTGGTATAGATTCTCGGTCAGCTGTATTGGGCCTCGACCCTACGCGTCTCGAGGCCAATACAGCAAACCTTGAATCTATACCAGTGCTAATACAGAAACAGCCAGTTAATAACACTATACTGAATTATAGTCCCAACGTAAACGCGTCAATTTGGACGTAATTATTATTAAGTTAATAGGTAGCTTCTTGATTATACCTGATTTTGAAATACAGACGTTATTTAAATCAGTCTAAGATATTTTAAATGGTGTTTGAATCATAAATACTACCCTTTTGTAATTCTAATCATACTGCTTTATCTTTCTGTGTTTCATTGTTTTTAATCTTTTTTCACATCCATTGTAGATCAGGTATTATGAAATCATTTAAGGCTTAATATTGTGTTATGGGTTTTCTACACAATCTCATAATTTCTTGTCATTTTCAGACATATATTATGAATTGTTCTCTAGTCTATCTTCTACCCACACCAGGTCCGTGTGTCAGTCCTGTGCTTTATATAACCAGAGACTATATATGTCTGATATAGCACAGTAGTATTCTAGTCACGAAACTGTGGTCACTAGTTGTCTCAGAGTATATGCATGATATCAGAGACATATAAGATCATATAATAATTGCATTACATCTTTGACTCTGAGATCTCTGATGGTATGACTAGTCACATAAGTCCATTGCTTCAGAGACAACTCTACAACAGATTTATCCATCGGATCACCTGCAATCATGATGGGGATACATTGCTGTGTACATTATGTATATAGTATACAACTCGTCTAAACATCAACTCAACAATCTTAGATCTGTAAATATATATATATATATATATATATCAGTCTAAAGATTTGCACAACGGTACTGATATAAGGTGTTATTAAACGAAAATGTTGTTATAAAATCGTGTCAACACGATTTTATAACAACATTTTCGTTTAATAACACCTTATATCAGTACCGTTGTGCAAATCTTTAGACTGATATAATTTTTTCCTTATCTGCATAGTATCGCCTATTCTAGACGATCCGGTACATAGTAAATTTGCTGGTTGGTCCTTTTTATAGACTTTTATATATATATATATATATATAATAATAAAACAATCCTAATTTTGAAGTAAAAACACAATACTTATTAGCTATTTGAAGTCTTTGAATAAATCCCTTGCTTCTTTTTTTTTTGGGGGGGGGGGGGGGGGGGGGGTATATTTTCATAATTTAACGAATACAGTACGTTATAGTATATACAACTTCATAATTGTGTTACCGGTTTTGAGACATACCATAGCGCCATCTAGATGCAGATTCTGCACCATAATAAATATGAAAAGAACTAGAAAATTTACAGAAGAATACTATTCTGTGATTGTCTAGAACCCCAAACCCATTACTGGTATCCGCATAGTAAGTTTAGAATGAACAGAAAAGATTGTCATGTGTACCAAGTGTTTATTTTTGTGGTTTTCATAATGTCTGTGCAATACCTCGAAAGTATTGACACATTTATTGACACATGATTTCCTGTATAATTTAGGCTGTAACTTTAAGGGACTGATAGCAATTCAATGTAGCTGATATTTATCATATTTAGAAGACATTTACATCTGTGAATAGCTGAAAATCAGTCATTACCTCAAACTAATGCAGCAGAAAAAAATCATTATTGCCAGATTATGTTCATGAATGATGTCTATTGATGATGATGCTAAACACCATATCGCTATTTGTCCCCCATTACTGGACATTACACAGGTTCCTGTAAAATTTTGACGCCACGATGAAAAAGTGATTGTTGTGCTGAGGGTGTTGCAAAATATTTTTGGGTTAAAATAAGCAAAAGTATATTTCGTGGGTATTTTCTAGTTTCTTAGGAATATTAGGCGACTTGGGAATTTGTTTACTTTCCCGCACATTTCAAAGGATTGAACTTGACGATTACCTAAAAAAATTCAGCTAGAGAAACATTTTTTATTATCCTAATGGCCCAGCTGGCGACTAAAAGATATTGCAGTGAACATATTATGTTTGGGGAAGGTTCACTTTCTGGTAATGAGACCCGTCACGGCCAGGCTGGAGAATTGGGTAGGCAAATTCTCACATTAATCTGTACCAATACAGGCTTCAAATGTCCTCCTTTATAGGCCATAACTCATGGTGGTGATCCTTATAAAGGATGCTCATACGGAGACAACATGGACAAGAAGAAGAAGAAGAACATGGTCATGATGGTGAATTCCATGTCTACCAATTCCATTGCGACATAAATAAAAACTTTTCCCAAATAAAAACCTTATCATGCGGATTATTTGAAAATTACAGAGAGGAAATTAAGGAAACCAGTAAAGTCAGAATTTCACATTTCTTCTTAATATAGATCAAGTTATGTATCCAATCAGGGGCATCATCTGTGTCCCATTGCCCATGGACACATTCTCCATTTAGGATAATAGATATGTCCCATTTCTAAGAATTAAGAATTTCCCTGAAATTGTCTCATCTAGCAATTGTTTCGATGAATGATATTTGCAGGAGTTATGACCCTTTGCCAGATTGTTTGAAAATATGTTCACCTTTTTTTTTTTACTGCTGTTGAAATTTTAAGTTTAATACAATGCATGTTTGAATAGTTAATTGTCATCTTATATTGACTGAAAATGTAAAATCTCCACACAAGATTCTTTTA
This sequence comes from Mytilus galloprovincialis, assembly GCA_037788925.1. Lineage (NCBI taxonomy): Eukaryota > Metazoa > Mollusca > Bivalvia > Mytilida > Mytilidae > Mytilus > Mytilus galloprovincialis. Next base: position 66,693,185 of record CM075341.1, on the reverse strand, counting down.
TAATCCAGGTGAAGGTCATTTTCTACAAGTGTTACAGTTTCAAAAGTGCAGTTGCTTGTTTACATTTAGGCAGCAACCATTTGATTTTCTTGGGGGGGGGGGGGGGGGGGACTATGGTTTTTTTTTGGAAAAAAAAAGTTTGTTTCCAGTTTTTGGAGAAAAAAATAATTTGTTTTGAATTCTGAAAAAAAAAAAAATGTTTGTTACAACATCAGGTGTCACTATATGTAATTCTAAAATTGAAAGAAAAAATTGTTTTCGACTTGTCAGTTGTAATGCATTCCCGTTTTTTTTTTATCCAAATGGATAGTTTTTTATATTATTTATATAAGTATTCGCGCAAACGACATTTCAAGGATAGTTATTGATTTGTCTATTTTTTAAATACAATGTACATGTATGTAAACATACGGATTATTTTTTAGGTTTATTTTTTCACAACACAAAGTGTTATCAATTATTTTTTTAGTGTTTAATGCATTTCAATTAAAAAAAAGAATATATTTTATTTTTTTTACAGGGAGGATAATGTATTTGATATATTTGGTGGGAATAAAAAATCATGAAATGTCAATTTTATTTTTATTCTGCAAATCAGAAAAATAGGGTCGGCTGATCTGTAAACCAACAAATAAAAAAACTCTGGCCTTAGTTTATTTTGACAAAATCACAGGCGAAAAAAAAAGTTTGTACAGAAAAAAAAACCATAGCCCCCCCCCCCCCCCCCCCCAGAAAATCAAATGGTTGCTGCCTTAACCTTCAATCTGTTCCTACTTTGGTCATACACATTTTGTATTGCTAGTTTCTGATTTGATGATGCATGTATTGAATAAACTATTTTCATATTACACTCTTTGAACTCCTGAGTATATAATTTTTTGACAGGCAAATTTAAATACTCTTTAGAAAGACATTCTGGTTAAGTAAGAACATGGTAAATAAAAATTTGGGCCTAATGTTGATCATCTTGGATTTAAAATTCCAGATTTTCCTTTTTGTTTCCTGAAACTTTCCTTGATGTTGATTTTTTTGGGTTTTATTTACAGATTAAACCAAACACTGTAGGAAACATGTAAAGCGGAAAACAGAATTTAACTGAGACAACAATGGACAGGATGGAGGATCTCAATGAGATCCCATTTTCTATTGTTGGCCAGACAGCCATGAATAGTCTGGCTAATAAATTAGACCCAGAAATGTCAGTGATTGGTAACAATTGGAGAGTCCTGGCAGAAAAGTTAGGCTTTTCTACGGAGCATATTTTAGTAAGTACATGTTCAATGTATCACATAAATCATAAAATGTCAAAAGAAAAACTGTCAATTCAAAAAATTACTACACAGTGGTGGCGGATCCAGAAATTTGCATAACAGGGGCCAACTGACTTTATAAGAGGGGGCCTGCTCCAGTCATGCTTCAGTGTTACTCTAAATAATCAATTTTTTTCCCACAAAAAATGGGCCTAGGCCTCTTGAAAAACCCTCTAAGTCCCCCTCTGTTAAATTCTTTTTATGAACAGACAAAATTTTAAACTTAATTACTGCGATTTGATCAAAAGCTGCAAACAGATATATCAGGGGTCAAATTTAAGCTTTTTAGTGTACTGGCCAGCCGGACCAGTGGACTGAAAATGTACTGGTCCTGAAAAATGACATTCATTTGACAAACACTAAAATGACTAATATAAATGATAGATGATTACTTTTATTTTCCTCGGGTACTTTCCTCTCCTTTATTCCAGTAGATTTTTGTTGTTTTGATTGTTCTTGAGCAAGTACCATGAGTACAGAAACTAACTTTAAAATTGAAGATCCCATTACAAAAAAAAAAAAAAAAAAAAAAATTTAATACATTTTTTATGTACATTGTAGGTATGTCACTGCAAATGTTTAACATGTTATACAATTCATTACATTGCAATCGACTACCGGTATATAATTTAACCATTCACGATCTTTTTCCAAGGAATTTTTATATTTACATTTCTTTTTGTCAATTTTATAAACTTCCTTTTGAATGTCACTTAATCTATTTTGTTGTCCAGCGGTTTAACTCGTTCCAAAAAAAGGACGCTCACCCGAGATAACAATTAACTTGAACAGTTGTAATAAATAGTACTCCCAAGTACCGTGTTATTTGGTAATTTTTTTTGTAAACACACCGAGAATGCAATACATCAGTGATTTTTGTCGACAAATTTCTACTGGTCTGCCGGACCACCAGCTGATAAAATGTACTGGTTCGACGCAAATTATACTGGTCTCGGACCACCGGACCAGCGCTAATTTCGACCCCTGTATATGTATCAGATATCTGAATATGAGTTCTTATTTTTGCAATACTTAGCCAGTCCTATTATTGGCATTAATTAAAACTTGTTATAATGTCTAAATTTACGGTAGCACATGCAATGTGCATTTGTACCTTCGGCACTTCTCATGTATTAGTCTAAAGAGAGGACAGATTGTATGATCGGTTTTGGGCCAAAATCCTGAAGAAAATCCAGACAGATCAAAGCAAAAGCAAAAGCAAATGTTGAAGATTGAAAAAGATTCTTTTTAAGGTGGTACCTAACACTACAGGGAGATAACTCTGTAAAGTCAGCTTAACGTTTTAATTACATTGTGTTGTAAAAGAAATATTAAGCTTCTCAATGATCAAAATTGGTGTTTGTCAAATTGCTATATAACCAGTGTAATTTTTCTGAAAAAACGGTTGGTTCAAATTTTTTGAAATTTTTATATTTTTGTTAAAGGGTCAAAGTAAATACTTTTACAAAATTTTATGACAATTAAACGAGCCAAATTAATTTTAGTGAAAGTGTTGGGTACCAGTCCTTAAAGGTTCAACTGTGGTTAAATGTTATATATTTTATCTTGTATGTATATGTAAATTAAATTTTCTTAGAAAAATCTTCATATTTTTTTTTAACCTTTCACCTGTTTCACCATTGATAATGAACATGAGGCAAAGTTTTATTAATAAAAAAACAAACCTTTCTAAGACACATTACATGATACTTGATAAATGATTATAATGGCTCTGGATGGGGGGAGAGAATGGGGGTACTTCATTTCTGTATTTTTCTGTAAATTTCAATTTTCTCTTTTCTTTGTATTTATGGGTTCTCATTATTCCTTATTCTTTCTTTTTTTCCATTTGTCTACTCTTTCTTCTCTATTTTTCTCTATTCTTTATATTTTTTGCCCTTTATAAGTTTATTCTCTATTCGGAAAACCCCACTTCTCACCTCATTATATTGTGGTTTCATTATTTTTTGTGGGATACCATTATTTGTTGATTTCGTAGTTAGAGGTTAACCACAAATTTAAATGTCAACAAAAGTACAAATTATATTAAGGATTTTAAAACAACAAAATAAGATATCATAGATAAAAAATCTGTTTTACTCCATCAAGGAAAATTGGCATCCATGAAAAATAAATAAAAACAAAGTAACTACTATTTGAGAAAATTATGTGTTGTTTTAGTATTGCAGTATGGGCATCATAAATATTAAACCTTAATATGTTTGAAAATTTGTCTAGATGTATGTATGGCAAACATTTCCTTTAATCTTACAAGTGCCATTGGCATTGTAGAGTCTGTTAGTTTCATATTTAAAAGGGGGGTAAAGATTTTCAATTCCACTGTCGTGATGAAAACATTAAGTTTTACCTTTGTCTGTCCATCTATCAGTCCAACCTTCCTATTTTTGGAAAGTTTGCTACAGCTACTTTCCATAGGCGTTGGCCTCAACCTCCGGTGAGACAGACTATCGCAATGTTCTGCTCCAAGATAATGTAGTCCTAGTGTTTGAATTCTGATTCTTGGATATTTTGTGTTACTACTCTTTTGAAAAGATTACAGCTTGAATAAAAAAGGAATGAATGTTCACCGACAATTCAGATGAATTAAACTTCATTTTGAAATAAGTATCACAAACACTACTTTGTGGATTGGCCATTCAGGCTGAAGAGAAAATCAAAAGAAATCTATGCGAGATAGCGTTTAATTCATGAATATTTCATGAATGAACATTTTCCCACACTATTTTTTTACTATTTATGATATTTACAACTGTTTATTATTGAATAAGTGAAAGCCTGAGTATATAGAAAGAGTCTGGTATGCAAGAGCAAGTTGATATTTGACCAAGTTGTCAGATAATTGACAAGTGATAATGGTTTGATTTATTTTAACAATACACAGGTGATAGAATATATGATAATCGATAGTTATATGGCTTATGTCTCACGCCAAAGACGGGTAATTGATTGCACTTCAACATCATCAAAAACTACCTCGACCAAAAACTTAAACCTGAAGGGGACAGACAGACGAACAGACGGAAGGACGGATGAACGGACGCATAGACCAGAAAACATGTCCATAAATGGGGCATTAAAAGTGATTTTTGGAAATTGCTGCCGAGACAATGGTTTAGTTTGAAAAATCCAAACTGTGATTAATACATATTTGAAAATATACACATCTATAAAAGAGGGACGAAAGATACCAAAGGGACAGTCAAACTCATAAATCTAAAACAAACTGACAACGCCATGGCTAAAAATGAAAAAGACAAACAAACAACAGCACACATGACACAACATATAAAACTAAAGAATAAACAACACCAACCCCACCAAAATTTACGAAGGGATGATTTCAACTTCACCATTTGGAACTCTTGGTTTAATAGCTTCCTTGTGAGCAGCAACCCTCTATCAATAAAATCATGATCGGAAATGCAAGCACGGGAATATCGTATCAATTGGGAGATATCTACCCCGTATGCAGGTGCTGCTGGAATGTTGCTACTTAGAAATGGAAAGTTCACAATTGGAAAGCTGAAATCATCTCTTTTGTTGTAAAGTTTTGTTTTCAACCGACCCTCATTGTCAATTTCTAGATGTAAGTCAAGATATGAGGCCGACTTAACTGTATCTGTAGTATCCTTTATCTCTAGCTCGATTGGATAGATGCGTTCTACATAGTCACTAAATTTTGAATTATTTAGTGAAAGAACATCATCTATATAGCGAAAAGTAGAGTTAAAGGATATTGCTAACTTCAAATCTTTCTTCCTAAGAAGTTCCTGCATGAAGTCAGCCTCATAATAATAAAGAAACAAGTTGGCAAGTAGAGGGGCACAGTTTGTTCCCATTGGAATGCCGACAGTCTGTTGAAAAACACGTCCTCTGAACGTAACAAATATGTTGTCAATCAAGAAATCAAGCATCTTGATAATATCAGTTTTAGAGAATTTTTTGTTTGAATCAGAGTGATCCTTTACAAAGTAGGATTTATCCCTCCCTAAGACAAGATACTTGTATCTACGTTGGCCATTCTTTTTTACAAAGCAAAGCAATACCAACTCTTTCAATTTGTCTTTTAGTTTGAAATAACCTATTTGAAATAATACACATATACAGTTGCAAACTTTCCAGAGGTGCTATCCATCACTTTGATTGTTGTAAAGCTTGAGCAGGTGCTTTCGTGTCCACAAACACATTCTTCTTTTTATGCCCCATTTATGGGCATTATATTTTCTGGTCTGTGCGTCCATTCGTCTGTCCGTTTGTTCGTCCGATTGTTTTCCTTGCGTCCGTCTGTACTGCTTCAGGTTAAAATATTTGATCGAGGTAGTTTTTGATGAAGTTGAAGTCCAATCAACTTGAAACTTAGTACACATGTTCCTTATGATATGGTCTTTCTTATTTTAATGCCAAATTAAGAGTTCACGGTCCACTGAACATAGAAAATAATAGTGCCAATGGGGCTTCCATGTTTTTTGTTTTTTTTAAATTTGCCCCTGCAACAAATCTGTTTCTATAAGTGACCACAGAGATTTTTGCTTTAAACGTTTATAAGATTTATCCCAGTTTTATTGGTCAGAAGAAACACCAATTTTTCTATAAATAAATGTGAATCTTGTTGGTACAGTGGCAACAGTATTATGTCTCAGTTTTGTATTTCATCAATCTTTACATCAAGCATAATATCAGTGATATTGTTTGCCTTAAATTACTGGAGAATAAAGGCTTTTTCCCCTGGAGAAAAATCCCAATTTGAAAAAAAAATGGCTTAAAATTATTCCCAAAAAGACAACATTTTCCCCAAACAGTGAAGTTTCAGTAGTAATTGTGCATGAATACAAACTGAAAAACACTCATTTAAACATTTTTCCTGCCTAACATAATGTGCAGATTTGAGAGTCTATTTATGTATCATCACTGACAATAAGGGGTCTTATTTCAAATGAGGGTTTACCTCTTGAAGTTCCAGTCAAATTTATGATAAAAATGACGCATATTTTCCCAATAAAAAACAGTAAAGGTAGTTTTGAAAAAAGCCAACAACATCACTGAATATATTAAAAAGTTGAAGGATAATATTTGATAAACAATTTACTAGATTTAATATTATAACCACCAAACATTTCTTGTACTATTTGATCCTTTAGGCAACATTGTCGGAAAATTCATGATGCAAACATCCCTAGGTATAAACTTGTATGATCTTTTGACCTCAGATTCTAACCTCCTGTCAATACACATGTAATATTTACTCAGAAAAACATGCATTTGTATGTTTATAATTATATTTTCACCTGTGCAAGCTGTTATATTTTTCCAGGTGAGATAAATATGAATTTGATTTGTAAACCAGGAAATTATATAAAGCACATTTCATATTCGTAATGACGGACTTTTACGTGAGTAGTGCAATAAGGTGTCATGTTTTTGAATAATTACAAGTTGAATTATTTTTTTCTAATAGGTAAATTTGTTATAATTTTAAATATTTTTTTGTTTATGTACTCATAAGATTTGTTATTAATTAGAATAGTTAAAAAATGTAATGAATTTGTTTTATTGAAAAAATCTTCAAATATATAAATTTTGAATAAACACTTAAGAATTGTTTGTACATCCTATTTAAAAACAAAATTACATGTAATAAAAACACAATAATTGAAGTATATTACTATTGTTTACCCATGAATTAGTCCAATTCAACTAGATTTTGTAAAAATGTCTTACACTGAAGATTTAATTCGTATTTCTAAGTTATTGAACTAATGTGCATTATAAATAAAAGAAGGAAATTGTCAATGAGGAAGCAACCCAACAAAAAAACCCAACTCTTTAGTCATTTTAAAGGTAACATATAGAACAATGTTAGACAGGTGATTATAATTTTTTCAGCCCTATGGGATCATGATTCTAAAATGTGGGTCTCATTGGGATCTAAGCGTGACGCGGGATTGTTGATTTTTTGTAAGCGTGACACGTTAAAGTCAAATTATTGTGTCGTGAAAACAGGAAATGAGGTCTTGCAGGACCCGGGAAAAGACAAAAAAATGAGAATTGCTTACATACATAGTGTAAGCGGGATACGGGAATCTGACAAAACAGTAAGCGGGATCTGGGATCGGAACCCTCCAATGAGACCCCCTAAAATTGATGTTAATGAATTTAACAGATACAATCAAAGAACTGCTCTTAATCTGATTAAAAAAAACCAACAACATTAAAACATGACATACAGCAACTTCCAGGGCAAAGGAGAACACAAAAAAATGCAAAAAAAAAAACCCAACTACTAGCATTTTAAACAGAACAACAATCAAGTTTATGCTATGAAAATGTTTTCCTCCAGACCACCTAGTTTCTTGTCTGGAATTTGGCCTGAAAAAGTTAAAAGAACAATGTAGCAATGCGCCCCCCTTTCAGAAATAATTCCCAGGGTAAAAATCAGTGTACTATACACACTTAAGATTGTACTGACATGACAGACAAGGGTCATGACTTAGGACAGGCAATACCAATTATTTTTATGTAAGAAACTTAATGGCATATACACACCACAGGGGGGACCCAGGTTCCATTTTAAATTTTGGTCCCTGTAGATGTATGGGCACCGCACACCACCACTGACATATGGAAATAACAAAATTTATCTAGATGTTGTTAACATATAAATTTTAGGGTCATATGTAGTTTATGTACAAAGTTTAAGGCTATATGTAGTTAACATACAGGTACAAATTTTAATACAATATTAACGATATTAAATAACTTTTTAGGTAAATACAAAATTGAGCCATTTATCATTTTACCTCAATCAAATATACCTTTATGCAAATTTTTACAAAAATTTATGATAAAGTAGATTTAGCTGAAGACCACCTCCGGGTGTTGGATTTTTGTGCTGTGTTGAAGAACCATTGGTGACCTCATGCTGTTTGTTGCTTTTTAGTCAGTCTTGAATCATATAACTTAATTATAGACTAAATAATTTCATGGTTGAAAAAAAAGCAATAGACAGCTTTCGATTTCGTTGCATTTCTGTCAAAAACTTGGGTTTGAGTGAATTATGTGTTGTCAGTTATGGGGCATCGTCACTTCCTTCCTTGTTGAGTGCGTGGTTGAAAACATATGATGCCATATTGCACAAATTAGTTTGCAAATTTAATTGTGATGATTTCCCATCAGTACCGCTGTCATTAAGGAATTGCGATTAACATTATTTCTAGTTTATCCTGCGTAATGACGATCATGAAGACTTTCAATGAACTCTAAAAATGCAGGGATACAGGGGATTCCCTCTATCTTGTAAATAAACATCATAAAGGTGTGCACAACATTTTTGCACAATTAATACACTATTCCAGTGAAGCACTTAACTAGAAAGTGGTCTTTAGATATTCAGTCAAATTGTATAAATTTTATATTTTTCTACTTTCAGAACCTAGATTGCCGACAGAGTCTTCATGGTCAAAATACTATGAAGGATATTCAATCAAAATGTAAAATTAATTTTTTTCTATTTTTAGAACCTTGATTGCCGACAAAGTCATCATGGTCGAAATACTCTGAAGTTGTTTGAAGATTACATAAAACGTAATGGGAATTCTGTAGGAGCAGTCCATACAGCCTTAATCGAAATGGAGAGAGAAGATGCTGTTGAGGCTTTAGAGGAACACATACCTGGTATTAACATATATGTTTTGAATTCATTTATGAGGGTCTGTATGGGGTTGACACAATTGAGATTGATGGATAGTAGAAAAAAGAAGAGCAATGACATAAAAAAAGAAAAAATAGATACCCAACAACCATCCCCTTATCTAGCCCCTAATTTGTGGATAGAAATTTGAAAATACCAGAATAGTATCCAATATTTTAACACCTTGCCTTTCCAAAGTATTTTTGCTTGTTTTCTAGAAATATCTACATCATGAGATTTTGTATAATCTTATTGAATAGGAAAATGTGGTATGATTGCTAATGAGATAACTATCTCCAAGTGACCAAATGATCAAGACATGTTGTGTATAAAAGTAATTAACCTTCACAATATATAATTACTTATTATAAGTTAGCAAGTATGAAAAGATCAAGGTCTTTATTTAAAACACTTCCCTAGTAGTAGTACACATAAAGATCACAGTTTTCATATATTTCAGCATGAAAGTAAATACAACAGACAATATATTTAGTGTTACACCATAGTTTCAACGCCTTTGTTTAATATATATTTTTTTTTTATTCGTCAGATATTCGTGAAAAATACAGAGTGAGCAAAAATGAAATGCAGCGGCACAGAATACCAATGCAGAACTCTTGCTATGAACAAAGTACCCGTCATGAAAGTTTAGGTTACCCACGGCAAGCAGTATTCCCCACACCACCACCAGCACACTGCAATCCACCTAATTACCCCCATTCACAGTATCATCTGAACAGTGTAACCTCCCCATACCACTCAATGGTATATAATGACTTGTCGAGAAATGGGGACACGGCTGTTTCACGGTCAAGCAACCAGACCAAGGATTTTAATGTTACTTCATCATCTTATACATGTACAAACAATTGTAGAAGTCCTACAGAGACATATCCTATTTTACGGAATCAGGAACGGATTCAGGAAAGTGCATCGAAAATCGTTCATGTTGATCCTAGTGACACATATTCTTCATCAGACATCGAAATGATGTCTGAGGATTATCCACCAGAAGATGGACAGCCCCTTGCAGCAGGTATTCAGCGGGAGCATCATTATCGTAATATCATTAAGAGACCATTGAACACTAATCGTATGGAAGGTCAAGAGGGCGAAAGTCCCCCAGTTCATCCCAAACGATTGGACCTGCGATTAAATATATCAAGAGGGGAACAATTTGCCAGTCCCAGTCCAAGTCCAGCATCAGGCTCAGGAGGATCTATCCCACTTGCTCAACTTGACCATTTTACTAACTCCAACCTATATATGCCAGGCACCGTTTATAATAATTTGATGCAAGAGAAAAATCAGCAAGAATACGATCAGGAAAGACGAGGTCAGAACAAAGATCCGACCTTTAAAGTCCCGCCTCCTGTGAGTGCCAATCATAAACTTCCATATCAAAATGGACAACCTATACTGGATTTTCATCTGCATAGTTATCAGGTAAATGGACAGCCAGTGCCACAGAGAAGGATGGAACGTGAGGAATCTCGGACATTTCCACTACGCAACAGACAATTTTCTCACCCTTCCTTGCCACCGAAGGACAGACCATCTATACTGAAATATTCTGTGTCAGTTCCTAATGACATGAAACCAGCGGAATATAGAAAAGGTATGGAGTGCTTAAAGTATTGTAAACATTTTGTAAATTTTGTAGTTTTTACATAACTTTTGCAGGTTGCAGGAATCTAATATCTGTTCTAAAAGTATCAATGATGTCATTGTTAAAGTTATCCTTAAGATTTTGAGTTATCTTCCTTTGTGCAGAATTGTAGGTGAATCAACTACAACCAATGCTTTATACAGTGGAATAATTAGGGCCCCACCTTTAGGCGGGTCGCCCTATAGTGATCAGTCTGTCCGTCCGTCCGTAACACTTTAACTTTGTGTCCGCTCCATATCTAGAGAACCATTATGATTTCATACTTTATACTTTACATGTTTTTTAACCACCACCAGAGGGCGTGTCATGATGTATGTACAACTTCCTAGGGCAAAGGTCAAGATAAAAAAACTTTGGTTTCAGTTGACAACCCTGTGTCCTGTGGTGAAGATCGTGTCCGCTCTATATCTTGAGAATCGTTATCATTTCAAAGTTTATACTTGACATGTACATAAACCAACACCAAAGGGTGTGTCATAATTTATGTACAACTTCCTAGGTCAAAGGTCAAGGTCAAAAACTTTGGTTTCAGTTGACAACTCCATGTCCTATGGTAAAGATACAATTTTTTAATGCACATTATTCACAGCGGGGCCCACAGAGATGGCTCCCAATCTTTACCCGTCTAACACTTTAATTATAAAACATGTAGTGAGACATTGAATTCAAATTCTGTCATTATTTAGGAAGTTAGCAATAAGTTTAAACTTAAAAGGACAATCAATGGCTGTGATGGTATTAAAAATATACTGAAAATTCAGTATTGGGTGCATTCATCATTTTGAATTTAGCAAATTGGAAAATTATATGAAATCAATGAATGAGTTTATGGGAAAAAGCTGCATACAGCTATAATGTGTATCGGATATCAGAATGAGAGTTCTGATCATTGCTATACTCAACCAGTTTATAAAAATTCACAATAATTTCTGCATTTAGAGTACTGTGGATTCATTTATTTTTGTGATTATCAATTTCCATGAATTGAGGAAAACTTGCATTTTGGTTGATATTTGGTTTTGTCTGCAATTCGTTACCTACAAAATCCACAACAATTGTTATTCCACGGGGGGGAAAATGAATCCATAGTGGATTTTACATGTATCAAGAAATCTATATTAAATGACTTCTTATTGTTTCTGTTGTAGCTTTCAAACATATCAGGGTATTTGTAACCTATGCTGGAGATAGTAAAAAACACATACAAAAAGTGTTAAACCTATGTCGATGTCTGGAGAAAAATGGTTTCACATGCTGTATGGATATGTTCGACAAACGAATGCCGCAGGAACAGATGTTAAACAGACAAGACTGGTGTGCTCATCGGTACAATGAGGTATATATTTATAATTGAAGTGACAAAGAACAATTTTTCTGCTCTTTAAGATGATGTCTGCTATCAATAAAAAGAACAAAAAATCAAAAAAAATATCAGGATTGGTCCATCAGAAATTTAGTATCACTGACTTAGGGAAAAAACTGATCAACAAAATCATCTAACATGTAATGCGAAGCGTGGTTATTTAAAAGTGTGCACCACATTTTTTATATGTTATCTTGAATAGACAGAAAAAATATTAAAGTCATTCCTTATAATTTAATTCTAAAAAGGAGTAAATAACAATAAAAGCATTGATGACGTCAAATTCACATGACAAAATTATGTTCATTAGCTGATAAACAATACGCTTTCAACCAATCATCCATAATTAAATTATTCATTTTTAAATTTAGAAAGTCATGAATAAATTTAACTAAGACTATTAAACATCTGCAAACAACCCCAAATGCCCAAAATACATAAATACATTTAACTAAGACTATTAAACATCTGCAAACTACCCCAAATGCCCAAAATACATAAATACATTTAACTAATTATAAGACTATTAAACATCTGCAAACAACCCCAAATGCCCAAAATACATAAATTAATTTAAATAAGACTATTAAACATCTGCAAACAATCCCAAATGCCCAAAATACATAAATACATTTAACTAAGACTATTAAACATCTGCAAACAACCACAAATGCCCAAAATACATAAATACATTTAACTAAGACTATTAAACATCTGCAAACAACCACAAATGCCCAAAATACATAAATACATTTAACTAAGACTATTAAACATCTGCAAACAACCACAAATGCCCAAAATACATAAATACATTTAACTAAGACTATTAAACATCTGCAAACAACCCCAAATGCCCAAAATACATAAATACAAAGGCAAAAAGACAACAACCAACAATAATGAGGTTTTTGTTTATACCAATCGTCATTTCAGAGCACCCTTATTTGCAACATTTATGTGAGCTTTTAAACATCCATTGCTCTTCAACTTCATGTTTATTACTGAATAATTAAAATGAAGGACTCATTATTTAGCAATAACTAACAATTCAACTTGCTAAAATGTGATTTCTGGTATTAAGATTGCCAATTTTCAGTAACAGATCAGCTCATATCTTGTTAAAACAGCTACAAAAAACAAATATATATGAAAATTTTACTGGACTCATAGTTGTGTTCATCAAAATTTTTATGGTTTTTGCAACAACAACAAAAATGGTTTATAAATAGTTTATGCTTAAGGTGGTACCTAACACTTTAACTAAAATTAATTTGGCTCGTTTAATTTTCTTTAAATTTTGATTAAGTATTTACTTTGACCCTTTTACAGAAATATAAAAAATTTTAAAAATTGAACCAACCGTTTTATAAGAAAAATTACACTGGTTATATCATGTATATAGTAGTTTGACAAACACTTATTTTGATCATTGAAAAGCTTAAATATTCCCTTAACAACACAACGTAATTTAAACGTTTAGATGATTTTACAGAGTTATCTCCCTGTAGTGTTAGGTACCACCTTAAATGTTATGATTTTATAGGCTGATTTCATTCTCATGTGTGTGTCGGAGCAGTATAAAACAGTTAATGCTAATAATCTTTTATTTCCATAGGCTGATTTCATTCTCATGTGTGTGTCGGAGCAGTATAAAACAGTTAATGCTAATAATCTTTTATTTCCATAGGCTGATTTCATTCTGATGTGTGTGTCGGAGCAGTACAAAACAGAGATTGATATGTATGAATGTGAGAGTCAAATAGACGACAAGGAACTACATATTCAGTATATTTATAGCCTCATGTTGGCTGAACTTAAACAGAACGGAAATAAAAATTCCAGAGTTATTCCCCTTTTGTTTGAAGGTTGCACTGAAGTTGACATTCCACAATGGTTGCAACACACATACGTTTATACATGGCCAGGGCAGTACAGGGACTTGTTATGGTGCCTAACAAAACCGCATACAAGGATAAAACTACGATCACAGCAAAACCAGAGCACGCCTACGTCACCTGTTAACGGACCGCATCATTTATTATAGTCAAAAGCGTCATCGTTATTTAATTGCACAGATTTCAGTATGATTTTCTTATTTCTAAGTGTCTTTTGTACTGCTTTTATTGTCTCATAGTGAGGACAGAATTTAAATCAGTAGCAGATGTTATTTAAAAAAAGTAGAAAATTGTCAGGGGTATTGGTGATGATGGACAAGAAAGACGGGAATAACCAATATGAAAACTTGCATGTTTGTACAAGTCAGTAATATTGTTTACTGAAAAGAATCATTCCGCATGTAACCACAATTTTAAGCAGTATATTATTTAAATTTGTTGCAATGTGCATATAGTTTAAGTTTCACAGCATATTTGTTTATCTTTTAAATGTGATGTTAAGTATATAATATTGCAAAATTTGTTTTGAAATCCATTCTCCACATGGAGCAAAGTCTCATTATAACATATTTTTTTCATGTTTATATGGTTATTCCTACAGTTAAAAAAGGTTTCAAAAATTTGGTATTTGATTCTGATGTCAGAGGGAGAACAGACCTGAGTGGGGGCTAAAAATAAGCTTGGTAGCAAAATATTTGTCAACATTTTTCAATCAGATGTCTATCATGTCTATATGAGATTTCTACTGTTATTATTATTTTAATCAAATCGTTACGTGCAATGTAATTGTAAATGCTGTTATGAATAGATTAATTAATGGAATAGTTATAATGGCTACCTTTAGCCCTAAAAGGATTATTTAACTTATTGTGTATTTGAAACATATAGATCATGACTTTATAGCTATACATGTAAGTAAAATTATTTCTAGATTTTCATCCTTATTTTTGTTTATTTTGAAGACTGATGTGGGTGGTTTTAACTAGGGCAGTTTAAAAAGAAGTTTTCTTCAATTTTAAAATTATGAAATGAAAAAAAATGCAGTTAAAAAGATGATGAGAACTAAGAAATATTGTTATTGGGGTTATTCCATTAAATTGGATGGGGGAGAGTAGGAAAGGACTTTCAAAATCCCCCTACAACTAAACAAAATTCTGAAAATGTTTTAGTTACAGATATGTGTAGTAGATGAATTCCTATAACTTTTACACTCTGCTACACATGAACAAACAACCATAACAAACCAACGACCAATGTCCAAAAAATGAAACATCCTTTCCAACCCTCCAATATATAATTTAATGGAATAACCCTTGCATCTTATAGTGCTGTCATTGTTTTTGTTTGTTGTTAATGCATTAAGATTTTAAACTAGAATGATTATGTAAAAAGAAAGTGTACATTGCAAATGATATTTCATTCAGTATATATCAGATCTCTTTTGTAAATATTATTGTATATATCTTCAGATCTTTGATGCCAACAAGTTTTGACATGAGTTATTTCCCTTTCGTTAGGAAGAGTTATTTCCCTTAGGAAGTGAAATGATTTTTGTCACTGCAAGCTAGATTGATTTGTTTGTATCAGTAACTGTAAATATTTTAATCATTGACATATGCAGAAGAACCATATACATTTTATTGTAGATGAACCATCAAGAAATAACTACTTCAAATATACAGCTAACTAAAAGGAACCCTTTGTGACTAAAATATATCACGGCTATTTGATTTAAACTTGATATTGTACCCAGGGAACTGACCATGAAACACTCTTATAAGTAGTCAAGGTCATTGAAAACCACCCTCATTTGTTTTACCCGAAGAAGGCACTGCCACATTGGTAGTAAAAAATATAGGCAATTAATAATTTCTTTCACATTTTCCTTTTGCTATAATGTATTTGACATCCACTCACTTCATTTAAATGTGATTTCCCTGGGTCCTGTGTACGCCATTACTTAAGAGTTCTCAGATTAAACTTGTATTTGGTTAAATTGCTGAGGAATAGTCATGTACTATGCAGATCTGAAGGATAAGGTTATTTTGACTCGCCCAAAGATAGCAGCCCTTAAGGTATTCCACTCTCAGGGTATCATTAGACATGTGGTATAAAGAGAGATCTATCATATGTATCCATTTTAAATACTGTGGATTCATTTATTTTCTTAAGCATTTTGACTACCAACTTTCCTGGATTGAAGTGTTGTGGTTTTGTAAAAGTCTGTATACAATTATATAGATAATTTGCACTACGTTGCAGATCAAAATGTTTAGTTGGTGTATATCCTCAAAATCAACAAAAAATTGATATCCCAGGAATATAAATGAGTCCACAGTAGATCACTCTAAACTTTGACCACCAAAAGTTGACAAATAAAGTGATTAAAAGGTGGGTAAGAAGACTGAGTTGTAAAATTTGTTAAAATTTTGAACCATAATTCAGATTTTTGTTTTGTAAAATCTATAATGTTGTACAGATTTACGCACATATATATATATATATATATATAAATATAAACACACATTATACTATACAAGTATAAAGATTTTACATAAGAGTATAGATGTATTAATATGTGAAAAATATATATTGTTATGTACATAAAAATAGTATATTGTTAAGATATGAAGTATACATGTATTATGTAAAATGATTTTTTTTGCTAGAAAAGTAGTTATTTGTTATAGAATTCCATTGAGACTAATAAAAAACATTCCTTTTAATGTACCTTTTAACGTTAATGATAGTTTTTGACATGTTAACGATTAATGATAGTTTTTAATATGTTTAGGATTAATGACCATTTTTTATATGTTAAGATTTTAATGTGAACCTATCTAGACTTGTTAGACTTGTTACTAACAAAACAAAAATTAGAAAAGTTAAAATAATTCATATATATCACTTGAGAATTACTGATTTTAGAACCAGACGCTTTCAATAAGATTATGATAAAATTAAATTTTGTATAAACTTACCATTGGCAATATATTAATGATAGTTGGTAAATATATAAATTGTAAAAGATGTACACACAGTATGGTGTATTTCAATTGTTATCTTCTACACTATGGTTATTTGTTAATCCAGTTTTTCAATTTTTGAATGACTGCTATTATTATTGATTAAAAGTTGTTTGTTCTTTTAAAAAGGGGAGGGGGTAGACACAGTTCAAGGGAGAGAGATACATATAAGGATCTTTAATGATCTGTTTCATAATTGCTTTTAAAAAGCATTTGAGTGATCTACAATATAAAAGCTAAGAATGCATTTAATCTACAAAAATGGTTAACACAAACATATTGAAAAAAAAAATGATTTTAGAGAGTTATCTCCCTTAACCTAGGGTTATCTCCCCATTAATCATTACATGGAAATCCAACTTTTAACCATTATTATATGATAACCTTGTCAAGCTCCAAAATGATTGACCACCCTCTAAGGGAAAATGTCATTGTTAGATTGATTCTGTGATCTGTTGTTTTTATGCCTCACCTACAACAGTAGAGGGGCATTATGTTTTCTGGTCTGTGGGTCCGTTGGTCCGTTTGTTCGTTCATCTGTCCAGTTTCAGGTTAATGTTTTGGTCGAGGTAGTTTTTGATGAAGTTGAAGTTCAATCAACCTGAAACTTAGTATATATGTTCCTTATGATATGATCTTTCTAATTTTTAATGTCAAATTAGAATTCTGACCCCAATTTCACGGTCCACTGAACATAGAAAATGATAGTGTGAGTGGGGCATCCATGTACTGGGGACACATTCTTGTTTTGTGATATTTTATTTCTGTGAAGTTGAATTATTAGTGTACAAAGATTCCTTAGACAACTAAAATATATCCAACTGTTTGGGAATTGATTAGTTGGAAATAAATATGTCATTGTATTATAAACAAACCATGGTTTTACATCATTTTGTCAATTTGTACAGGAGTGGACAAACGCCTACTGCAGATTCATTTATATTTTTTTGAATCAATATTTGTTGATAGAGGAAAACTTGCATTTTCATGGATATTTGATTACATGGTTTTGCCAATCTTTGCATTCAAAACTTATTGAAAATTTGTTCTTCGTTGAACATTTGAATTTTTGGATCACATGTACCTACAAAAATTGGTATCCAACGATGTATACCAATTCTTTTTTAGTCAAAAATTGTATTTTACCTCTTCCTCAGACCATACCATTTTTTGGTTTATGGAGAGTTCAATTGACATGTAAAGATTACTATTGAGATGCAATTCTACTTGATTATTGCTCAGGATGCTGCTTAGGTTTATTTTGGCTTAAAATTTTTAGATGACACAATTTGAGCAAAATCTGTGCTTGGTTTTATTGATTTACACCAATGCCCAAGTTTGACCATATAACTAGTGTACTTCCACTTTCTAAGTAATGAATTTTGAGTAGTTAGATCTTGAAAGTTCCTTGTGAAGGTTATTATAAACACAAATCATGCACACAGGGAGTGCCACCAAAAGGCAATGTTTTGCATTGAGTTGGACTAGTTAAAAGATTAGGCATAGTAACTATATATGAAGCTCCATAAATCCACCTCTGGGCACACTTAGGTCACAAAACCAAAATCATATGTACAATTTGTGAATAATAAAGGATCTTATTATCACTCATTCTATAAAGGGTACTTTTTCTGCAGTTTGTTATATATTGTATATTTAGAATTTAGGGTGATGTTTTTATCAAAGCAAAAAGTGTGACCATTAGCTACAGGATAAAGTAACAAAAAGTAAAAATAGAACATTTTATTTGATTTTCAAAATTATCTTTCCAGCATCTCTAAAACATTAATTTATCAGGCATAAGATTCTCGATCTTAAGGTGGTACCTAACACTACAGGGAGATAACTCAGTAAAGTCAGCTAAACGTTTTAGTTACGTTGTGTTGTGAAAGGAATATTAAGCTTCTCACTGATCAAAATTGGTGTTTGTCAAACTACTATATAACCTGTGTAATTTTTCTGATAAAATGGTTGTTTCAAATTTTTTGAATTTTTTATATTTTTGTTAAAGGGTCAAAGTAAATACCTTGACAAAACTTGATGAGAATTAAACGAGCCAAATTGATTTTAGTGAAAGTGTTGGGTACCACCTTAAGAAAGTCCTTGAGGGACAAAAGTGGATGACCCTCCTCAAGGGGTATTTGATTAAATGATTACTTGACCATTTTTATAGTAATTATTTGGTTACCAGACAAAATATTTCATGATTAATTGATAACCTAGGACTGTATTTTTGATTATTTGATTATCTTGTTTAAAAAAATAATTAATGATTACTAGTATATGATTAAAATGGTTTAAAAAGTAATTAATTGGACACCCACATGAGAGGCCTCACAAATCAGGCATTGATATAATCTTCAGGTGCTGTTATCATTGTGCAATGATGTTACCTTTCCTAGTTATGTAAAATCTGCACACCTTAAATTCTGAATATGCATTATTTAATGTGTATTCATGGTCAGTATTTAAATTAGTTATTGAAATGTATTATAATGTAAATTTCTTTTTATTAAGATATTTTGCTAGCGCTTATGCTTAAAATTTTTGTTACATGCAAAATTATTATATGTATATGAATATTTGATATTAATAGCTGTATTATTCTTACAAGAGTACATACTTTTCATAGAAAACCAACAAAATTATGTGCCATATATAGTAGTAACACAACTCAAAATTTTTCCCTATTCTGTATATTTTTTGTCTATTCTGTAAACCCCCATCCACAATCTCAAAATTATTTATAATTCAAACTGTTAAATAAAATTACAGCTTTCCTGGTCAAAGACCATGGAATTTTTTGTCTTCTCTAGGTATTAGTTGTCCATTGTTCTCTCATTGTTTGCTTACCTTTTCTTACTGAATCCCATTTAAGAGTATTTTGCAAAGGGAAACAACCCCAAGATGAAAAACTATATCTCTGTCTTTACAAACCGTATAGAAAAAAAGCATGTTTTGATTTACACAAGATTTTTATGTATTTTCATGACATAATCACCTATTTTGCAATCCAATTTTACCATGATGTGTCAATTGCTGATGCAGTTAAACATTTATTGTCAGATCCTGTATAATACACCAAATTCTTTCCACTTGCTTTGAATGGGCAGGGATATAGCTCATCCTTTCCTTTGCAAATAGTATTAAATTGGACTATTTCATGATTAAAATGTTTTTATACCAGTTGATTCTGTTATAGAGAATAATCTTGTCTGCTTTGAGCAAAAAAATTAATTTTACTTGGCCTACTTTGATCTGATTAGATTAGTCTACCAGGTGAGCTAATTATGTAAGTTTACCAGGTGAGCTAATTATGTAAGTTTACCAGGTGAGCTAATAAGTTTAGTTTATCATGTGGTCTAACTAGGTCAGTTTAGTAGGTCAGCAATACACAATGTTAAGCTGACAAGCTCAGTAAGTGCTTATAATATGTATATTATTTACAGCTATGTGATGCAATTCAGCTTGCTCTTTTTCAACAAAGCAAAACCTTGGATGATGTTCCTAGATTTTCATTTCTAACATCTCAGTTATTTGGTTGATTTTTCATTTCTATTTATAGCTAATATATCAGGTCTTCATTTTTTTCTTTTGAGAAAAAAGAATCATATATACTACAAAAATAAAACTAAAATGAAATTGACTTTTAATGTTGTGTATTTGTCTTTAGTATATGCAAAACATACAATTGCCTATAATCTAGATAATTGAATTTAAGGCAGAAGACCTTGGTTAAGGGAAACAACTCTATAAATCATCAGTACGTTTGTGTCAACCATTTAAAAAAATATATTCTAAGCTTCTAGGTTACACAGATTATTTTCAATCTGTTTCAGGTAAATGCTTAAAATATGTTGATGAACTTGACTGTTGCAAACGCATAACTGATGTAAAGAGTTATCTCCCTGAACCAAGGTCTACCCCCTTAAAAATAAATCTAGATAATAAATATTGAATTATAGACCTTGAACTCATAGTTTTTATCATAATGACTAGTCAAGACAGTTCTTTGACTCCTTGATTTTTTTTTAAAATGATGGAATGAAAACCTAGGAATTGACTTAAGAGTTAGAACTTGGTGATGTATTTTTGATGAACAGCTGACCTTAGTTGCAAACCTTGCATTACATTGTATTGCATAGAACAATCACTGTTGTCATTGTATAAAATATGAAATAATAAATATATAAAGAGGCACATTTAGTTGTTAATATGTATGTATATGTTCTGGGGATTCATTTATTTTCGTGGGTAGCAGTTTTAGTGGATTAAGGTGGAACCTAACACTACAGGGAGATAACTCTGTAAAGTCAGCTAAACGTTTTAATTACGTTGTGTTGTAAAAGGAATATTAAACTTCTCAATGATCAAAATTGGTGTTTGTCAAATTGCTATATAACCAGTGTAATTTTTCTGACAAAACGGTTGGTTCAAAATTTTTTATATTTTTATTAAAGTCTCAAAGTAAATACTTTAAAAAAAATTATGAAAAATAAACGAGCCAAATTAATTTTAATGAAAGTGTTGGGTACCACCTTAAGGAAAACTTGCATGTCTGTGGATATTTAATTTAATAGCGGTTTTGCTGAGCTCTACATACTATCCAACAGAAAATATGTCATTTGTTGAACATTTAATTCGTGGTTCACCTGTACCCACGGAATCCATGAAAATTAATATTCAACGAATAATAATGAATCCACAGCATATATATTAGTATTCCCCCTTTCTAGAAAGAACTAGATTGCATTCACCTTACCTGTCCCTTTGTTCGTTTACAGTTACAAATAATTTGACAGATTTTTCTCATGGTACTACTAAACTGAACAACTTCATACTAAGTTAGCAGCTTAACAGTAATGAGTTGTAATCTTTGATAACATTTCAGATTTGTTAGATTTGTTGGTGGATCTTAGGAGTTGAACTACAGTATTACTATCCTGTCAAAACTGAGATTGAGAGTTCAAATCCTGTACATATGAGGTGCACTTCAATACAATCTTAACTTAGGGAGCTACCATTTGATTTTTATGGGGGGGCTAGGATGAAAAATTTTGTCCTGCATTTTTTTTTAGCTGCAATCTCTGTCCTGCCTTTTTATTTTTCACTCTGTTCGGTCCTGCTTTTTTTTTTTTTTAGTTTATCCTGACTTTTTATTACCTAAATTGTAGTCCTGACTTTTTTTTTTTGCAAGTGTCTCATCCTGCTTTCATCCTAGCCCCCCCCCCTAAAAATCAAATGGTAGCTCCCTTACTAGGATTGTTAGTTTTCCTATCAAAACTAGTTCTTTAGAATAACTCTGACTGCCTCTACCAATAAGTAATGACTGCAATGAACTATCACAAAAGAATTGAAAATGGCTTTAAACACCAATCAATCAATCAATCTATCAGTATCACTAGTATTCACTAAATGAAACAAGAAAAATTGGTAGTAAGAGGCACTTAAATCTAACATATACATCAAATTTTGAATAAAATTGAAAACCATTACGTACAACAAGAGACAACCGTTGACAAAGTACTTTTCCTGATTTGAGACAGACACTCAGTATTTGTATGCTACATTTCTCAGGCGCGGATCCAGAGGGGGGGGTTCTGGGGATTGGAGCCCCCCTTTTTTTGGACGATCAATGCATTTGAATGGGGACATGTAATTGGAACCCCCCCCTTTGTCCTGGATTATGAACCCCCCTTTTTAAAATGGCTGGATCCGCCCGTTTCTTGAAATAACAATAATCAGTTAGGCTTTTTTATCCATTGTTTAACAATATCAATGATATATGCACACATCATTTCTGATAGAAAGAATATGTACTGTCAAAATTGTGTTGAACTCCAGATTTACCTATATTTTAAATTATTGGTATGATCACTTGAGGAAGTGACAGAATTTTTTTATTGGCCTAGAAGGCATTATCTTTAGGTGAATAATATTACACAAGTTACATGCTAACCAGAAACGGTTGAAATTATTTGTATAAAGTATTTGAGTTCATAAAGTTGAAGCATAGTACAAATTATATTTAACATTTAATGGACAACTAGAGTGGCAGTGGGAAAAAATTCTGCAACTCTTTTAGGCAGTGACCTCTTATAAAAAGATTCATTCAAGAGGCCCAGAAGAAAAGAAAAATTATGCCATGACTTCTCAATAACATTATTTGTATACAATTTTTATACAACCGCCAAAAAAACTGAGATTGACAGTTCAAATTCTGTACATATGAGGTGCACTTCAATACAATCTTAAGGTGGTACCCAACACTTTCACTAAAATTAATTTGGCTCGTTTAATTTTCATAAAATTTTGACAAAATATTAACTTTGAACCTTTGACAGAAATATAAAAATTTTAAAAAATTTGAACCAACTGTTTTGTCAGAAAAATTACACTGGTTATATAGCAGTTTGACAAACACTTATTTTGATCATTGAGAAGCTTAATATTCCCTTAACAACACAACGTAATTAAAACATTTAGCTGATTTTACAGAGTTATCTCCCTGTAGTGTTAGGTACCACCTTAACTTACTAGGATTGTTAGTTTTCCTATCAAAACTAGTTCTTTAGAATAACTCTGACTGCCTCTACCAATAAGTAATGACTGCAATGAACTATCACAAAAGAATTGAAAATGGCTTTAAACACCAATCAATCAATCAATCTATCAGTATCACTAGTATTCACTAAATGAAACAAGAAAAATTGGTAGTAAGAGGCACTTAAATCTAACATATACATCAAATTTTGAAAAGAATGAAAAACCATTACGTACAACAAGAGACAACCATTGACAAAGTACTTTTCCTGATTTGAGACAGACACTCAGTATTGGTATGCTACATTTCTTGAAATAACAATAATCAGTTAGGCTTTTTTATCCATTGCATAGGCGGATCCTTTCGTGAGAAAAATTTGGTTGATTATATAGGGAATCATTGAAGCATGACTGGATCGGGCCCCCCCTTAGGAAAAGTTCTGGATCCGCCACTGCATTGTTTAACAATATCAATGATATATGCACACATCATTTCTGATAGAAAGAAAATGTACTGTCAAAATTGTGTTGAACTCCAGATTTACCTATATTTTAAATTATTGATATGATCACTTGAGGAAGTGACAGAATTTTTTTATTGGCACAGAAGGCATTATCTTTGGGTGAATTATATTACACAAGTTACATGCTAACCAGAAACGGTTGAAATTATTTGTATAAAGTATTTGAGTTCATAAAGTTGAAGCATCTATATAGTACAAATTATATTTAACATTTAATGGATAACTAGAGTGGCAGTGGGAAAAAATTCTGCAACTCTTTTAGGCAGTGACCTCTTATTAAAAGATTCATTCAAGAGGCCCAGAAGAAAAGAAAAATTATGCCATGACTTCTCAATAACATTATTTGTATACAATTTTTATACAACCGCCAAAAAATTTTTGCCTCGTATAATGGTACATGTATCATGTCGTCTGCGACTGCGTCATCATCTAAAGACGCATATTGTTTCCAGACAATATCTTTTGTTTTAGTTAATAGATCTCTATAATACCAGAAGGTTCAATACCACTAAAGGAAGGTTGGGATTGATTTTAGGGGGGGGGTTATGGTCCCAATAGTTTAGGAATTAGGGGCCAAAAAGGGGGCCCAAAATAAGCATTTTTGTAGTTTACAAACAATAACTTGTGTTTAAGTGTATGAATCTCTTTGAAATTATACCACAAGTTTATCATGAATGGATGTTGAGTATTGATTTTGGGGGTTATCGCTCAACATTTTAGGGGGGGGAGGAGTTTTCATTTCCCCCCCTAATTTCTCAAATTTCAAATTTTGAAAAGTTTGAAGAAATCTTTAATTGCACAATATTGCGCAATAGATTTGTAAGATCTTGACAATTGTTTTGTGTGAGGAACTCATATTATGTCAAAAATGTGATCATAATCCAAATTCAGAACTGTATCAAGCTTGAATCTTGTATCCATACTTGCCCCAACTGTTCTAGGTTCGACCTCTGCGGTCATATAAAGCTGCACCCTGCGGAGCACCTGGTTATTTACATATTAATGTTCAGTTATTGTTGTTTGTCGATGTGGTTCATAAGTATTTCTCATTTTTTTGTTGAGCCTGCGACTTTAGTTGCAAAAAGCTCGACATAGGGATAGTGATCCAGCAGCGGTGTTAGCTAACTTCTTAAAAGCTTTATATTTTAGAAGGTAGAAGACCTGAATGCTTCATTTTTTGTATATGGAGGTCACATGTTACGAAGTTTCCGTCAGTCACATGTCCAATGTCCTTGACCTCATTTTCATGGTTCAGTGACTACTTGAAAAAAAAGTTAAAATTTTTGTAATGTGAAGTTCTCTTTCATTATAAGTAGTAGGATAACTATATTTGGATAAACTATGTTTTGCTTATACTGTATGCAATTGGTCTACTATATTTGGTGTATGGAATGATTGTAAGGTGTACATGTCTAGCTGGTAGGTGTCATCTTACCTTGACCTCATTTTCATGGTTCAGTGGTCAAAGTTAAGTTTTTGAGTTTTGGTCTATTTTTCTAATACAATAAGCAATAGGCCAACTATATTTAGTGTATGTAAATATTTTATGATCTCTGTCAGTCGCGCAGATTTTATTTGACCTTGACCTCATTCTCACAGTTCATTGCTCAGTGTTCAGTTTTTGTGTTTTGGTCTGTTTTTCTTAAACTATAAGCTATAGGTCAACTATATTTGTTGTATGGAAGAATTGTTAGCTGTACATGTCTGCCTGGCATGGTTTATCATGTTTATCTGACCTTGACATCATTTTCATGGTTCATTGATCAATGTTTGGTTTTCTTGGTTAATGTTAAGTTTATGTAACAGTTGTAATAAAGCTTTATATTTGGGACTATCAACATAAAATCAATGATTAGTAAAGAAGGCGAGACATTTCAGTGTGTGCACTCTTGTTTAAAGATTATACCGTTGGTTTTCCTGTTTGAATGGTGTTACACTAGTAATTTTTGTGCCCTTCATAGCTTGATATTCGGTCTGAGCTAAGGCTTCATGTTGAAGACCATACGTTGACTTATAATGGTTTACTTTTACAAACTGTGACTTGGATGGAGAGTTGTCTCATTGGCACTCATACCACATCTTCTTATATCTATTTGCACACTTGCACACTTGAGCATGGATTTTAACCAGTTAAAGAAAGAATAAATGAGGTAATAATATCCAAGAAAATGGGTTTAAGATCTCTTTTCAATGAACATGTACGGTTGACATATCCGTTCTGCTCCTCATTGTTAATAATTCATAAAAAAAACTCATATTTATATATAAATATTGATTTTATTGCATAAATATGAACAAATCTTTTACACAGCACTATATAAATACATAATGTTAATAAAACAATTTTTCTAAAGTACAAAACTAAAAGTATTTACAATTAAATTTAAGGAAAGCTTATTTCCTGCAAGACAGCAGAAAATAAAATACACAAATTATAAAAAAAAATATATCTGGTTTCCTTCCTATTGAAAAGACAGAAAATCTCTTTTTTTTTTGTATACAATTGCACTATTATCCCTCTTTCTATGCATTCAAGAAACTCAGTTAATGTTTCATTGAAATGATATGAAGTTAAATTTCTCGATTTGACAGTAAATGCTGCTTAAAAATCATTTTTGAATTAGCTCTCCAAAATATTCAATCCTTTATCAACATCACATATATAATAAACAAGTTAAAGATGTTTTAGCCCTCATCTTTTAGCCACTGAAGATAACTGGTCTCTGATTTTAGAAAGTCCATCTAACATTGTATCTAAGGTCTCTTTGGAAAGTTCTACATTTATATTGGAAATATCAGCTGTTTGACCAACTTTGTCTGAGTTCTCCTGCACCTGAAAGCACAAATATATCAGTAAGCATTAGAATATACGTAGATATTATTGGTTCATCATCTTTCATTGGGGTACTTATTTTTCAGTTATATACCCATGAAGCTGAATAAAACAAGAAGGTGTAGCAGGTACACGGATGCGCCATCCGCACTATCATTTTCTATGTTCAGTGGACCCTGAAATTGGGATCAAAACTCTAATTTGGCATTAAAATTAGAAAGATCTTATCATAGGGAACATGTGTATTAAGTTTCAAGTTGATTGGACTTCAAATTCATCAAAAACTACCTTAACCAAAAACTTTACCCTGAAGCAGGAGGAACGGACAGACGAACAGACGGACCCACAGACCAGAAAACATAATGCCCCTCTACTATTGTAGGTGGGGCACAAAAATAGGAATAAATGTAGATATTAATGGTTCATTCATCAGGATAACAATTTTTGTGTGAATTTCATTTATATACCCCTGTAGAAAAATAAGAAAATATATAGATTTCACTGTCAGTAAGAATTTGAATAAATTTGAATAAAAGTAGGCGTGTTTTGCAAGTTTGCCTAAGAAATCACAAGAAATATTTTTAATTGTATAAGATGAACATCAAACAAAACTAATACACTACTATGGATTTATTATTATTTAATGGAAACCAATTTTCATGTTTTTTTGTGAGTACAGGTAAACCACAAATTTTAATGTTCAACAAATTACAAATTTTCTATCAGGTTGTATGTATACTTTGACCAAAAACCATAAAATGCCATTTTCATGAAAAGGCAAGTTTTCTACAATCAACAAAATTGATACCCACAAAAATAAAAGAATCCACACTTTAACATGTATACTGTGGATTCATTATTATGCATTGGATAGTACTAATTTTCGTGGATTTCGTGGGTACAGGGGAACCACGAATTTAAATATTCAACGAAATACAAAATTTCTAAAGAATGTATGCTGTCATTCAGGGTTTCCCCTGGGTAAATTATTTTTTTCGCCACTTCTTTCGCCAAAACAATATGTTTTTCGCCACTTTATTATTTTTTTGGCCAGGTGACATAAATATATTTTTCATTTAAAATGTACCTTTTTTCTACCCCTCCCCTTTTTCCCTTAAATAAGATGATTTTGCCCCATTGTGTTTATGATTATTCTCCCAAACTTATTTTAGAGTCTACATTGTACTAAGAAGAGGTTTTTACAACTAAACAAAAGCTTTTATCACATGAAATTGATCCCTCATTTCATATGTAGTCATTACATTGAAGGGCTACTCTCATTCGAGGGGCTGTTCCCCAACCTTTTAGATAGATTTCTTCAAAGCGACAGTTTTCTTTTCTTTACCATCGTTAATGATAAAGTTGAGATGTAAAACTGCTTGAAACACGCGTGTCCCTCAACCGACTTAAAGGTAGTCTCCCTAATCAATTACCTATATTGAAGTCAAAGGATAATTAAAGTTTTAAATCGGAGATTTTTCATGCTTTATAACATTTTTCGTCACAACAACAGCTTTCTTTTCTAAACTATCTTTAAAAGGAGAGGAGACATCAAAAGTTTGCGTCAAAGACGTGCGGCGCAAAGTCGTAAATAATTTAACCATATCATTTTGTCAAACAATTCAATCAACACCTTTATTAATTAGTCCTTTGTTGTCAATAGCTATAAAATGCAATCAGCTGATTATTGATTTTCTGTCCAAATCTTAATGAGGTCAAAGTGAATTCCGAGTATTGTCTGATTGGTTAAAGTCCGAGAAACTTGAAAAAAAGTAAATAAACAAGATGGAGGAAAATAAATCGTTATATATATTTCTTTCGCCAAATTCTTTCGCAAATGACGAATTTTTATCGCCACAATTATCATTTTTTCGCAAATTGCGAAAATGACGACCGCCAGCGGAAACCCTGCTGTCATTGCTTAAACCCCAAAATTAAATATCCACGAATATCCAAGTTTCCCTCAATCCAAAAGAAATTGGTATCCACGAAAATAAATGAATCCACAATCTATATATAGTTTGATTGACACATACCTGCATTTGTAATATACAAGTTGGTACAGACATTCGACTTATTGCATCAGAGGCTGTTTTCACATCTACTCTCCAATCAAAATCAACCAATCTTGGTAAAGATACTGAAAATCATAAAAACATTATACATTTTAGAATATGATGATTCATAAGGAAACACATATACATCCTCTTGTCTGTTGATGTTTGTATTTTGGTCATGTTTTCCTAAGATGGTTTATATTGTTTATTAACTAAATCAATTGGATGTTTTCTGATTTTTTATTGGTATTTTATTCTTAGAAAAACTTGGTTTCACTTAATTAGTTTGTCAAAATTGTAATTAAACTAGCATTTAGTATACTTGTCAATCATTGCATACAAGGGAAATAAGTATTGAAATAGAGAGTTGTTTCCCTTTTTACATACTTGAAAAAGAGTGTTGGCAAAATCATTTAAAATCATCACAACATTAGCAATAAGTTTCCAAATCTAGTTTGTTCATTATAAAAGATAAAATAAAAGGTAATTCTTTTCATTTTTGGGTTGGGCTATTCCATTAAAATGTATGTGGGAGGGTAGGAAGGGACTCAAAATATCCCTACAACCAAGAACATTTTTCTAAATACTTTTGCATTATGGTAATAGATGCATACCGAAAAAGACTCATGACCCACATTCAACCCTACCCTCTCACATTCATTTTAATGAAATAACCCTAAATATTTACCTTTAAAGTTTCTTACCTTGGTTATTTATGGCATATGTTTTCCAGCTGTTTATATTATCAACAATGATCTTGATAAGTAAGTCTCTAAGGTTCTTATGGAAACTACCTGGAAATTAAGTAATACAAAAAGATTGCAATAAAGTGGTTGATGTTTTTTTTTCCTATCACATTTTTTTTACTATTACAAAAAAAAACAGTGTGGTTATATTTTCATCTTTTTTCTTGTCGGATTCCAAACTTTCTAAACAGTAGTGGAAAAAGATTGATCTAGGTGAAAGAATAAAAAAGTATATATGCACACAAGTGAATCATCAGGGTTGCTCAACAGCAGTCAAATTTTGAAATATTTTTCAACATTACAACTCTTTCAGGAGGTAGACCTAGGTTAAGGGAAATAACTCTTAAAATCATCAGTACGTTTGTGTCAACCATTTTCAAAAATATATTTTAAGCTTCTAGGTTACATGGATTATTTTCAATCTGTTTCATGTAAATGCTTAAAATACATTGATGAACTTGCCTTTTACAAACGCTTAACTGATTTAAAGAGTTATCTCCCTGAACCAAGGTCTACCCTCTTAATAGGTTGTCAAAGCTTATACAAAATTCAGAGAAAATTACAACACAATCAATAATAAGGTGTCTGACTTTCAAATTATTTTTCACAGAACCCCAAAGGCCTATAGCCTTCAAATTTATGAACCCCTTTTTTTATTTGTTAATTTTTGTATTTATAGACCAACAAAACTGATACCAACAGATCGAGCAAATGCAAAATCTCATTATATAGTTGTTAGCTATAAGTTAAGTGAACTCTTATAATAGCATTATCCCTTTACTAATAATATGAGGCAGGCATTACCTGTAAATGGGGACGAAGTCTGTATGAATTATTTTTTTGTAACTTAAATATTTGTTAAAAAAAATAGAAACGGAAATACCGTAACGTTTCCGATTTTGGTTCTGTTGTTAGGGATTTTAGTTGTGACGTTATTTAAATTATGACGTCATATGCAATGTAAACAAAGAAACGCTATCATCAGGTAACGTTTTTTCATATCAAGGAATTATTAAAAATGAAATTGGTATTGCACGTTCCTTCCTATTTTATACTAGACTAATAAATATATATTTTACTCAAAGTTTCATACAAACGAGACCGGAAAAAGGAAGTACATTGTACATTTCTGCGCAAGTCCGGGATTTCAAAACACGACAAAAAAATTTGAACGATTTTGAGTTCATTAGTACAATGAAAAATTCGGGAAATTTTTTTATTGAATTTTCTACTGTTATTGGGGACTTCGTCCCCATATTATGTAACTGAAAATTACAATATAAATGCTCTAAATTGATTATAAATATAAGTGTCACAAGTCTAAACATTAAATTACCTGGAAACAGGGTCTGTAACTCTGTCGTACTTGTGTAACCTTGGAATATTGCTGCTTGTAAAAGTGATTTCAATGACTGTAAAACCTAGAATATGTAGAAAAAAGAAATTTACAAATAGATGAAATTGTTCTTATAAATATATTTATATTTGTGATTAGGTTTAGAACCTAATAATGATCAATTAAGCAATAAATTCTTTAAGTTTGTTGTTTACATTAGGTGAATTCAGTGAAAAACGGGAACAGATTTTTACCACCACTTGAAAAAAGTGTGTTTTTAAGGACAGAATTGAAGACCTGTAACAGGCTTCCAGACACCTCAAAGAATGCATGCCAAAAGTAAAATAACAAAAATACTGAATTCCAAGGAAAATTCTGTAGAAAGTCTGTAATCAAATAGCAAAAATCAAAAGTTCAAACACATAAAATCAATGGATGATAACTGTCATATTCCTGACTTGATACAGGCATTTTCTCATGTAGAAAATGGTGGATTAAACCTGATTTTATAGCTAGTAGCTGTATGACAGTGGCATAAAAGAGATTTTTTGACTATTCTTACAACTTGGTACTCTACCTAAACCAGGCTAAAATTAAAGGTTGCCATTTTGACCAAAAAGGGTTGTGTATTTATACGTTACATAAAACAAAACAGATGTAGGAAACTTAAATTGCAATGGATATTGTAAAAAAGCATTCATACAAAAGATCAATACTATGAATTGGGGACACTAAATTGATTCATTCAAAAACTACAAAACAAATGTATTGACAAAGAAAGATAACTGCAATATTGAATATTAACTTTAAATAACAATGCTATTTTTATCTAGCTATTTAATATCTTGAGTACATATTTCATTGACAAATTTCTGGAAATGATCACGGATGGATGTTGTTTTTTTTTTCATCTCATAAGTGAAGTGATAAAAATCTTAATAAACTGACAGTTATCAATACAGCCATATAAGGAATGCAATCTTTACCACAAAATAAATTTCCAAGAAACAGGTGATCTGACCTACAATAATAAATACTCTAGTAATTTAATAAACTAGCTTGAAACAGATATAACTTGAGATATATTTTCAACTTTATCTGCTTATATTTTTGTGTTGATTTTTAGTTGTTATTTTGTACAATTTTGCTGATACGTACACTATGTTTGGACAAAGAATTCGTTGTTAAAAGAAAATTCTTTCAAATTGTAAAATAATCCCTTGAGTATTAATTTCCAAGTGCATCATTTAAATTATGAAGGTGGAAAATGTACACTATTGTAATTTTTTTATCTCTATGCATCCATGAAAATTTAAATGGAAAATTTTCTTCTTTAGAAATAAAATCAAAAAGAATAAACAATAGATTACGAAAAGTTAGGTAAGGATGGTTTTCTCCTCTTTTGCAATTTATATCACCACCCTTGAAATTTAGGCATGACACATATTTGATTTTCTAAGCATAAACCTGATTTTAAGGAATTATTTCTTTATCAGTATAATTTTCATTGATTTTTGAAAGACTGAAATTCTTTGTCATTATATTTAGATAAGTACATGTTTTGAACACATTTATATATATATATTTAAGAGTATACCTGTATTACAAAGGCATAAAAAAAAGTTAATGGTTAAAATATTAATTAATTCTTTAAGCTCAATACTTTAAAAAAATCTATTCTGATCCCTGATTTATCAAACCTTATATGACCTATACATCATTCAACCAATATCCCTCAAAGGCCCCTCTAACATTAAATTACCCCTTTTCACCCCCTAAAACCAATCCAGACTTAAAACCACTACAAACAGCTTAAGTTACATAATCCAAACATACTCCATGCTAATAAATTGCTTTTATCTTTTGACCATTCATAATTGACACATGTCTAATGGTTATGATGGCTGTATAGATTTATTATTTTATTGATCAACTGGTCATTTTCTTTGTACTAATTGAGTCTTAATAATTCATTGAAAATTGCTCTATATATAATTTTAAGATAGGATGGGGTAATTTCCCTTGAAATTTATTTCCTGACATAGAATCAAAATCCAAAAGTTGTAAAATTTGAAAGGTGTTTTTTTTATATGACAAAATATAAAAATTTCACATTGAAAATCTTAAATCCCTGAAATAAGAGTCAAATCCAAAAAAATCTTACTTTAAAGGTTTTTTTCTGATACAAAGCATGTAAAAAGGAGAGAAAAAACTACACATTCAAAATTTACATCACTTTTATAATACATATTCATAAAATCAAACATATCCAGGCTATAATTACAGTACACTATTGTTAAAAAACAATTTTGATACAATATATATATTACTCGGATAATGCAGATATTGATACTTTATACAACGATATGGTGACTATTTTACATGCTGCAGCGGATAAAACAGTCCCCAAGTGCAGTTTTAATCCTTTTACTAAACCGTATTGGACATCTGGTGTTAAGATTGCACACGAGAAGGAACGAACATTACGAAAAGCCTGGGTTATTGATGGTCGCCCTAGAGGTATGCACTATGATTCATATAAGTTATACAAGAGAGCAAAACATGAATTCCGAAATATACAACAGACTGCGTATGAACAATATATACAACAAACTAACGATGACATTAATAAGGCAGCTGAATGCGATATCCGTCTTTTTTGGAAACTTATTAAACGTAATAAAGCTGTCTCGTCCAAAATTTATCCTGAAATAATCCAAGATGATAATATATGCAACACTCCCGAGAGCATCGCTAATGCATTTATGGACTACTTTTCGAAACTCTACCAGCCGGACAGTGATGAAATGTATGATAATGACACGAGACAACAGATTGAACTTGATTACAATAAAATATTAAAATCTTGTTATGAACAAAACGTGTATTTACCAGGTGGTATTACCAAAGAAAGTGAAGTCGATGGTATAATTAAACTCTTGAAGCGTAGAAAAGCTAGTGGCCATGACAAAATTCAACATGAACATCTGTTGTATGGTGGACATACTTTAGTCCGATGCTTAACATCGTTATTCAATCTAGTTGTGAGTAAAGGTCGTATCCCTAATGGATGGAAACTAGGTCTCCTTGTTCCATTATTTAAAGGCAACAATAAACCGAAGACTTCACCGGACAGTTACCGACCGATCACGTTACTTCCATGTGTTCTCAAAGTGTTTGAGCATGTTATTAAGTCAAGATTGTTGTTATATGTCTTTGATGGAAGTGTCTTTCCGAACCCTCAGCAGCAAGGCTTTCAGAAATATCTCGGATGTCTTACTGCATCCTTTAATTTACATGAAACTATATTTCATAATATTGAATTATTTAGTAAAATTTTTGTAGCATTCCTGGATAGCAGGAAAGCTTTTGATACGGTATGGAGGATAGGTTTAATGTACAAACTATTTAAACTTGGTGTAAATGGTAAACTATGGTTATTAATTAATGACTGTCATTATAATACGAAAAGTGCAGTTATTGTCAATCAATGTCAATCAAGTTTTTTCCCTGTATTAGAAGGTGTACGACAAGGGGGTGTGCTCTCAGGTTTATTGTATTTAGTATTTATAAATGATTTAATATGTGATCTGGAAAAATTTAATCCAAATACAGGTATTTTCAATATCAATTGTTGTGCACCTGCTCTTGCAGATGACATATCATGTATTGCCACATCTCCAGCATCCTTACAACGTATGCTTAATGTGTGTAACCAATATTCAAAGAAATGGCGTTTTCGCTTCAATGCAAATAAGTCGTGTATCATTCAATTTTCTGTGAATACGAGAGAGACCAATGTCAATTTTCCATGGTTTATTGGTAATGAACGTATTCCGATAGCAAATAACTATCTACACTTAGGTATAGAACTAAACTATCGATTTAAATCAAATCAAAGAACTGAAAGTTCCTGCAGAAAAGGCAGAAACGCATACTTTGCGTTGAATGGCATAAAGACAAATGCAACAAACCCGTGTGTATTACTCAAACTATATAAAACTGTGATACTACCCAGTGTTTTATACGGGTGTGAGATGTGGAATAACATGAAATCTTATGATAAAGCTACTTTAAACCGGTTTCAACATTTTATAGTGAAACATATTCTCAACTTGAAAACGTCGACTCGATCTGATATGTGCGAAAGTATTCTTGGTATTCATCCAATAACAGGATATATAGACAAAAGAAAACTTATTTTCCTACAAAAACTGTGTACTTTAGACATTTCCTCTCTTTCTAAGAGAATATTTCTCACCAGATTGTTTACTTTCTTTATAGACTCTCAAAGGAAACACTACGGATTTATTCCTGATATCGTTGACATTTTAAAACAGTATGGACTTATGAGTTACCTTCTTGACTATATTGAAGATGGAACATTTCCAACAAAACAAATTTGGAAGTCTATTGTTTATAGCGCAGTCGATAGTATACAGTTAAACAATTGGTTAAACCGTGTTATTTCAGATGACAGCTTCACACGTTTCAGGAATATTCATACGTCAGTGACAATTACAGAATTTTGGAAACACTCAAATTCTTTTAATGAGATTAAAAATTCTTTTTTAATCACTAAATTACTAACTGAAATACCAAATACAACAAGTAATATATGTGATATATGTACAAGGAATTTTAAAGATGTTTATGTACACGCTTGTTGCAATTGTCCAAGTACTAATGCACAGCGAGAAGTCTGGTGGGACATTTTAAGTGACAATTTTCCAGTGCAGCTTTACTGTGAATTAAACATGTATGACGACGAAATCCTGTTTCAAATATTACTCGGTCGAAAACCACTGACAATTTTTTCAAGCATAGATGAATCGATTCAATTTCTCAAGCTGTGTCATGCACATGTTATTCAGTGTGTAGCAGAATATAGTCGATCTCTTAGACAGTGTTATTAGATGTGTCAATACACGATGTGTCAATACATGATGTGTCACTGCAGTTATACTTTAAATATTGCTTTTATAGATTATTTATATATCATTTTTTGTGTATTTACCTTATACTTTGCTCTTATACTAATAATTTGTGTGTAATTATGTTGTAACGTTTGCTTATATTCATTAATTGTATGTTCATTGAATCTCATTTATGAGGAAATAAAGATATGAATGAATGAATGTACATATGTTTAACCTGATTGATGACAATATGTTACAACTTATTTTGTGTATTATTGGTAATGATGTTTGTACTACAAACTGTTTAAATCAATATTGCCATATTTAGCAAAGCAATTACTGTAACTGGCAAAAATTAATGATTTTATTTAGCAGCTGTCTTTAGACTGACATGGTTATCAATTTAGGTTTTTACTTATCAAATATATTCAACTCAAGATACATATACAAACTCATTTTATGATTTATATTAACTTGAGGTCTTAAATGGAATTTATATTAAAAATAAACTCATTTTCATGTTAACTTAAAATTAACTTAAAATTGCTTACAAATTTTTTTAATTTCAAACACAGTTTTATAATTTGATAAAAAGCAGTTACATAGATTTAAGAAAATGTCCAATAATTTATAGGTAACCTCAAACAGACATTATATCTTCTTTTTTAACAGAAATCTAAGCATCTGCTTTTATAATTTTTAAATTGTGGTTTTCTTTCTAAGTTTCAGCAATTTCTTTTTGCTAATTTTAAAATAAAGAGATAGGTGACTGACCAACATATTTTGTCAGATTATTATAAGAAGCATTTTATGCTTATGAATATATTTTCATGACTGAAAATGTAAAATATTTATCCAAATCTGTTATTTACTGTTTTCATCTGAATCTAATGATACATTTTCTCCTTGTCAGTTTAAAATAAAATGACTCTTTTAAAAAAAATGTGTTCATTTTATATAAATCTTATCAGTATCAAATCTGTTTGTTCATTCTTGAACCTCTTTAAATGTGTAAATAAAAGATAAATGCACTTAAAGTACTTCAACTTCTTATTTGTCATGTTTGTTACAGTGTTAGCAAAAAATCAAGGGGAGATAACTTGATTTTATCTTATATTTTAAAAATGGCTTTTTTCACTTCTTTATTCTCAAAACCCCTACCCACACAAAGTGACCACAGCTGTAGAGTATGTCCATTCTTCACCTTTTCCTCACAGAATTTCACTGAATTAATGATGAAATTTAATTCACTTTGACATTCCAGCTAAGAGTTGTTAAAATCTGTTTATATAAATGTATAGATCTAACAAAAGCCTTTTATCATCGGATTCTTACAAAATTAATCAAGGATTAAATCAAAATTTAAATCAATATCTGGTTTGTACTACCTCCCCTACAGCTACAGGTGACTGGTCACATGACATAAGTATGTTATTGTTCATCATTTAATCACATGATTTATTCAAACAAACCATTAAACTGAAAGTCGAGTAAAGATTCATTTCAAAACCAAGAACATTAACAAAGTCCTATTATATACCTTTTT
This sequence comes from Mytilus galloprovincialis, assembly GCA_037788925.1. Lineage (NCBI taxonomy): Eukaryota > Metazoa > Mollusca > Bivalvia > Mytilida > Mytilidae > Mytilus > Mytilus galloprovincialis. The sequence goes on along the minus strand of CM075341.1, from coordinate 66,655,710 downwards.
TGTATAAACTTACTCCATTAACAGTTACCAGACAAAGTAACAAGTTGTTAAACATGGATTTTATCACCTGAATTGAGAATTTGATAAACAGATATGAAAACCAAAGGAGATTAAAATAGATCCTCCCTGTGAAAAAAAAACAGTATCTGAAAGTACTTCAGTCTTATATACTTTATTAAGATTTTGTTTGAAAATGCTTCAAATTAAAAATCTTATTTTCTCAGAAATCAAAATAGACATTTAAATATTTACCTGTAATAATTTTTTGAAAAGATTTCCATGTACATCATATTTGTACATGAAAACAAAATTGAAGGAGTTATATTTATACCAACACTACACCATGTACCCCACCCCCCTCTCACAATGAATGACTTGGTTAAATTTTAAAATGTTGATTTTTTTACTTTCTTTGTTCATAAAATCTTTATTTTCAATAATATGATTTTCAAATTGAGAAAAAAATTCAAGAGAAATGAAAATCTGACTGTACGAAACAACATCGCTAATATAACACGAGAGCTTTATTTCAATCAATAGACTAAAGCATCTGTTCTTTGATAAAGTCTCTTATTTCACACAAGGATTTCACACCTGTCAATTTCTATATTTAGTGAAATAAAGGTTCATCAATAGATTTCATAGTATTTTTAAAGTGGCAAGCTGGTTTTTTTTGTACTTTATTTTCTTGTGTAAAACTTTTTCTACTTTAATTTTCCTGAATGAAGAGGTCAAAATGCCCTTCTAACATTTAAAAAGCATTTATGTTGCTATTGTATCGAAATTTAATGTCCCTCAATGAAAAAGAAAAGTTTTTCCTTTACAATAGGCATTTAACCAGATAATTATATGCTCAAGTTTTCACAGAAAAACATTAAAGTTTGTTAATAATGTAACTTTTATGAAAATTTTATTTTTATTTTAGTTGTGATCCACAGTCTTTAATTACTTTTTGAAGGGCATAAAGTAGTTTCAGATGTCAATCATAAAAAGTAATTTAAAACCAACACTTCAGATATTGCATTTATAACAGGAAAAACCAAGCATATTTATTTTTAATATTATCAACAATATTTGAGAACTAATCTATCCATCTAATTATAGAAAAATATATATATCCATAAAATAAGTCAATAACGATTTGAACATAGTACAAAAAAAATCAATGTTCACGACACCATAAAGCTAAATGCTACTTCATAAATTCCCAAAATATGTTAATATCTCTTGTTATCATCTACCTGATACCTGTAACACCTGTATTTACCTGTATTTTACCTGCCAAACAGGAAGTGTGAATCAATAACGAAAGCCTACATGTCTATTGTAATAATAAACTGAAAGTGATCTTATCTATAGCCTCAGGTAAAAATTGTGACATTCCTAATCAATAGTAATTTCTCAATTTTCACAATTAATATATAAACTCCATGTAGTTATTTGAAATTTGATGTAAAGGGGAATACCGAGGGGCAGATAATTCAGAATATACATTTAAATTGGATTCAAGAGGATATTTGAAAGTCTGGTCAATTTCTTTCAACCATTGAAAAATAATCAATCTGTTTTGCTGATAAAATTTGTTGTGTTTTCAATCTAAAAACATTTGGTTTTGTTTTTTCTAATCAAAAGAACTCTATTTTTTTTTATTAAAGTATAAATAATTAAATTAAAATTACATTGAAATGGGAATTTTGGAATAGACTTTATGAAAAACATCTAAAAGAAATTCCCCCTCCCACATGTTTTCAAGAAAAATAGAATTTTTCAGCCTCCTGCAATTTTTCAATCCCAACTTAAGACTGATTCAGTATTCCAAAATAAAGTAAAAGTGATGAAAATTAGTTCTTTCAAACATAAGATTGAATAAAAACATAAAAAATTACCAGGTTTAAAACACCTACACGTATTGATAAAAGATAAATTTAAAATCCATCCAATGGCATTGTGGTAAATTTAAGAGGCTACAGTTGATAACACCATGTAAATAAAACCTAAAATATTGGAATAAATTTTAATCTGGTATGAAAAAGGCTGTGAAGTGTTTGTTTTTGTGTTGACCACAATAAATTGATGAATAAAATTGAGAAAGGAAATGGTGAATATGTCAAAGCGACAACCACCCGACCATAGAGCAAACAACAGCCGAAGGCAACCAATGGGTCTTCAATGTAGCGAGAATTCCCGCACCCGTAGGTGTCCTTCAGCTGGCCCCTAAAATATGCATAATAGTACAGTGATAATGGACGTCATACTAAACTCCGAATTATACACAAGAAACTAAAAATTAAAATCATACAAGACTAACAAAGGCCAGAGGCTCCTGACTTGGGACAGGCGCAAAATTGCGGCGGGGTTAAACATGTTTATGAGATCTCAACCCTCCCCCTATACCTCTAGCCAATGTAGAAAAGTAAAAGAATAACAATACGCACATTAAAATTCAGTTCAAGAGAAGTCCGAGTCTGATGTCAAAAGATGTAACAAAAGAAAATAAATAAAATGACAATAATACATAAATAACAACAGACTACTAGCAGTTAACTGACATGCCAGCTCCAGACCTCAATTAAACTGATTGAAAGATTATGTCTTCATCATATGAATATCAGGTACAATCCCTCCCGTTAGGGGTTTAGTATCATACTATCATAAAATATATGAGAAGAACATAACCCGTGTCATGCCAACAACTGTTTTTTTAGAAATAAATGTGTTTAGTTCCGATGCAAAGACCCTATCAGTGAATCAATGTTAAAGCCAAAATATGCAATCTTTAATGACCTGACAACAGTATCGTAACTATATCCCCTTTTAATAAGTCTATTTAAAGGTTTTGTTAGTTTCTGAGGAGAATACTGACATTTTTGTGCTTTATAAAGAATATTTCCATAAAATTTTGGATGTGAAATACCTGAACGTATAAGATGTCTGCATGTTGAGTTATATTTACGAATTATTTCCTTATACCGGTGATAAAATTTAGTAAATGTTTTGACCAGTTTGTGATATCGAAAACCCTGGTGTAATAATTTTTCAGTAATACATAAATTTCTCTCGCTAAAATCTAATACATTGTTACATACACGAGCGAATCGTACAAGTTGAGATATATAAACACCATAAGATGGTGACAAGGGAACGTCACCATCTAAAAATGGATAATTAACAATAGGAAATGAAAAATCATCTCTTTTATCATAAATTTTTGTATTAAGCTTCCCGTTTATGATATAGATATCAAGATCGAGGAAAGGGCAGTGGTCATTGTTATCATTAGCTTTATTTAAAGTAAGTTCTACAGGATAAATTTCTTTAGTATACATACTGAAGTCGTCATTATTTAGAGCCAATATATCATCCAAATATCTAAAAGTATTGTTAAATTTTTGTATCAAATGTTGTTTTGATGGGTCTTTGCTAATTTTAGTCATAAATTGTAACTCATAACAATACAAAAACAGGTCCGCAATAAGTGGTGCACAGTTAGTCCCCATTGGAATTCCAATAACTTGACGATATACGGAATCTCCAAAGCGAACAAAAATGTTATCAAGTAAAAATTCAAGTGCATAAATAGTATCAAAGCATGTCCAATTGACATAGTTCTTTTGTTTATTGCTACTAAAAAATGATCTAAAAGAGTTTGAACATATGTACTCGCATTCCGACTTTTTAAATGCCCAGTTAATTAGGGATGTGAATTTTTTCTTAATAAGAATATGAGGCAAAGTGGTATATAGGGTAGAAAAATCAAAACTTTGAACAGATTCAAAATCACCAATATATGCATGCAATTTATCAAGTACTTCCAACGAGTTTTTGACACTCCAAAAGTAATTAATTCCACTATTTTCAAAGGCCTTATTTGAACAATTTATTATCAGGTTTTTTATTGTACCAAGTGTACTAGTAAGTAAAACAGACAATTTAGTAGTTGAACAATGGCTGGAAGATGAAATAAATCTATATTTGTAAGGTTTTTTGTGCAGCTTCGGAAGCCAGTACATAGTTGGGACTTTCATTGTGTTTGGTTCTGCTTGTAAAGAAGTAGCTAAAAGTTTATGTTTGTTACAGATGTCGTTTTCTGAAAATGAAGTCAGTTGGAATGTTGGTGAATTCGTGATTTCCTTTTGCAGAACCTCTATATAAAATTTACGTCAAACAATAATGATATTATTAGCAGCTTTATCAGCCGGGACAAAAACAAATTCCTTGGCTAGTTCTGTTAGTTTATTTTTGATACGTGAAATAGGGTTTTTATAGTTTTTGTTGAGGGTAAAATGTTCTTTAAAATGTTGTATTCGAATATCAACTATCTTCATTACTGAATTAAAAAAAGAGTCCAAAGATTTTTTGTCAGCTTTTTCCCGTTTTACCCATTTCAAACAGTAGGCGCGGAGTGAGTCGTTGATGATATTACGACACTCATTCCAGTTAATAGTTGACGGGGGACGATATTTAGGTCCTTTACTGAGGAATGATTTTAACTCTCGGTCGCGAACGATGTTAAGGTCTCCTGTTATAACATGGGAAATTGGTCCATAGGTGTATTCTGAATTACTGCAATTACACGACATAGGTGTATTTTCAGTGATATTTACATCTTTACACAATTGGCTATAATTAAACACATATTTTCGGGTAGATTTCTTGTAAATATAACAAATGAGAGGGAGTTCAGTATTATCAAAATATCCAGTAAGCCAGAGTGAAAGTGATAATCGCAGGTGTTAATTTGTCAAATAATTAAACTGTTTTTCTGTTCTTAGAGGAGGTCCACAGACTTAAGCTTTGATATAGAATTTTAACAGACATTTGATTTTTGAATGCCCTTTTTCTTTCAAGATCAATGCTTTTGAATGGGGACCTATACCCACCTTTGTCCTGGGTTGGAACCCTCCCACCTTTTAAAAATTGCTGTCCGCACTGGATGAGCTACTTGGATTCTTTAAGGCTGTCTGTTTGCATAATATTTTCAAATTAAAAAACTGATTGATATTAGACTCATCAAACCTTCATTGGACCAGTTTGACATAACATGGGTGTATTAGTATAGTATTAATGAATGGGTGTTTTTATAATGGCCCTGTTATATGTCCAAGATCTGTATTAATGGTTGAGGAAGTCTGTAATGGCCCGAGGCAATGCCGAGGGCCATTACAGACATCAGAGGCCATTATTACTGACCGAGGACATATACTAGAACCATTATAAAAACACCCATTTCTTAATACATTTATTACCGGTAACCAAATGAACAAAAGTGTATGTGTTGCTGCAAACTTGATGTACTCTCTACTCTTTTAATGAAAGTTTAGTTTGAAAAAATAATGTGTGCTTCACCATAATAAAGCTTTTAACATACGAATTATCTATTTCAGAAATATTGACTTTACGAAAACAATTGCATTACCGTATTTTACAGAATAAAATTATGATGACTTTTTTTCCAATGCGATCCGATTTGAAAATCGGCAGCCATGTTAGATTTATTATATTTGATTTTATCACTGTTTTTGTGTGATGGCCCTGTTTTTTCTGTAATGGCCATTTTTTTCTGTAATGGCCGTTTTTCTGTAATGGCCCTGTATTAATGCCCAGTTTGTCTGTTTTACGCCCAGTTAGGGTTTATAAAAAACAGTCATTTTTGGCAATAATGTACTTAGTTGGTTAATAATAGTAGGTATTAATTAATATGATAATGGGATGTGTTTAAATTATCAGATTTTATAAAAAAAAAAAAGAAAACTTTATGTTAATTTATTTCAAACAAGTGTATTGTAAAAACTGAGTCTTATGACTCCATTGTAAGACCATTCCATGAATTGCCAGTAAAAACATCATGAATTTAGAGTTAAACTAATATAGCTTGATTGTGCTGAATTGAGTTTAATCACCTACAAAATTATCTCCCTTTGCCTAATTTTACTGAAATGACTTGTTAAACTGGTCCGCCGTTCCATCTATAGCTTCGCACCAAAGAAATGGGTTGGAGCCATTGTCACATTGGCATTAATTGGATGAGTCTTACAAATTCAACGATTCGCTAATAAAATTGACCAATGATAGTGATAGGAAATTGATCTCAATGTTAATATTTGCATGCCACAAAATAAACAAGTATCTGTTAATTAACCCCATGGTGGTAGCGCAGATAAATGACCAACAAGCGTGTTATTGTGTTCTTGACAAACTGAGTCGGTATCTTTCATTCCCTTAAGAACTTTGTAGGGTTAATAACTTATAAATGTGCTAATTTCTTGTTTGGTTTCCTATCAGTATAATACATAATAAACATAGCACTTGATGTACTAGTCTCGTAGAATTATTAAATCCTGTGGTCAGAATTCTGACCACGGGATTTAGGTTGTACCTGTTGTCAGTGTAGCGATAAGTGAACACAACAGGGGTCCAGTAAGTTTAATGACTAGTTCACACTTCTTTTTGGAAGTGTACTCTAAAACAATGCAGATATGGTTAATAATAAGATAATCACAATTATTGAATAAATTCACATTTTACTTAGGAAAAATCCCCTAATCAACCAAAAGTATAAAAGATAAAAATTTTGGAAACAGAAAATTGTGACTTCATTTTAATATGTGTAAAAATATATATTTGGAAAATTGCCAAAGGGAGATAATATCTAATAATTCCATATGGCTAATGTAGATAATGTTGATATGTTATACAGTTTACAGGGTATGAAATTAGCAGGGGCCTGCAGGCCAATGGCCCCTAAAATTAGGTGTCGGCTACTTAAGTTTCTGCTTTTCTTGTATGGGACTATAAATGTGGCTTACAAGTAACAAAACTTAAGCTATGGGCTACCACTGCCAAAGTCTTAAATTCTATCCCTGGTTTGTGATTAGATTGATGAAGGCAAAATAAAGATCAAACTTCTCTGCACTAGACATGTAGATGGCATGGTGATTACTGGAACTCGACAATAATAATATGCCCTTTTGTATGTATCTTTTCACATACAATCAGTATTTCAATATTTTTTTTTTATTTTTTTTTTTTGTGCGCTTGGGCATGGCATTTGAAATCATCCCTTTTGAGCTGTAGGCAGTTGGGTCTGAACCATTTTGAAAACAGTTTGGTAGACAAAATAAAATGATCATCAAATCTTCCAGTAGTATTTTAAAGCAACTTCGCCCTAAGTTTATATCTAGTTATTTACCTGTTGAGCATTTCTATTATCAACGGATAAACAGTCTGCTGCTGTTGTTGTGATAGTTTCAGAAAATCTTGTTCCAGAATGCAAGGCAGCTTCATTACATAATCTGATGACTATATCTTTTGATGAGGCCTGAAATAATGATATTTTCAATTAAATGGTGTGTAGATTGATAAATGTTAGATGGCAAATAGCACATGCATATACAGGATAATGCAGAAAATTAACCATACCCATTTAAAAAAAGATATGAAAGCAAAAAACATAGTATATGCCAATACACATATTGACATAATTATAAACAGCGCCTGGTGATGTTTTTAGACCAACTGGTTTTGGTCATAAGGGGATCTTCATCAGAGGCAAAATGGTGGATTAATGCCTCTGGTGAAGGTTCCTTTGGATCAAACCGGTCAGTACACCTTTCCTGTATTGCCAAAAAATAGAAATTAACTTATTATACTATCTTTCATTCTGAAAAGTCATATACAGCAAATGAATCTTAAAACATGAATGTACATATAAAATGCATGCACTGGTTATCTCAAATTCTTAAAAATTCATAGTAATAGCGCAATCCTTTTCTTTTTATCTGCAGAAGGTTATATAAAACATCATTTTATTTAAAATTCAGAGAAATGGCAGTGGCGGATCCAGCCATTTTAAAAAGGGGGGTTCCAACTATATGCTCCCATTCAAATGCATTGATTGGCCAAAAAAAGGGGGGATGCAACCCCCGGAACCCCCCCCCCCCCCCCCCCCCCCTGGGTCCGCCACTGAATGGAATTATTAGCAATTATCAGATCTTTATTTGTGACATATTGCAAGACTTAGAGATGTATGGATATATGATAAAGATGAACCTGATAATTGAGTTTTCCTTGTAATTATTTATTACAAGATAATCATCTCATGACAACTTTATTAACAATGGTTAGCATGCCTCTGGCTTAAAACATTTAGCAATAATTAATCATTTTACTTATATCTTTGTAAAAAAATACCTTTAGGTAATGAGTGTTTCTCCTGAACAATTTTTTAGTAGAAATGACCATTGATGACAACTTCATTACTTAATTTGAGTATCCATTTAATTTTAACAAAGCAAATTTGAGGCAAATAAGTCTTTTAAAAAACTCATGATCATAGCTGAAAGAGGGACCGAAACTGTGTTTTTCTTCTTTAAAAAAGTTTAATAGACCAGATTAAATTATAAATGAACCAGGATACATGTGTTCACTACAGATCTGGTGGAAATTATTATTTCAATCTAGCCACTCATATTGAACATGATATTGTTGACCAACTTTAACACACTATTCCAAAGGTTTGTATGTTGTATACACCATTGGCATTTGGTAGGTATGAAGGGTCCTGATCCCAAAAAAATTCTGGGCTTAAAAAAACGAAATCCAAATGTCCCGAATTCAAAAAAATTTAAATCCTGACGTCTCAAAATTCGAAAAAGAATTCCTGGATCCTGAGAGGATCAATCCCGAGCTTAAAAACACCCGATCCGGGAGTCCTGATAAAAGGTCCTATTCCCCTCTCCATAGAGACTGAACATACATGTTTGTGGTAATACTTCAGACTATTGTGTCAAACCCATTCCCATTTTATTTTTGAACATATCACATTATATACTACGTTTGGGCAGAGTATGTAGAAGCAGAACTTTTTATAAAGTCATGCATCTGTGATCCCTATATGATCAATCAAAATTTTTCTATGTCATTTGGTCTCTGCCATAATTTGGTGGAGAGTTGAATCAAAGAATTCAACCTCAGTCATTAAAATGTGACCAATAACCACAGGCACTTCTCTCAGAAATTTGTTTCCCTATATACTGTTAGATAAAAGTATAAAGGGGAAAAAATTCAGAGACAAGTGCGTGTGTCCATAACTCAGTAAAGTTGACCTACATGTATGCTAGGTTTCTGTAACATAACTTATATAACGATCATTTTAACAGTCACACTGACTCACAGATGTACAATGTATAATGTATGCAGACAAACTGTCTCAGATGCAGACAACCAAAATTTGGCAAAAATGGGTATTTTATTTATGATATGTTTGTGAATAAAGATAATTTTTAAAAGAACTGAAAATTAATAGTCTGATCATGCTTCAATCATGTAAAATTATATAAATCAAAAGAAAATAAACCTTCAATAAAACATTCAATGAGTCAAAATTACAGTAGGCTGCCATTTTCAGATCACGTGAGACTGTTTGGTCCTAATTATAATACACCAATCAGATTGTAGAATTATTACCCAATCAAACGAGCGAATTTGACACGTGCGTTTTGCGCCTAAAGATAGTCGCTTGATCCGGCGGGAAGTTCAGTCGTCTGCATACCGGCGTTTAAAAAAGCAGGAAGCTGTGTTTATTAATTCTTAGTCAAAACACCTATTAAAAGATACAAAAATGCCCGTAGAAAAGTAAGTAAACATTAAAAACATTTGGTAGCATTAGTTTATGTTGTTTTAGAAGAGAAAATCCTTGCTGTTCGTTGCGGTAAACTCCAAACAAGGAAATTTCTTTGTTCTATGTTTTAGCGTTTTTTTCGGTAAAACCGAACAAAGGAACACTGAACTTGTTTACCTTTTTAGTAGCGTCAGATAAATAAAATGTTTCAAATTTCTATACAAGACCTTGTATTCCTTCATTTAATGTATGAAGTTGTCGGCCTGTGAGATGGCAAACAGAATGATAATTTATGAATGACGTAAAGTTGAAAGATGCCGCCATGATTTTGGTTTTGCCGACAAAAAAATCATTTGCATTTTACATGATTAGTTTTCGTAATTTATGTTGCTTCCGGAGTTTAGAAATGAAAAACGATTGGTTGTGTATTAACCAATGTGACATGTTACATTGTTATGATTTTATGCAACGACTTTTGTGTTGAGAAAAAGGGGGATGGGCAAATCTAATTATAGACTGTAGTCTGCTTTTCCCAGATTTTTAAGTTGTGCAGATGAATAAGCTTAACATTTTTATTGGAAAGAAAATTATTAGTTTAAAAATGAGAAAGAAACTACTGAATAAATGAGAAACTTTTATTATATTTTCAAATTTTGTAATTTCAGGGAAACCGCTGTTGAGACCACTGAGGTTGAAACCAAAGAGACAAAAGAAGTAAAAGAGGTTGAAGAGGTAAGTTAATAAATAAATTATATATAAAAAAGTTCTTGAAATCCTACTGATTTATCAACACCAAAAAAAGGGGGGTGGGGCGAATTTGATTTTGAATGTAGATTTGTAAAATTTTATTTATTGAGAATTTGGTAGGTACAGTGCAACATCCAAATGATGTACTTGGGTATCTTACTTTATGTTTGAATTTTCCAATACATGGACTTATATGGATCCATTACCATGATTGGAGTATGAGGGAGTGCAAAGCTGCTGCTGCATTTATCTTGTTTGTAAATCCCAATTCTTTTCTTAAATTTTTGTTTGCACTATTTATTCCCATTAAGCCCCATTGGATTATTGGGGTTTTTAAATATAAATCTAAAGGGCAGCAAAGAAAACTTTAAAGGGTAACTTTTTGAAAGGTTTTGAATGCATGATTGAATTAATTCCCTTGATTTTCTTTTTTGACTAACCAAATTGATACAAGAGACAAGGTATCCCACTAGGTCATAGTGATGAATTATGCAAAACTAAAAGCAGTTTTCACACTGAGTAGCAGCCCAGGTGTGTAAAATTACTCTCAGGCCTGTAAAAATCATCTACAGGCCAACAAAAAAAATTCTAAAATTGAGCTCCCAGCCTGTAGATTTAACAGTTCATCATGAAGACGAAAAGAAAAGAATTTGTTTTGAAAAAAAGGGAAAAGTTGAATATTTAGACCTCCAGAAAGGCAAAATAAAAGAAGTAACTCTTTGCACTAATTGTTTTGTTTTAAGCCTATCTATTATTTCAATATAAGCGTTTGACGAGTCTTCAAGCTAAACTACAGTATACAAGCCCAACAGCTGGAACTTGTATAAAATTCATGCTTCATCATATGCAAAAGAAAATCCATTTATAACTAAGATTAAACTTTAAAGTAAATTTAGCTTGGGATCTATGGATTCATGAGTTTGTGGGAGACTGCAGCTATGACAGTGGCATAAGCCAAAAAAAAAAAAGAGAGCAGTGCAGCGAAATAAGTTGTAATGAAAGAAAATAAAGAAGAAATTTAGTAATACAATTGTTATTATAAACGTACAAAAGATTGGGTTTATAATCTATAGATTGGGTAAAATAAGTTTGCAGGACAGTTCTTAATGCAGATTTTTTATAATTGAAATTTATCAATTAAATTTTAAAAAGGTTATGGATTCTGTTCCCCTGCTAAACAGATGCAATTTAATTAATGGCCAAAAGGATATAATGCATCTCATTGATTTATATATAGATAAGAGTTGTCTCTCTTTATACACAGCAGACTTATTCTAAACTTCAATTTGGATTTAAAAAATGAGCTTGATATAAAAAAAAAAAGATGAGTGCAGCAGCTTTTGAAGAGGGTCTACTTGGAATGCTGTATTGTAAGATGAGATATTTTATTTTCCAAACTAAACCAAACATGTAAATAAATTTATATGACATATTACTTATATACACTTTTTTCACTTCAGACCCCAAAAACTGAGACAACAGAGACAAATGAGGCTGAAAGCACAGAAGAAACAAAAACAGAAGAATCTCAGGAAAATGGCAAAAATACAAATCAGAATGCTTCAGAGGAAACAGAAAAAACAGGTAAAACAAATATACTTTTCAGTTTCATGAAGATTATGACACTAGGCCATCAAGATTGTGTATATAAATGTTATTTCGTACAAAAGTAACTGATTCTGTATGCTAATGTTGTAGTGAGCAATATCCTAAATTGCTTGAACAATTCTATTCCCCTGCTTTTAAGTAGATGTAATTTAATGGTCAAGTATACTTTGTTTCTCTCATTGATTTATATGTATAAAAATTAGAGTTGTCTCTCTTTATTCACAGCAGACTTGTTCTATACATTTTGTACTTTGAGTTAAAAAAATTTGAATGAAAGCTTTTGCATCCAAATATATAATCTCTAGTTCAGATTGATAAAAATTTTACAAGCAAAAAAACCCATAAAAAAATATCTTTTGAAGACTTGATACCAGTTGAAGTTTACCATTTCATGTATCTCGTACATATAAAGAAGATTGCTATAGCCACAAGACAACTATCAGAGTTCAAATGATGTGACCAAAAAACGATCAACATACTGCCTTTAGCAATGTAAAAAAACTAATGATTGTGAGAGTACATATTTTGTTTAACAATTACACCAAGTTATCTCCTATAAATTTTTCTTTATTTGTTTTGCAGAGGAAAATACATCTGAAAAAAGATCTGTAGAAGAAGATTCAGAGGAAACAAGTCCAACAAAAAAAGTGAAAACTGATGAAAAAAAAGTTGAATCAAATGACAATGAACAGAAAGTAGAGGCTGTCTCAGCATAGACATTTTAAATGTTCATCAAACTTTGTGTCATATCATGAGCTGTATAGATCTTTTATTATCATGTTGTCTCATTGTTTTACCACTATGTGTTAACTATTTATGGATCAGTGCAAAAAATTGTTCAGTCATTGTTAGTTTTTACCTACATCCATTAAATCATTTATAGTAACCGTTTGTTTTTGTCATTTTGATTCATCTTGTTTAGCAGCTGGGTAACCCATAACTTGTGTTATTTTGCTGTCCCCTGTGAATAGAAATTGAAACCACATTGAGCAGACATTGTAAATTCAAGAGGTCACTGAATTTCATGAAGATTTTCATTAGGTGCATGCCTTCAATAAACCTTTAGTCACTGAACTGACATTTGTGGTTGTTTGATCATTTGATATAAATTTCAGTTTGTACAAGAAATTCCTATGGTCTAATCAAATTTCACATGCCTTTGCTGGATGCATGCTTCATTGAAAACATATGTTGTCAATACTGTCTTTTCTTACCAATAGTTATAACATAGATACAAATTTACTGGTTTGGGTATTTTATGCCCCACCTACAATAGTAGAGGGGCATTATGTTTTCTGGTCTGTGTGTTTGTCCGTCTGTCCCGCTTCAGGTTAAAGTTTTTGGTCAAGGTAGTTTTTGATGAAGTTGAAGTCCAATCGACTTCAAACTTGGTATACATGTTCCCTATGATATGATCTTTTTAATTTTAATGTCAAATTAGAGGGTTTACCCCAATTTCATGGTCCACTGAACATGGAAAATGATAGTGCGAGTGGGACATTCGTGTACTGGGGACACATTCTTGTTTCCTTATATTTCTTTGATTCAAAATTGTAAGGTGGTCATGTATTGTATGGGTAGGAAAGGTAAAGTAAAATCCATGAGGACTTATTTTAGATCTCAACGGAAGAAGTAGAAGCAAATTTCTGGTTTGCACTCAGTCTGGCAGATGTTATCCCCACTTTTCTTTGTGTTTGAAGATATTGATAAATTGGAAATTTGTTCCAGTCTGGTGATTTTGTGCTGGGTTATCAATAAACTTATGGTCCTTAGACTTGTGCTGTATTTTTTGGGGGGGGGGGGGGGGAGGGTGATCAAACCAGACTTAAAATTGGCATTTCCTTTTTAGTCTAGGTTGACTGAGCCAAAAAGCGAGACATAGGTATGCTGTTTCTGTTGGGGGCGTCAACAATTTACTATTTTGTGATTAATAGGTCTAGTTTATGGTGAACCACTACTGACTAGTGGTAAGTATTTAGTATGCAGTTATATGTATATTGGCACATCTCATTACTATGGAGATTATTTGGCCCAGCCCCCTCAAGTATGGCCTATTCTTTGAAATGTTTGCTTAGAATTGTGTTAATTTGTGATTTGGTCAGTCAATGGTGAACCACTAGTGGTATGTTAATGATAATTGGTATGCAGTTGTTTAAACATTGGAATATCTCATTTCCATGGAGATTATTTGGCCTCGGTCATGGTCTATTGACTGAAATTTTTGCTTAGTTTTCATGTATTAGTTTGTGATAAGTTCAGTGTATGGGGAACCACTAGTGGTAAGTTAATGATATTTAGTATGCAGTTGTATTAGCATTGTTACACCTCATTACCATGCCCCCTCAGTTATGGTCTATTGACTTTGATATTTTGCTTAGTTTTAGATGGTTTAGGTTTGTTTAAAGGGAACTACTTATGACAAGTCAAATGTATTTGGTATGCAGTTGTATTAGTATTGGTACATCTCATTTCCATGGAGATAGTTTAGCTATGTATGTTCAGTCATGGTTCATTAATTTTGAATATTTGCAAAACTTCCTATCTACTACAGTGAGGGATGTTCTTTATGTGGCATCATCTTACTGTTTTTTGCGTACCAAATAATACAAAGCATGGTATATAACATGTATTTTTAATCATGCTCCTGTTTATACCTTTAATGTTTGACACTAGACATTGAGCAGTTATCAATTGACATAGTTTTTGGGTAGAAATGTGTGTATATCTGGATAGCTGATAAAATTATCATGAGGCAGCTAGCTCCTAAAAAAGAGAGTGTGTGATCTTATCTGATCATAAGGGTTCTGTCTTGAATAGTCCACTTTCCCCATAAAAAGTCAATATTGCTGTTATTGTTGGTCAAATAGGTCTGTAATTTTGTCCTTACATGACTATTATCATCAGATTTAAGCAACAACAAATGTAAGGGTTCCAAGGAACCCAGTATCTTGCCTACTTTTGCTGTTAATCGCACCCTCAACAAAAATGAGGGAAAAATCAATAAAAATATTCCTCTCGATACTCTCTTGATTGTAAGGGAGCTACCATTTGATTTTTATGGGGGGGGGGGGGGGGGGGGGGCTAGGATGAAATTTGAAAAAAATAGGCAGGACAGGAGTTTTGAGTAAAAAAAAAAGGCAGGATGTGACACTTGCAAAAAAAAAGTCAGGACGACAATTTAGGTAAAAAAAAGTCAGGATAAACTAAAAAAAAAAGGCAGGACCGATTAGAGTGAAAAATAAAAAGGCAGGACAGAGATTACAGCTAAAAAGAAATGCAGGACAAAAATTTTCATCCTAGCCCCCATAAAAATCAAATGGTAGCTCCCAATGAAGCTTCTGTCCAAGGATGGTAAAAATCCAGGATAGTTTATGAATCTTATAATTTTTTAAAAACTATAACTGCAGAATGTATGTAATGTTGGATGGAAGAAAAACTAAGTCCATTTATAAGTAAAATACGGGAAAAATGGAATTTTATTTTTACAAAAATTTACTTTTGGATACTATCTTATGATCATAAACAAGATTAATTCAAACTTTAACCACAGAGTTAATGTAATGTTTTCTGGCAGCCAGAAAAACTTAAGTCCATTTATAAGATTTTATAAGTAAAAAACGGAAAAAATGGAATTTTATTTTTACAAAATTTACCTCTGAATACTATTTTATGAACATAAACAAGGCTCTGTCCAAGTTTGGTAGAAGTCCAGGATAGTTTAAGAAAGTTATTAAAATTTCAAAAACTTTAACCACATAGTGAATATTTGTGGAGGGAATGTAGGGTCGCTATGTCTCGTTTTTTTGACTAAAATCGAAGGCTCGACAAATAAAAAGACATGTTACTATACAGTTTGAAAAAAAAATATGAACCAACTACATATTTCAAACAAAATAAATTTGGCCGCCAGCAACTATTATGCAAAAAATAACGTTAGTGGCGGATCCATAAAGTCCATAAATGTTAACCAGGTTTGGAGTAGGGGCGGGGCAACTGACTGCCATAAGAATGGCCTGCTGCAGTCATACTTTAGTGGTTTTAATTTTTCCCATAAAAAGGATGTCATGGCTAAATTAGCCTCTGATACAGTGGAGTGTAATATCAGAAATTATATGCAATAGGTTAAATGATTTTGTGATAATATACAAAAGAAGATATGGTATGATTGCCAATGAGACAACTATCCACAAAAGACCAAAATGACACAGACATTAACACAGACATTAACAACTATAGGTCACCGTACGGTCTTCAACAATGAGCAAAGTCCATACCGCATAGTCAGCTATAAAAGGCCCCGATAAGACAATGTAAAACAATTCAAACGAGAAAACTAACGGCCTTATTTATGTAAAAAAAAAATGAACGAAAAACAAATATGTAACGCATAAACAAACGACAACCACTGAATATACAGGCTCCTAACTATGTTATTAGGATTGGGTTATCTTTCTTTGACCAAAATACACAGATCATTGATCATGTAAGCTAAGTTGATAGTTGTAAAATAAACTGATATTCGAAAGATTCAACATGATCAATAAAACAGACAGGCTATTTTGCTTTGGAATGCGGTAAACACAAAAAACAATCAATCAATAGGGCTCTTCACGGTTATTTCGGCCATATTGGATAGGGGGCAGATTTTCATATTAGAGGTAAAAATGGTGTGAAAAATACGGGAAAACATCATTAAAACAGAGCTGTTGCTTGGAAACACACATAGGATTTCCCACACTTTCATACCATTTCTACCTCCTTCCAAAAAATCTGCCCCCTATCCAATATGGCCGAACTAACCGTGAAGAGCCCTATTCAAGTTACCCTTAACAATGTTACAATTTTATAAAGAATAAATAACTTTATTGAAAAGAACTTTACGCCCATATGGGCCAATGGCTTAAAACATTATACATAATATACAACATATATAAAACTAGTAGCTAATTTCCAGTACAGATCACCGAAGGTTTAATTTTAGAGAGAGTCAGACCTGAGACTAATTTTATCAAACATTTTTATTTTATTGTACGGATTGATAATTTACTCTTAGATGCATGATTTTTTTTATTAGTTGTTAGAGGCTTTGAACTAGCTGTTAGTTAACTGCGAGTACTCTCAGATCTGTACCTAGTGTCTTATAATTTGCTATGATGTACGAGTACCCGTCCACGTCCCCTTGTATTTTTATCCATCTGATGAGTTAAACCTTTTTCAACTGATTTTTATAGTTCGTTCTAATGTTGTACTGTTATACCACTTTTCCAGGTTAGGGGGAGGGTTGGGATCCCGCTTACATGTTAATCCCACAAAATTCTGTATGTATGTGCCTGTCCCAAGTCAGGAGCCTGAATTCAGTGGTTGTCGTTTGTGTATGTGTTACATGTTTGTTTTTCGTTAATTTTTTGTACATATAAAGGCCGTTAGTTTGAGTTGTTTTACATTGTCATTTCGCGGCCTTTTATAGCTGACTATGCGGTATAGACTTCGCTCATTGTTGAAGGCCGTACGGTCACCTATGGTTGTTAATTTCTGTGTCATTTTGGTCTTTTGTGGAGAGTTGTCTCATTGGCAATCATACCACATCTTCTTTTTTTTATTCCATCTTAATTCGATGACAAACTGACCCACGCCATGGCAAAAACTGACGAATCGATCGAATGTGATCTATATAACAATTTTCTAGTTAGGGGAGGGGCGTTGGGAATTTGAAAATGAATAACTTGTTTGTCCGGTTAAAATTAAATGCAGGGAAGTTATTATAAAGATACATTTTGTTACAATATTGGAAGTTAATTCGCGAAAAATATAATGAGAATGTGTAGGCTTCTAAAACAACAGATGAAAATAAATGATAAATGCGGAAATAATTATTTGTCTGCTTATTATTTATGAAAACAAAATTGTTATTGCTGACATCATAAAGATACTAGTTTTTAATTGACAATTAACTGACATTTCAGTCAGACTTCGACGTAGGATTCTATATTTAAAAGAATGAAAACCATAGGCGGATCCATGCAAGGGGGGCTTGGTGACCCTGAACCCTCCCTCTTTCGTGGGAAAAATTTATGATTATATATATATAGGGATTCACTGAAGCCTAACTGGAGTCTCCCCTTTTAGGTCAGTCAGTATTTTCCAGTTGATAGCTTGCATTTCCTGAAAAAATATATTATAGAGTGTTGCTTCTTACAAATTGAGGAAGGCATAAAACCAAGATTTATAAACAAGTTTAAGTGCTCATGGTGCTTCCAAATGTTACCGACGACATCATTATTTAGTTACATGGTTTATTTTAATGGGGTTTTGTTTCAAAGATAACGACGGACAAGTTTAAGTGTCGTCACCACAATCCCGTCCTCTTTTCCTCGCGAAAGTGACCAACCTAATTAGACTTACTACCGGGTGTAAACTTACACGAGCAACACGACGGGTGCTACATATGCATGGAGCAGAATGTGCTTTTCCTTCCAGAGTGTGACCGGCAGAGATGAAGAGATACCACACGGTTTTCAAGGCATTGCGTCCGTGTTACTCAGTCTTTAGGTTTTTTTTTATTATGTGTTGTATAGTCTGGTGCTTGTCTTTTGTTTGTTTTTCCTTTTTGACGCTGCATTGCAAGTTTGTATTTGACTTATTAGTTTGACTCCGGCTCTCTTGTGTAATCGTCCTCGAGAATCGTCACAGGATAACTCATTTTTTTTCAGGTTTAGGCCTATTTAAGTCTTTTAGTTCCCTAGATTTAACACCAACACAATATCTTTAAAAACTTTGTCTTTTCAATAAAAGAAAACTGTTGATTTTAAGGGACGACATCAAAAGATCGATGTAGGATAAAAAACTTAAATCGAATAGTTTGGGGGTGGGGGGGGTCAACATTGCTGCAAGTTTTGTTAATCTAAAATCGATTTTACATATATCCACATAGGTAAATCAATTTTTCCCAAATTAAGTTAAGAAGGGGGGTAGGGGGGTCAGCGAAAAAACTATGTGAATTAAGTTTTTTATCCTACATTGAACTTTTGATGTCCTCCCTAAGTGAGAAAAAAATAAGCCCATTTAGCAGAAAATTACGAGAAAATGAAAATAAACATTTCAGAAGTTTGCTTTAGATACTTTATTATGGTCATCATGAACAAAGCTTCTGGCCGAATTTCATCAAAGTCCATGAAGATGTGACATAGTTATTGATGACTGAAAAACTTTAACCTTAGACTAAAAAGGATTTGTATAGTGACACAAATAACTATACAAATTCTTGGACCTAATATGAATGATAACTTAAAAAAATTAAGTTCATTTTGTGATAACGGTACAAAATACTGACGAAAACATGAAAATAAATATTTTCGGACTTGTACTTCTTGATTCTGTATTTGGTCATAAAAAAGCTACTGTCCAATTTCATACATGTAGGTTTGACAAAGTTAATGCTACATGTCTCATAATATTTGTATTTGTAAAGTTTCAAGAGAAAGTTTCGTGTTAAAGGAGTTTCGGGACTGAGAGAGAGATAACGTTATGTATATAAAAAAAAACATAGGACAAAGACATAATATGAAACAATTTTATTCAAAATTTGGAATATCCCTTTGAAAAAATTTCCTTTGTCACTCGAACTTTACTGTGCTAACGTACGCACCTGTCTCTTAATATTAAATTCCCCGCCTGTTAAAGTGTACGAATATTTTCTCCATTGGTGGAATGATTTTTCCCTACACCAATGAAAACAGGCGTTATATTTAACATTGAATGACACGTCAATTATGTCAATTTCCGGTTGGACATAAACATTTGTTGTGTCGTTGGATCTGCACGCACATTTGGTAAAATTTCTTTATATATTTACTACGACACATTTTGGTACTGGGTTGAATAACTGTTAAATACAATATGTCTTGCCAATTTTACCGGTTTTATGTAAATGTCATATGACGATTTGTTATGGAAAACTCTGTTTTATATGTTTGTCAACATGTCCCCATATGGCCATCAAATGGCTCTTCTCAACAGAGTAAAATTCTTGACTGCATAATTCTGAACCTTTATCTACAGATTAATTACGTTAAGATATTGTTGTCATTCTTCTGTTTTCTTTTGATCCTCTCTCATTTCAACATAGAATATACTTTTTTGATTGATTCATATAGGAGGGGGTCCTGATCCCGAAATCCCGGGCTTAAAAACATGAAATCCCGAGCTTAAAAACACCCAATCCCTGAGTCCTGATAAAGGTCCTATCCCCCCTCATATAGAACCTCTCTGACCCGAGAATCTTTCCTGCTTGAACTATTGATGTCATACAACAATCACTTTTCCATTGTGGCGTCATATATTTTGTATTAACTATTATGATGTCAAAATTTTACGGGAACCTGTGTGAAGTCCAGTAAAGGCAGACAAATAGCGATAAGGTGTATTGTATACATGTAGACTACATTGTAGATGAACTACCCTAATTGACCATCTCTTGGTCATTTGACAGAAAACATGTGATAGGTCATTGTGACGTCAGAATATTTGCTTTATTAAGTCCACTTTTTTACGAAAATTAAATACATTGATATACCTTAACCTTAAAGCTATTTGTCCATCATAATTAACATTTCAGGACATCACTTAAGGACAGGCAAAAGATACCAATTGGACACTCAAATTCATAGATTGAAAATAAACTGACAACTGAATGCCATGGCTGACAATAAAAAACAGACAAATAATACTAGCATAACTAAGTACACAAGACACAATATAGAAAACCAAATACCAAGCAACACAAACCCCACCAAAAATTGGGGTGAACTCAGGTTTTCCGGAAGGGTAAGCCGATCCTGCTCCACGTGCTGCACCTGTCATGTTGCTCATGTTATTACAAACCCCGGTAAAGATTTTGTAAAATTTGGACATCTTAATAAAAGCATCTGACCCAAGACGAAAAAGGGATTATTATGACATCAAAAGTTCAAGCAGCGCAGATTCTCAGGTCAACTGACCCAGATTTCCAAATAGATATGGTGTGTAGGAAGATCAGGAAATGCATTATGTTACAGTGTAGATCAATACTGCCAGATGGACTCTTTTGTAATTTTTAGATGTCTTTGACATGTATAAAGTAAAAAGTTGATAAAGAAGTGGTCAATATTTCTGATCAGTTTCAATACCTAAACTTTTTTTGTAAAATTAAAAATTCATGTATCGAAAGTCGTAGATATCTTCAATTTTTAATACCTTCAACAATTGAGCTTTAATCCTTGTCTCTTGAGCGGTACATGCATGTAACACATGCTTGCAAATCAATTTTCTTCTTTTAATTTATTTAAAAGCTCTTCTACTTATTTAGAGCATGGTATCTGCCCTATTGTTAAAGATAATACATTCATGTTAATCTGTTATCTGTAAAAGTGATTGGGTTTTTGTGTCATTGAATGAACATCTTATCAAATGATCAATATATAAAATGTACATGTATACCCCACATCTCTTACAAGTGTATTCCTTGAATAATGTTATTTTTTTCTGTTGTTAATTTCTTGTTCTTCCTCATATTGATGATTGATGGTTACATGTTCATTTGTTTACAATTTCTGTTTGCAACGTAATGTTTTTCATCCAAATACAAGTTACATGGTGACGTGTTCATATATATTATTATCATCAATCACAAAAATACAATACAATTTTTTATACAAAACTCATTTATCATTTTTAAATAAGTTCAGAGTCATTCAGTGACAATAAACAGACTTATAATGTTTTGTAAGGCCACAATTAAAAATATTTTGGTTTGCCCAAACACTACCCAAGGTTGAGACTGTGGGTAGGTACAATGTAGGTAGGCATTTTTTTTTAAAGAAATTTACATATCAGATGTTTATTAGTCTTCATGTCTATCTGATTAAAAAAACCTTCTTCAAATCAGGACAGTGCAAGAATTTGAGTAGGCAGCTTTTTTCCGGATAGGTAGGGTTAGGGCAAAGAAACCTATTCTTTTTTATGGCCTAAATATTATAGTTTTTATACAGATACAAACAGCCTGTAAAACTTGAACAATCATAGACATGTTAAACATAAAGATAGTTTAAATAAATGAGCTGATAAACATGATAAATGTTTGTTGTTATTTAGAATTGTTTGGATGGTGGATGAGTGGTCTAAGTAGTCGGACCATTGATTACTAGCTAGTCAACATTGTGAGATTGAATCCAGCCCAGGTCAGGTGCACTGGACTTCAATCTTAATCGAGTAGGATTGTTATTTTTTCCTATGGAAGGTCATGGTTCTATCAGGGCGCTCTGGTTCCCACCACCATTAAAAACTGACCGCCACGAAATAGTGTTGAAAGTGGCGTTAAACACTGATCAATCAATAATGTTTGGATAATTCTGTAGTAGGCTCATGAGGCTGTCTGTTTAAAATGTATTACATGAATTAATGAATAATATATTCAACCATGATTCAGAATATGTTATTCAGGTAATGAGGACACCTGTTTTAAATTGGTGGGACATATTATCCAACAAGTAAAACTGGCAGCCACGAAAGTGGTTTAAAATACCAATCAATCAATCAATCTGTGTGTTCATGGTGTTAATCTGAATTTTTTTGGTGATATTCTTCAAGATAAAATTTTAGGACTGCTTACCAATATATTTTTTTTGGTATTTTATGACAAAACATAATTTATAACCTTAAATCAGGGTTCTCGCTTAGGATTTTTGAAGGCGAGTCCAGGGACTCATCATTTTTGGGTATGATGAGTCCAACAGTAAGAAGAAAATATTTTATTGCAATATAAAGTAATGTTTTAGTCCCAATTTCCTAACAGAGCAATGAAATGAAATCAAATTCAGATCACTTTTAAACTTTTGCTATAAAATGATGATATTTGTGTTTAACTGTGTTCAGTTTATACAAAATATTTCAATCTTGATGCATCTGTGGACTCACCAGTTTTGAAAATGGTGAGTCCAGACAGATTTTGATGAGTCCAGAACTCATGGACTCGTCTTAGTGAGAACCCTGTTAAATATATTATTATTACTGTTGTTTCAGATAAAGATGAAGAAAGTTTTAGGACTATTAATTATTGGTATATCATTGTATGGTATTGTCTGTCCACCGGTCAAACCCGATGCAAAGCCAGAAGAAGGGGGCTCAGAAACACAAGATGAGGTAAGAATTGGTTTGAATGGATGTATGAATAGATAGATTGGTGTTTAATATCCAAAGGCAAATATTAAGACTGATTATTAAATTTGGATATGTTATAGAGACAACAACCCTTCCAAAGAGCAGATAACAGCTGAAAGACCACCAGTGGGTCTTCAAAAAGATTACATTCACACTTTAATGTTCATCATGTTAGAGTCAAATTCTACTAGGTTAATTTATTTAAGCCATTGCATTTATATTTCTTATACAATGGAGATACATGTGTATGGACATACATTTTTAGGGAACATGTGAATTTATGAAAAGGCCCATCAGCTTTACATGAATAATGTATTTTTTTAAGGTTCTTCCAAATAGTGATTATAATTAGTGTGTATGATCTCACTTGCCCAGTTTTGAACTCCTGTTATTATGTTTGAATCTTGTTGTATTTTTCTTAGAGAAGCATAAATTTATACATGCTAATTGTATTGTAGCTTCCAGTATTAGAAACTGACATGGAGGAGGTATTTTGGGGGGAAATTTTACACTTAAATTTTGTTATCCATCACACACTCTGTCAAAAGTGGCAATTTACAGCTGAAACCATAAAAGTGTTGACAAATTTTCTTGCAAGTTGTCATTTCTGTTTTAATTTGATTAAGAGTTGTTTTAAAAAGATATTAAATGTAAAAAGTAACATTCTCTGACAATAATATTTTATTTCTCGGGTAATTTTACACCTGCTAATTCTAGTGTAAACTCACCAGAGCAATATAATATTATTGATTAAAATAACAACATATGTTTTATCTGCCATGTACATAGCTACGTGTATGGGTAGTCCTGCGAATTGAAAGACCAGTTGCAAGAAAATTGTCAAATACTTTTGAGTTTGGGCGTTTTAAAAATTTATCCATTCTGTGCACTTTTAGATCTGTATTAAAGAACGTTTTCCTTACTTCCAGGAAAGTGGTCCAAGCACATTTAAACTTTCCTTTTCATGTACAAAATATAGGCTTAATTAGTATGAGATTTTTATTGGGTTTTTCGTCACATGGTTTTTGCTCTTGAATTCCCTAAAATCCTGAAAATTAGCCATCATAGATAAGCATTAGTTTAGAACATGAACAAATATAAACAAAGGCAAAGGGTGTTTAATCTTGTCTCTAGCTAAAGATGTATATATATATTCAAAAGACAAGGAACTGATTGCCGAATGGTCTTAAAGATTGCCATTATTTCTTGTGCCGTCCAGTACACACTAAACTTCCAGTGCACACCAAAAACTTTGTATTAATTTCTTTGTTACATTCAATAATTTTAGGGTTCTCTCTAAGGATATTTAAAGGCAAGTCCAGGGACTCTTCATGTTTAAGCATGTCCAACATATTTTTCATTTTAGTCTCTATGTCAAAATAGAGCCAGGAATTGACATTAAATTTAGATTATTTTTAAACTTTTGTTTTTACCTAACTGTGCTCAGTTAATACTACATTTTACAATCTTGTTGCAATTTTGTAAACATCTAATTTAAAAAAAGATGAGTCCAGGAATCTGCTTATTGAGAACCCTGTATTTGCTGGGTGTTCAAACATTTCATTTATTCATGAAAATTTTTTTTTCAGTGGGGCAATATTGGAAAATATAAGTAAGAAGGCAATGCGATTTTTGTTTCGTATATATTCATTTTTAGGGATTATTTTACAGTGTAAAGGGGTCTTAAAAAAACACACTATTTTCTAAGTTTCAAGACCTCAATTTTACAGTCCACCATCTTTTTCCATCAGCAATACACAAATAATGCAATGCACATATATTAACAAACAAGCTTTTATCAAACCAATTGTCTAACATTACAGATGTGCGATTGCATATTATTTTTATTTGTAAATCTTATATTTTTTAATTATTAATTATTAAGTTCAAAAATGTAAGTAGAAAACTGTCAATTTCTATACGATTTTACATATTGACAATTTCCTGGTGAGGTTCTTGAGGTTTTATTAGAATGATTTATGCTTTCCCTCTACCGGTATATCCTTCTTCCTGTAACTGTTCTTGTTTTCTCCTTTTTATTAACATATTCTTTTAGGCCTGATATAAACAGAAATGTTAGTTTCTGGTCTCCTATTTGGCCTATAGCTAATGTTTTTTTGCCAATTGGTTTCTAGGCTCTCTTGCTACAAAATTTGAAGAAGACGAAACCCACTATAGGTTCAAATGTACAGGACAGATCATAAGTTACATCATGAGTTCCTACTTCATTGTATTAGAGTACCAGTTATGTTCTGCTGCATCCGAAGTAAAAATTATTGACTTTAAAACAAGACAGTTTAGAAAAATATAAAATAGAGAAGTACTTTTGGTACCATTTAAATCTTTAAAAGCTGTTTGCATAAAACTTTTCTTTTAACGCTTTCTAAAGCGTTCCACACTTATTATTATCAATGATTATGGTCAAGGTTATTATTATAATTAATTTTCCCATTGGTTTAAGGTCCTATTCCTATGAAAAGGTTGTAAAAAATCAAATATTTTATATGTAAATGGATATAAGTATTAGATATTTTTACTTTTTGCTTTCTTCGAATTCTATTGCTTTTGTTATATTTTCTGCTGCACAATCCCTTACAAACTGTTTTTAATAAATCTTTGGTAAATGAGTCTCCAAAACTTGGCTCTATACAAATAATGGTAAAGTTTATTATTCAAAAATTTTAATGAAGTGACCAAAATATTTTAAAATTTAACCAATACATTGTACATGTATAACCATAACTGTACTCTTTTTTTTTTTTTTTGAATTTGTTTTAAATTATTATTTTGTGGATATTCATAAAACAGATTTCCCATATTCTGTTGATCCTACTCGTGCTACTATAGATTCGTTATTATTCGTTAGACACCAATTTTCATGGATGTTTTGGATTCATTGAGTCAAAGAATTTAACTGTCAACAAATTAGAAATTTGACGTGTTTGATGTATGATTATTTGCAGACTTTTGGAAAACCATGAAATTAAAAATCCAAGAACATGCATGTTTTCCTC
Source organism: Mytilus galloprovincialis (assembly GCA_037788925.1). NCBI lineage: Eukaryota > Metazoa > Mollusca > Bivalvia > Mytilida > Mytilidae > Mytilus > Mytilus galloprovincialis. Next base: position 66,629,529 of record CM075341.1, on the reverse strand, counting down.
AGTCTACGAAAAATTGGTACCCATGAAAATAAATGGATCCACAGTATTTGAATTATGATTCTTTAAATACTTGAAAATTTATTCTGATTACAAAATAATAAAGAATTCTTGTTAATATTTTTTTATTCATCTTTTCAGGACACTGGATTAGAATATGATAGATACCTCAAAGAGGTAGTGATGGCTCTGGAAGAAGATCCAGATTTTAGAAAGAAATTAGAAGAAACAAATGCAACAGATATTAAGGTACAGTATAGGGTATTTGGTTGAGAAAAAACAAAGAAGGGAATACAAATATTGAAGCAATAAAAACAACACTATAGACAAAAGTAATTTTTTTTTAGTGAAAACTAATTAATGCCAGGCCAGGCCACATTTAAAAGAATGTGTGTTTCCCCTCCCCCGGGTCTACCCTTTGTAAACAGACCAGGAAGGCAGATTTTTTTTTTTTTTTTTTTTTTAACTGGATGTGATTGTCATAGCATGGTCACATGAATGGTTTGACTTGTCCAGTCCAGGCCACTTATCAGTTGTTTGTGCTCAATTTGAGTGTATTTATTTAGATTATCAATCCTTCTGCTTTCAAGCACTTTCCAAAAATGGAAACAAATTATTTTCAGGAAAAAAATAATTTCAATTTTTTTGTGGAAAATAATTTTTTGACCCGGGGGCTTATTTTTGACCCGGGTGGGGGGAGGGGAAACAAACATATTTTTAATTTTGGCCTGGCACAAAACACATCCTAAAAACAGTTTGACAAACACCTACCAAAGACAAATATGACATATTGTTGTCTTCAAATTATTGTAGCTTCCTCCACTAATAATTTAATTTTGGATGTAACGTGTCTTTTGATTGGCTGACATTATTTTGTTATCAGCTCATAGACATAATTTAGTCATCTGACCATGATGTCATCAGCGTTTTTTCGTGGTTTTCTACGGTTTAAAATGTAATTTAGAATTAAATTATAAGAAATGACAGTAATATTTTTTCTGTCTATTTGAAATAACATAAAAAATGTGGTGTGCACTGTTAAATAACCCTCTACGTGCGTTATTCAGTGTGCACCAAATTTCTTATGTTATTTCTCCATAGACAGAAAAAATATTACAGTCATTCCTTAAATAAAACACAACCCTCCTAAAATAAAAACACAACTGGGGTCATTTGCTACAGAAGGGTAAGCCTATCCTGCTCCACATGTTGCATATTTCACTGGACACATTTTGAGAGTTTTTCATTTATTTATTATATAAAATTCAAAATTTTTACTTTCAGAATGGTAAAATTTCCATGCATCTAGAGATGGTAGCTCATGGCATTAGAGAAAGATTGGATGAGATTAAAAGACGTGAAGTTGACAGATTAAGAATTTTAGCAAGAGAAAAAATGAAAACAATGAATGGTATGGATGTCTTTCATTACATATCGATTCATGGAGGTATGATTTTCAAATTTCAGATTTTCCTGATGCTGCTGCTGCTGTCTTTCCTAACTTGTAGTGGGTATTACTTATCATATCACCATAGTAACAAGTGTAAACAATATATGTTGTATCTGAAACTCATTTGTTTAAAATAAATTTTGATGTGAATTTAGCCTAGATTCCTTAATGGTAGAATTACAGCCTTCACTTTCCATGTCCATAAAATAAAGAAGAGAAAGAAATATGTATTCTTCCATTCTGATCTGCTCAGTTAAGACCCTCCTTGGCAATCAAGATATTTAAACACTTCTTTAGTAGTACTAGTACAGCACTAGTAGTTAATTCTTTAATAATTATAAAAACTTGCAAACTTCAAAAAGAAATTAGTTTGAGAATTTTCAAAGCTTGAATTTTATACCATGAGATATACTCGTCTATACCCTGTAGAAGCATATATGTCCATTTCCATTTTTTAATACAAAAAACTTAATATGCTATTGGCATTCATTAAACACTTACTAGAATATACTACATGTGCTATTCAGATTTTAAAAATTAGCTAATTAAGCTTATTGCTAGAAAATATTTATTGTAGTTATTCAGTAAAACGTATCTTTAATTGTTGTAGCTTTTGTTCTATTGTGATATGATTAATCTTACATACACACATGGTGGTTCGGAGAGAGAATCACTCAGGTTGGTGTTAAGTGAATCACAGTGAAAACAGGGTGATTGCAAGTGATTGTGGGTGAATCACCCTGAAATGCTACACATGACAGCATGGTAAATCTCAGTTTTCACCCTAAATCACCAGCAATCACCCTGTTTTAATTGTGATTTCACTAACCACCTACTAGTGATTTTCTGAAGAACCATCATGGTTGTACTGTAAATCACTCACCACACTTTTCTATTATTTGCAGTGTAGTCACATCCGTTTGAGTAGTTTGCAGAACAAATTATGATGAAATCAAGTTATAATTTGGGATGTTACACTGTGTTTAAAAAACCCATTGCAATTTATTATCTGGTAGATTAGTTGTTGGGTAGATCTTTTTGTCAGTCAATCCTTTGTCAAAATTAAACAAGTGCTGTGTAAAATTTTCATGCAAATTTCGACTATAGAAACTCATTAGTCTTCCCATGAAAAACAGAGCTTAAAACAAGCTAGTTATGTCTTATCAGATAATGAATTATCAGTGGTATTTTTAAATAGGGTGTAATGTCTGAAATGTCAGTGGTGTTTTTAAATGCTATGTAACATCTACTGGTACTTTTGATATTTCATGACATCACTTTGATGAATAATGTCCTTGCAAGTGAATGACATAAGATTTTTGATTTTTAAGAAGCATTTTCTCCAAGCTCTCAATTGCATAGAAATTGAAGTAACAATTGTATTCTTATATTAACCCCAAACAGTGATTTAACATATATATAATATATAATAAACTGTTTATATTAATGTCTCTAAAATTAACAGCGGTATATAATTGAATATTGTGTAGCAATTTATTGATATGATGATTCTCTATAGATATTTGCTTAAGTTTATTTTTTATCAAGTTAATGAATTGAAAGGTCACATTTAAAAGAAAGCATTATACCAATGAATTTAATTTCTGGATATCTTTTAAATAATACCTCTAGGCATTTGGTCCAGTAAAAAAAAAATCTTGTTGCACTAATTAAATTTTTTTTGCAATATTATGGTTGACAGCTGTATTGTATTGTTTTTAATCAAAACTGTTCCATAGTTTTACCACTAATTCAATGAGTGCTGAAACTTGTGCAGGGACGTAACAATCAAGCCAAATTCTTAGATCTATGTCTCAAAGTTACTTATCAGAAAAAGGTCTTTTTTAGGAGAAGTTTTAGAATACTTTCTGGATTTATTCTGCAAAGTACACACACACACATTTTTTTTTAATTTGTGTAATTACCATCACAGTATTTGGAAGCAGTCCAATACATAAAAAAATTAATAGAGAAATATATTTTTTCAACTAAAAAAAATCAAGCTTGTTTTCAACAGATATTTTGTCCCCCCCAACCCCCTTCAAGTGAAATATTCAGCTTTCTTCTGAAAGAACTTATATTTATGATTCAATTGCAAGAAACAGCTTTCGTCTGAAAATGATTCATGTTTTTTCACACTCAATTTATTTTTATACGACCGCAAATTTTGAAAAAATTTTCGTCGTATATTGCTATCACGTTGGCGTCGGCGTCGTCGTCCGTCGTCCGAATACTTTTAGTTTTCGCACTCTAACTTTAGTAAAAGTGAATGGAAATCTATGAAATTTTAACACAAGGTTTATGACCACAAAAGGAAGGTTGGTATTGATTTTGGGTGTTTTGGTCCCAACATTTTAGGAATTAGGGGCCAAAAAGGGCCCAAATAAGCATTTTCTTGGTTTTCGCACCATAACTTTAGTTTAAGTTAATAGAAATCTATGAAATTTTGACACAAGGTTTATGACCACAAAAGAATGGTTGGGATTGATTTTGGGAGTTTTGGTCTCAACAGTTTAGGAATAAGGGGCCAATAAAGGGCCCAAATAAGCATTTTTCTTGGTTTTTGCACAATAACTTTAGTTTAAGTAAATAGAAATCTATGAAATTCAAACACAATGTTTATGACCACAAAAGGAAGGTTGGTATTGATTTTGGGAGTTTAGGACCCAACAGTTTAGGAATTAGGGGCCAAAAAGGGACCCAAATAAGAATTTTTCTTGGTTTTCGCACCATAACGTTAGTATAAACAAATCTATGAAATTTAAACACAAGGCTTATGACCATAAAAGGAAGGTTGGTATTGATTTTGGGAGTTTTGGTCCCAACAGTTTAGGAAAAAGGGGCCCAAAGGGTCCAAAATTAAACTTTGTTTGATTTCATCAAAATTGAATAATTGGGGTTCTTTGATATGCCGAATCTAACTGTATATGTAGATTCTCAACTTTTGGTCCCGTTTTCAAATTGGTCTACATTAAGGTCCAAAGGGTCCAAAATTAAACTTAGTTTGATTTTGACAAAAAATGAATCGGTTGGGTTCTTTGATATGTTGAATCTAAAAATGTACTTAGATTCTTGATTATTGAAGTTTTTTGGTCCAGTTTTCAAATTGGTCTACATTAAGGTCCAAAGGGTCCAAAATTAAACTTTGTTTGATTTCATCAAAAATTGAATCCTTGGGGTTCTTTGATATGCCAAATCTAACTGTGTATGTAGATTCTTCATTTTTGGTCCTGTTTTCAAATTTCAAATTCTACATTAAAGTCCAAAGGGTCCAAAATTAAACTAAGTTTGATTTTAACAAAAATTGAATTCTTGGGCCTCTTTGATATGCTGAATCTAAACATGTACTTAGATTTTTGATTATGGGCCCAATTTTCAAGTTGGTCCAAATCAGGATCTAAAATTATTATATTAAGTATTGTGCAATAGCAAGTCTTTTCAATTGCACAGTATTGTGCAATGGCAAGAAATATCTAATTGCACAATATTGTGAAATAGCAAATTTTTTTTTAATTAGAGTTATCTTTCTTTGTCCAGAATAGTAAGCAAGAAATATCCTATTGCACAATATTGTGCAATAGCAAGAATTTTTTTAATTGGAGTTATCTTTCTTTGTCCAGAATCAACTTAAATCTTTGTTATATACAATATACAATGTATATACACTTTTTACTACCAACTGATAAATTTAAATAATCTTTACCATTCAGTGATAACAAGCAGTTTTTTTACATCTTAATATTTTATGATGTATTTAAATGAGTAGTTATTGTTGCAAACTCCATTAGAAATTTGAATTGATATCAGTTTTGAAAAAGGGAAACAGGGATGTGAAAAAAAAGGGGGGGGGGTTAAATTTTTCTCATTTCAGATTTCATAAATAAAAAGAAAATTTCTTCAAACATTTTTTTGAGAGGATTAATATTCAACAGCATAGTGAATTGCTCAAAGGCAAAAAAAACCTTTTAAGTTCATTAGACCACATTCATTCTGTGTCAGAAACCTATGCTGTGTCAACTATTTAATTTTAGATTTAAAAAGTTTGAAGAAGAAATCTTTAATTGATTTGTAAAATCTTGGCATTTGTTTTGTGTAAAAAAAAACCATGTAATGTCAAAAATTTGATCACAATCCAAATTCAGAGCTGTATCATGCTTGAATGTTTTGTCCATACTTGCCCCAACTGTTCAGGGTTCGACCTCTGCGGTCGTATAAAGCTGCGCCCTGCGGAGCACCTGGTTGTACATTTTTGAACTCTTAAAACATATTTCTCTGTTGTTTTTTTTACACAATAGGGAACATATTTTGAACACATTTCTCAGTTTTTTTTTTTACACAATGAGGGACATTTATTGATTTTGATACTTAATGTGTGAACAATTTATTAGTGATTATTTAACTGAAATAATTGCATTTTCTTTATAACTGCTAAACTTTGAGGAACAGATGTTTTTGAATACATTTTGATTCAAAAATGTAATGCATCATTGGTAGAATAAAGGTTACCAATATTGATAAAAATTCTGCAACATTGTTGATTAATGCATGCATGCACTTTATGTTAAACATTTATTCATATGACATAGGTAAATGTCTTATACATTTATTCATATGACATAGGTAAATGTCATGTGGGAACATTCCCATTTAGAGAATAACAAGTTTGAACTGTTGTGATCTGAATTTTGTAAAAAAAAAATTCACATATTTTAAAACTTAGCATTAATTTTTCAAAATGCATGTTAAATATATATATTCACTATGAAATTTATGATTAGCTTCCTCTTATTATTTTTACATTTGGTTTTATATGAAATATAATAAGCTTATGCTTTAATAGTGTAGTTTGGGATTATACTTCTAGTAATGATTAGTTTGACCTGTGGTGGTGAAAAGATGTTTTCCAATACATGTAGATGGACGACATACCCGTAGCCAGGGGGTTTGGACTACCCCCCCTTGAAACCAAATAAGCACTGTTAAAGTCAATGTTCTGTTCAAATTGTGAACGTTAAAGTCGAGTTCATGAGTCCAAATACCCCCCCCCCCCCCCCTTTGGAAATTCCTGGCTACGGCCCTGGACAAGCTAAAAAAAAAAAGAAGAAGGGTGTTATCTACCCTTATACAAGTTAACAATATATATAGAAATGTTTTCCTGTTTGTAGTTACTTCCCTTAGAACAAAATAAGGGCAGGTACTTGGACATCAGATTGATTGTGTTTTTATTATACATGTTGTATTTTACATATTTCATTGATAAAATTTCAATATTTTTTATCTAATTTTTTTCAGAGTTCAATTTTAGATTTAAAATCAACATGCGTTCATTTTAATGATACTTTCTCTACTAATTTACATGCCTTATTAAATAATATGATTGTCTCAATGTTTCTAACCAAAAATTATAACATGTATAATGCAGATGATTTTAAACAGGTTATATATATCTAATACACTACATTGTACACATAACAACCTCTTTAAACATATTAAAGCAAATACTGATTGTTGATGATTGACACCTTTGACTTATAGTTGTGAACTTTTTAAACATTGTGACTTGAATGGAGAGTTGTCTCATGAGGGTCTGGATTGGGGGGGGGTCTGTTTTTCTGTAAACATTTAATTTTCACCCCTTTTTTCTCTATTCTTCAAAAAATTAACACCTTTTTTCTCTAATCTTCATTTTTTTTAATTCTTTAATCATTTAACCCCATCCACAATCTCTCTCATTGACACCCATAACACATCTTTTTATTTATACAATGACACTATATTTGTGTTATATTTCAACTGGGAAAAGTCATGAAATTAAATTGTTCCCAAAAATTAGTTGGTTTACATTATTAACTCATATCACAAGCAGTCACCCTATATCACTGATTCACTAAACACAACTTTTAAGTACATCACTTTGGATGTACTGTATTATTCTTTTATCGTTATGTCAATCAATAATTATTATTATGCTTTCTCTACTGACTATATAGGTATACAGAAAATTGATGAGAGAATATTGCACCATTTGGATGTTAAAAATCCACACAGTTTTGAGGCAAAAGATTTGGAAAAGCTTATCGTTAAAGTAAGTTGTTAAACATTAAAATGATTGCTTGATCAACATGAGACATTTGAAAAATTATAAAAAGAAGCACTAACAAAATTTTAGTTCCTTATCATGATTGTCCTAAAAATAAGGTTTTCGTGAATACTAATTTTTGTTGATTGAATATTATATATTCGTTGATGCTTGATTTTGTGGTTTTGCCAATGTCTGTGTACGATTCTTTGAGAAATTTGTTAATTCTTGAATACATTTGTGGTTCATATGTATACACAATAAATCCAATCTTGTATCGTACACACTGAGATATGTATTGTAATATACAAAACTCGGAAAGTTTTTGAAATTTCCATGATATGTGAAGAAATGATAAAAGGGGTTCACCGTCTACATTTTAAAGTGTTTTTGCCCAAATGTACAATTCAACAGCCTATTCATGCCTAATTTTACTTAATCCCATGTTGAGAAAAAAAAATGAATACCAAATCTTAACTAATTTTTCAATCGAATTTTATATGCAAAGTCCTATGGTCATATGATTACAGAACAGAAAGAGCACGTCCTCAATTAAGATTGAACACATTGACCATTAAAGAAATATTTTGTCTGTGTCTATTCACCACATGAAATGGTTTAGATGACAAACTGAACCAAATCTATTGTATCAGACTAAAAATAGATTGATAACTCTTTGAATATTGTCAAAAGAATAATACATTTGAGAATGGAAATGGGGAGTATGTCAATTTAACCAGCAGGCAACAACCAGACCAAAGAGCAGAAAACAGTCGAAGGCAACCAATGGGTTTTCAGCACAGCAAGAAAAACCCGCCACGGGAGGCATGCTTCAGCTGGCCCCTAAACAAAAATGTTTACTATTTCAGCAATGTTTAGTGATAATGGACTTCATACTCAAACCAAAATTAAAAATCATGCAAGAATAACATGGGCCTGAGGCACCTGACTTGGGACAGGCGAAAAAATGCGGCCAGGTTAAACATGGTTTTTTTTTTTTTTTAGATCTCTACCCATCCCCCATGCCTCTAGCCAATGTAGAAAAAACAAACACACAGCAATATGCACTTAAAACTCAGTTTTAATAATTGATTTAATTAATTTATTATATTATATGCTTTCAGGCTACAACAGATTTGGATGAATTAGACAAGAAACGTAAAGAAGAGTTTAAGGAATATGAAATGCAAAAGGAACATGAAAGAAAAGAGTATATAAAGACTTTACCAGAAGAAGAAAAGAAAAAAGCAGAAGAAAAACATGTAGAAATGGAGAAAAAGCATCAAGATCATCCTAAACTTCATCACCCTGTAAGAACAAAATGTTGTTATTTGATATGCAACATATCACATTTAGATCAAGATTCAAAGTCACTTATTATTACGTCCATCACCGTTGAAGATTTGTTAAGAAACATAGTATTGTTATTTTTTTAATTGTTCGACCCCGTATGACAGTCTTTTTTTCGATCCCATTCCTCCAATTATCCGAATATTATTTTATTTCAATGATCTGCATTTGAATGAACACAATATTTAATATGAATTTCAAAGATAGATGATGAAAATTTTGATACTGTTTAAACATTTTTTTAATTAAACAGTTTATATTTTAGAGCTACTTTACATAAATTAGTTTGATTTAAATGATCATAAACAGGGAAAAGAATGATGCAAAACTTAATAAGGTGTGAAATTGTTGGCCCCATAATTCATGAAATATAAACCCCATAAAAATATACCAAAAATGTGATCTGTAATGTCAAAGTCTGTCTGATTACATTCTCCCTTGATGGAATTTATTTGGGAACATTGAATTGTGTGCATTATGGGCACATACATCAGTGCTTGTTTGGAAGAGGAAGGTTTTCATGATCATTTTGTTTTTGTTTTAACATTTCAATTATCTTTTTATATATTAAATTTTCAACACCTTAATTTGCTTATTAAAACAATTTAGATCTTTTAGCAATTTTATTACCCATTATTCTTAAATAACCATACCTTTTAGAAATTTATTTTCTCTAGGTAATTGGAGTGTTTTCTCATTGTAAACATACCGCATCTTCTTATTTTTATTAAAAAAAAAAATGTTTTGTTAAAACTGAAAGATTGCATTCATGCTCATTGCAATCAAAAGTCATATGGGACTGGCTTGGTGGCTATTACTTTTCTGATCTTTATCACTACTTTGGAGAATATTCTAAATGTATCAATAAAATATACACAGATATTCAAGATACACAAAAAAACAAAGATGTATAACCATACTTGTTCAAAAAAAGAACAAAAGTTATATGTGGTGTATTAAGGAAGCTGGCTTGTCCTGTTTTTGATTTTTTGTCAGATTTTCGGAATCCTCGGGTTTTATCCATTTGAATGCCTTGAAAAAAATTTGCCGGTTACCCCCATTTTTCTTTTTGTAAATCTTGTACATGTATAATAATAAGCCATCTGTAAAAGTCTTATAAAATTTTAATTACTTTTTAACAGTTTTTGAGAACTTCAACTTGTCAATGATAAAGCTATGAAAAGTCAAGAGAGAATAGTTTCCCGCCAAAATGTCAATGGCTAATATCTCGAAAACAAGCATGGTGACCTGTATATTTTTTTGGCTCTTTGGATTCCTTTATTAAACCCCTATCAATATAAACTAGTGTTTTGAAAAGTTGATTACTTTCAAACTGAGAAGCGAACTTCCTTAATCAAGTATCTTTTCTAAAAAAATATCAATGATGTTGTTGTTAAAGTTGTACTGTAAATTCAGACACTATTGCATGCATTGATTATCACGATTTTGTTATTTTAGACCAAAATGTGATTTTAACTTTTGTGATATCAAGAAAAATACTGTTTAGTTCAGGGCTATTCCAGAAAAAAATGTATGGGGGGTTGGAAGGCACATTATATTAATAATACATGGGTGATGGGTATCAGAGCAATTTTTCACACTATAATGCACTATAATTCTGAATTTTAATTGTCTGGGTGGTGGGTGCTGACAAAAACTGCCTTTCAACCCCCCATACATTTTTTCTGGAATAGCCCTCATATAAAAATTCTAAATGTGAGTTTAATTTATTGCTATTATTACCCTGTTGCATTTTTCGCAATAATAAAAACCTCGCAATAATGTCTGAATTTACAGTATATGGAATTTGAGTTAATTACCTTTGTTCATAATTGTAGTTGAACTTTTCAATGGTTAAATAATACAATGTTTAATTTATAGTTCCCACTGTAAAACTAATGCTATCTTTACTCTTCAGTACTCACAAGGACTTTGATGGAAGTGTACATGTTCCAGCTGGAAAAAACTTTAATTTTTCTTCAATATTGAATCATTTTCAGGGTAGCAAAGCACAGCTTGAAGACGTGTGGGAAAAGAATGATGAGATGGATAGAGACAATTTTAATCCTAAAACTTTCTTCATGATGCATGGTAGGATCCTTGTTTGTCACGATTAACATAACATTTCTTTCTACCTAGAATCCGATGAGAGAAAACTGACTGCATGTGCTTGTTTTCATGATATCATGATATTTCAAAAATAAGGGCTATTCCAGAAAAAAATGTATGGGGGGAGGGTGGTTGGAAGGCACATTATATTAATAATACATGGGTGATTGGGATCAGAGCAACTTTTTACACTATAATGCACTGTAATTCTCAATTACAATTGTTCTTGTGGCGGGTGCTGACAAAAACTGCCTTCCAACCCCCCCATACATTTTTTTCTGGAATAGCCCTAAAAAAAAACCAGTATAATACTTTTGGAAAAATAAAATATATTGAATTTCTTTTTCAATACTTTCAAACTTACATTGAATAAGAAGGGAAATGTGATCCTTTAAGATGGAAAGAGGATCAAAATTTTGAAGTTTATTACTGAAATAATGACTTTAGACCTTATTTGATTTTTGGGGCATTTTCTTGGTTCTTGTCTTATTGCCACCAGCCCAATATCTCTTCAATATCAAAAAAACAGTAACTGGCTCATAGAGGATGTTTTGAAAACTGCCTTTGCTGTTGAGGCAAAATCAGTAGACTCATGACAATAAGCAATATGCATAATGTTTTTCTCTCTCCTGCATAACTAACAAAGGACTGGATTTTTTGTACACCCTTTATCCCAATAATCCTCAAGAGAATAAGTAACATATTTTTTAATTATCATAGGGAAGTAAAGACCAACTAGAGGAAGTATGGGAGAAAAAAGATCATTTAGACCCAAATGACTTTGAACCCAAAACATTCTTCCAGATGCACGGTATGGATTAGGATAAACTAATACGTAATGTTATGGAGTAGTTATAGAATTGGGTTTTAAATAGTTCTAAATAGTTGTAGGGAGGTTTTGGAATTGAACTTTCATTGTACAACTGGGACCTCTATGGCCTAGTCTAAGTAGTTGTACTACTGTAATCACTAGCCAGTCAACACTGAGGTTGTGAGTCGAACCCTGCTTGTGCGGGTGCACTTGAGTCCAATCTTAATTGACTAGGATTTTCAGTTTTCCTATCGAAGGTTAGTGGCTTTTATCTGGTCACTCTGACATCCTCCACTCATGGAAACTGACTGCCACGAGATAGCACAAAAGTGGCTCTTAAAAGTGGCGTTAAACCACCAAAAATCAATCAGTGAATTGTACAACTGATCAAGTGATTGCTATAAGGATACAGATTCAAAGTTTAATATGATTGGATCTGTTTGACAAAAGCATCTTATAATTGAGGGTCTGAATTGGGTATCATATCTGTATTCTTCTTCTCATTTTCTTCTTTATCGTTTGTGGAACCTATTATTCTCTATATTCTTTGGCATATTTAATCTTTATTCTTTTTTATGCCCCACCTACGATAGTAGAGGGGCATTATGTTTTCTGGTCTGTGGCTCCGTTCATCCGTCGGTCCGTCCGTCCAGGTTAGAGTTTTTGGTCAAGGTAGTTTTTGATGAAGCTGATGTCCAATCAACTTGAAACTTAGTACACTTGTTGCTTATGAGATGATCTTTCTAATTTTTAAGCCAAATTAGACTTTTGACCCAAATTTCACGGTCCACTGAACATAGAAAATGAAAGTGGGAGTTTCAGGTTAAAGTTTTTGGTCAAGGTAGTTTTTGATGAAGCTGAAGTCCAATCAACTTGAAACTTAGTACACTTGTTGCTTATGATATGATCTTTCTAATTTTAATGCCAAATTAGATAATAACCAATTTCACAGTCCATGGAACATGGAAAAGGATAGTGCGAGTGGGGCATCCGTGTACTTTGGACACATTCTTGTTTTTCTGCCCTTTATCAAGTATTTTGATCATCAATCTATAAACCACATCCAGAACCCCATATGATTATTGCAATATTATGTAAACATATGAAAAAAAGATTGATGGCTGATTGTTGTTCAAATTATGGGATATAATATGACAGAAAAGATATGTGGGTTATATGTCAATGATTGTTTAACTTAGACCATAACTTGGGATATAATATGACAGAAAAGATATGTGGGTTATATGTCAATGAGACAACAACATATTAAACAAAACTTCAAAAGACCTCTCCAAGTCGTCATACATGTTTGCTTTACAACAGTTGTCCTACTACTATGATTCATTAATATTCGTTGGATACCAATTTTCGTGGATTTCTTGGGTGCATGGGAAACAAGAATTTAAATGTTCAATAAAATACTGATTTTCTAAAGGAATGTATCCAAATTTCCAAAACAACAAATTCAAATATCCAAATATGCAAAATTTCATCAATCCACAAAATTTGGTTCCTACAAAAATAAATGAATCCACAGTATATGTTTAGGTCTAAATCACTTTAATTATTTATACTGGACACCTTTCATATCCAGTTCTGTTTGAAATTTAAATAATGTTAAAATCCTTATGAATATAAGTGGATGTGGTGTAATCAGCATTGAGACAGCTAGAGGTCATATTATTGTTTTTTCAAAAATAGACAAGTAAGTGCCTTTACAGTATATGTTAAAGATCAGACATAACATCAATTTCCCCAATAGGCAAAAACACATGTAGACATGACTAAAGCCTTGGCATAGGTGATTTGATTATTTGTACGATGACATAAAGTGATACAGTGTAACCTGTGTTATCTGACACACTTGGGCAACAGAAAAATATATAGATTTAAGCAGGGTGTAGGAGGCATATTTTGGGACCAGAAAAATGTGTTGGCTAAAGCAGGATGTTTAAATACTCAGGTGTCGGATGATGCAGGTTACACTGTATATTTAATGCATATAAAAAGTTCTGGTTCGTGAAAATGAATAACATAATGCTTTCCATTTACAGATATAAATGGAGATGGATTCTTAGATGAGGAAGAAATTGAAGCTTTATTTCAGAAAGAGGTATTTCATAAACTGATAAGACTTTTCATATTGTGGTAAAAATTATATTGGTTTATTTTCTCATTTGAAAAGACCATAACTTGGGATATAATATGACAGAAAAGATATGTGGGTTATATGTCAATGATTGTTTAACTTAGACCATAACTTGGGATATAATATGACAGAAAAGATATGTGGGTTATATGTCAATGATTGTTTAACTTAGACCATAACTTGGGATATAAAAAACACATGTAGACATGACTAAAGCCTTGGCATAGGTGATTTGATTATTTGTACGATGACATAAAGTGATACAGTGTAACCTGTGTTATCTGACACACTTGGGCAACAGAAAAATATATAGATTTAAGCAGGGTGTAGGAATACTCCAGTTTTGTTGAAGAATATAGAAATTATTGGTTTATTTTCTCATTTGAAAAGACCATAACAAATAATCAAATCACATATGCCAAGGCTTTAGTCATGTCTACATGTGTTTTTTATATCCCAAGTTATGGTCTAAGTTAAACAATCATTGACATCAAGAATGTGTTCATAGCTAGTTCACAGATTCCCCATTTGCATTATCATTTTCTATGTTCAGTGGACAGTGAAAATGTGGTAAAACTCTAAACTTGGCATTAAAATTAGAAAGATCATATCATAAGGAACATGTATACTGAGTTTCAAGTTGATTGGACGTCCAACTTCATCAAAAACTACCTTGACCAAAAAGTTTAACCTGAAACAGGACTGACGAACAAATGGATGGACGAACAAACAAACGAACAGAAATTCAGATGCACAGACCAGGAAACAAAATAACGATAAATGGGGCATAAAAAAACACACCATAGAAACCAGTCTTAAAATTATGTTTGCCAGACTCATGTTTCATTTACGAAAGATTAGTCAGTGACACTAAAATAAATTTTTTTGAAAAGGTCAAATAAAGTACGAAGTTGAATATCACTGAGGCCTAGAAATTCTGAAACTTGTACCATGAAGTTTTTTTTCTCCATTTAAGGAAGTACTTAGGTGAGGTTTTGGAATCTGTGTCAAATGTTCAGACTTCTTGGTGTTTTTCAATACAATACAATGTAAAATATTTTGCCCCATAACACCCATTTATTTTTCACATAAGACTTAATACCTCATGAAAGGTCATTTACCAAAAGTTTAGAAGGTTCTTGATTTTCTTTCTTTTGTTTTGAGGCCCAATAATAACAATGCAAATATAAGGTGAAAGTCCGAGTGCCTTTTCCTGCCATATTTTAAATCTCAAATATCTTGAAAAGAAGGTCCATGACCTATCAATATTTTTTGCTTATTTTTATTCTTAAATGATGCTCTACCAGCTCATAGTATCAATTTTAAATTCTTAATTTATTAATTTTCACCTCACCTCACCTAAGGGACGACATCAAAAGTTCAATGAAGGATAAAAAACTTAATTCACATAGTTTTTTCACTGACCCCCCCACCCCCCTCTTAACTTAATTTGGGAAAAATTGATTGACCCATATGGATATATGTAAAAATCAATGTCGGATAACCAAATCTTGCAGCCGTTCAACCCCCCCACCCCCAAACTATTTAAATTAAGTTTTTTATCTTACATTGATCTTTTGATGTCGTCCCTAAGTACATCCTTAAAAGCATAAGTTTGTGTGCAAAGTTTTAATGTTTGACTACTGGTTGACTTTGTAAAATACAGAACTTTATGTACTGCAGCATACAAAAACAAAAATAATTCAACTCATTTTCTGATCAGTTGAAGGTACTTATATAACTTTCATTGGTATTATCAAACTCTTTATATTGAATTTGTCAATAAGGTTGCAACGATACATGTTATATTTCATTTTTTTTGTTTTTCTAGCTTGATCAAGTATATGATCCAAATGCACCAGAAGATGACATGAACGAGAGATATGAGGAGATGAACCGTATGAGGGAACATGTCATGAACGAGTTGGACAAAGACAAGGATAAGTTGGTCAGTAAGGAGGAGTTCTTGCAATACACAGCCAGCAATGACTTTAACAAGGATGAGCCATGGGATGTAAGCAATTATATAGGTCAAACTGATAGATACAAGCAAGTGCTCACTATGTTCAATTAGACTAAATTTGATCACACTAGAAAAAAATCATTTTATTTACTTGGGTAACAATTCCTCATTTCCATTCTCAATTTCAATCATACTCTGGTAGCAATATTTCAAAAGTAAAACATTCAAGTCAAATTTTTTTTCTCGCCTTAAAGGAGTCTAAAAAGCCAGACATAGATGTGCTGTTTTAAAATAATTTGACTGGTTTAATTTTCATAAAGTTTAAAAAAAATATTAACTTTGACCCTTTGACAAAAAACTTGAACCACACATTTTATCGAAAAAATTTCATTGGATATATATATATAGCAGTTTGACAATTACTAATTTTGATCATTAAGAAGCTTAATATTTCTTTAACAATAGAACATGATTTAAACATTCAGCAGAGTTATCTCCCTGTTGTGTGATGTATAACTTTAAATATTATATTTTTCTTACAGACTATTGATCAGAACAAAGAGTATACAGACGAGGAATATCAACAATATGAAAAAATGTTAATGGAAGAAGAAATGAAAAGACGACAACAAGGATCTTTTGATTCTCATGCTCAACCAGGAATGGTTGTAAGTAGAACTTTCAGTTTAAAACTCAATGTTGACTGGTTGTAGAAGGAATATGGGTACAATTACATGAATACTTTTACTGCAATTGCATGAATACTTTTACTGCAATAAGATGAATATTTTTACTGAATACTTTTACTGCAATAAGATGAATACTTTTACTGAATACTTTTACTGCAATTTCATGAATACTTTTACTGAATACTTTTACTGCAATAAGATGAATACTTTTACTGCAATAAGATGAATACTTTTACTGAATACTTTTACTGCAATTACATGAAAACTAAAATTGAAATTTTATAGATGCAGCCACCACATGATCAGAATGTAGATCACATGCAAATGCAGCAACAACATCATCAACAACAGCAACAGCAGCAACAGCAGCAGGTACATCCAAATCCTGATGCTGCTCTTCACTTTCAACAACAGGCTCAAATGAACCAACAACAGATGCACAACCAACAACAAGGTCAAATGAACCAACAACAAATGCACAACCAACAACAAATGGCAGCTCAGCAACATCAACAGCAGATGGCTGCACAACATCATCAGCAGCAGATGAATGCACAGCAACAAGCACAAATGGGTGGGCAACAACAAGGTGGGCAATCTAACCAATACCAACAAGGTATGCCAGCTCAGCAACAACAACAGGTACCAGTTCATCAACAGCAGCAACAACAGGTACCAGTTCATCAACAGCAGCAACAGCAGGTACCAGTTCAACAACAACAACATCAACAGGTTCCAGTACAAAATGTAGGACAACAACATGCACAAAATATTCAACCAGTAGTGGGACAAGATCAGGTCAGTTTTGAGATAAGCATAATTCCAACTTATTTATAATGAACTGCCATCAAGGTGGCCAAGTGGTCTCAGTAGTTCTACTACTGTAATCACTAGCCAGTCAACACTGAGGTTATGAGTTGGAAACCTTCTAAGGCAGGTGCACTCAACTCCAATCTAAATTAAATAGGATTGTAGTTTTCTTATCGAAAGTCAGTGGTTTTATCTTAGTACTCCTGCTTAACAAGATACCAAATGACCAGAAACTTTCAACTGTGGACACTGTGTGGCCTTCAACAATGATGAAACATGTTAACAAGATCTAAACCCTCCCTCTAACCTGGGACAGTTTGTAACAGTACAACATAAGAAGGAACTATATAAATTAGTTGAAAAAGACTTAACTCATCAGAAGGATACAAATAGAAATACATCTAACAAAAACACAGAGTGGATGGGGCAGCATTCTTGTTTATCCCAACATCAAAAAGACACTTATTACAAATCTGAGAGTACTCACAATTACTGACAGCTAATAAAAAAGATCATTCATTTAAGTATAAATAAATTTGGTGTTTTTACTGTCTTCTGATTGGTTGAAATTATTAGTTTTATTTTCAATGTTGTCAATTTTGATGGCGATACGCCCACTCTGACATTGTGTATTCATACGCCAACATGTGTGTACGTTGTTATTGTTAAAATAAATAATATAAAAAGTTCTTTGAGCCTTACTTTTGATAGAAATTTATTTATAATGAATGGCAATAATTTATTTTGATTTTATTGAACCATCAAACTAATTTTTGGCTTCACATTTTAAATAATCCGCTTCGCATATTATTCAATGTGAAGAGTCAAAAATTAGTTTTATGGTTCAATAAATTCAAAATAGATAATAGCCATTCATTAAATATTTAATTCATTATACAATTTATGAAGTTATTACGAGAACCATAAAGTGTAAGAATGGAATGGAAATTTGTTCTTTTTTTAAATATAAAATTAACATGTGTGGATCATTTTTCTGGTACCCTTCAAAATGTATATATCTGTTATTATAAAAGCCTACTAACGCTAACATTGCTAAGATAGATTGACAATAGAATTAAATGCTGATTAAAAATGCAATAACAATGATTCTTTTAAACATTTTTGTAATTTTGTTTTTTAAACAGCCTGGAGCAGTACCAGTACATCAAGGTCAAGGTCAACAACCTGGAGGACATTAAATGAAAACCACTTACCAAAGCAGTGCTCAACGGGGAAATGGGTTATAAAAACTTCATTGTGTTCATTGCTAAACATGTTCTGATTTAAGTTGAATACTGTAACTTTGTAAGTTGATGTCTGTTTTGTTAGGACAAGTAAATGTCGACTGACAGAATTGCAAAACTTGACAAAAGTTCAAAGAAAAATTGAGATGATTTTAAGGTGCTTGTCATTTCATATTATTTGTATTCATGAAAACTTGCAATGATTTTAAAATATACAATACAGATAGACTATACTGATGGTGGAACAGCCATTTTGATCTAAACACTGTATGAAATGTTAATGCATTAAGATATAAAGATTTGTTTTGTTAACTGTTAAGACATTTTAAGAAATTGAACTTGCAGTCATTTCAGACAAGACATTTTAAGAAATTTAACTTGCAGTCAATGCAGACAAGACATTTTAAGAAATTTAACTTGCAGTCATTTCAGACAAGACATTTTAAGAAATTTAACTTGCAGTCATTTCAGACAAGACATTTTAAGAAATTTAACTTGCAGTCAATGCAGGCATGTGTCTCATACTAATTATAGACATACACAGATCTATTTATTTTCTCCTAGCTCTTAGAGAAAGTTTGCAGACTGAAAATTGTCTTCCTTATATTTCTTTTGTTTGGTCTGCCATTTTATTAAATGCTGTTGATTTGTGTAATTTAGTGGGTACCAATTTAAGGCAATTTTTGTGGATGTAGGAAATATGGTATTTTCTTGGATATTTTAATTGATGATTTTGCAAAACTCTGCATTGAAGACAAAACAAATTTATTTGTACTTGCTTCAACATTTTAATTGATTGATTGTTGGTTGCTTAACGTCCAGTGGCAACTAAACCTTTTAATGTGTGGTTCACCTTTACATGAAAATTGGTATCCAACAAATAAAAATAAATCTGCAGCAGGCAGTTCTGATTAAAGAATGTTACCTCATGATAATACATTTAAAGAAATTTAACTTGCAGACATTTGTAACATACTTTAAACTATAGACATACACAGATCTCTTTATTTTCTCTAAGATCTTAGAAAAAAATTACAAGTTGGGTATTTATTAAACATTCTCAAGCTCATTTATGCTTTAAATCATTGTGGCATTTTATTTACATTATGCTTTACTTGGATAGTAGTGCTATTTGTATTTATGTTATTTATATAATTTATTTGATCACCTAATTAATGATTGTAGTAATGAAAAATTATTTCCCAAACGTTTTAAAATAGTATATTATATTATTTGCAAAGAAATTGTACTAAAATAATAACATCATGGGTAACAAACCCACTCAAGTAGAATTTAAATTTTTAATGTTGCAACATAAGGGCATGAAGTTCAAATGATATTTTTAAACTAAAAGAAAAAAATCATTAAAATGTTCATCACATTGACACAGTTTTGTGTTAGTTTGAGTTTTTCGTCTCTGTATAAATGTGTGATATATTGCTGTAGAATATATTTACAATTTTCAGGTAGATTTTAAAATTTTGAATGTTGATGAAATTAAAAAGTTATTGAGTATTGAATATATTATATATTGTTGATTCATTATGATTTATTGGATACCAATTTACATGGATTTTGTTGTTAAAGGTGAGCCACGAATTTGTACAAATTATCCGTGTTCTTGAATGCAGACTTTGTTGAAACCACGAAATCAAGTTTCAACGAAAAAAATCGAATTTTTCCTGAATCCGTAAAAATTGGTATCCATGAAAATTAATGAATCCACAGAAATTGGTTTGATTGAATACATTCTGATTGATATACATATCTTGAGTAAGTGCTTCGCTGACAAGGCTCTGTTGAAGTTTACGCTCGAAGGACTATTTCTGGATCTTCACCATTTCTTGCAATACAAACCTTTAAATTTTGAGGCTGAAATTTTGTTTCATGACACAAAATTTGTCAAACAGAAAGTAAATAGGGCATTATCAGATCCCTGTAGGTGAAGTGTTGACACAAAATTTGTCAAACAGAAAGTAAACAGGGCATTATCAGATCCCTGTAGGTGAAGTGTTGACACAAAAATTGTCAAACAGAAAGTAAACAAGGCATTTTCAGGTCCTTGGTGGTGAAGTGTTGACACAAACTTTGTAGTTCGATCAGATTGTATTGAATATTTTATCAGGCTATTCTTTAAAAAAAAATCTTTGCTTAATGTTGCCTACATATGCTTAGTAAGGTTGGGTAGGAAGATAGGGATTTTTTTGGACAAACAACATAAAATAGTCCATTATTTCAACTTAGAATTATTTTTATTTATAGAATTTGCATAATTTCTTGTGCTTGAAATTTTAATATTTTAATGTTCTGTGAGGCGCACACCACTTTCTATTACAAAGAAAATAGCACATTTTCAATAGAATGTACTGTGCCAAGCACAACAATATCTATACAAAAAAAAAAATTGACATTTCACGATAAACGAACAATTAAAAATGTCTTGCATTTTGATCTTTTTACCCATTTCACGAAACACAGTGAATAACGAACCTTTTTCACGGCTGCACGTGAAATAAAAATGGCAAAACACGTTGCACGAAAATAACCTGTGACCACCCTCTACATTGTATGGAAAATGTAATGCATCACTTAAAACATTATAATACAGAATATACATGGAATTTATTAAAAATTACAAGCACAAGAAATTATGCAAATTCCATAATTAGAAATAATTCCAAGTTGAAATGATAGTCTGTTATAAGTAACATGTTTAAGCCAATAAAGCTTGAGCAATAAAAAATCTTTTAAAATTTTTTTTTGAAACAGACCATTAAAATTTTCAAGTAGGCCACTTTTTAGGTGGTCAGATAGGCAACATTAAACAAATTTAATTTTATTTTTGGCCTCATTTGTCATTGTGCCAAGTCTTTCATAGTGTATCTCATGACATTTTAACATCATGCTTGTACCATGTGTTTTAATTGTATTTAAACTTGTTCATTCCTCGGTAGTTTAAATGATTGTTGATCAGTCATTATGCTATTCATTTCTGTATGTTCTTTATGTTGTGTTGGTATGTTTTGTTTTTGATCAAATATGTTTAGTTTTCAAATTCCATGAACTGTCTATTAAAATTGATAGAACTTCAATTATATTTTGATTATAGTGACTCCAGTAATATGATTTAAAACAACTTTTGTTATATAGGTACTGTAAGAAAAATTATTCCATGGGTCTTTAACCATCAAGAAATGCTGTAAATCCTTGCCGCTTTTGAATTTCTAGTATATGGATTGGCATAATTTGGGTTGTAGATGAAGGCAATTGTGATTAGCTGAAATCACAAATTCAGAAATCCATGAATCAAGGTTTTTTCAACAACTTCAAAACTGGTATTAAAAATTATTGCTGTACTTTTAATGTAAGCCAGGGGCAGATCCAGCCATGTTAAAAGGAGGGGGGTGGTTTCCAACTACATGTCCCCATTCAAATGTATTGATCCCCTCTCAAAAAAAGAGGGGGTTCCAACTCCTGGAACACTCCCTTAGATCTGCCACTGTAAGCAATTTTCATTAAGCCTGTTTTGGTGATCCTTTGGTCATTTTCTTAGAAATTCGTTGACTTAAGGATGATTATTGGGTTCAAAGTAATAGATTTTCTAAAAAAAATACCTTATTGTTTCAAATGAATAAGGCTTTAAAGAAAATCCGGGCTATATCTTTCCAAAAAACCAATCCTCCAAATCTAAAAATCTCTGAATACACTCAACAAAAATTTTGGCTTCTGGGGGTAAAATTTACCCGCTAAAATAAACAGGTATTCTGAAGAACAATGATTTTGTTAAAAAAATATTATTAGATTTTGTATGTTAGCTTAATTGTTTTAAAATGTTTTGAGAGAGAATAAAATTGTCTAAATATCCTATTACTGTATTCTAGTCCAACCAAGATCATTTTATTATTTATAGTAAAGGCATAGCAAATTTTATTTTTAATGTATATAAGGAAGCAACAATTTGATATGTAGTTGTTAGAAGTTGTTTTCTGTACACATTTTGTATTAAAAAAATATCAGTAAACTTCCTTTTTCATTATTTCTTCCAACAAGGTCTCTTTGTTTTCTTGAGAGTTTTTACTTTTAAACATTTGAATAATTAGTACTTTGCTCTCTTATGTTGAATTAAAGTTCTGAAAAAGGAGCAAGTTATTTACAATATTAAAAATTCCACAGTTTTTAATACTGATTTCATGTAACTTTTCATATAGGAAAAGCTTCAAATAAACTCATCATAATTAAAAAAAAATCGCTTGCCAGAATATTTTTAAAGTTAAAAAAAAAATTGTTGGTGTTATTCAGAAAAAAACAATAAATCTAATTGGTTTTGCTCTAACTGATACTTTTTGCTCTACTGTCTAGATAAAAAAGATATTCGTCCATATTTATGATTTATTAACAACCTATTTCGCTCTACATGTGCCATGTTTAGAATGTCTCATTTTTTTTTCTTTATTCAGATTTTGAAACCCTTGATAAATTGTCCTCTTTAAAGAAAGTATCTACAATGCACACTTACCTCCTAAGTGAAGAACTTGAAGTATGTATAAGGTTTTGTGTTATGATGTCAAGTTCCTTTAAGTTGGTACCTAACACTACAGGGAGATAACTCTGTAAAGTCAACTGAATGTTTTAATTACGTTGTGTTGTAAAGGGAATATTAAGCTTCTCAATGATCAAAATTGGTGTTTGTCAAACTGCTATAAGAATAAGAATAAGAATATTTTATTTCCAATTAAAGGGCCCTAGCTTTCATGACATTACATACAAGTACATATGATTAGACATAAATTAGAGACATATAATATAAGAAAACAACATTGTTTAGTACTATTAAAAATGCTATAAAAGGCCAGGACAGAACCAAACAATACAATTTAGATCTTTAAAATATACCATTTAAAATCATATACCACTCAAAATATGTATATTTGTGGCTAATTTGTATTCATTATTTTTGAACTTCTCCTTATTGCTAGATTTTTAGATAAATACTTTCCTAAACATTTAGCTATATAACCAGTGTAATTTTTCTGACAAAACTGTTGGTTCAAAACTTTTGAAATTTTTATATTTTTGTCAAAGGGTCAAAGTAAATACATTTTCAAAATTTTATGAAAATTATTCAAGCCAAATTAAATTTAGTGAAAGTGTTTGGTACCACCTTAAGCTTTAAAAAATAGATAATTGGAGGAAATATAAATTATTTATACAATAATGTAAAGCTTGATTATACATATTTTACTTATTTATATCTATGTTAAAATTGCATTCCAGTTATTTCAGTTATTCAATTGTTGCAATCATTTTTTACCATTACCAACAGATCTTGAATTTAAGAAAGTGAGAAAAACAGAGTTTTACTTTGTTGCTAAAAATTGTTGCCTTACTAGGAGAAACAAGTCAATTTGATGCAATCTTTACACACTCCAATGCTACCAGATATGTTATTGATGCATTTTTTTTAAATATATTTCTTAATTTGTGTGTACCTTTCCCTCTTGACCCCAATTTTTTTTAAAAGTATTTCCTAGTTATTTCACCAGGTTAAAATGGAGCATAGTAACTATTTTTAACAAGCCCATGTGGCTTAAGAAAATAGAAGCGATTCACACTTCCTTAATTTTAATTCTCAGAGTATTTCTTTTTATGGAATATACAAGTGGTTAATCTTTTCGCAAGTAAGCTTTAAAATATTAAATTTCTCCTTGAATTTCAAGTACATACTTAGTTTAAAATTAAAAAAAATTAATTTTATTTGAGGATAGGATATTCAGGATTGTTTCTGTTAGGCTATACAAATATTCTTTAATTTTCATCAATTCAAAAGTATATATTTTGTTTAAAATTAGCTGTAAAAGGTTGAAAATAAACTTTTGTAAAATACATTATTTTTTTTAGGTAGGATTGAGAATTTAGAAACACTTTCATTATGGCCTTTCTGATTTATATTATAATAGAAAATATTGTTTTTGATGAATAAATTTGTTGTTATTTATATTTTATATATTGTAAAGGTACAGGTAAAGAAATAAAAGACAATAAAAAAATGTATTAATAAACGCTGACTACAGTACAGGCAGGTAGAGGAAAATAACATCAAGTTTCTTTTAAAATATTATCTGAAACCACTCGATCAATTGAAATAAAAAACACTAAGCCTTCATCACCATTTTACTGAGTCAACTTAAAAATAAGCGTGACCTGGGATTTCATATATGGTCACTTATTCCAATCAGCAGTAAAACCCTTGCCAAAGAGTGGCCTCTGTTTGGCTGTGTAGGATGTACATATACAAAGCATTTGGTCATAATAGTGATTTTAAATCTAATGCCTCTTGCTTGGAAAGGGCCTCCTTCTCTATACATTACAAACTCATGCAACAACTCTCAGAGGGGCTTCCATGGTCTTGTTTAGTTCATGTCCCTATCTGATATATACCCATTTTTTTTAGCGGTAGTCAAAAATTCCCCGATTTTCATCTCTGACAGTCTGTATTACAGAACCTTCCTATTGTGAGTTTTGCTAATATTTTCTCATCCTGAACATGCATGAAATATTTGCCACTGGACGTTAAGCTATCATAAATCGATTAAAAGATCTATACGCAAGAATCAAACTTACATGGCTGCTACAGCCCAAATGGCACATAAGGGATGAAATACACGAAACAGAGTCTTGAAAACCATCGGAGATTAATTCATGCAAGTTTCAAAGTGCTCAAAATTTTCAGATCTATCTACAAAAATGTTGGACAACACCTTATCCAATAGATAGCAATGAAATTGATATGTACGAGAAACCATGCAAAATGATGCCAGAAAATGGAAATGAAGGTGGTGTGTTTTGCTAATATGGGCTAAATCTGCATTTTTTAAAGTATTTAAAAAAAATGCATCTAATAGCCCAATGGTTGAAAATAACATAATACAGCAAATACAGATTTTTTTTCTACTCAATTCAATATGATTCACACATTATCTTGACAATGGTCACTGACCCGATATTCATATAAGGCAGTGGTAAATTTTCTGTTTTGCAGTGTTTGAGTAAAATATCCTTATTTAAACAGACATTTATTAATGTTTTGTAGCATTGATTTATTTGTTGAGATAAATATTGCTAATGTGAGTTATATGCTTGTCAAACACAAGTATATGATAAAAAAGAATAAGTAGACTTAAGAGAAAGGTAGGAAGGGTTAAACATTAGATATAGGGCCTGCTTTTATAGGTCTCTGTGTCCATTTATGTGGAGACCTTTAACTTTCAACTTTATATTTTTAAAAAGTAAAGTATGTTCCTAAAGTTGCTTTCAAACGACGCCTTTATATATAGAATATTTTTCTTACTACAAAAGGGTTTGTGGTTTATGTCCAAGGATTGCAAAATTTCTGAGAATATATCGCGCAGTCATTATTTGGATGCATCATTCGGTAGCCAAGTAGACATGTCGTTGAGAAGCACAACTGTGCTAGCTATATATAGACTGACTGTGTAAGTTAAGATTCTATGTGCAAAAATTTAATAGAGTTACGTCCCTGCTAAACTGCAGTCTGTAAGGTTTCAGCTCTGGAGTTCCCAGTGAAGACATATTTTTGTAAAGATTCTATGTGCAAAAATTTAATAGAGTTACGTCCCTGCTAAACTGAAGTCTGTAGGTTTTTGGTATTATATGTTGTTGCATTAAGATAAGCACAACTCATTGTGAAATAAAAAAAAAAAAGTGGCTCCATTCTCAAATTGGTATGGACACTGAAACATTTGACAGGTACCATGTTGAAGTTAATTGTGTTAGGTATGGTGAACCACCATTGATAATTCATTGATATTGGTATACAGTGTGCACATCTCTTTTTAACAGAGATTGTTATAATTTGACTGGGTGTGTCTGTCAGTATCTTACCAATAATTATTAAGAGATTTTTGGTTTTTTGTCTAAATTCTAAGCAAAAATACACCTCTTTCTCTCTGCAGTGTCAAGGATTATTTAACACAAGTTTAAATTGATGTTAATTTTTAACGCCAAGTGACAAATATTTCATGCATGTTCAGGAAAACACGAGATTAAAAGTCGGGTATATAATGTAAGAATCAAGAGATGTGATATTATTGCTAATGAGGCAACTATCCAAATATGAAGTGGATGTAAGCAATTATAGGCAACCTTAAGGCCTTCAACAATGACGAAAACCAAATACTGTAAAGTCGCCTATAAAAGGCCATGAAAAGGAAACATTCAAATGAAAAAAACTAACGGTACAAAACAAAACAATTTACAAAATATCAAATATGAGTTGAGAAATGAACCAACGACAACCACTAAACAGGTGAGGTTCATAAAGAATATGGCAGGGGTTGATATTATAACGAAGATGTGGTATGATTGGCAATGAGACAACTCTTTAAAGAGACCAAACGACACACAACATAACAGCATAGGTCACCGTACAGCTCTCAACAATAAGCAAAGCTCATACCACATAGTCGGCTATAAAAGAAACAGAAATCACAAATGTAAAACCTTTCAAAGGAGAAAACTAAACGCCTAATTAATGTACAAAATAAAGTGAACGAACACAGTAACAAACGACAACCACTGACTTACAGGCTCCTGACTTGGGACAGGCACATACATACAGAATGTGGCGAGTTTAAACATGTACAAAGCGCTCAATCCTCCACAAAGCTGAAACAGTAGTGTAGCAGTACAAAAAGAAAAGAAACCGGCCAACTAACATTAAGACAATAGACTCAAAGCATGCAACTAAAAGTATTTGCAATTACTAGAAGTTTGTTCAAAGCTAGCTGCAAGTGGTACTGAAATAATTAGTGTTCCCCCAGACTGAAGCGTCTTCTATACGTTGCATCCTTATTATACATTCATATACAATAAAAGACTTTGAAAAGTCGTAGTGCAAAGGTTTTGACCATTGAAATTTTGCATTAAAAATAATAGTTAGGACTAGAAGATTTTCTTCTAGGACCATCAGAGAAAAATGATTTTGAGAACTTTCTGATATCTTTGTTTTATACAAAAAAATCCACTTCGGTTACTTGAAAAAAAAATTGGATAAACTAAGATGTCCTTTTTGATCAGTCATTTTCACAGGCACATGTCCCCGGCACTTGTCTCAGTTTCATGTCATCGAACATAAAATGAATTTTTATTTTATTGATCTTCTGTAGAATATCTCCAGAAGAGGTCCAAATTCATTTTTTTTTATTCTTCACCAAAAGACATTCTGGAGATGTGCAGAAGAGACGAACATGCCCAAGTAGTTTTGACATCATGTTTTTTAGATAAACTTTACATTTGTTGAAAAATATATCAACCAAAACCAGTTTTGAAACCTAAACCAAAACCAATCAAAACCAGTTTTAAACCAAAACCTAAAACTAAAACAAGTTTTTTCTGTAACAAATACGCCTATAATACCTTTTTGATAATAAAAACGTTTAAAATATTCAATTGGTTGCCTGTTTTTTGTCTTTGGCGAGTCTTCATTACACTGTCATATAATCATACATTTTGTTTTCTACTTTTCATTTGATCAGCTATGTCAACGAGTTCTTTTCGCGATAATTATTCTTTTTTTGTGTGACTCTCTTAAACTCCTGGTTTCACCTGCATATCGTTCAAATTTAAAATGAATCGTTTTGGAACAAAAATGACACATGCTACCCTGCCACCATATTGAAACTAGAGGGTCCAAGGACCCTGTGTCGCTCACCTGATATTTTTATTTACAATTGATGCATGATAAATGCAACTGTTGTACTGTCGTTTAGTTTCAGAGATATAATACTAAAAAGTGTGTTTGAAACCTATGTTTTATTTCAGCCATGTGGGCAGGTAGGGTCATCATACACAGTGGTCCCTGGATATCCTAGTGGTGATTTAAACCAAGTTTGTTTAAATTTGACAGTTGTTTCAGGGGAGAATTTTGTAAAATTTATCTAACGAGAAATGCAAAGTAATGAGAAAGTTGTGAAGTTGTTTTGTTGATACCCGAATGATGATTGTGGCCAAGTTTGATTTAATTTTGCCCAGCAGTTTCAGAGGAGAAGATTTTTGTAAAAGATAACTAAGATTTACGAAAAATGGTTAAAAATTGACTATAAAGGGCAATAACTCCTAAAGGGGTCAACAGACCATTTTGGTCATGTTGACTTATTTGTAGATCTTACTTTGCTGAACATTTTTGCTGTTTACAGTTTATCTCTATCTATAATAATATTCAAGATAATAACCAAAAACAGCAAAATTTCCTTAAAATTACCAATTCAGGGGCAGCAACCTATCAACGGGTTGTCCGATTCATCTCAAAATTTCAGGGCGGATAGATCTTGACCTGATAAACAATTTTACCACGCGTCAGATTTGCTCTAAATGCTTTGGTTTTTGAGTGATAAGCCAAAAACTGCATTTTAACCCTATGTTCTATTTTTAGCCATGGCGGCCATCTTGGTCGGTTGAGCGGGTCACCGGACACAATTTTTAAACTAGATACCTGAATGAAGATTGTGGCCAAGTTTGGTTTAATTTGGTCCAGTAGTTTCAGAGGAGAAGATTTTTGTAAAAGATAACTAAGATTTACGAAAAATGGTTAAAAATTGACTATAAAGGGCAATAACTCCTAAAGGGGTCAACAGACCATTTTGGTCATGTTGACTTATTTGTAGATCTTACTTTGCTGAACATTTTTGCTGTTTACAGTTTATCTCTATCTATAATAATATTCAAGATAATAACCAAAAACAGCAAAATTTCCTTAAAATTACCAATTCAGGGGCAGCAACCTATCAACGGCAAGGCCGTAACTAGGCATCTTATTTTAGTGAGGCAAAATAATTGAGCCGAGCGAAGCGAGGCGAAAATTTTTTTTGGAGGGTATGAAATGAATGGTGCAAAATCCTGCATTCTAGACATTTTTAGAGAGTTTCATAATGATTTGAATTTGGACACTTTTTATATAAATTTTTCATATTTTAAGACTTTTACTTACACCAAATTTTTAACAACTTTATTTAATTTATGTGTTAGATAATCATCCAAATATCACTGATTTGCGTCTGCTGCCAGAACATAGAACAAACATCGATTCAGTCAGAGTTTGCTATGGCCGGTTCAGTCAAATCGTTTCAGAATCATAATTTGGTCTGCTGATATCCTTATCGCGATGAAGGGAGCATGGCAAGACCGCACAATCTCTCGCCACTCATGCATGCTCTTTTCCAAGTTTTCAGTCGTTTCAGGGTAGTCAGTGTTTCTAAAGGTAGCACATTATCATCACCATCATCAACACAATGATCAATGTCTTCTTCCAATTCCTTCTCCATCAACAATTCGGTAGCAGCATCGGTAGTAACAGTTTTGTTTGCAAAAGGAAATTAAGCTTTCCTGTAAGCACCACCATACAGTCGCAGTTACAACATATTAAACTCGCTTTTACGCTGACAAAGAGTAGACAAACTAGGGATATAATGAGATAAGATATATGTATATGATTCTATCTAGAGTAAGTATATATGATATGGGTACAGGTGAATTGGAATGGAGTTTTTGACGTTTACATGTAGGTCCGTAATTTCAAATTATTTCTGTAAATAGTTGGTGGTATTTTAGATCCAGAATCTATAAATTTAGGGTTGGGGGTTGGGGTGTTCGATTCCGAAACCCCGAATATAAAGAAACGAAATTCCGTAGTCCCGAATAAGTAAAGACAAAATCCTGTGTTAAAGGTTCTACCATTCCTCAATAATATCAAACTGGAATATGGGATATTCTTTCAATTTTTAAGGTTAAAGAAACATGGATAAAAACTAATCCATGCATGTTTCATGTTATTTATATTTTATTAATCTGTAAAGAGAAAGATTAAAGTTCATGAAATGAATACGCAGACAGGACTGTCCCCTTGCGATGCCCAGTACTTGATTTGTCAAAAGTTGGTGAAACGGAGAAATGAATACGCAGACAGGACTGCCCCTTTCCGAAGACCAGTACTTGATTTGTCAGTCTACTTATCGTTTTTGGATTGTTCTAATGAAGTTATATGCAATACTCAGATTCTGTTCACAAAAAAAAACTAGTTTACTAGAATAATTACTTCTTTACCTTCAGTGTCACTTTTCCTTTTTCTGCAAGAGCCTGTTTTTAACTAGAGATCCATGATGATTATCGTTACTAGGTTAATGTAATCGAGAAACATCACCTGTTGAGATGCTGAGTTATATCCAGGAAGAATAGTTTAAAAGGAGTGATGACAAGTTATAGAAATTAAGGTTGAGACAGAACAACAAACGATTATTATATTTATATATATGTTTAAAATAATAAATTAGTGTCGAAATTTTAGTGAGGCAATTGCCTCACTTGCCTCAAGGGTAGTTACGGCCTTGAACGGGTTGTCCGATTCATCTCAAAATTTCAGGGCAGATAGATCTTGACATGATAAACAATTTTACCCCATGTCAGATTTGCTCTAAATGCTTTGGTTTTTGAGTTATAAGCCAAAAACTGCATTTTACCCCTATGTTCTATTTTTAGCCATGGCAGCCATCTTGGTTGGTTGGGCGGGTCACCGGACACAATTTTTAAACTAGATACCCTAATAATGATTTTGGTCATGTTTGGTTAAATTTAGCCCAGCAGTTTCAGAGGAGAAGATTTTTGTAAAAGTTAACGACGACGGACGCAGGACGACGGACGACGACGGACGACGACGGACGCCGGACGCCAAGTGATGAGAAAAGCTCACTTGGCCCTTCGGGCCAGGTGAGCTAAAAACAGCTCAGAGTAAATAATTGGTAATTTATGCCATTGCGTTGCTTTCTGATCGGCTTAGAACCCGCGTCTATGTTCGGCTATGGTTATTATACTAATGCGAAATATAGACATGTGAACCAACATACATCTAAAAGAATAACAAAGATATTGTAAATATTGCTAGAACGTATATAGCTTAACTTAACGAAATAGTGCCGACAAATCTCTCAGTTAAACATAGGTTGGCGCTGCATATTAGGAACAACGTTGCAACTGTTTTGGAATTTGACATAATGCGTTATATTCGTCTTGATTGACTCGTGGAGCGTTTGCCTCGTTTGCAGATAACTTAAGATTGGCCCAGGTTCAATTGGGTGACAAAATATAGACTTGCAAATAACTTTTACTGCATTATTGATTGCAGAAATAACATATCGTATTGTATTTTAAGGTAAATTAGTTTCGTCCTGAATATGCATGAAATATTTGCCACTGGACGATTTGCACCCAACAATTAATCGTTTTGTGCAGAACAAAGTGCATTTAAAAGTTGAAACAGGTCATTGATAAGAAGCAAACATAACCCGATAGATAATTTCCTTTGAACACCTTTTCGTTCTTTAAAAGACCGAATGATGCAGATGAAGGCAAATACATGCACTAGAATTAGTAACCACACGAGTACGAGTTCTTTTTTAAATTACATTTATTTGTTTGAAACCTTTTCAAATTTTCGTATTGAAGCACATGCATTTTATATCAAAGCGTACAGAACTTCATAGCAGAGTATAAAGCCGAATTAGACGACGACATTGACATATGAAGCTTAATTTTAAACTACACAGTTAACAGTTTCTTAAACGACATTAGTTCAGTCTAGAAGCCGTGATATGCATATGTATTTTGTGTACAAGATGTAAGTTTGTACAAATATAATTTGCACAATATTGTTGTACAATATTTTTTGAAAATACTTTTTTTTATCAAGTGATTATATTTTTACTTATAAAATGTATAAGTCTTATTTCTTAATTTCTAAATAATATACTTCAACTTAACAATTAGTGCTTTTTTTCCTTGTCCTAAAACTGGAAACAGGGACTCTTGAATGGTTTAAACTAATAATTTTATTTTTCTCTAAAAAGTTTTTTGTGTTCTTATAAATGTGTAACTCTTTGTTGAAAGGCGTATGGTGACGTTGGCTGGCTAAAATCCACGCCATTTGGTCTGTGGTTGACAATTGTTACTTTTGTAACCAATATCTCATCTTCTTCTAGTAAACTTAGCTTGTTAGTGTGTCGGGTGACCGTCTTTAGATTTTGATTATTTTTTAAAAGAATATGTAATACAATGACATTGTCTTAATCATTATTTTCATAGTACACTCCTAGCCATTCTTTTATGGTTGATATTTTTTTGTTTGCTCAACATGTAGTTACAAATGTGCAGTACATAAATTCTGACACCAACTGTCATCCTTTAAATCAACTTTAACAGTCTAAATAAAGGATTTTGAAAAACCAAATATGTTATCAATTGTAAAATCTTACTATGCTGAGCCGGACTCAACTAGCTTAACCAGGTGACTGCAATCGCAATCTCGATGAATATATAACGAACACAACTTGTTTTGATAAATTGTAATTAATATATTCCACCAGAAAGGTTACAAGTAGTCAGTAGATTGGTAAACTGAAAGAAATAAAAATACAATATTTTACAATGTGTACGAATTAAATATGAAAGTTAAATACAAGATTATTAATCGAGTCAAAAACGAAAGTAGAATTTACAGTTCATTTCTCGGAAATAAATAACTTACAGTTCGTATGTATTTATAAATTACTTATCCAAATATAACGGAGTTAAACAGATTAATTTTCACAGTTTATGATTGAATCAAACGTACTTGACAGTGGTATGTCTCGATTTCCTCAGAAAGTTAAAATGTCGTCCATTTCCATGTGTTGAAAATATTGAAGCGGACGGTGTCACATAAATTATAGGTAGTCGATAAATAAGGTGATTTAAGAAATCGGTCCAGTTCAATTTGTTCCGGATAAATATGAATTATGTAATAAAATTGAATATGGAACAGAATACTCCCCGTCTGATGTCTAACTGATATCACTATTTCAAATATATCACAAACTTGAATATCTGATGATATAAATCCAAGGTATCACTGTAATATTAATTATACACAGTCGTTTTCGATGAGATAAATCATGTCCACGATCGGTCGTGTGTAGACGGATGCTTTTCCATTTACAATTATTCGTACTTCTGCTTTTCGGACATGTTCGTCTGAACTTTTAAATGAGTTCACTATAATTCCAATTGGCCATTGGGTACGGCAAAGGTTTTTGTCCTTTAGAAGAATGACGTCTCCTTCGATGAGATCACGGCGATCTTCGGTCCATTTTCGTCGTTGTTGTAGTAACGGCAGGTACTCTTTCCTCCAACGGGACCAGAAAACACTGGCCAGAGCCTGTACACGTCTCCAGTTGGCTAGACATAGATCCCGTTTGTCGAATTCTCCAAGCTGATCTGAAGTAAAGATGTAATCGGTCTTTTGTGTCAATAACATAGCTGGTGTTAAGATTAGCGGATTCTCTGGATCTGTTGATACTGGTACCAGAGGTCTTGAATTGATTATTGCTGAAACTTCTGCCATGAATGTATTAAGCACGTCATGCGTTAGACTCCTTCCAGCGGCGTTGATAAGCATAGCATCAAGTATTCTCCTTGCGATACCTATCATTCTTTCCCAGGCTCCACCCATGTGGGACGAATGTGGCGGATTGAAGATCCAAGTTGTACCAGAATTATACAAAAAGTTCTTGAAGGGTCCATCTTCGACGTTGATAGAGTCAATCTTTAGATCGTCGATTGCGCCAATAAAGTTTGTTCCACGGTCGGATCGGAAAGTCTTAACTTGACCTCTTATAGCGGCGAATCTTCTGACGGCGTTTATGAAAGCTGAAGAGCTCATTTCCTCGATTAGTTCGATGTGAACAGCTCTAGTCACTAAGCATGTGAAAAGAATTGCCCAACGTTTTGAGTTTGCGTATCCACCACGTGTTTTACGTGAAACAATTGTCCAGGGTCCAAATGTGTCTATTCCAACGTTGGTAAACGGAGGTGACGGTTCAAGACGGTCCTCTGGCAAATCAGACATGATTTGACACTCAGTTTTTCCTCTTAGCTTGCGGCATGTCACACATTTGTGAATGAGAGAAGAGATCAAACGCTTTGCTCCGACGATCCAGAATCCTGCGGATCGAATCGCTCCATCTGTGAAGTGGCGACCTTGATGTTTTATCTTGTCATGGTAGTGTCGGACTAATAATGTCGCTATATGATGGCGTCCAGGGACGATCAATGGTTTCTTTTCACGGAGGTTTAAGTCAGATTTAGCAATACGGCCTCCAACTCGTAATAGTCCTTGTTCGTCCAAAAACGGATTTAGGTTAGCTATCGGGCTCCACTTATAAATTTGTTCCTGACGTTTAATGCAATCTATTTCATCTCCGTAAACTTCATATTGAGCAGATGTTAAGATGAAATTTTCGGCATTCAAAAAGCCTTCCAGAGAAGTCGCTGGTGCTGCCTGTTTTGACCCGTGTAAACGGGAGAAGCGTTCTAAAAAGGCTATAGCTCGCACAAATGATGTCCAGTTGGAAAATCTGTTAAACCTATCAGTTCCGATACCTTTACGCTCAGGTGTGGCAAATGTTTTTGCAACATTAACAGTTGCACGTATTTCTCCATCCTCCTCTGGGTCTATTAGCTGATATATGTCCTCAGAATTCTTCTGTTCTGAGAAAAGAAGTTGTCTTGGTCCCAATAACCATTCACTGCTATGAATTTCGTGAGCAGGTACGGACCTCGTTCCCGAATCTGCGGGATTACGGTTAGTTGGTACATAATTCCATTGATTTGGAGAGCTAAATTTCCTAATCTTCTCCACTCTATTAGCGACATAGATAAAGAACCTTCTTGTCTCGTTACTGATGTAACCTAAGACAACTTTACTGTCTGTGTAGAATTTCACGTTGTCTATTTGTAAATCTAAGTTTTTGGTTATTATCTTGAATATTATTATAGATAGAGATAAACTGTAAACAGCAATAATGTTCAGCAAAGTAAGATCTACAAATAAGACAACATGACCAAAATGGTCAGTTGACCCGTTTAGGAGTTATTGCCCTTTATAGTCAATTTTTAACCATTTTTCGTAAATTAAAGTAATCTTTTACAAAAAGCTTCTCCTCTGAAACTACTGGGCCAAATTAATTCAAACTTGGCCACAATCATCTTTGGGGTATCTTGTTTAAAAAATGTGTGGCGTGACCTGGTCAACCAACCAAGATGGCCGCCACCGCTAAAAATAGAACATAGGGGTAAAATGCAGTTTTTGGCTTATAACTCAAAAATCAAAGCATTTTGAGGAAATCTGACATGGGGATATACATGTTTATCAGGTCAAGATCTATCTGCCCTGAAATTTTCAGATGAATCGGTCAATCGGTTGTTGGGTTGCTGCCCCTGAATTGGTAATTTTGAGGAAATTTTGCTGTTTTTTGTTATTATCTTGAATATTATTATAGATAGAGATAAATTGTAAACAGCAATAATGTTCAGCAAAGTAAGATCTACAAATAAGTCAACATGACCAAAATGGTCAGTTGACCCCTTTAGGAGTTATTGCCCTTTATAGTCAATTTTTAACCATTTTTCATAAATCTAAGTAATCTTTTACAAAATCTCCACTGAAACTACTAGGCCACAATCATCTTTGGGGTATCTAGTTTGAAAAATGTGTCCGATGACCTGGCCATTCAACCAAGATGGCCGCCATGGCTAAAAATAGAACATAGGGGTAAAATGCAGTTTCTGGCTTATAACTATGAAACCAAAGCATCTAGAGCAAATCTGACAAGAAGTTAAATTGTTAATCAAGTCAATATCTATCTGCCCTGAATTTTTCAGATGAATTGGACAACTGGTTGTTGGGTTGCTGCCCTCCAATTGGTAATTTTTAAAGAAATTTTGCCGTTTTTGGTTATCTTGAATACTATTATAGATAGCGATAAACTGTAAACAGCAATAATTTTCAGCAAAGTAAGATCTACAAATAAGTCAACATGACCTAAATGGTCAATTGACCCCTTAAGGAGTTATTGCCCTTTATAGTCAATTTTTAACAATTTTCATTAATTTGGTAAATTTATGTAAATTTTTACCAAATATAGTTCTCTGTTACTAATGGGCAAAGTTCATTATAGATATAATTGTAAGAAGCAAAATCATTCAGTAAAGTAAGAACTTCAAACACATCACCATCACCAAAATACAATTTTGTCATGAATCCATTTGTGTCCTTTGTTTAATATGCACATAGACCAAGGTGAGCGACACAGGCTCTTTAGAGCCTCTAGTTTTCTTTTTTTTTTCTTATATTTTTGTAATAAATCTTACTATACAAATCCTTGTTCAGGACAATAGTATTTTCGAGGTCAAGTTGGTCAGGTCAAGTTTTCTAAGTCTTAAGATATTTTTTTTTAATTTATTTAATTTAATTTATTAAATATAAGTTCTCATCTTGCTTGATCCCAAATTTCAAGTAAATCCTTCCAATAACAAACAAGTATTAGGCATTTACATTTCTGTCAGGACATTGTCAGGACAATAGTATTTTCGAGGTCAAGTTGGTCAGGTCAAGTTTTCTAAGTCTTAAATTATTTTTTTTTAATTTATTTAATTTTATTTATTAAATATAAGTTCTCATCTTGCTTGATCCCAAATTTCAAGTAAATCCTTCCAATAACAAACAAGTATTAGGCATTTACATTTCTGTCAGGACTTTGTCAGGACATTGTCAGGACATTGTCAGGACATTAGTGTAACCCAACCTATGTTAGGTTCACCACTACTGTCGGTCGTTCGTAGATATGCAACAGCTGCTATGGCTTTTTCTGATGCATCAGAGAAGACATGTAACTCCTTTGTGGCGGTTTTGCTGAGATACGGCACGTAGGTACGTGGAATGCGCAATGTTTCTATAGCAATTAGAGTATCTCTCCAAGATTTCCACTCAGCTGCTGTGTCATCAGAGAGAGGTTGGTCCCAATCGACGGTTTCTGATACTATTTTCCTTAATAGGAGTTTCCCTTGTATAAACACCGGAGCCAAAAATCCCAGAGGATCGTAGAGACTGTTTATCGTCGATAAAATTCCTCTCCGAGTGATCGGTTTGTTTTCTGAAGATAATTGAAATAAGAATTTGTCAGTGTTTACGTCCCAGCTGAGACCAAGACTACGTTGTAGGGGTTTGCTATCGGATTCTAGGTCTAGATCCTTAAGATTTGAAGCCAAATCACTGCCATGAAACGCAGACATAACTTCTGCACAATTAGAGGCGAACTTGTGAAGCCTTAAGTTTCCATACTTTGCTAATGCTTGCTGTGTGTCCTTCATGAACTTAACAGCTTCCTCTTTTGTAGGACATGACGTAAGACCGTCGTCGACATAGAAGTCTCTTGTAACAAAACTAGTCACGTGACTGCCGAACTCTTGTTCTGATGCTTGAGCTGCTTTTCTGAGTCCAAGTGTAGCAACGGCAGGTGACGGACTATTTCCAAAAACATGAACTCTCATGCGATATTCGACAAGGTTCTCTTGTAGGTCGTTGTCTTTATGCCATAAAAACCTCAGATAATTTCGATGGTCTTTTCTCACTACAAAGCAGTGAAACATGTGTTGAACGTCTGCAGTTACTGCGACCATTTCTTTCCGGAAACGCAGCAGTACTCCAAGAAGATCATTGGTCAAGTCTGGACCTGTTAGCAGGACACTGTTGAGTGAAATTCCGTTACATTTGGCGGAAGAATCAAACACTCCCCTGATCTGATCGGGTTTCTTTGGATGATAAACACCAAATAATGGCAAATACCAGCACTCTTCATGGTCGTCCAATGGTGGAGCGAGCTCTGCATGATTATTGTCTAGGATCTTACTCATGAACGTAAGAAAGTGTTCCCGCTTAACTGGGTTTCTATTCAGACTGGTGTCTAACATATTAACACGATGAAGAGCTTGTTGTCTATTGCTTGGCAATGGCTGTCTTGGCACCCGGAACGGCAACGGTGCTACCCAACTTCCTTCCGAGTCTCTCACAAATTCGTTGTCCATCTGCTTCATGAACATTTTGTCCTCATATGACTGTCCAGGCTTATCATCGTCCCTCGTTTTTTCAAAGAGTGGCGATTGTAAATCTTTCGTTACAGGGTCTGTGTAGTTTTCTCGGATGTCAAACTTGCTTGTGCATGGTTGAAAGGTTGAAGGTTGTCCCGTAGGTAAAATGTTGGTTATTTTGACATTTAACTCGAGAGGCAAATGCTGCTTATTAATGCAAGTTTCTCCTATCACTACCCAACCTAGCTTCAATTGTTGTACATATGGAGTTCTGGATGGTCCTATGCGCTGGTCAAGCACATGGTGTGCTTCTATAAGGTCTCTGCCAATTAAGAGAAGAATTTGGCAATGTTCATCTATGGGTGGAATGCTACCCCTAAGTTCTTTTAAATGAGGGTGATGCATTGTTACTTCCGGAGTAGGTATTTCGTCCCTATTATCGGGAATATGATCGCATTCTATCAGTACAGGGAGGTCAAACTTGTCATAACCAGTGATTGATTCCATGACGAAACCTCTTCCTCTTTTGCCGGAAGTGACTACTTTGCCGGAGCATGTTGATAAAGTATAGTTCTCCGGTTTATCTTTGACGTCGAAGAGATTAAAGAATTCGGGCGATGCTAGTGACCGGTTGCTTTGGTCATCAATGATGGCGTACATGCGAATAACTTTGTACTGATTATCTTTGTGATGAACATTCACAGGAAGTATTTTAGCACAAGATTTCCCGCCATATGTATCTTTGCAGATCTCAGTACAGGTAGAGTTAACTGAGGTTGCTTTAGTTTCAGCCGATTCTATAGGCTCCCCGCCGTAGGCTTGCTTAGGCGAGCTAGACTGAGAATTTGCAGGTTGCTGTGGTCTAGTGATGTGAAGTGCGGTAGTGTGTTGTTTACTTCCACATTCTTTACAACTTATGCGTGCATTGCATTCCCGGCTCCTGTGTGTGGTAGAATCACAACACTTGTAACATACATTGTTTTCTTTCAAAAGACCTTTGCGCTCCTCTATTGACTTGGCTCGGAACGCTCGACATTCATTTAACGAATGCTTTGTATTGTGCAGAATACAAAGACCTTGTTTGCTGGCGTCTCCAGATTGCTGCTCAATCGCTGTTTTATGGGTGCCAACTTTAGTCTTGGGGTAAGACGTAAACCTTGGCGCAGCACCTTTTGTATTTGGTGTGGCTTTTGACCCAAAGATGAACCCAGGGTCGTTTTTTGTTTTGCTTATTTCTCTGACGAAGGCAGAGAATTCTGTGAAAGGTGGAAAGGCAACTTCATATTTGGACTTGTATCTTGTAGCCCTTGTGATCCACTTTTCTTGGAGTCCGTACGGTAATTTTTCAACAATAGGATTAATCCCGGATGAGGAGTCAAAATATCCTAGCAAACATCCCAGTTTGGGATTTTCCTTGTGATATTCTATTTCTGATAGAATGTCGGATAGTTCGTAGAGACGTGTGTTGTCCTTATTTGTTAAGGTAGGGAATTTGGCAAGCTTACTCATGAGAGAGGCTTCTAACATTTCTGGAGCACCATACCGCTCGTCAAGCCTCTTCCATAATCTCTGTATCCCTATGGTAGGATTATTGGCGTTCGACGCTCTTATGCTAATGGCGTGTTTAGCAGACTCTGGACCGAGCCACTTGATCAGTAAATCGATCTGTTCTGAGTCAGAGACTTGTAACTCATCAGTCACATTCTTGAAGCTTGCTTTCCAAGTATGGAAGGATTCTGCCCGATCGTTAAAGCTTGTTAACCGGGAGAAAAGCAGGTCCTTACGTAAGAGGAATCTAGTTATCTCCGATGTGAGGTTGATTTGTTGCTGGTGTGCAACAGGGATCTCTTCTATGACGCCTTGATTTTGGTGTAAGACAGGGATCTTTTCTGAAACGCCCTGTTTTCCTGTGCCAGTTATAGTTCCCAGATCTGGGAATACATTAACATTTGGTGACTTAGTACGTGTAGGCAAGACCTTAGGTGTTTGTGATGGCAAGTTCAGTGCCACAGATGGCACGAACGCTGGCGCTTCATGACTCAGCTCAATTTTAACAGGAATTTGTTTTTTCTTTTGAGGTTCTGTTAATTCCTTTACAGCGGGTGATACTGGAAGTTTATTGACGAAATCTTGCACACGCTGGAGCGGGTCTTCCTTATCGTCAGGGAGATCGCTAAACGCTTGGCTGTCATCATATTCCAGGATACGGGCCTCGGCTTCTGCGGCTGCAGCCTCTTTGCGTGCTTCTAGAAGGTTTAACTTGGCCTTCAGTTCGGATTTTTCTCGGCTTACACGTGCAGACTCTTGTGTGATTTGTGATTTTCTGCGTATGGCCTCTTGTTCTAATTCAGATTGTCTGAACAGGGCTTGTTCCTCTAACATTGCTTCTTGTTGTAGGATAAGTGAATGTTGTTCAACAAAGGCTATTTTTGATTTAGCGGCCTCTGCTTTGGCGCGCTTCCTCCGTGCAAGACTTGACATGTCAGAGACATTGGAGCTACCGCTGTGCGAGCTTTTCTTGGCCTTAGATATCCTCGTTTTTGTTGATTTAGCCGTTGTCAAGGTAAGGCGATGTTCGTGCAAAGTTTCAATTGCTAGGTCAACTTTAGACATTCGGATATCCGTTGACAATTTGCAGGTATCAATGTCTTGAAGGCTGTCTAATGTTTTTGTACTTTTGAGAAAATGCAAGTACTCGTCTGTGAGCCTGCGATAATTAGTACAGGCTTGTACAATTTTATCTTGTGCTGTTAACAATTGCTGGAGGTCGTTAGGAGGCTTGGTCGTTTCTAATAATCTAGATTCTAGGTTTGACCATAGGGCCTCTAAGTCGTTATAGAACTTGTCGCGTTTTTCTATAAAGGCTCCCTGTCCCCTTTCGGTAAGTTCGCGCACTCGCCTAGTCTCTGCGCTTTCATCTAAAGGTGTTGCGTTAGACGGATTTTGTAGTTGTTCTAGATCTGGGACATTTTCCTCTGGGGGCTGAACCTCTTCTTGCTGTTCCGCGTGGTGACTGGGATCCAT
This sequence comes from Mytilus galloprovincialis, assembly GCA_037788925.1. Lineage (NCBI taxonomy): Eukaryota > Metazoa > Mollusca > Bivalvia > Mytilida > Mytilidae > Mytilus > Mytilus galloprovincialis. The sequence continues at coordinate 66,587,886 of CM075341.1, read as the reverse complement.
GATGTAAATCGGCAATGTTTGTTCAACGTTGTTGGTTTGCTGCCTAGGACGCACAAGCTGTGTTGCGTAGTGTCGATGTAACAGCTACGAACGATGCTCCGTTGTATTTCCTGATCAGGAGATGTGTAGACAAGTTGTTGTCAATTTACTATGCTGAGCCGGACTCAACTAGCTTAACCAGGTGACTGCAATCGCAATCTCGATGAATATATAACGAACACAACTTGTTTTGATAAATTGTAATTAATATATTCCACCAGAAAGGTTACAAGTAGTCAGTAGATTGGTAAACTGAAAGAAATAAAAATACAATATTTTACAATGTGTACGAATTAAATATGAAAGTTAAATACAAGATTATTAATCGAGTCAAAAACGAAAGTAGAATTTACAGTTCATTTCTCGGAAATAAATAACTTACAGTTCGTATGTATTTATAAATTACTTATCCAAATATAACGGAGTTAAACAGATTAATTTTCACAGTTTATGATTGAATCAAACGTACTTGACAGTGGTATGTCTCGATTTCCTCAGAAAGTTAAAATGTCGTCCATTTCCATGTGTTGAAAATATTGAAGCGGACGGTGTCACATAAATTATAGGTAGTCGATAAATAAGGTGATTTAAGAAATCGGTCCAGTTCAATTTGTTCCGGATAAATATGAATTATGTAATAAAATTGAATATGGAACAGAATACTTACTATGGATATTTCGAATTTCATTTATTGTTTGAATTATACAATTCAAGTTCAGTGTACCTAAATGGAAACAAAACCGACATGCTTGGATAGAATTAGCTTCCCTTCATTACTGTTTCGGAGGGAACATTGCGGTCAGAACATTTTCCTTAACGATGAGAAACGCCCATTTTTTTTCTAAACCAAAGAATGAAATTCATATAAAAATCCTTATAATTTTTATTACGTAGTGTACTTATGCATCTACAAGTTTTCTTTTCGATCAGAACGATTTCTATCGTTTCCCATATAAAAACTTGCACTTGCCCGTTTGAACAAGGAGTATGATATCCGCCATCAGCAAATTCTTCTACTGTATTTCAGTCAAATGTGCACATATTTTTCATGACGTAATGCCATTGTGTGTCTCCTTTTTAGCTCACCTGGCCCGAAGGACCAAGTGAGCTTTTCTCATCACTTGGCGTCCGTCGTCCGTCGTCCGTCGTCCGTCGTGCGTCGTGCGTCGTCCGTCGTCGTCGTCGTCGTTAACTTTTACAAAAATCTTCTCCAAAACTACTGGGCCAAATTAAATCAAACTTGGACACAATCATCATTGGGGTATCTAGTTAAAAAAATGAGTGGCGTGACCCCTCAAACCAACCAAGATGACCGCCATGGCTAAAAATAGAACACGGGGTTAAAATGCAGTTTTTGGCTTATAACTCAAAAACCAAAGCATTTAGAGCAAATCTGACGGGGTAAAATTGTTAATCAGGTCAAGATCTATCTGCCCTGAAATTTTCAGATGAATCGGACATTCCGTTGTTGGGTTGCTGCCCCTGAATTGGTAATTTTAGGGAAATTTTGTCCATTTTCACTTATTATCTTGAATATTATTATAGATAGAGATAAACTGTAAACAGCAATAATGTTCAGCAAAGTAAGATCTACAAATAAGTCAACATTACCAAAATGGTCAGTTGACCCCTTTAGGAGTTATTGCCCTTTATAGTCAATTTTTAACCATTTTTCGTTAATCTTAGTAATCTTTTACAAAAATCTTCTCCTCTGAAACCACCAGGCCAAACTTAATCCAAACTTGGCCACAATCATCATTGGGGTTCCTAGTTTAAAAAATGTGTGGCTTGACCTGGTCAACCAACCAAGATGGCTGCCAGGGCTGAAAATAGAACATAGGGGTAAAATGCAGTTTTTGGCTTATAACTCAAAACCAAAGCATTTAGACCAAATCTGACAAGTGGTAAAATTGTTTATCTTGGCAAGATCTAACTGCCCTGAAATTTTCAGATGAATCCGACAACCTGTTGTTGGGTTGCTGCCCCTGAATTGGTAATTTTAGGGAAATTTTGCTGTTTTTGGTTATTATCTTGAATATTATTATAGATAGAGATAAACTGTAAATAGTAATAATGTTCAGCAAAGTAAGATCTACAAATAGATCAACATGACCAAAATGGTCAGTTGACCCCTTTAGGAGTTATTGCCCTTTATAGTCAATTTTTAACAATTTTCATGAAATTTGTAAATTTTTACTAACATTTTCCACTGAAACTACTGGACCAAGTTCAATATAGATAGAAATAATTGTTAGCAGCAAGAATGTTTAGTAAAACTAGAACACACCCATGAAATCGCGGGTATGTGACTGAATTAAAGTATATAACTATGCGTAAGTTTTATTGTAGTATTGGTATTGTCATCAGATAAAGTCATGCCCATTATAAGATGCACAGTTGTCTCTGCTTTCAAAATCTATCTGCGTGAACCCGTCGACCTGGAACTTATCAATTATTGGTAATATTAATTATTTGGAAATTAAAAGGTCCTTGAATGGAGTATTTTTTTAATCAACAGCATTGTCCTACATAAGTTATAAATAAAGTTGAACTCTTTGATTCGCTGTTTTACTTCATGCCCGCTAACAAATTGAAAACTGCGCCTTACAGATTTTTAGTATTCGTATGGTCATCTTAGAAAGTCTGACTAATTAAAATACATGTACTACAATAGGGAACCAATTGACGTATGGACGTAGTTTTTCTTCCAGTTAACATAACATACAGTCTGCAATTAAAGTTTTAAAATCATTTATAAGATTCATAAACTATCCTGGATTTTTACCAAAGTTAGACAGAAGCTTCTTTCAATCAAAAGATAGTTTCAATTTTGTTGAGTCTGCGATTAACAGCAAAAGTAGACGAGACACTGGGTTTTGCGGAACCTTTACATTTTTTTCCTTTTTAACCAAAATCCCTTTTTAGCTCACCTGGCCCGAAGTGCCGAGTGAGCTTTTCTCGTCACATGGCGCCAGTCCGTCTGTTAATTTTTACAAAAATCTTCTCCTCTGAAACAACTTCATCACAACCATTATTGGGGTTTCTTGTTTTAAAAATGTGTCCATTGGTCCCGGCCACCAAGCAAGATGGCCGACATGGTTAAACATAAAACATAGGGGTAAAATGTAGATTTTGGCTTATATCTCTGAAACTAAAGCATTTAGAGCAAATTTGACAAAATTTTTTCATCAGGTCAAGCCCTGAAATTTTCAGACGAATCATACAACCTGTTGTTTGCCTTTGTTGCTGCCCCTAAATTGGGAATTTTTTAGCAAATTTTGTAATAGGTAGAGATAAATTGTTAACAGCACTAATGTTTATTGACTGCTTAATGAGTTATTGCCCTTTATAGTTAATTTAAACATTTCTTCGTAAATCTTTGTTATCTTTTACCAACATCTTCTTCTGTGAAACTACTGAGACAAATTTAACTAAACTTGCCCACAATCATCATTTGTATATTTAGTTTAAAAAAAATGTCAGATGACCCTGATCGCAAACCAAAACGGCCAACATGGCTAAAAATAGTACATAGGATGCGATGCAGTTTTTGGCTCATATCGCTTGAACCAAAGCATTTTGAGCAAATCTGACGGGCATACAATTGTTCATGAGGTCAAGATTTATCTGCTTTGAAATTTCTAGACCAAACAGGCATCCTATTGTTGGGTTGCTAACCCTGAAATGGTAATTTTAAGAAAATTTTGCAGCTTTTGGTTATCATGGTGAATATTATTATAGATAGAGATAAACTGTCAACAGCAATAATGTACAGCAAAGTAAGACCTACAAATAAGTCAACATGAGCAAAATGGTCAATTGACCCTTAAGGAGTTATTGCCCGTTATAGTCAAATTTTAACAATTTTAATATTTTTTTGTAAATTTTAATAAAATATTTACCTCTGTAACTACTGGGCTAAGTTTTTCTAAGCTGGAGATAATTGAAAGCAGCAAGAATGTTCAGTACAGTAAGATCTACAAACACATCACCATCACCAAACCACAAATGTGTCCTTTGTTTAATATGCACACATACCAAGGTGAGCGACACAGGCTCTTTAGAGCCTCTAGTTTGGTTATTTTACCACATCATTGACTATGCAATTGTTTTATTTTGGGATATAGATTTTGTATGTTTAACTCTTCCTTAACCGCGTATTGTAATTTATTGAAACTTCTCACAATGCTATTGTGTACATTCTTCTTAAATCCTGCCACTTTAAAAACAAACAAAATTGTTTTGATTTCATATCTTGGGCTTAACCTAAATTATTATTTTTTGAATCATTATTCGTTGAAAATTTCATTGGTAACAGATGACAACATGTTGTTCATACTGTATGCACGCCATTATGGCACGCCGTTATTATATTTATTCAATTTCGAGATATCTTATTTAGTTAAATAAGATATCTTATAAACTAATTGAAATATCTTAATAACAAAATGAGATATCTTATATATTAATTGAGATATCTGATTTATTAAATAAGATATCTTATATATTAAATAAGATATCTTATTAAAATGTTTATAAAGATATCTTATTAAATATATAAGATATCTTATTTAAAATATAAGATATCTCTATTAATTTATAAGATATCTTATTAACTATATAAGATATCTTTTATATAGTTAATAATAGAGATATCTTATTTACTTAATAAGATATCTCCATAAGTTAATAAGATATCTCTATTAGTTTATAAGATATCTCTATTAATTAATAAGATATCTTATAAAGTATGTATTTAAAAGATATCTTTATGAAGAAGTAAGATATCTTATATACTTTATAAGATATCTTATTAATTAATAGAGATATCTTATTAACTTATAGAGATATCTTATAAACTAATAGAGATATCTTATAAACTAATAGAGATATCTTATTTACTTTCAAATTAAATAAGATATCTTATAAAAATTGAAGATATCTTAATACTTAATCAGATATCTTGTTAAATAAATAAGATATATTCAAATTTGAATAAATAAAAAAACGGCGTGCCATACGCCATACCCAACTATATCAGTCCTATTAATGACCAATAACTCTGTCGATAGATATTATCGGGTATACAATATAATGATTGTTAAAACCAGACTAATCGTATTATACCGTCTCTGTTGGAATGTATACAATAACTCTCTTTCTTTTTTTTACACAATTTAAACTTTGTATTGATTCATTGCCTGGATTCAGCTTTAAAAATTGGATTAAAAAAATAAATAACAATAAAATCATATGCAATGATCGAAATTCATTTAAATTAAAATTTGAATTAGAATATTTCTTTGATATAATTATAGAAACATATAAACATTTGAATGCCTTTTAAGCATAAAATATTTTTTTAAAGAAATTTTCATAATATTGATATTTTCCTAAAGTTTATTATGAAACATACTTCTTCTGATTTGACACGGAAAGGAGAAGATGTTTATTTGTACATTTATGAAAACTTTTGTATATTACAAAATTTATACTCTGGTAATACATGTATACACACTGACAGGATGTTAGATGTCACCTGGTTGCTTTTGGTTTGCACGTCTACCTGACAATATTTAATGATGTAACATTATAACCCAAGTTAGATTTCACCTGTTCGGTCAATGAATGAAATTTTAAAGGTATAGACTATTTATCTATTATAATTGGACATTGTTTTTTTTCCTCTAAGGGTGAAAACATTTTATTTTGTTCTAAAAGGAATGTATAAATATATTTCCAAAGAAAGATAAAATATATGAAGAAAATTTGAAAAACACCTTTAAAAAAAGAAGAGAATTTTTTTTATTATAGATATTGTAAACTATTTTCTGGTAACAGTATCTCCTGGATGATAAGAATTCATGACAAGTCGCCCCACTGACAAGTCGCCCCACACATAATCGCCCCACTTTTTCACCAACTCGCCACACTTTAAAAAAACCGCCCCAACATGGATCACCAACTCGCCCCACTTTTTAAAAAACTCGCCCCACTTGTGAAATGTGTTAAATCCCGTTAATACTACTCCTGAAAACTCGCCCCACTGAATGGAAAACGATAAAATCTAGATTAACATACATGTATTATTAACCAGGATGAATTTAAAAAAAGCCAACTCGCCCCACTCATGGAAAAAGATGTTATCCCGTTGTATATAACTCAAATTCCGTGAATATTACTCCTGCCAACTCGCCCCACTTAAAAGAAAACGATAATATCTAGATTTATATCATATTATTAACCAGGATGAATGCAGTAATGCAAACTCGCCCCACTTATGGAAAAAGATGTTATCCCGTTGTATATAAGTTAAATTCCGTAAATATTACTCCTGCCAACTCGCCCCACTTATGGAAAAGATGCTATCCCATTGAAAACCTTATAGAAACTTCTTATATTATTCCTTTTTTTTAATATAGCAGTAAGAAGTGAGTATCAATATTTCGGTAACGTGAATGTCAACTAGCCCCACTTATGAATAGTACAAGTATGAATAGAGTTAAAGACTACAAACTAGCCCCACTTACGAATAAAATAACTAAACTGAAATGTGTGTTGGCTTTCCAATTGGTCCCACTTATGAGAATGTCTGAAAGGCTTCCTTTTTCAACAATTAACAGGTTTCTTTTCAATTGTTATGCAAATAACTAATCTTAAAAAAATACAGTTATTCTTCAACAATACGAAAATTATTTTTAGAATTATAATCTCAGTATATAAATAATAGTGATTAAATAAATATTCGGGTTGTTTGTATTCTGTGTAGATTAGTTTTCATTTAAGTGGGGCGAATTTTAATTTTTAATTTTATATTAAATTAAATCTAAATATTACCGTTTTCCATTAAGTGGGGCGAGTTGGGGAACTCTCAAAATAAAAGTTCCCGTGTCACACTTAAAATATTTATTTTTATTAAGAAATTTTGAAATCAATGATATCGAAATATTACTAAAAGAAAATAACAGAAACATCAGAGATTCTTCATGAAAAATTAAATATAATCTAGTAAAGTCCTACTATGGAATTCATTGATTTGATGCAACATCTCCATATGATACATCAGCCGCCATTTTGAAAAATCTCGGAAAATCCCTTTTTTAAATCGATGTTTGACCGAATTTGACCTGAAATTAAACTGTTTTAAGTAGTATTCCTCGCCAGCTATATGTTTGAATATACTTAATCGATTTGCAAAGTTTGTGTTTTATTTACAGAATTTCTTTATTTGTTGTAAAAGTAGACATGGGTATCGGTAATTTAGCATTGAGTCAACGGAGAAATGACGAGAAAAGTGCATGTTTTACGATTCCGATTTGACCGAATTTAATCAAAAATTAAACTGTCAGGACCAACATTGTTTGATAGAAATATGTTTGAATATCAAGGATTGATTTGCAAAAGTAAGAAAACGATTCAGGTTTATGAGAAAATTACACTTTATTGAAGCATATATGCATTTTATATGGGGAAATATAATACAAAATGGCGGCTATAATACGTCACAAAAGTCACGTGATGTCTAACTTGTAAATTCAGAAATTAATGCGAGGTTTTTATTATTGCGAAAAATGCGACTGAGTTGTAAACGCAATAATTTAAACTCGCATTTTGAAATATTTTATATGAATTTAACAGGATTTTTCTCAAAATCGTAAAAATTAAAATCGCATTCAAGTCTAAAATGACAAAATCGCAAAAATAAATGCACGCAATAATTTCTGAATTTACAGTAGTTGGATATGACTCCATTTTGGATGAATATTGTAGTAGGGCCAATAATTTCATATCTTTGTATTGTGATGAACATTATTATCTTTGTGGCTTTATTTCATGAAAAGATAAGGTCACCTTCAACAGTACTTATGCAAGGATTGGCGCTGGCTGACGGACTCATTGCGTTTTGTGCCTATGGATTTGAACCTTTTTTTAATTTGCATTATGAAGTGATTGGCAATGATACTTGTAGTTTTGATGACATAAACGATTCTTATATTGTTATTATTACAGAGTTGAAGGAATTAAACAAACTAATTGGACTAAGGTTTCCATACTGCGTAATGCATTACTGTCTTTCAAACCTAGGAGACAAATTCTATATTGTGTCTATACTGCTAACAGTGTCTCTTGGATTACAGAAATTCCTGGCTGTGAAATGTCCAATATGGAGCAAAATTCAGATCAATAAACAAAAATCTTGTTTTGTTTGATATACATGTTTTTTGTTTACACAGGCCGTAAATGTGCCAAGATTATTTGTAATTAATCTCAGTCATGTGAAGGAAGAAGATGTATGTTTAGTCTCCAAACCATACCATACCATTCAGAGTTATATTCTAGCTTACTATCCAATCATGTACTCCGTTATTTTAGTTACCGAAGTAACGATGATTATATAAATACGCTAAATCATATGTATATTGTGCCGACGGAAACTTGTCAGTGGACATGCTGGTGCTTCTAGAGCTGAAAACAAATCTGGGATATTGATTGTGTACGTCTTTTTTCTCGCAGAAGTTCCAAGACTCTATGTCAGTTCAACGCTATTCTGTACTTATCAATCGAATTTGGACATGCAAAATGTAACCTTTTGAAATATGACGACCGAAGTTAATCAAAAAATTTCAGCATGTAAAGATGATATCTTTAGCATTATCTCAGAAGAGTCCTGCGTCAATGACTTTAACGAAATGCCAACATCTTATAAAAGAATTCTTATTAAACTACCGGAATACGTTTTGTCTAAGATAATACTCAAAATGTATTCAGATAAAAAGATACGACGTTCGATCGAGAGGCTTCATAAAGGTAATTTGAAACAAATCTATTATAAGCATCTTAAAGAAGATCTTGTTTCTGTTCAA